>CAJNDT010005980.1:228471-828471 GCA_905221615.1 Symbiodinium sp. CCMP2592
TATGAGTCTCACAAGATTACGACAACCACAATGTCCACAACAGTGGCAGAGCTTAACGCACTGATGCGTTGCTTTGGTACTTGCCTGTTCCTCAAGGGACGTTGGGCAGATCTCTCATCAGAGACCGTACCCATACATATCAGAACAGATGCGAACAATCTTGTGACAACAGCAGGCACGACACACCTTCCAGAGCAGAAGGAAACTCACCACCTCATTCAGATGCTTCGTAAGGAATCCAACTATGGATCTTTAGATGACCTAGCTCATGTAAGCTCGAAGTACTGCCTAGCTGATGCATTAACAAAGCACTCGGCGCAACCTGATGAGCTTATCAAGGCTCTGGAAACAGGGAATTTACCAGAAACAGACATTCATCCCCCCTTCCGTGAACTTCTTCAACATAAAGCTTTCACTGTTCGGTGGATCATAGACAATCTCAAGAATGCCGCCACAGCGGTAGCCTTCCTTGGAATTGATATCTCAACAGAGATTTACCGATTATTTTACTGCCAAGGAATATGGTGGTAGTCTCGTTTGCTGGTAGAACAACCATGTGCTGGATTTTCTATTTAGACTGTTTTCCGTCTAAAAGAAAATTTGTGTCTGCGAGCTGCGTTTTCATTAAGATCGGACATGTTCATGAGAATTATATGTTCTGTATCATCCGCAGCCGCTTTCAGCCTCGAGCCTCACAGCAATCAGCCTTTCGGGCTAACCAAGCGTTCCTGATCCTGTTTGGTCATTGTGCCGTAATGAGCACACGATCAAACTTCCGTAGCAGTGATGGACACGCCCTACCCAGGGCAGTGCAGGCGTACCATGAGCGACATCCACACATGGATAGCTCGTACCCCGAGTCTCGTCGGGAAGCATCACGTCGAAACACCGAACACGGTGGACACCGAATTCACAAACGTGAGAAAAACCACGAGCCTCAATTCATCATCATGGGTCACCAACAGGTGTTCAATCCGCATCCAAGAGATCTTGCTCAAGTGATCTCACGATATGGCCATGCGAGTGGAGCAAGGCTCACTCTAAACTCCAGACATGGAGTCAGGCTCTACGAAGGAGTCCTTCAAGGACCATGGGACAACAGTCCCCTTGTATACTGGGATAACAACGTCGGTAATCACGCTCGTGATACACGCCAGTTCTGTACGATGCTTGCACATCACCTTCAGACAGGCCTCCCACCGGAGGTAGAACAATGTGTGAGCCTTGATGGATCCGGAGAATATGACTATTCCTCCTCAGTGCCAAAACTGGCAGATGTAACAGGTATCTCACCAGAGATGTGCTTCCACATTCTTTCCAAGACCAACAGAGTCGGAAGGTGGTTGGCACACTCAACAAGACACCTTCAGAACCAGCGCCCAGATATCTTTGCTGGCCAACACAATTATCTTCTGGACATGTTCAAGTTGGCCGATGCAGAGCTCGCACAGTATACACCACAAGAGATCGCGCTTGGTGTCCTCCTCAACACTAAGTCTAGGTTTGTGGTAACCATGGTTTATAACAAAGATGGCAAGGCCGAAACCACAGATGCCGCCGTTAACATCCCACCGGATGCAAATGTGTTGACCATGAGCAAAATTTTCCTTTCGGCAGTGGGAGGACACGGTTTACGACGAACTCTACCAAGAGCTGAAGAACCAGATCCTGAAGAAGAGAGACCAAGGTCACACATGACCATCTCAGACTTCATGGCAACGGGGAGCAATCCAGTGCAGTCCCGTGCACAGCTTCTCTCCACTAACGCGCCGAGGCCCGTCGGCATGGAGGATTTTGTTCGACAGAACAACCCTTGTTACATCATGCATGCCACGGACCTACAGGCATTATCCTCCATCCTGAGGCACGGTCTGGTACCATCAAACCTCCTAGCGCAGGTGGTTACAGCACCAGATTTCCAAGCTCTCGTGAATGAAAACAGTCGTTCCAACAGGGACACTTTTCAGTTCTCAACGCTAAACCTGGCGAATCCCAATCCGACCATGTTGCGTGCCAATAAGGCACTGCTTCTGGTATTCGATGCAAATAACGTAGTGAACGAGGTCACAAACCTGTGGCAGTAGCAAGTAGGGATGTTTGCTACACCAGATGTAGTGCATGCCCGTACTCTTAGCGCCGTATTCGCACCCTCTCAAACACTCTGGGTATCATCGCAATACGATGAGCTCAAGAGCATCGGACCATGGTGGGCAGACCATTGCTCCGAACAGATGCCGTCAGCGACTTACGAGTCGAAGAAATGGTGCGCAAATTACGGCCGAGAAATCGAATCGGCACTTCGAAAAGTGGCAAGGCGAAATCTGCAACCAGAGCCTCCCAAGGCTAGATCTTCTCACAAGAAGTCTTTTTCTCTGCCAAAGACAGAGGCTGACACAGCTCCAAACCTGGAGCAAACCGCTTCTGCAGGTGAGGTACCTCCGAAAACGGAGACTACTGCAAAGGAGATCCATCCGAGATTCAAGCTCGCCCGGCAGGCCGAGGCTGACAAGGATCCGGACAGTCTTATGGGACAGCTCTGGAACTCCGACGGCACCAGAAGCGCCACCGAAGTTCTTAAGATAACGACAGGTCACAAACCTCCAGAACCTGTTCAGGATACTGCCGCCAACGTAGTTCCTCCCAAGGAAGAATCTTCTGGAACAGAGACGGAACCTGAGGAACCGGATCCTAACCAGGATCGTGACGAAGAATCAGACGATGAGTCGGCATCAAGCGAAAAGAGCTCAAAATCTTCGTCATCCTCAGAACTACGAGTTGATGTTAATCCGTCTCACAAGACGAACTCTGCACCTGCAGCGTCGGAGGAGAAGAAAGAATCTCCCACGGAAGAGATCACAGAGAAACTTAAGAAGGTCAAACTTGACCAACCAAAGCCTGAAGCAGAATATGTTCAGAGTTCAGACGAAGAGCCACAGAAACCAAAATCTCCTAAAAAGGAGAAGGAGAAATTCCTAGTTCTCTTCGATCCGGAAACAGAAAGTTATTATCGAGTCAACCGAAGCAAGCTCAACCTCGAATACGAGGAACCTGCTGATGAGGAAGATCTCGTAAGAGAACATGAGCGCATCAGCGCTCGACTTCGAGAAAATCGCAAGCACCGAATCTCGAAGTCATCGTCTAACCCGGCTATGAAACAGGAAATGAAAGAGAGAATCTGGGTTAGTCGATGGAATCGAAAAATCCGAAGTCCACTCATGATCAAGGATTCTGAGGCTCCTGACGAAGAGGAGTGGGACAGACCCAGAGATTCGGCATCTTCCTCCTCTGCACCTCCTACCAAGGAGAGAGTTGTAGGAGTACGCAGGACAGCCATGAGTCTTAACCAAAGGATACGGCTGATGACACGACCAGATAATCCTCTCTGCGATCTTTGCAACCAGCCTACAGGCTATTTTTGCTATTCCTGTGGTACGATTGTATGTGCAGACTGTCGACTTACCCCACAGGGTAAACAACAGATGTGCGAGTGCATCGTGCCAATCGATTGCCTCGAGACCTCTAAAGTGTCAGCAGGAATGATCTCAGAAGAGCGTCAGGTTTTATACGAGGCCATCCTCACACATGAGGACGTAGATTTGGCAGTCCAGAAAATCAACATGTATTGCGAACACGCAAGGAATTCGTTCATGAGAGCCCATCCAGGCGTTGATCCATGTAGCTTTGATGATATTAGGAATAATCCTCCTAATACTTACACCAGCTCCACAGAGGCTCCAACCCTGGAGGAATACAAGAGCATCAACAAGGGTCACATCAATATCAAGGCCTCCAGAACAAGCCACCCGGCGTCTTTTCTCTCTCTTACTGGCTACGAAGACAAACTGGTGCTCGACGCACATTACGAGATAGTTCGTAATAGGATGGCCGGTGTTAACGAAAAGAGAGAACACATAGAGGGCGCAAACCCAGACAGCGTATCACTAAGCCTAGTGGTATGCAACTGGGGAAATATGGATCGAGCGCCGGTGCCAGCAGGGAATCCCAAAAAGAAACTCAAACCTGAGAAGGGATTCGATTACCACCCTCTTATTGACATGTGCTTCAACAATTAAGCACATATTACCCTCGTACTCGAGGCAGGAGCACTTGCGTCAAAGTATTCGATCGCAACCATGCGACAACATGAATACAGAGGGATGCTAATCCATTCTCCTCCCAAGGAGCCTGAGGCACCCTCAATGTATATTGGAGTCAAGGGTGACCCAACAACAGACAGCTCTCTCGTCCACCACTTTTACCGTCACCGAACAATGAAGCCTAAAGCTGGTGGTCCCAAGAAGCAACTGTGGGCATGCCACGGTGCGGTATGCCGCCTCACCTTTGGGTACCACAGTACCATCAAGGAGGCAAAAGAATGGGTCCACCCATATTCCGGCCAGAGGATGACGAGAGATGAGTACATGAAGATTATCGGATATGACCCTCTCAAGGGTAAAAATCCTGACAAGGATGGACCCACTGATGGCTCTTACCTCTCACCAGAGGCGTGTCTGACACTGTCGGACCTCGACCCTTCGCCGGTTCTCTGTGAATGGAACGGCCATGTCGAGGGTGATGAGCCACCAGAGGAAGACTTTGAGTCATACGCAGAGATCTTCTCACAAGAAGCATCAAACGATCTTGACGAGATGTGGTGTACAAAAGGGCCTTACAAGGTCATCACCATCGCGATCGTCCATTTCAACTCATACATGACTCATAAGGAAGAACAGAGGCGCGAACTGGTGAACGCGTTCCTCAACGAGGTTCTCCCTTTCAAACCGGATGTAATTGCGGGGGATCTCAATAATATTGCGTCGAGGCTCACCTTAAAAGGTGGAGACGTTCACCCGCGAAACGGTTTGTTTTCTCTATACCTGGAGAAGAAACTTGCAGCATTCAACAGAATAGCAGGAAGGCACTCACAAGTGCGACACCTCTGCTTGAACAACTCTGACCAGCACAGACTGGCACGTGCAGATCGTCTACCGCCGGACCCGGCGAAGAAAGTTGCTGACCTCGACTGTATCAACAGTTATATCCTTGACTGGAGTAAAACGCCGCACACGGCGTCACCTAGTCCAAGAGATGCTACACCTGCCGCCGAAAGAACATACTGGGAACGAGTCTCAGATATGTGGCAGGACATGAACAGAAACAGGGATATCGATATCCGTCTGTTTGTCTCAGTCAAGCAGTACTATTCAACTTTTTCTAACCTTGACCTGTGGTTGAGTCCCTCTGACAAAGATTGGCACAGCCCTTTGGGCTTCACGATACAACCAATCCTTACAAAAGGGAAACACAACCGGTCAGATGCCCAGGTTCAGAAGATCGCTGACAAGCGACAGGCTTACAAGCAGCGTAATGCTGAATACTGGGATTACAAAGACTCATTTATGTATTCATCTGGCAACAGCTGGTACGACAGACAGCAACCACAAGGTAGCTATCACAGATATGGAAGATTCTGGGAAAGGCCACAGCCTGAACGTCCCAGCGAGCCTGAAGGCTCTCCTCCAAGAAGGAGCCAGGCATCATCGTCCTCTTCACAACAAGATCTACCAAGATCGAGATCCAGACCTCAGAGAGCCAGTCTTGTTGACAAGCTCAACATGTCTTTAGAGGAACTGGACACACTTGAGGAACAACAAGAGGAAGAACATTTGATCCGTGAGATGGAGAGTGTTATTGAAGAGCACGAACGAGAAACATCAAACCTGATGTCGGCTCAAAGAGATGAAGACGAACAGGAGGAAGAATCTTCCAGTCGCAGAAGAAGAAGGAAGTCATCGCGACCGCCGTCTGCTCCGAGCAGCAAGGCACTCCGAACAGCTGCCACAGCAGCAGGGTTGTCGAACTGGTTCGGACACCCTAATCAAGGCGGTGCAAAGGGAGAGTCTATCAAGACTGATGAACCTTCACTTCCAAACTCACTAACCAGTGAGCAAGACTTCTCCGTCTTCAGCATCGCGTGGAATGTGTTTCTGCTGCTAATGGGCCTACACTGGATGTGGAAGCAGCTCACCAGGGCTCCCATCAGATGTATGGACCGCCAACAATCAAATGCAAAAGCAGCAGCGAAACGACCACCACCATTTCTCGAACCCGAGAATGAACCACAGACGCGTGAACCTTTAGGACCCAACAGGGTCAATTCTGGAGAAACAACGGATTTGCGACCTGTGTGGCACACTTCCCGAAGCGAAGTCTACCATCTTTCAGACAGCTGTTACCAGCTCAAGCAAGCAAAAGATGTTTCAAGGAAGGTGCTGTGTAAAACCTGCCTCCAGGCAGTACAAGTTGCGGAGATTCGCAGGAACGATCCTTTTCAAAGAGGTGATACACGATCACGTGGCACCGAAAGGGACATTGAACGGTTTCAAACCTATGACGATGCAAGTACTACTCCTCATATGAGGCAATTATTCAGTGATGCATTGCATTCACAAATGGCCGAAGAAGCCATGCAGATTACCTATACATCAATCCCTAAGGGATCCTCGGCAAGAGCCAGAGGTACATCTGCACTCGCAAGTGCCTCATCGTCGTCAGTGCCCAAGGCAATGCCACCAGTGCCTAACAAGGCAAACATGTCACCTCCACCTAAGACTCCTCCGCCAAAGGCGAAAGGAACAGTACCTTCAGATCCTCCGAGACCAAAAGGTCCTACCAGAAGAGGAGGTCAAAATCGGCGCATTCAACGAAAAGCAGCTAGAGAAGCCCATAACAGTGGACTCTGCAACCATGCAGACGCTGCACTTGGCGAAGCCAATCAAGGCCAGGCCATTAACACTATGTGCCGAAACATGGCAGTAAGACACGTCAGCTCTATCGATGCAACGGTAGAAGCAGCCGAGCAGTTTACACAACGCGTGCAACAGCACGTAGAAACATATGATGAAGAGGAACCGTGGAGCACGGAGTTTCTACCAGTCGTGGAAGTCCTATTCAGGAACTTGAGCAGCGACGAAACAACTGTCATACATGACAATCATACGGTAACTATGCCTATTGAGAAATATCTCGACCTCCTCAGAATCGCACAATCATTGCGAAACTCTATCCAGAGAGACAAGGAGGAAAGAAAGGATCATCTTGACACCATCCAAGATACTCTATCCAGAGTGGAAATCCTTCTAACAGCACTGAAGGACTCAAAAACAGTCTTCAATCAATTGGTCCATTCCTCACTAGAGATAGAGCGAAGACATAAAAACCTCAAAAATGTCCTTGAGACACTTTTTGACGACCAAAGCTCTGAGGAAGACCAGTCAGAATCTGACCATGAAGAAGTCCTAACTCCTTCTGCAGCACAGTACTGGAACAGCCTTCATGCCCACGCCTTATCTCCCTCAGGAGATGAAAGTGAAAGATCATGGGCGTCCTCAGACGGACAGCTTGAAAGAAGAAGGGCCGAACGGGCAAAGGCTAAGCAGCCACAACCGGCTAAAGCCGAGGCAACTCCAATCAGCTCACAAGCTGCACCAAAGGCCGAGCCAAAGGCGACTACATCCAACCATGGATATGACACTGCAGACGCCGCCTTCACCAGGGCTGAGAACAGATTACTCGGAATCTTTTCAAGTTCCGAAGAAGATCACTCAGACCCGGATGAACCACATCCGAACGTCTATGCTCGAGCCTATGATCCAAACCTGGATCCAAATCTGAGATAAGGAAAATCTCAGAGTTTCACAACAGTGACTCACAAGGCTCTAACAAGAGCACAGTGAAGGGCTGCATAATTCGATAGAAGAACATTACCAGACCTGATCCTGTACAGACGATCTCTCTGACCAATGTGCATGAAAGAGTTCAAAAGGAGTGATTTCAAGAGTGACTTCAACAGTGTACTTCAGTGCTATACCTAGCATAAACAATATGCTGTTTTTATCATGAGTCCAAACTCCGCAACTGTGACAGTGGGCATAATAGTATATGTGTGAATGTGCGGCCATGCTTCCGGTAAAAGAAAATTAGTGTCTGTTTGTTTGCGTAAACCTCTAAAGGGGTAGCTCTAACAGGTACCTACAGCAATGGCTGCATGCTCATACATATACATTCCGCTGCCCATTGGCTCACAGTGGTTTTACCATATTGAGACAAGACAAGCTCTCCTTGCGTAGCAAGACAAAACAACTACTGTCCGTGTGCAGGGCGCTGCCCTTTGATCCTTAGGGAATAAACTGGTCATACACCTCCTAACAAGGAGCATTTCCTTGTGGGTGTATCGGCTCACCCCCCCCCCTAAAAATGGAAACGTGTCACTGAGCTCCAAGGTATCGCCCCCTCCAGCGGATTTTGGCTTCTGTGGGCAGTCCCACCCAATTTTCCCCGCTCCCCTCCCCTCCCCCCCCCCCCCCTCCCCCCTTCCCTCCCGCCCCTCCTCCGCTCGCTGACAGGTGCGAGCTTTCTGGAGTTTTCGACGACACGGGACTGCAATGTAGCATCTTTATGTGTTGGGGCTTTTAAGGCTGCAGTACCAAGCGAGTTTCAAACCTGAATTCCTAACCCTACACCCTAACCCCAGCCTGAAAAATTGGGGCTCGCCTGTAAGGCTGCAGTACCAAGGGAGTTTCAAACCTGAATTCCTAACCCTACACCCTAACCCCAGCCTGAAAAACTTTCAAAGTGCCGAAAGCACGACGCCCCCCTCCCCCGCCCTGCCCCCCCGCCTCCCCTCCTCCCCCACCCTCCCGCCCCTCCCCCCACGCCCACGAAATCCACAGCCTCGACGGCCCATACTTAAGGCATCCCGCCGCTTGCGAGAGTCTTGGTATCCAGTGTTTCGGAATGACGACACCAAAATTCGTACTGATACTACCACTACTAATACTACTCACAATCATCCTGCTTCGTGTTGCTATGAACATTACTTTTACTATAAGTGCGATTCCAACTGTTACTTTTTTCCTACAAGAGCTTGCTGCAGATAGTAGCCACTCGCCGCATGCGCGTACAGCCGGGCCGAGGCGGACGACGCGCAGCGTTTCAAATTATTAAGTGCCGTATTATATTAAGGACCCCAAAAAGGACCCTAATGTTGACAACCACCTATATCTATATATATATATATATATATATGAGGATTTTGTGCCGGTTCTGCTTAGGGTTCGATATAAGGTTTAGGGTTGAGGGTTTAGGATTCTAGCAGGGTTCTAGAACGGTTCTGTGGAAGGCTCTATAAGGGTTGTACAAGGGTTCTTTCTGCTTGGGCTTCTAGAAGGATTGTATGAAGTTTTTCTTTATAAGGGATCTGTAAGGGTAACTTTAATGGTATCTATAAAAGCCATGTATAGGGTGAAGGCTTTCCGGTTGAGGGCTTGGGGTTTAACTCACAACACCTCCACCCAGACGCCGAAATGCTACGCCCCGAACCCTAAACCTCTAAACCCTAAGCCCCTAAACCCCTGAACCCCTAAACGCTACACCACCAAACCCCAAACCACCGTAAACGCGGAGCTCGACCAACCCCACACAGTAAACTCTTCTAGGATGCCCAATAACCTAGGAATAGAGAGGGCTCCCTTTTTGGTATTGGGTAACTTTATAAAGGAACCTAGGACTACTAAACCCTCCAAACCCTGAACCCTCCAAACCCTAAACCCTCCAAGCCCTAAACCTTAAACCCTCCAAACCCTAAACCCTAAACCCTACCTTAACCCCAAATAACCCAACTTTTTAAGGACTTTTATAAGGAAATGATATTAGGGAGCCCAAAAAGGTAGGTTCCGTAGGGTCCAGCTAAGCCCTAAGTTGCTTAAGGGTTCCTTTTAAAGGGGTCTATAACGATTACTATAACGGGCTATTATGGGGGGTTTAATATAGGGGCTTTAAGCCTTCAAACCTACCGGGACCCCCCCAACGGTCGATGGTATAAATCCTGCATTACCCATAATAAGGAATATACCATGATTTCCAGAGTTTAGGGTCCTTAAGGTAATGCAGGATTTATACCATCAACAGCAGTACCCTTTAAAGGGGATGGAAGCGGATTCGGGCGTCCGGGCTCGTGGAAGTGCTGGCGGCGCACACGCCAGCCCTGCAAGCTCGTCAGGCCTGGGATTTTGGGGCGTTTTAGGGGGTTTAGGGGTTTACGGTTTAGGGCCAACAGCAAGCTGCACTAACTCGCACATGGGCATGTTCGGTGGGAAAGAGGGATGGTGTTCCAGCCTACCCAACTGCGAACACCCGCACCTCTCACCCATCCTAACAAGCCAAAGCTCAAACTCCTGCAAGCGCGCCGACACTGCTTTGCAAGATGCAGGGACAAGCCATCCAGCAGAACTCTGCCAACACGCTACCCTTCTCCGCGCAGTTGCCTGTTGGAACAAAAAACAAAACCAACTGCACAGGCGCGCTTTCTATCCCCAAAATAATCGAGCGACTGAGCAGTCACACGAAGACCAATGTACAAGTACGACAGAAGGTTGCACGCGACTAGCCATGAGCAGAACTTGGCTGCTCCAAGAACCTACTCTATGGTCGCAAGATGTCTCCCAGCACAATCTTGACCCGGTTCCCTTCATGGAACTTCTCGCTCATCGAGTCTAGCCACACTTGCTTGTCGGGGTGATTCATCCTGCTCAGCAAATCCGCGTCTTCGTTTCTCTCACCTGCCACATGCGACAAGTCCAAGGAAGCCTGCAGATCCAAGGCCGCGAAAGCTAACGTCATGAGCGCAAAGGACATCGGCGCAGCCGTTGAAAGGCCCTTGTTGCAAGCCGCCACCACAGGCAAGTTGTCGCCGTATTGCCGAAGGCGCAAGGAATGCATGCTGACCTGGCCTTCTACCTTTGCGCGAGCCAACGTCAGGCCCAACTGTGCCGGCATTTCAAGGGCGCAAATGGCCAGCTGTTCCGGCCACTCCCACGCATCCGGCAGCTGTCCCTGCTGTATCTCAAGGTGGAACCACAAGAGACCACCAGATCGCGTTGCTCGGAACCAACCCCAGGCCGGACAACTTTGACCCAGCCCAGGCATCCGCCGCACCATGCTCGGCCAATCTCTCCCCCGCCCATGAAAACTTGTTTGCACGGAAAGCTCGCTATGCCAAGGACACACGATCTAAATCCACACACTGAGTCCAAGAAGAAAGGCGCACCCAGACCTTCCCCGTCGATGTCCGCGGCTGTCTAAGCTGCCTGCGTGCTTACACAGCTTACCGGCTTACCACCCACGCCGCAAAGACGCCAGCCCTTCTGAATGTCACTTCTTGACGCCGATGATTGAACCACCAGACCATCCCCTAAACGCAACGCCGGCTCTTCCAACTGCCCCAAACTCAGGCACTGCAGTCGCATACCCGGCTTGTTCAACTTGACAGACAACGGGGCCAGAAAGGCTCTCAAAACGATCCGTACCTGAGTTGCCCAGAGAAGAAAGCCTAGTAGCTGAGCAAGTTTCTTTCGAGGAACTCGACGAGGGTGCAAGCTCCACCAGGCCAATTCTCTGAGAATTTTATCCTGCTTCTTCTCCGGCAACGCAGCCCAGAAACCAGAGCACAACGACAGCTGCCAACCCAAATAAGACAGGTCGTATCCCAAAGCCACTTTTCTCCAGGACAAAAGCAGAAACACGAGGCTGTATCTGCCTGTGACAACGGTGCAGCCCGATCCTATATTATGCACAAGTTCCAAACAGAAAGCTGCACCAACTCGCACACGGGCATGTTCGGTGGGAGAGAGGGCTGGTGTTCCAGCCTACCCCAACCAACCGCGAACACCCGCACTTAGGGATTAAGAGTTTAGGGCTTATGAGTTTGTGGAGTTTGGGGTTTGGAAGAGCTTAGGGCTTAGGGTTGAGCCCTGAAGCCCTCAGACCTTTTTCCGAAGAGTTCTTAGGTTCCACGGAGTTTGATTTCGGCCATGTCTTCTTCTTTTTCGGGCATGGGTTCGGAGCGCTTTGAAGGCCTTTGGATCCCAGGTTAGGAATTAGGGTGAAGGCTTACTTAAAGGCTCATGGGACTTAGTAAGTAAGGGCTTAGGGTTCCCTTTAAAGGGTACTACTGTATAGGGCTCTGAAATAAGGGTTTAGGGTTTGGGGTCTGCTTAAAGGCTCATAGAACTTAGTAAGTAAGGTTATAAGTAGGTTATAGTTAGGATATCCCCATTTAGGGAACTTATAACCCCAGTTATAACTTACTTACTAAGTCCCATGATCCTCCAAGTAGGCCCCAAACAAGTAAGCAATCTGCAGCGAGTCCGAATATGGACCCTAACCCCTTAGCCTAAACCCTAAACCCTGACGCGACAATCAGTTGAAGAGAGATCTTGAACGGGTGCTGGGCTTTCTGGGAAGTGCGCTTTGAGGCGCTTGCGGGTTCGGGTTTGGGGCTGAGGGCTTTGGGTGTGGGGTTTGGGGTTCAGCGTTCAGGGTGAAGGGTTGAGGGTTTTGAGGGTTTAGGGCCCCCTAAACCCTAAACCCAAACCCTATGGCCCCGTTTAGGATTCAGGGTTTGGGTTTAGAGTGTCTTCTTGTCAACCTCTATAAGATTTCTGGCCCGGAGACTTCTCGTTGTCCCTCGATTTGGGAGTTTCCGAAAAGTAGGGGTACCTTATTTTGGAGTCCTTATAATAAGGATCCTACTATTTAAGGTACGGTCGGGGAGTGTGATAAGAAATTTTATTTATTCAGAAATTAGAGTCTCGAGCTTTCACGGATTTAGAAATCCAGGGTTTCATCCCGGCATTATTATTGTTATTACTCTTATTATTATTATTGGTATTACTATTTCCATTATTGCATATTGAAACCCTTCATATGGATATCTTTACAATCGTAAACTCTGTTCTGCAACCCTAAATACTAAACACCCCACATCCAGCAGCCGGGGGCGACTTTCCGTGCCCCCCCTCGGCTGAGCGAGATCCACCATCGCCTGCAAAGGGGTTGGATGCGGGGGGTCTGGGTCTTGGTAAATCAGAGTCTGCTTTAAAAACACTTCAGGGTTTTGTGTAATTGGGGCTTTGTGTGCTTCCGGGCTCAAAAGTTTTGTGGGGTTTCAAGGGATTTGGTTGGATTTGGGCTTGCAGAAGACAGCAGCTGAAAACTCAGCCAGGGCATGGATGGTTCAGCGGAGCAGGCTTCGGGCTTTCGGTCGGGTCCACTGCTCAGGCCCTCAGACTTTCCTCTTTGCTGGCACGTCCCAGCCCAGCTCTGAAGCGCTATGGCCCTCTCGCCAAAATAGGGTGTCAGCCAGCCAGCCCCAACGCCCCACACCTTCTCCGCCCTCCCACCCACCCCCACCCCCTCCCCACCCCACCCCCACCTCCACCCACCCCCACCCCCACCCCCCCCAACCTCATGCAGAGGATTTCACGGTTTCAGGTTTACAGGGTTTGGGGTCTAGGCTGGCAAGGACGGAGGATCCATGAGAACTCATCGCCTTCCCCTTGCCCATGCAACTTTCAGTCCTTGCTCGCCAAATCCACGATGAAGATCACGTCGAAGTCGATGCAGCCGATTTAAGAGTCTCACCGGCGGCCCAGATTTCTTAATCCCAACTACCTGAATAAGAAATATTGAGACCTTCGCTCAGGAAACCTATTTCTTATTAAAAACCTCCACCGTACTATATTAGGGTCCCCTATTTTCGGAAACTCCCATTTCGAGCCTCTTCGGAAAGGTCTCGTTTCATGAACATGCCTTGACTACCAGATTGTGTGGCCCTTTGGGTTGGTAGGATTTCGGGCTTACCGAGTTTTGAGATTCGGGGCTTTCTGGGTTTAGGGTTCAGGGCTTTCTGAGTTTAGGGTTTTGGGCTATGGAACTTAGGGTTTGCTGAGTTTAGGGTTTAGGGTTTTACAGGGCTATAGGGTCCGCTCTCATGGCCCCAAGCGTCTGCTAAACTGCAAGCGCCTGCTAAGCAAGCGTGCTGGCGCAGATCCTGGGCTTCGCCAAGAAAATCCTTAAACGGAAATTCAAAACCCAAAGCTCCGCAACACCATAGCTTCAAAACCCTACTACGTAAGCCCTTAAACTGAATCCCTTAGAAGCTGCCCCCACCCTGTAATAGTGGCTATAAGGATGATATTAGGGCCCTATTATATTCCTATTATACCACTATTGCAGGGTGGGGGCCCCTTCTAATGAATCCCTAAACCCTAAACCCTAAACCCTAAACCCTAAACCCTAAACCCTAAACCCCTAAAACCCTAAACCCCTAAAACCCTAAACCCTAAACCCTAAACCCTAAACCCTAAACCCCTAAATCCCAAGCCCCCAGGCTCCACTGACCGCCAGCACTTTTTTGCAGGCAGGGCTGAGCTGAGGGCAAAAGAGATCCATCACCTAAGCTGCTTGGAGGATCGTGGGGCTTCGTAAGTCAGGTTATAAGTTCCCTAATTTGGGACTATAAGTATAGTTACCTTACTTTATAACCCTACTTACTACGGCTGCTGATATAAATCCTGCATTACCCATAATAAGCACTATACCATAATTCGTCTGGGGTCCTTAAGGTAATGCAGGGTTATATCATCAACCGTAAGTCCCCCTGATCCTTTTAAGTAGGGAGGGAGGGCTCCGGGCTTCGGATTTTGGGCTTTCGGGTTTAGGGTTCCATGGCTTAGCCCCCGGTGTTCGGATTGAAGACCCGGAACCCTAACCCTTCGGGTTTGGGTTTAGGATTTAGGGTCTACTATACTGAACTTAGAACCCTAGCAAAAATCATGATTTTGGCTGTTTCTTAGGAATTATAATAACAAAAAATTGAAGATTATTTGTAAGTACCCCTAAGTTTAGAGTTTAGGGTTTGGGGCTGAGGGTCAAGGGCAACAGACATGGAGTTTAGGGTTTTTAGCTTCGAGGGCTTTCGAGTTCAGGGTGTATATAGGGCAGCGGCGATAGAGCTTTAGGGCTTAGGCATGCTTGAATACGTAATATGTAAGCCAGAACCGAAAACTAGTAAAACTGTTTCTGAGGGTTTCAAAGGCCCCTTCCCAATGTTTTTAGGCTCCTATACTAAAACCTTAGCTAGGATACCCAGTAACCTAAGAATAAAAAGGCCTCTCTTTTTGGTATTGGGTAACTTTAGAAGGAACCTAGGACAACAAAAAGGGAATAAGGATACTACTGGGCAAACTAGTTAGAGCCCCTCAGGCTGCCATAAAGGTCCGGAGAAGGACTTTCTGCTCGTTTGAGGATTCGAGGATCCTGGGACTCAGTAAGTAGGTTATGGGGTCATCCTAATTATAACCTACTTATGACCTTACTTACTAAGTCCCAGGAGCCTTAAAGTAGACTCTAGACCCTAGACCCTTAAAGGGAACCCTTTTCTAGAACCCTTAGTACCCTTAAAAGGAACCCTAAACCCCAAAACCACATTATTTACTAAGTCCCATGAACCTGCAAGCACCGGCAGATTTCGAGATTGGGTTTTGGGTGGGCTCTTGGAGTTTAGGGGCTTTAGGGGTTTAGGGTTTAGGGGTTTAGGGTTTAGGGGTTTAGAGGTTTAGGGTTTAGGGGTTTAGAGGTTTAGGGTTTAGGGTTTAGGGGTTTAGGGGATTAGGGGTTTAGGGTTTAGGGATTTAGGGTTTCGGGTTTAGGGTTTAGGGTTCAGATTTTGAGGTTGAAGGAGGATTTAGGGCGAGGGATGTTGGGTCTAAGGGTCAGCATTCAGGCTCCAGAGGTTTTGGATTGGGGTTTAGGGTTTAGGGTTCAGGGTTTAGGGTTTAGGGTTCAGGGTTGAGGGTTTAGGGGTGGGAGTTTAAGGCCCCACTCAATTTTATGACCTACTTATTACTGCGTCCTTAACCCTTAAGTTTAAGTAGAAGCATGCCTCAAGCTATATAGGGGCCTTAACCGTCATAACTAACTTCGGTTTGGAGTTCATTTCAGGGGTTGGTAGGAGGGTTTGGTATACGGGCTTTGATAACTCGAATATGCTTTTGGTGGCATTATAGCATGAAGACATTAACTAGGATGCCCATTAACCTAGGAATGAAAAGGGCTCCCTTTTGGGTATTGGGAAGCTTAATAAGGAACCTAGGACAAAAAGGGAATAAGGGTACTACTGGGCATCCTAGTTAGGGAACCCCAACGAACCAGGTTTGAACGTATGTAGGCTTCTACTGTGCCTAAACCCTCAACCCTAAAACCTATACCCTATACCCTGAACACTAGCACCCTATACCCTAAGCGCTCCTTATGCTCCAGTCTCTAGTGGGATTCGGTGTGGAGGGTGCCGCCTTTAACTTTTGGCATACTGTAGGGGCTTGAATAATTAGCGTAGGGCTCCTTTGACGGGATGGATTTAGTGTAGGGGCCTTAATAATAAGAATAGGGCTCCTTGAAAGGGCTCCTTCAAGGGGTCCATAAGGGATCTATGGTAGACTTCTATAGCGTAGGGATTTTAATCATTAGCCTATGGTTTTGGGCTCCTTCATGGTATGATTCTTATGAGGAGCCCTAAGGGATCTCATTCGTAATTATTTCGGCTTCCAGAATAGTGTATTACTTCATACAGCTCTACAGTACTCGAAACCCTCAACCACCAGTTTCTGAACCCTAACCCTTACATTCCAAACTCCTAAGACCGACTAGGATACCCAGTAACCTAAGAATAAAAACGCCTCTCTTTTTGGTATTGGGTAACTTTATAAGGAACCTAGGACTACAAAAAGGGAATAAGGGTACTACTGGGCATCCTAGCCCCTAATTTTCGGAAACCCTAAACCCTCTATAGAACCCTTATAGATCCCTTTAAGGAACCCTTATTGATCCCTAAGGGTACTACTGGGCATCCTAGGAATAGCCCGAAACTCTGATCCTGAACCCAAAGCCCCCTAAACCAAATAGACCTAGAGACTCCGATATCCCTTAATCAAGGAACATACCTTAAATCATCTTCGGCATCCTACCATAATTTAAGGGATATTCCTTAATTAAGGGATATTGGAGTCTCTGGGGACGCCTGCAGCGTGACCCTTAGTCGCACTTTCTCAGACTTTTGGAGCTTAAGATTTCAGGGGCACGGGTCTCAGGTTTCAATATCACGGTTGCATGATCCTAGCATGGCCATGTACCCAAGTCCCGAAACTCCCAATGATCGCAACCAGGGTTTAGGGTTCAGGGTTTTGGTTTTAAGGTGTAAGGCAGGGTTAAGCTTCTCTAGGGTTGAAGGTCTTGGATGTAGTGATTCGGGTGACTACCAGGGCCGGCGCTGACGAGCTTCTGGACAAGGTCACAGAAGAAGTGCGCAAGCATACTTTAGGTACCTTAATAGTTGTTGGAATGGTTGCTTTTCGGAAAGGGGAGAAGGGGACGGGGACGGCGGTATGCCTGCAGGGGATACTATTGACCTCTGAAACTGTTTGCTTGCTACTCGTAGCTGTTGTTCAGCTGATCTCGAATGCCCTTCCAATCACCCCGATCGTAAGCATCGCCCCAGGTCACAACGGAGCCATCGGCCAGGATCGCCGCAAAAGCAGAACGAGTTGCTTGAATCTGCTGCACATTCTTGAGCTGATCTCGCACCGCACTGCTGTCACCACCGTGGTCAGCATTGCCCCAGCTCACCACGGAGCCGTCTCCAAGAATCGCAGCAAAGGCCTCCTCAGCTGATTGAATCTGCTGCACATTCCTCAGCTGGTCTCGCACAGCACTGCTGTCACCACCGCGGTCAACACTGCCCCAGCTCACGACAGAGCCGTCACCAAGGATGGCAGCAAAGGCCCACCAAGTTGCTTGAATCTGCTGCACATTCTTAAGCTGGTCTCGCACAGCACTGCTGTCACCGCCGTGGTCCTCCTTGCCCCAACTCACCACGGAGCCATCGGCCAGGATCGCTGCAAAAGCATAACGAGTTGCTTGAATCTGCTGCACTTTCTTCAGCTGATCTCTCACAGAACTGCTGTCACCACCGTGGTCAGCATTGCCCCAGCTCACCACGGAGCCGTCTCCAAGAATCGCAGCAAAGGCCTCATCAGCTGATTGAATCTGCTGCACATTCTTCAGCTGATCTCGCACACCACTGCTGTCACCACCGAAGCCAGCATTGCCCCAAGTCACGACGGAGCCATTACCAAGGATCGCAGCAAAGGCTCTGTGAGTTGCTTGAATCTGCTGCACATTCTCCAGCTGATCTCGCACAGCGCTGCTGTCACCACCCCAATCAGGATGGCCCCAGGTCACCACCTCGCCATCACCAAGGATCGCAGCAAAAGCATGACGAGTTGCTTGAATTTGCTGCACATTCCTGAGCTGATCTCGCACAGCGCTGCTGTCACCACCCATATCAGGATCGCCCCAGGTCACCACCTCGCCATCACCAAGGATCGCAGCAAAAGCATATCGAGTTGCTTGAATCTGCTGCACATTCTTGAGCTGATCTCGCACTGCACTGCTGTCACCAGCACTGCCCCAGCTCAGCACAGAGCCGTCACCAAGGATGGCAGCAAAGGCCCACCAAGTTGCTTGAATATGCTGAACATTCTTCAGCCGATCTCGGACGGCACTACTGCCGCCACCGGATTGAGTACGTCCCCAGGACACGACGGAGCCATCCCCCAAGATCGCAGCGAAGGCAAAATTGCTTGCTTGAATATCGACTCTTCGGGCGTGGAAAGTTAGCGGTAGATTGTGCAGCCTGGCACTTTTTAATGGGGTCTCTCCATCAAGAACCCTTCCGGTAGAGGTCAGGAGACGACCCTTGCCAGCTCTCAGGGCTCTCTGCGCACGCATCCTCAGGGATTCCACAGACTCGTCCCCATGTGTCTCCAGGGTCACAGTCTTGCCACTGATGAGGCTTACCTGTACCTCAAGAGTCAGTGACATGATGACTCTAGACTCGGATCAATCCATGGCCGACATTCTGAATGCCAGGACTGGTTTGCATGGGGCGGCGCAGGTAAGTTAGGTCCTTTCCGAATCTCCTTTGTGTTTTGGTTGTTGGTCTTTCTCTTTCTGTCTATCGTTCGTTCTCCATGTTTTTCTCTCGCCCTACACATAAACACAACTGGAAACAACTTGTGAAATTTGATGACTTAGAATGGAGCTACCCTTTCGACAGCATGGCAAATGGCTTTGGCTTTCTGCGTTAGGGCCTCTCCGGGAACCGATCCCACCCGAAGCCACTGAACCCTAAACCCTACCCTTTGCCCCGGGCTTGGGGCTGCAGACTGCCACTACAGAAGCCTGAAGCAGGTGACTCAGATTACGGGTTTAGGGTTGAGTGGGTCTCTATATACGATATATATATATATATATATATATATATATTACGCTGCCACCACTTTTCGTTGCTTCTTTCATTACGTTCTACCCCCAGAACCGTCTCAGACAAAACCCTAAATCCTGAACTCTGTACCTTAAGCCCTAACCCAAGCCAAAAATGTGCCCCGCGTAGAAAAGCTCCTGTCTTACGTGGTCGGCCGGCCGCCTAAAGTCCACCAAAACTTTCAGATCATAAGCCCTAAACACCAAGCTCTAAAGCCCTACCCGGACCCTAAGGAACCTACCTTTTGAGGGTTCCCTAATATGATTTCCTTATATAAGTCCTTAAAAAGGTGGGTTACCTGGGGTTAAGGTAAACCCTACTAAACTCTCAACCCCCCCTCAGGTGAGACACCGTGCTCTTGCCAGTCCCGACTGTGCCATAGATGTAGCAGCCGGCGGGGCGCATGGAAGGCGGCCTAGCTGGCGGGTTGAAGGTTTACTTGAAAGCTCACGGGACTTAGTAAGTAAGGTTTTGAGTAGGTTATAATCAGGATAACCCCCGCTTGGGGGACTTATAACCCCATTTATAACCTACTGACTAAGTCCTATGATCCTTTAAGTAGGGTTCAGGGATTTAGGGGTTTCGGGAATTGGGGTTTAGGGTTTAGGGTTCAGGGATTTAGGGGTTTAGGGAATTGGGGTGTGGAGTCTATCAGCTTTTGGGGTTAGGGGTTTCAAAATTGGGGTCCCATGCCCTAAACCCTAACTACAGAGATTTAAAGGATAAGTACCCTAAACTCGCCCTTATAGAACCCTTATAGATCCCTTTAAAGAACCCTACACTTACTAAGTCCCATGATCCTCTAAGTAGGGTTTAGAGCTCAGGGGCTTGACTAGGATACCCAGTAACCTAAGAATAAAAAGGCCTCTCTTTTTGGAATTGGGTAACTTTATAAGGAACCTAGGACTACAAAAAGGGAATAAGGGTACTACTGGGCATCCTAGCTAAATACAGAGTTTTAAAGGATGTTAAGCATTAGTTTCTACGGCCTTTCTGTGGTTTGAGAGGTGCAGGACTTCATGGTTTTATTTCGGGTTTAGGGTTTTGGGTGGACTCTGATCTAAAAGGTTTCCAAACCGAATGGGAACCGACGATGCTGCTGCCTCCCTAAAAGCACCGAAATTAGGTAAAATAAAGGCCCACAATCTATAAAAAGCTACTATTGTACGTACTTTCAGGTTCCATACTTAAAGGCTCATGGGACTTAGTAAGTAAGGTTATAAGTAGCTTATAATTAGGATAACCGATAACCCCACTTAGGGGACTTATAACCCCAATTATAACCTACTTACTAAGTCCCATGGTCCTCCAGGTAGGGGTTGAGAAGGTTTGGGAGTAGGGTTTAGCTGCTTCGAGAGTTTAGGTTTTAGGGTAGTTTTGGGTGTAGCTACTTGGCGGGCCAGACTTGCCTTCAGGGAGTTTAAGAGTGTTGAGTGTATCATACTAAACCTATCCAAGGATTGCGGCGCATACTTTTTGTTTGAGGTTTGTAAAACGGGCTCCAGCTTTGCAAGCAACCTGGCAGAGGCAACAGATGCCACACTGAGCCCTAAACCCTGAACAGTTTAGCTATCATCTGCTGCAGGCTCCCTACACTGCTGAACTCTACATGTAAAAGCCTCAAACTCAAACCTGCACCGTAAAAGAGCTCAGGGTTCTGCGGGTCGGGCCACTAGTACCCTTATAGTACCCTGAAAGGAACCTGTAGAAGAAGCCATAGGAAGAGCCCAGTCACCACTCCTATCCAGACTCGTCTGGGAATTACGATTTAGGGTTCAGGGTTGCGCGTTCTCTGCATGCCACAAACGCAGCACGCCAGTCATTCCCGCCCCAGGTTGCCTCCAACCCAGAGAGCCCAATACGCCTGATATAAGGAATATCGACCATAAAATGGTGTTCCTTTACGGGCACTTCTACGGCTTTATAAGGGTTTTATGGAAAGAATATACCTCGACTCATAATATGAAGCCCTTCAGAAGTTGAGCCATGTTCTTTAATTGTGGGGTACTGGGCTCTCCGGGAAGGTGAACTCGAGCTGTTGAGGCTTCGCGGAGGTCTCAGGCATCCGGAGGGTCAATGAGCATCGAAGTCCTCTCCTCACGTTTCCGTGGAAGGGGCGCCTTGCTTGGAGGTCGGGGGTCGTAGTAAGTAGCTATTTTAAAGACTTATAAGAATCATAACCCACATAGGATCTTTCGGGGGATACTTAGAACTCTACTTGCTATCTACCTAGCAAGGCCCCCCGACCCTCCAAGTGGATGCTGCGAGTCCGCCTCTTCCTTTGCTTCAGCCTTCTGAGGAGGTCTCCCGCATATACTGGGCGTTGAAATAATATCAAAGTACAGACTTCTATTTCATAATGGTTCCCTTTAAGGAGCATGTACCAAGAAATGCTAAAGTACGATACTCCAAAGCCCAGTATAGAACCCGACTTAAAGGCTCACAGGACTTAGTAAGAAAGGTTACAAGTAGGTTATAATTAGGATAACCCCACTTAGGGGACTTATAACCCGAATTATAACCTACTTACTAAGTCCCATGATCCTCTAAGTAAACGGGAACAAGACTGAGCAGGCAAGTTAGAGAGGGCTACTTAGGCCTCACAACAACTGGGCTTTGAAGTAACCAGGCGGGAAAAAGGATATTTTTTTCCGTAAAAGGGTTCCCTTTAAGTAACAGGTCCCAAAAAAGTATTAAAGTATGGTACTCCAAAGCCCAGACAAGGACCACGGATCAAAATGTCCCTAACCCGGAAGGCGCGCACTAAACCTTCAAGCCTAAGCTCTAAGTTCAAGTCCCGCACCTAAAGCCTGAGCCTCAAACTATGTACCTAAACCAACCCTAAAACCTAAACCCTAACCCCTGAACCCTAAACGCTAACCGATTCCCTGAGTTCAACATCCGAAGCCCATAGCTCCCTGAGGCGCGGGCTTGCAGGTATCGGGTCCTCGGACCCGTCTACTTCTGCTAAGGACGCTAGATTTGGTTTAGGGCTGAGGGTTTAGGGACTTAAGCCCCCTTCCCCTCAACCCTAAACCCCGAATCAAAACCCCTAAGCCCGGGCGTCGGGCGGGCCCAAGCGAAGAAAGCAAGCCGGGCCAATGACCTCCTCAGCTTCGGGGTGCTGGTTTTGTAGGTTTTAGTTTGCTTAGAGGATCATGGGACTTAGTAAGTAAGGTTATAAGTGGGTTATAATTAGGATAACCCCACTTAGGGGACTTATAACCCCACCAGTTATAACTTATTACTTACTAAGTCCCATGATCCTCCAAGTAGGGTTTAGGCTGTATAGCGTTTAGGTTATAGCGTTTAGGCTGTTTAGGTTCGGGGTTTAGGGTTTTAGGGTTTGCCCTTGCCCCCCAAAACAGCCATAAGATAGGCTCCCATGTTTTGCTCCAGGTCTCCTTCTGCGTGGATGAATTCCTGATGGTCCGTTCTTCAGAGGGGCCTTGCAACAACCCCCGTTCAGGGTTTAGGATTCAGAGGTTTCGCATGGCGAAGGGTATAGGCCTGGCATTTGCAATCGGATAGCAGGGCCAAGTTGTGGAATTAGACGCTTAGGGGATTGGGATTTTGCATGTGTTGGTCCATGGAGTCCGGATTAATTAAAGTTTAGGGCCTTTGGGTTCAAGCTCTACTTAGAGGATCATGGGACTTAGTAAGTAGGTTATAATTGGGGTTATAAGTCCCCTAAGTGGGGTTATCCTAATCATAACCTACTTATAACCTTACTTACTAAGTCCCATGAGCCTTCAAGTAGGGATTGTGGATTCGGATTGGGCACTGGAATGTAAGCATTTCGGACTGAGAAGGATGGGATTACGGCTGACGTTTAAGGTTCGGGTTCGCGGTTTAGGGCCTCCGGCAGCTGTGAAGTACTGAGCCATAAGCCGGAAATCCTACACCGTACCAAAACCCTAAACCCTACAAATCCAACAACCCTAACCCTGTAATCCTTAAGCCCTAAATCCTGAACCCAAAGAAACCTTGGACTTGAAACCTCAAGTTTTATGTAAGGGCCTCACAATGAGCATAGAGTTTCGGGGCCCATTATGCTATAGTTACAGGAGAATAGGGTTTCGGGGCCCATTATGCTATAGTTACAATAAGAAACCCACACAACCCTACTCTAATTATTAAGGCCCCTATATCAAGAGCCCTCTACAGTTCCCTTGAGAAGCATATCAATCAGAAACTTACTCCCCCAATAAGCCACAGAAACAAAAGGTTAAACTTTCCGATTCCTACTAAACTATCAGAACCCAAAAGTTTAAAGGTTGGGTATTGGGGATCCAGGGAAACCCCTGGGGCTCCCATAAACAGGCGGAAATCGTATTGTCTCCAAAAGTCTAGTATCCTATCATTGTACCATCCGCACTGCTGCGCCCTATGCTGAAGCCTGCAGACTTGGAATAGGGTTCTGGAGTATATGATAGCAGGTATACATATGCATACAGATGTATATATATATATATATATGTATGCTCACCCCCCCCATTGACAGACCGCGGGTCCAAAAAACACCGTGCACGACGATATTCTATGAAGCAAAACCTTTACATGAGGTACATAGTATAGCACCAGACGTGCGGCACATGAGTTACGCAATAGTCTTGTGTTAGTATCGGTATTAGGGTGAGTATTATTATTAATATTAGTACTATTGTCTGCTGTAAGTATACATATCAATATTGCCAACTATAAATTAGTGTTAGTGCTCATGTTCGTGTTAGAGTTAGCGCTAGTGCCAGTGTCAATGTCAGTAATACAGCACCACTGCTACGAGTAGTATCAGTATCAGTCTTAATGCTGGGTTTAACAGCAGCTTATATTCGCAGAATTGCTAGTATTAGTATCAATATTAGAACTAGTTAGTTTTGATATGTTAGTATATTGATAGTCTCGTATATTAGCAGATTAGTATATCAATACATCAATGTATTCGAACAGTAAAATATTTGCATACTTGTATACTAGTATATTTTACATGTTAGTACAACTGGTGCATGAATACACTACTATATTGCTGTATTAGCTTACTAGTTTATTGACATACAAGTATATTCGTACGTTAGCATATTGGTATACGAGTATGTGTACTATATTACTGTTTTATCTAATCATTTACAAGTATATCAGTCTGTTGGCATATTAGTATACGAACTTGTCATGTCGGTATTCTTGCATAGTGCAGTAGTCGTATATGAATATAGTCACATATTCGTATAGTATATTCATACAACGACGAGAAGTATATTGTTACATTGGTATATGGGTATATGCCTATGCCAAAGCATTAATACATGAATGCACTGATGTATATATCTGTATCTTAAGATAGTGGTATGTATTTTATGTACATTAGTATATGCAGGTGTCTATGAGTAATGATATTAGTTTTCATATCAATATGAATATACTATTGGTATTCGTAGGAGTATTAATGTCAATATTATTAGAATTAGGGCTATGTATACTCGTATTAGCCATAATATGAGTGTTCATGCCGGTAATACTAGTGGCATTCTTGAATATTCAGCAGATTATCAAAGTCCGTATTGGTGTTGGTGATAGCACTACTGTTAACGCACAAGAGTTTACGTATTCGTATTCGTAGGAGTATCAATAGCTATGTAAATATTGATGTTAGTATAAATTTTGTGTTAAGTATTAAAAGTAGTGTTAGCGTTAGTACTATAATATTATTGATGATCTACATTCGCAACAATGTTTGTATTCTTACTACTCTTGATCACGTGAAATTCTAACAGTTGAATACATGAGTGAGTTAAAGAAGTTGCGTTTGAATATAGTGGTATGCATATTGTACATGAGTACATACAGGTGTGTGTTAGTATTGGTATTAATATACACTATTATCAATATGAAAATCATTTTTGATATGCGTAGGATACTAATAGCAATGCTAATCAATATTAGTATTTGTGTTATGCATATTCGTACTAAGCTTTATAGAAGTGTAATATTAGTAGTAATGCTGGTATTAGCTTGAGCATTCAACAAATGATCAATGTCAGTATTAGCAATGGCTATATGTAGGAGTATCAATACATATATGTATATATAGATAGACAGATAGATAGAGAGATATTCGTCTAAATATGGGCACGAGTATTGACAGCCCTTGCATTTGCAAGTAAGTCGTAGTGCATGGTCTGTCATCGGATGGGTCACAATCAGCCCTCCTGAGAATCAGTTCCAAGGTCCAGAGATTCCAAAATATCCAAAATTCCAAAATTTCCAAAAATTCCAAAACTTCTAAAATTTCCAGAATTTCTAACATTTCCAAAATTTCCAAAATTTCCGAAATTTCCAAAATTTCCGAAATTTCCAAAATTTCCAAAATTTCCCAAATTTCCGAAATTTCCAAAAAGTCAGCCCTTATGCTTTGGAAAATACCGTCCACTAGGTCGGGCCGTTTTGGAAATTTTGGAAATTTTGGAAATTTCGGAAATTTCGGAAATTTTGGAAATTTTGGAAATCTGGAAAGTTAGGGGATGGAATTTTTGAAATTTTGGGATTGAGTTTTAGAAACCTGAGCGCCCCCTCCCCCGATCACAGACCATGCACTACGACTGAGTTGAAAGGGCATGGTCTGTCAACGGGGGGGGGGGGGGTGACCATATAGATATATATGTATACGTACATGCATATATATATATATATATATATATATATACACACATATATCTATATGGAGTACCCAGAACCCCCACATCAATGTAGCCCGGCTGCTGGTGCCGAAGGCGTTGACGGCGTGCGGTTGAGCCTTGGGCTATTTGCGGCAACTGTCTAGTTGTAGCCTACACCCTAGTAGTCCCTAAACCCCAAACCCGTACTGTCAAACCTCCAAAACGGGCTACTTAGAGGATCACGGGACTTAGTAGGTAGGTTATAATTGGGGTTATAAGTCCCCCAAGCGGGGTTATCCTAATTATAACCTACTTATAACCTTACTTACTAAGTCCCATGAGCCTTTAACTAAGCCTTCACCCTAAACCCTAAACCCTAAACCCCTAATTCCTAACCTGGGATCTTACTAAGTCCTATGAGCCTTGAAGTACCCTGGGTCTACACCCCACATCCTAAAGCCTGACACTAGGGCCCGAAAATCTCATACTACCTTTACAATAGCCGCAATACGCTTCTAGTTCAAAGTAAGCCCTAAAACCTGAAAGCTCTAAATCCCAAAAATCCGAAATCCTACATCCTAAATCCTAAGAACCCTAAACCCGTAAATGTTACAACCCTAAGGTCTTAAACCCGAAACCCTGAAATCCTATGCTCAGCCCCAAACCCCTCAACCCCTAAAGCCCTAAACCCCTAAATCCTAAAACCCTCAACCCTGCACTGCAATTCCTGAATCCCAACTAGGATACCCAGTAACCTAAGAATAAAAAGGCCTCTCTTCTTGGTATTGGGTAACTTTATAAGGAACCTAGGACTACAAAAAGGGAATAAGGGTACTACTGGGCATCCTAGCCTCTACCCTAAACCCTAAACCCTAAACCCCTTTAAGGTAAATTATAGGATCCCAAACCCTGACCGCAAATCCAGGACCCCAAAACCTTGAGCTCGCTGCAGACCGGATGTCCACTCGGCAGCCTGTCGGGCGAGGTTTAAGGGTTTCCTTAAAGGTTCAGGGGTTCGGGGTTAGGGAGTCCACCTATTCCGAAGCCCTATACTTCGAGAACTAAGCTCTAAACCCTGTTTCAAAGCCAGCTCAATGCCAGTGCCCCCGAATGCCATTCCCAGACCCCCGGGAGGATCCAAAAAGTAGATCCCTTAATGTGGTTCCGATAAAGTACCCTTAGTAGTATAGGGCCCCAAATTATGGGATCTACTTTCTAGATCCTCCCGGGGGGGTCTGGGTTAAGGTTCACCTGAAGAGAGCGGTGGACAAGTTTTAGGGCTCTGCTGGGGCTTCCGGGCTGCAGCGTCAACCCTTTAGTTGCTGAGTTCCTAAGCCCCAAAAAGTTTAGGGTTTAGGGTTTAGGGTTGAGGAACACTTTCAGTTTTGTAGTGGGTAATATGATCCCAAAAAGTGTAAAGTGTATCCACTCAGCTACTAGGACCCAAAGAACCAACATCTGAAATCCTATAAACGCCTGTCGCTATCAACCCCCATAAAGGCTGGAACGGGCCCTGTAACCTTTCAAAAAAGACCTAAACACGAAACTCTGAACCCGAAAGGCTGTAGACCCTTAACCCCCTAAACCCTAAACCCAACTCTGAACCCGAAAGGCTATAAACCCTCAACGTCCTAAACCCTAAACCCGTCTTAACACTAAAGGTCATAAACCCTAAAACCCCTAAACCCTGAACCCCAAAGGCTACAAACCCTAAACCGAGGCGCCTTTCGGCGCTGCTCCGGCGTCACCCGCTCGGCCGCCTCTTTCGCTTGCACGAGGAGGCGGTCCTCGAGGCACAAGTAAGGGGTTTAGGGCTTTAGGGTTTGAGGATTCAGGGTTTAGGGGTTTAGAGTTTGGGGGTTTAGGGGTTTAGGGTTTAAGCTTATATATCCTTAGTGTTCTTTAAGGGGGGCTGGGTTTTTAGAAGTTGGCAAGGTGTTGAGGTGTAGCGCTAAAGGCCTTCACAACTCGAATAACGTTGTATGGCATATCAAGGTATAGCCGGTATAGCTATACAAGAACTGCAACTGAATATGTTTACTCAGTAGTTGGTGGGGGCTTCGAGTGTTAAAAAGCTGTGAAACCGCACAACACCTTGCCTATCGAAACTCTTCTTAAAGTCTCAACTCTGCATAGAACCTAGTGAAGCCCGAAAAGAAATACAAAAACCTATCTCAACCAAATCAACCTAAGCATCAAACATCATCAAACACTGAGAGCCTTGAAAGTAATAACCCTGAAGCCTGAACCGAACCCTGTACCCGAAAGCTAAAAGCCTCAGCCCGTAAATTAAAGGATCCCCAAACCTCTCCTGCTCGGCATCCCAGCGGCTTTTCTCTTGCCTCGCCTGCCAAAGCAAACAGATCTCTGTGTGTGTGTGTTGTCTGTGGGATTTTACAGGTTTTAGGGAGCGAAAACAGCATCGGAAGCCGGCCCATGAAGGATGCGCGAACGGACACAGCGCATGCACTAAACCCCTAAACCCTAAACCCCCAAACCCTAAACCCCCAAACCCCTAAACCCTAAACCCCCAAACCCCTAAACCCTAAACCCCTAAACCCTAAACCCTAAACCCTAAACCCCTAAACCCCTAAACCCCTAAACCCTAAGCCGCGCCTCGGTCAGGGCCTTCGGTAGCTCGGCCAGGGCGGTCACCACGGAGGCCTCTGGGACGCCAAGACTGTCGGCCGCTGAATTCGGTTTTTTTTTCCGGTGTTAGGGTTCAGGGGTTTAAGGGTTTAGGGTTTAGAGTTTATAAGGGGTTAGGGTTTAGGGGTTTAGGGGTTTAGGGGTTCAGGGTTTCGGGTTTAGGGGTTTCGGGGTTTAGGGTTTTCTTTTTTTAAGGGCTCTTTTCCACCTGCAGGTACAGCTAGAACTCCTGTTTGGGGGTTTAGGGGGTCTGGAATTAGTTTGGGATTTTTTTTTTTTTTTTTGCATTTTTTTTTTTTTGTGGTTTGCTTGGCCGATCCCTGTGGAGGGTTCATCGGGGACGTAGAAATTTGCACCGCACCACAGCGCCAGCGCTTCGACGCGCAGGATCCCTGTGGAGGGTTCATCGGAGTTTCCTTGATGTCGTCGTGGTCGTCGTCCTGGTTGTTGTTGTTGTTGCTGTTGCTGTTGTTGTTGATGATGTTGTTGTTGGTCGTGGTTGTTGTTGTTGCTGCTGCTGTTGTTGTTGCTGTTGTTGCTGTTGTTGTTGTCGTTGGTTGCTGTTGTTGTGGTTGTGGTTGTGCTTGTGGTTGACAGGGTGAGGGATCAAAAAAAATTAAATAAGGATCAAAAGATTAAAGCACCAGGGTCAAAAAACTAAAACAATGATGAAAAAATTAAGTCACGTAAAATACAGCAATTCCTGGGGCAGAGGCATAAAAAAAAACAAAATAAGGATCAAAAAAAAGTGAATCACTCGAAATACAGCAATTCCTGAATTTCCCAAGGGAAAACATTATTTTCCTATGGATTTTCTTTCATTTCCTTAGGATCTGATTGGTTTTTCCTCGGGGAAACACGATTTTCCTACGGATTCCGTGGTATTTCCTGAAATTTTCCCTGGTTTTTCCTAGGACAAACACCATTTTTCTATTACCTATGGCATTCGTGTCATTTCTTCAGGTTTTCAGAAGGAAAACATACGTTATCTTTGGTTGTTCCTCGGGAAAAATCAAATTTTCGTTGCAATTTCGCATTTAGGACGGAATTCGTGTTGTAGCTGTTGCTGGTATTCCGCTTCATCACCTATCTTAAACACACCCCCTCATTTGGCGATTCTGGTTAGCGGGGGGGTTGGGGGGGGCGCAGCCCCCCCCCCATTTGCAGACACAACGCTCACATGATGGGTTTCGAAAACACTGTTTGAATCAAGCTTGCACGGCTCGAAAAGCGCGGCGGTGGGTCTTTCGTTCTTCCGTGCCTGTTCGTGTCTCTTCTTCCGTCAGCATTCTATAACATAATATAACATAGTAAACCATAAGAACGACATAAGATGGTTCGACATCACAAAAACCGTGTGACATTTTCTGACATAACAGAACCTTGCTTCTTATAGCATCTAATAAACATAACAAAAGACGACAATACAATATAACAGAAGATAACATAGAACAAAACAAGATCTTAGTTTATAGTGTAGTACATTGTAACATAGTACAATATAGTTTGTATATATAGAACATAATATTTGGTATATTATATAACATCAGGTTACATTATGCTAAATATTTTAGGGTCCATTACGATATTATTGCATATTCGATTGGACTATGTAGTATCCTATTGCTTGTATCTTTGTTTCTGTGATTCTTTCATGTTCTTTCTCTTTCGTATTTTCCAACTTTGCCTGTTTATTCTGGATTTATTTCTTTCTTTCGCTCGTTCATTTCTTTTATTTCTTTCTGGTGTTCTTTCTTTATTCATTTCATACTCCCTTCCTTCCTTTCTTTCTTGCTTTCTTTTTCATTTATTTCGTTCTTTTTCTCGTCCTTTCTTTCTTTCGTCCTGTCTTCGTTTCTTTCTTTCTTTTCAGATACAGCAATTCTTGAATTTTTCCAAGGGAGAACACTGTTTTCCTATGGATTCTCTTTCATTTCCTAAGGATTTGCTTGGTTTCTCCTCTGGAAGACATGATTTTCCTACGGATTCCGTTGTGTTTTCCAAGTTTTCCTTAGTTTTTCCTAGGAAAAACACCATTTTTCTATTACTTATGGCATTCGTGTCATTTCTTCAGGTTTTCAGAAGGAAAACATACGTTATCTTTGGTTGTTCCTCGGGAAAATCAAATTTTCGTTACAATTTCGCATTTAGGACGGAATTCGTGTTGTAGCTGTTGCTGGTATTCCGCTTCATCACCTATCTTAAACACACCCCCTCATTTGGCGATTCTGGTTAGCGGGGGGGTTGGGGGGGCGCAGCCCCCCCCCATTTGCAGACACAACGCTCACATGATGGGTTTCGAAAACACTGTTTGAATCAAGCTTGCACGGCTCGAAAAGCGCGGCGGTGGGTCTTTCGTTCTTCCGTGCCTGTTCGTGTCTCGTCTTCCGTCAGCACTCTATAACATAATATAACATAGTAAACCATAAGAACGACATAAGATGGTTCGACATCACAAAAATAGTGTGACATTTTCTGACATAACAGAACCTTGCTTCCTATAGCATATAATAACATAATAAAAGACGACGATACAACATAACAGAAGATAACATAAAACAAAACAACATCTTAGTTAATTTATGTCATTTCGTCTTTCTTTATTTCTCCATTTTTGTTCATTCGTTATGTCTGTATTATTTGCTTTTCTTTGTTTCTAACTCTCGTTCGTCCTTTCCTTGTGTTTTCTTTTTTCTTTCCTTATAGCTTTCTTTATTTATCTATTTGTGTATTTTTGATTTCTTTCTTTCCTTATAACTATGATTTATGTATTTCGTTCTTTCTTGCCTTCTTGCTTTCTTCCGCTCTTTCTTTGTGTCGTTCTTTCTTTCTTTATGTTTCTTCTCTCTCTCTCTCTCTCTCTCTGTCTTTCTTTATTTCCTTTGTTCTTTCTTTCGTTTTTTTTTCTCTCTCTCTCTCTCTCTCTGTCTGTGTCTTCTTTCCTCCGTTTCCCCCCCCTCCTTTCGTGGATACCTGTTTAATTTTTTTGTGATCCTTATTTAATTTCTTTTTGATCCTTATTTTATTTTTTTGATCCTTATTTAATTTGTTTTTAACCCCTATCCCGTGGTTGTGGTTGTGGCTGTGGCAGAGGACTAGGGGACCGCATGCACCAGGGGACCAGTAGACCACGGGACCAGAGGACCAGCAGACCAGAGGACCAGGGGACCACAGGACCAAGGACCAGAGGACTAGGGGACCGCGAGCAGAGGACCAGGGGACCACAAGACCAAGGACCAGAGGACTAGGTGACCGCATGCACAAGGGACCCTTGGCCGCACCTCGCAAACAAGGGTAGGCCGCACCTTGGAAAAAAAAACCATGGCCCCTATCCCGCTTTACTGACCTAAATTCGCCTCGGCTCGGCTTAGGGTTGAGGGCGTGACTTAAGGACTGATTTATGAGGCTCTCTATGCCGAAGAAAAAAGCCAAGAAGCCGAAAAGCCAAGAAGCCAGAAGCCAAGAAGCCAGGGAAGCCGAGAAGCCAAGCCAAGCCCGCACACAAGCCAAAAAAAAAAATGCCAAAAAAAAAAAAAAAATCCTAAAATAAATACGCCTCCTTTAGGGTTTAGGGGTTTAGGGTTTAGGGTTCACTGGTTTGAGTTTCGGGTCTTGGGCTTTGGGGTTTGTGGCGTAGGGTACGGTCTAGGATTTCAGTAAAGTCCAGGCTTCTCGGGTTCAGGGTTTACCTTAACCTACCAAAACCTACTTTTTTGGTAGGGTCCCTATAAATTCCATATTAGGGCTTATAATAAGAACCTACAAAAAAATAGGGTTTGGTAGTTTAAGGTAGGGCTGAGGGTCTAGGGTTTAGGAACCAAGCGTTTGGGTTTTGGGAACCATTATTTGAAGGTTGCTTCTGGCGACGTACGACAAAGCGTCGCTTTGAGTGAGTTTACCTGTAGCCGAATTAACGTTTTATATGTATTTCCTTAAAGGGACAGGTTGTGTTTGTGCCATAGGTAGGGTTTAGGCATCCTCCGTAGAGCTTTTGCCCTTATGAACTTCATTTGACCTTATGTTAGCGCGGTGGGGGCCACTTGCCTTTTAAACGATGCTGTGGGGCCTCATGTGTGCAGAACAAAGCGCTACATACTGCCGTCATAGGATACTACACAAAGTTTTGGGGCTTGTAACGTTTCAGGGCGTACTTTAGGACTGGGGGGATTTAGTTTGTAGGTTATAGTTGATTGGGTTTGTACGTGACCTAAGTGGGTTTGTCCTAATTATACAGTCACGTACAAGTTACTTCCTAAGTCCCTTGAGCCACTGAGTACTGCTTGCAATTCAGGCTCGGTGGATGGGTTTGCCTGTGAAACTCTAAGCATGCTAAAGCGCAGTGCTTTGGAAGTTCTCGGTTATAAACCCACATCCCGAAACCGAGCTCCGTATAAAAGGCAGTCCGCAGAAGTTCGCAATCGATCAAGCCTAGACCACTCAACCCCTAACACGTAGCATTTGGCCCTGTACCTGCTCTATCCGTAAACCCTAAGCTCTAACATAAAACTCTCAAACCTTAAATCGCCCACAACGGCGCGCCCTGGCCTGGTCCGGATTCGCTTCCAACCTTCCTAGCAGAAGAAACACGAACAGAACTGATGTAGGGGTCTTTGCCCCAGAGACTCCAATATGCGTGAATCAAGGGATATTCCTTTAACTATAGTAGGATCCTTAATATAACATAAGGTATATTCTTTAATTAAGGGATATTGGAGTCTCTAGGTCCATGGGACTTCAAGGAACCCGAATGAATAACGTTAGTGTTTGTTCAGGCTTCCATGTTGTCAGAAGAATAACAGGACTTCATGCCTGAAGGGCTAAAAGTATCGGGGAGATCATGTACTTCTTGGCCTATGCGACCCTGCCAGTAAACCCAAAACCCTAAACCGTACCGTGGTGTGTGTTGAGATCGGCGACCCTCGAAGATTCCAGATGTTCTACCCGTCGCAACCGATTCCTAGTCATTGCACGTGCCCAAACTGGCGCAGAAACTCCAATATCCCTGAATCAAGGGATATACCGTAGTAAATTACAGTGGGGATTCCCATAATTAAGGAATATACATGAAATTCTAGTAGGATCCCTTATGTGATTCAATGAAATTTTCTCAAGCAAGAAATATTAGACTCTTTGAGTGACCCGCAGCCTTCCAGAAGGCCCCCTCATATAAACCTAGTCCAAGCCCCGTGCAGTAACTATACACACCAAGCGATCCCTCATCTCAAAATCCCGAACGTAACGCATTTGGGTTGCAGATATCTGTCAGCTGTGGAACCATGCAGCTGTCGGACAATTCAGATTGGGGCGCTGAGTTGCTACAAAGTGGAAGTCTAGGATTAAATGCATACGGTTCAGGCTCGACGGTTTGCCATTGGAAGAGTTGTCAGGATCGAGGATTTGGGCTTCCACTCTTCTTGCTGCTCATGTGGGTGGTTGTCAAGATTAACATCCCTTTTTGGGTCCTTATTTTCATACGGCACCTATTATTTAGGGTACCCCAAAAAGGGACCCTAATTTTGACAACCACCCATGTGGGACTCGGACTTCGGACTCAGATTGGGGTCCCCCCAATTCTGGCTGCGGGCTCAGAGGCTCTTACCCAGACCCCCAAGAGTATCTAGAAAGTAGATCCCTTAATTTGGGGCCCTATACTACTTTATAGGAACACCCCATTAAGGGATCTACTTTTTGGATCCTCCCGGGGAAAGCCTAAGCCCTACACCTCCAATGCTCTTCCCGAAAAGCCGTAAACCGTAAAGCCCCAACTGCAACTCCGTTAACCCCCCAAGCCCTAAACGCCCGAGCCCCCCAAACCTACTAGAACCCCTTGAGATCCTAACTATCCCCCGGCCGCAGAAACTCTGAGACACCAACGCAAGTCATAGCAATCCCTTGCTTGCAGTAGCCCTTGAAGCGACCCTTGATGACCTTTACAGTAACCTCTTGCAGTAACCCCTTGTCATGTTGGTTGAATCCGCTTATAGTGATTATAATGGCGCTGCCATTCTATGCCTCAGCCCTAAACCCTAAACCGCAGCACCCCTGAACAGTCCGCTATCGCCTGCAGCGACGAGGGCCGCATGAGCCTGACTGACATCCTGCCATCAGATTTGGGAGTGTCTAAGTGCTTGTGGCTCACGGCTTGGGTTTGCCAGGGTAGGATTTAGGACATTGCAATTTGAAATCCTTACAAATGGGCCCACACCAATGCTCTAGACAGTGGGATCACTGATTACTGTATCTCTATACCCACTGACCCCATCTATCCCCGAACCCCAACTCGAATGATTTCTGGGCCTTCGGTGCGGGACCATCGCTTCGTGTGTGCGGGATGAAAGTTAGCATGTAGGGTTTAGGGTTGGGGTTCTAAGTTTGGGGTCCGGTATTGTACCAGAAATCATAATCATATAATTACTCACCATTATCGCCATCACCCTCGCTGCAGCCATCCTACTTGGCTTCCGTTCGCTGGCAGATTTCTTCGGCTCAGTGGCTTATTCCTACCAGGTCCTATGACATTACAAAACCTGAGGCCAGACCCCTAAACCCTAAACCCTGAAACCTATCACAGCGCTGCTTGGTCTCGTGGCCGAGCTGCGGATGGGTCTTGCTTGGATCCCGAAGGAGAATGCGTCACTCATGTGTGGTGACGGAAAAGAGACCCTGATGTTGAGAACTACGCATATGAGAGCTTCAGAAAATAGAGACTAATGTAAACCCTACACATCCCCAAACTCCCTTTCATTATAAAAGACCCTCATGAAGTACCCCTACGGGTCACGGGTGGTGGGAACCCCGAACCCTGAACCCTAATCAGGGCTATGTGCAGGCTCCTTGCTGGCACCGCCCAACAGCTCTCTCCAACCTCGGTTTCTCATGCGGGTTAGGGTTCCCTATACCGATCTAATTATGATATACAATGTGCTCTTTTTAAAGGATGTAGCTTTGGTTTTGAAAAAATCGAAGCTGAACCCCGAACCAGAGAACCTTTTTCTGGTTCTTGGCATGGGGTTCCGAACGGAAAGGGAAAGCCCAAGACCTCAAATGCAAGGGCAAAAGGAGGGACCCTTCATGGGGACCCGACCCTATAATGGACCATATAACGGGTATATAATAGCTATATTAAGGTTCTACGGGTGGGGGTCCCTAGTTCCTGCTTTTACCCTTCGATCAAACATCTTCAGGAGGAATTTCAACATGTAGGTCACACGTGAACAGGCCCGAGCTTGAAGTCAGTGGTCCTAAAGGCTACCAGTCCCTAAGCAGGACAAAAGAGGCACTCCTGAACACTATGTCCCTAAACCTTGCAACTGTCAACCTGCACCCCGAGTCCCTCCCATAAACAGCCTCCTAAACCCCAAACCACCAGAAAAAGTGCATCGAACCCATTACAAAATCAACAAACCTACTAATCCTCAGTCCGGTTAGAAAGACTATAATAAGCCTTGCAGCCAAAGTGGCCCTCTCCCAAGCGCAGCCGCAGTGCGAGACCTTAGGCGAGAAAAATGACGACAGTAAACATATTACAGGGGCCTTAGCAATTAGAATAGGGCTCCTTTAAAGGGTTCCTTAAAGGGATACTTTAAGGGATCTATAGTGGGGTTCTGTATAGGGGCCTTGATAATTAGAATAGGGTCTTGGGGCCCAATACATTCATAAGAAACCCCCAGGATCGTACTGGTAATTATTAAGGCCCCAAACGGAAGAATGATCAATAAAGAAACGCCATACAAGAATGATAGATAACGAAAACTAGAGGCGTGACCATGAGAGAAACAGTGATAGCAAAAGCCGCAGCAATAGCAACTAGGAGTTGCAGCAGCAGTTGTAGCTGCAACGCTGTCTGATAGCATGTAATCTTAAGGTTTTGGTCATGGGCATGGTGGCCTTTCTTAATGCTGCTGACGTCATAGCACTGCTTGAGTTCACGCTTCCTCTGATGAACCACGACCAGCGATTGATTCAACTCTGGGGGGGGGGGGAGAAGAATGCACCGGTGTCAGTCACGATCACGACGTGAGGGAGTTCCGTGTGTTCGCAAACTCTTGCTGGAGAGCAACACGTTTCTCGGAGAAAGGCTTGTCCATAAGCGTGCTCGATGTCCATTTTGAACATCTCATAATAATAAAACTTCTCTGGCATCTTCTGCAACTCAATACCTGCGATTGCAATTTGTTGAATCACAGTCTCGTAACGCAACAACTTGCCGATGTAAGCCCGAACTTCAGTGACTTTGGAGATCTCAAGACGGGCCCACCTGCCGTCGTACCGATTTCTACTTTTCCGGAACCATTGCTGACATGATCTTCAACTTCTGGATGGCCTTGAGTCTACCAGCGACATGCTTTGGTTGCCTGGTGTATTGTTGGCATGTGTAATTCATGTCGGTCTGAGCATCGCTACCACTACAACTACTACTACTACTACTACTACTACTACTACTACTACTACTACTACTACTACTACTACTACTACTACTACTACTACTACTACTACTACTATACGCTAGCGAGGGATTTTTCCGCCAAATGATACAAGGTGCAAAACGCGTCGGGAATCAAGGCAACCTTAAACCCAAAGCCTGAACCTTAAACCGAGTTTAGGTGCGTTGGCTCAGGGTGTCGGCGGGTAAAAACATGGCCTAGGGCCGACTTCGGGTTTCAGGGTTTACGGTTTACAGTAGAAGCCAGAAAGTTGGAATATCATTACCGTAACCCCTTTAAGGTAAATTATAGGGGATCCTACCATTAATCCATATTCCAACTTTCTGGAGTTCCCTTTAGGCTGTGTGACCCAGAGGGTCCATGTATACTATGGAATTAGGTCACGAAAACAATAATGGGGATGGTCTTTTGGCACTTAATTCCATAGTCGTAGTAGATATGGACCCCCTGGGTAAGAAGGATTTTCAAGGTCACATTTGGGAGTCTCCGGTGTGCCGTCTTTGGGTACTATATTTGGGTCCCCTATTTTCGGAAACTCCCATTTGGGACTCCAGATGCGCTGTTCGAAGAAGTCTCCTTCGGGGCTTCAAGGATGCGTTTCAAGGGCTCGAGCCCAAAGGCTAAGTTTGGGGTTTGGCTTGGGATTGCTGCAGTCAGCCATACTGCGTCAACCCCAATGCTCGAAGCCCCAAACTGGAAACTACACTCCAAAGCCCTAGAAAGCCTTCTACAAACCTTGACAAAACCGAAAAGCCAAGCATTCGTCTTAACCAAGACTACGCCCCGTCAAATAACACAACCACTTCCTCGAAGCTCGAACTCGAAATCTCAAGGGCTCGAGCTCGCACCAAAACCCGTTGAGACATTACATTACACTTCATTACACCCAGCCCAAACCCTAAACCCCAAACCCTAAACCCCTAACCCTGAAACTCCTAAACCCCTGAACCCTAAACCTCTAAGGACGCAACGTTCGGAGTCCAGCTCTGCCGATGCCTCAGCTGAGATCGCTGGCTGCTGACAATCCAGCCGTTCAGGGTTCAGAGTTTTAGGTTTTAGAGTTTGGGGGTTGAGGGTGCAGGGTTTGAAGTTTAGGGTTCAGGGTTGATGGTTCAGGGGTTTGGGGTTTAGGGGCTTAGAGTTTAGGCTTTAAGGGGTTTTAGAGGTTTAGGGGTTCAGGGTTGCAAGCCGCAGTCTTCATTTCACTACGAACATTCTGAGAAAACAGCTATTCTCATGATACTAAATGATTACTTTCCTTTCCGTTCTCCATACTGATAGCTATCACCGTGCTCCCGCTGCTTCTGCCGTCGCTACTTGCTGCGGCAGATGTCTAAACCTGAGGGCTAGACCTGAAACCCCAAACCCTTAACCTTTAACTCAGTGCCGCACGGCGATTCGGCGAATGCCAACGCAGCGTCGCACAGCCTCGGTGGTGCGAAGCGCACATAACCAATAAATCTGGAGCCCTAAACCCGAAACCTGGAATCCTGAGAATCCTACTGGTGATTTAACTCGCCTTGCCTCGGGAGCCGGTTGTGCTACAACCAGTGTCTTAGCTTCACTTCCATGTACCGTAGGGGCCTTAATAATTAGAGTAGGGCTCCTTTAAAGGGTTCCTTAAAGGGGTCTATAAGGGATCTATAGTAGGGTATTAGGGTATTAGTATAGTACGGGTGATTGTGAAGGCCTCTGAACTACCATGTGGGGTCCGAGGGTCCGCACTGTAGCTGGATCCACCACACTGTGTGTTGCCTTTCCAGCCCGTGTGTGTTGGCCCGAGGGCTCTTTCATTTGCTCTCCTCTCCCCTCCGAGCGGCGGTGTGCCACCTCAAAGAACATAGAACATGGCAAAACAAGCCACAACAAGCGGCGCGACATCCTTCCAACTAGCAACCAATGCGATCGCGTCTGTGGCATTTTCTCGATTCCTTGCCGGAGCGGCGGCGGCACTTTCTTTCCTCTGGCTTATGACATCTTTCACACTCAAGGGAGAGAAACTGTCTTCGAAGTGGTAGGAGTCACGATTAGGAAGACCCTTGGGGATATAGACCCTCTGAACAAGGCCTCTTTTAAGAGAGCCAGAAGTAGGGTTAAGAAGGGTCCCCTTCAGGGAATCTTCCTAATTCTACCTAGGACTCAGGAGACCACCACAACCCACCGTCTCTAAGTTAACGGATGAGCAAGACTCGCAGAAACCTAAACACAAAACTCAAAAACCCTAAACCCTAAACCCTAAACCCTAAACCCTAAACCCTAAACCCCTAAATCCTAAACCCGGTTTTTGCCTAGGGGCCTTAAGGCTTCGAATTGAGGCTTTCCAGGCCTCTCCAAACGCGACACTCCATGTGAATCCGAAGCTTAGGTTTTAGAGGTTAGGGTTTAGGGTTTAGGGTTTAGGGTTTAGGGTTTAGGGTTTAGGGTTTAGGGCTTAGGGTTTAGGGCTGAGGGGCTGGGGTGTTCTGCCAGTTGGTTCGGAAAAAACCTTGCCCCAAGTGCCACGATGAAAAAAGCATCCCATATCAAAAGAGGATCCCGGGAGGGTGGCCTTGAACCCCGAACCTTGAAGCCTAAAAAACCCGAAGTCCTACCAGGACCCCCCAATGGCTCTTTAGTAGAGCCCTTATGATACTTAATAGTGGGTACCTGGGGGTATAAAAGAGGTAATTGGGGGTCTAGGTAGACCCGAAACCCTAAACCGTAACCTAGATTCGAAATCCTAAACCCTAAACTTCAAACAGTATGCTATGTCTGCTCCGCTATGGGGCTTCGACCAGCTGCTGTAGCAACCTGGCACAGCAAGAGATCCATCACAGGGTTTTGGGTTTAGGTTTCAGCGCTTAAGGGCTTAGGCTTGGGGTTTAGGGTGGTTTAGACTTTAGGATTTTCAGGGTTTAGGGTTCAGGGCTTGGGGTTAGGGCAAGTTTACCCTACGCGCCATAATTGGGAGTAGGGCAGTAACTAGCACGTAGCTCGAAATCCCAAACCCCAAGCCCTGAACCACAACGATACGCCCAAACCATACACCCTACCAGGACCCTCCAAGGACCCTTTAATGGAGCCCTTATGGTCCTTAACCTTAACAGTGGGCTATTCATTCTTTAGAGGCTAGTTGGGGGTCTAAGTACATATGGCTCCCCGATACCAGCAATGTTTTTTGGGTTTGGGTTTGCTCTCACGCTGAATTGCGATTTTACGGCTCAGCGGCTTCAAGTTTAGGGCCGAGGGCTCTCGATCTCGAACCTCAACTAGCTTTGCAACGCGAATTTCTCCCCGAGGCTCCGGAACAATGCCCTTACTTAAAGGCTCATGGGACTTAGTAAGTAAGGTTATAAGTAGCTTATAATTAGGCTAACCCCACTTAGGGGACTTTTCACCCCAATTATAACCTACTTACTCAGTCCCATGATCCTCTAAGTAAGGTTTAGGGGTTCAGGGGTCTAGGGCCCTGGTGCCTTTCAGCGAATTCCGCGACGAGAATGGCAAGGTTCCACTTGCAGCCGCTTTCAGATGCACTCCAGAGATTGTAGGGTTTAGGTTAGAAGCTGCCCCCACCCTGTAATAGTGGTATAATAGGACTATAATAGGGCCCTAATATACTCCTATATAATCCCTCCAGTCACTATTACAGGGTGGGGGCAGCTTCTAAGGTTTAGGGTTTAGGGCATTCCCTCTCACGAATAGCTGGCCTCGTGCGTCATTCAGCTTTCATCCACTTGATTAATCCAAAACCCTTCATCCCAAGCCCTCTAAACCCTAATTCCGAGGCCCTGAACCTTTAATCTCTGATCCCTATACTCTGCATTCTATTGCTTGAGCCCTATAAGCCCCTAAATCCTCAAACACTAAGCCTAGACCCAAGAGTAACCTAGGAAGAAAAAGGGTGCCCTTTTTGGTTTAAAGGGGGTTATAAGGGAACCTGAACCCTTTAAAAAGGGAATAAGGGCCTACTCTGGGTCCTAGAAGCTGAACTCCGCGGCGCAGAGACAACTGACCTGTCGCTCATGGTAGGGTTAAGGGTCTTAGACGGTAGGCAAGGCTTAGTTAGGGTTTAGGAACTGCACAAAGCCGAAGCGGATGAAGATATCACCGAGGACTATGAAGCTGCACTGCGGGTAACAAACCCAAACCCTGAACATAAAGCCCAATACCCTGAAAAGCCTAAACCACAAACCCTTACTTGCTCATGGGACTTAGTAAGTAAGGTAAGAAGTAGCTTATAATTAGGATAACCCCACTTAGGGGACTTATAACCCCAATTATAACCTACTTACTAAGTCCCATGATCCTCTAAGTACTTCATCCAACCCATGGAGTATGTAATCTTGTTGAGGGGCTCCTTCTTGTAATTTCTCGGTTTAAGTCCGCGAACAGCTGTCAGGCGGGCAGCAGCTAGGGTTTATAGTTTGGGGTTTCGGGTGGGTCTAGGGTTTAGGGTTTAAGGCTTACTTGGAGGATCATGGGACTTAGGGAGTAGGTTATAACTGGGGCTATAAGTCCCCTAAGTGGGGTTATCCTAATTATAATCTACTTATAACCTAACTTACTAAGTCCCATGATCCTTTAAGTAGGGTTTAGGGTGTCGGACGGCCTCTGCGTGGCGGATGGCATGGCGAGCGAGAGAGGAAGTTCGCCACCAGGGCAGGAAGTCAAGGTGTCGGTGTTGCTGCTGGGTGTTTTAGGGTTTAGGGTTTAGGGTTTAGGGTGTCGGTGTTGCTGCTGGGTGTTCGGTAAGCTTCGGAGAGATCCGCAAGGTTGTGCTCGCAACTGGGAGATGATACGTACCTTTACGAGGCTTAGCAACTTAGAGCTGAGGGTTTAGGGCTAGTTGCCTAGGGTCCAGGCTTTTAGTTTTAGCTTTTGGGGTTCGGGTTTGGCGCTCATGCTGAATCAGGCACAAGGCTAAGTCGGGTGTGCTCCATGCTGGCAAGTGCAAGTTTCCAAGGATCTCGAGCAGAAGGTTATCGTCTTTTGATAGCAAAGCAAGTCCAGACCTTGACAAGGCAGGTGTTCGTGATTGCAGGCAGACGCCATAAAGCGCCGTACGTCGAGCCCCGAAAAGAACATAAACAACAACCCTTACAGGGATCTCCCCTGTAACCCAGTTATGAGCACACCTTTTCGACTCTCGACCCCAAATAGACCCCCAGACCCTAGAAGTGAGCCCTAAACCCTAAACCCTGCACCTGAAGGACCAAATAACCCTTGGACGTAGGGGCCCTTTTCCCATATACTATGAATCCTATATGGTAAAGGAACCTTAAACCCTTTTAGGGTTCATTTCGTCCTTAAGGTATGCTGAACCGAAGCATAGGTGCGCAGAGCTTGGAAGACGCAGCTTTCTCGTGCTTGGACATGTAGGGTTTCGGCTGTTTGGAAGGCATCCGACCCCTAAACCCGAAACCCCTCAACCCGAATCCCAAAAGCCGCCTAAGCCCTAAGCCCTGAAAGTATCGGGGACTGTTTCTTAGGATCCTATGTTGGGTTTCAGGGTTTTCGGAGCTTCGGGACTTTGGCGCTAAGCACGCAAGACAGTTTAGGGGTACGGGTTTTGGTTAGGGTTTAGGGTTTAGGGTTCAGGGTTTAGGGTTTGGGCCGCGCTGTGCCCTGAGCTAGGACAAGGATCTGTATGATTTGGAAATAAGTCTGCAAGGTACTCAACATACAGTAGCCGGGTAGAAAGTCTGCACGAAGCTTGTTGCTGACTGAATCATATAGACCCCTCTGCTCAAAACCCCAACTCCCAAACTGAGCCGTAAACTTAGGCCCTAAACCCCTGCACCCTCATGTCTACATTCAAAAACCAAGAACGTTCAACCAAAAACTCCTAACCGCTGCAAGCCCGGAACCTCAACCCGGAAGAACTTGGAACCTGTCTTCTGCAAGTTTTCCACACCCCGGTTTCTACAAGCGATCCAAAATACAAGTAATATCTTCATCATTAAACATTTAAATTTTTCCTAAATGAGTAAATCCTGAACCCTGCACTACAGAAACTAGACTTCTACTATTAGGGCCTTGATAATTAGAATAGGGTTTTGGGCCCCATTATACTCTTAATACAAGGAACCCCCAAAATTGTATAGGTAATATTAATGCCCCTATATTACCGGACCCACGTCTTTTCCTGATCCGCTACGCGCACGCTTCCACGCTTCCGCTCCAAGAACAGATCCTACTTGTGCCCCTAGTTGCTGAGTTGATAAGCCCCTAAACCCTAAACCGTAAACCCTAGGTTTAGGGTTTAGGGTTTAGGGTAAAGTTTAGGGTTTAGGACTTTATGAGAAAGGATCGAGGAGCTTGGTAGGTTTAGGGTTTACCTTAACCCTGAATAACCTGTCTTTTTAGGGTTCCTTATTATGACTTCCTTATACAAACCCTGAAGAAGGCAGGGTATTCCGGCTGAAGGTAGGGTTTACAAGTAAAGTTACCTACTTGTCCAGTATCCTGGGGAAGTAAATCTTAACCTTTGGGAGTGTTTCGGGGTTACATAGGGGTTAGCACTGAGTCTGCCTCGAACGGCTTCCATTGCTTACCTTCAAGCTAAGGTTTTGGTAATTCAAGGTAAAGATATTTTGACACTTCTTTAGAAAGGTTCACGAGGAGGTTGTATAGCGTTTCAGAAAAGGTTCAGGGTGAGGGTCCAGGGTGTCGCGCTTCAGAGTTTTAGGGTTTCCGGGTTTGGATTCCGGGTTTAGGTGACACCTTAAGCTACCGAAACCTACCTTGTTGTAGGGCCTTTGTAGGGTTTAGGGTTTAGGGTGTAGGGTTCCCATAAAGTCCATATTTGGGTTTCTAAAAAGAGCCCAGGGTTGTCATAAGGGTTCCTACCAGGGATGCGACAAGGGTTCCTGTAGAGGATCCCGTTAAGGGTTCCTCTTTCTTACACGATTTCCTATGAGCTTCATAGACGGTTTCCTCCAAACCACCAGCAAACCAACAAAACCCAAACCCCAGACCCTATGAGCCCTAAACACTAAACCCTAGACCCTGGAACCCTAAAGCCACCAATACCCCAACCCTAAACCCTAAAACCGCAAACCCTAAACTCAAAAAGCCCTAAGCCCTAAACCCTTTAAGCCCTAAGCCCTAGATCAAGAAGCCTGAAGCCACCAAAGCGGGACCTGTGGGGCTTCTTGGCGAGGGCGGACTGCACATCGAGCGGCTGCTCGCTCGCAGCTCGTCGAGGGGGCAGGTTTCCACCCAGAGAGCAGTGTAGGGTTTAGGGTTTAGGGTTTAGGGGGTTAGGGTGGTAGGGTTGTAATTGGGGTAACTCCATCTAGGGTACTTATAACTCTACTTTTACACCCAGAGAGCAGTACCCTAAACCTATGAAGCCCTAATCTTATAGTACTGGTAGAGAAACTTCTAGATCCCTTTACAGGAACCCTACATTACTCCCTGAACCCCAAACCTGTACTTCGGAGTTGCGCGACGAGGATTTGCCCAGTGTGTGGTAGCAACAGTACATGGAGGATCATGGGACTTGATAGGTTTACAAATACCCTCATTGGGGTTACAAGTATCGTTACCTTATCTATCTGTCTATCTACCGATCTATATATTAATATATATATATATATATAAGCCTAGTCGGTAAGCCCCATGTCTGTCAGCGACAAGGCTAAGTGGTGGTATGGTTTAGGATTTAGGGTTTAAGGCCTAGGGTTGGAAGCAACAGTACTATGTGGCGGTATAAGCCCCATTCCAAATCACTATGCTAAAGCCGTACTGATAAGAACAGCCAGAACTCAGACAGAGAAGAAACCAGAGCCAAGCACAGAATAAGAGAGTACAGACCTGGGGTTGGCTTTGGCTAGAAGATGAAGTCACTGCAGGGGTTGGGAAACCCAAAACCCTGTAGAACACATTTGGAGAAGAAAGCCTTCGAGGAATTGGGACCTCCTAGTATTTGGGTTTGAGGTTCAGGGTCTAGGGTTGAAATTCGAAAGGGTCCTGGGCATAGTGTAAGACATGCATATCGGACTACACATCTCATAATTCAGACCGTTGCGTGATGTAGGGCTCTGGGTTCAGACATGGCGTTCGAAGAACCACCTCCTTGGACAAGGGTTCCTTGTGTTTGGATGAACAAACTTGCACCGGCCACACCGCCGGTTGTCGTGTAGGGGCAGCCAAACTTGCTGACGAATAGGTACCTCTGGAAACCATAGCAGAAATTTCAGCCTTTCCCAAAGCGCCACCTGAATCAAAGCCCTAAACCCGACGAAACCGCAAGGTCCTGAACCCGGTCCTCTCTGCTGAGCTGCTAGCTGTGTCCGTGCAATTTCTCGCACAAGGCTCTGACTTTATGACGCTGTGTCTCGTGGCCCCAAGCAGGGTCAACCTTTTAGTCATAGCGTGGCTGCAGTGTCGCAAGAATCATAGCTAAAGGCTCATGGGACTTAGCAAGTAAGGTTATAAATAGGTTATAATTAGGATAACCCCACTTAGGGGTCTTATAACCCCAATTATAAGCTACTTACTAACTCCCATGATCCTCGAAGTACTGATAGTAAGACCTTCCTCAGAGCTTAGCTGTGGTAGGACGTAGAAGGTTTCAGAGCTGAAGGTTCAGGGTTTAGGGTTTAGCATTTAGGGCCTAGTGGGGCTTGTGGGCTGAGAACAGAAAAGTTTAGGGCTTGGAGTTCAGGAAGCTTGGATGTGGATGTTTAGGGCATGGGTGCAGGGATGAAGGCAAAACCAACGGGCAGCCCCAATACCCCGTAATTGAGGAATCTAGCGTTTAGGGTTCAGGGGTTGGGCATGCCCCGTAGTTACTAGGATGCCGAGTAACCTAGGAATAAAAAGGGCTCCCTTTTTGGTATTGGGTACCTTTATAAGGAACCTAGGACTACAAAAAGGGAATAAGGGTACTACTGGGCATACTCCCTAAACCCTAAACCCTAAAGCCTAAACCCGAAACCCTAAACCAAGGAACATAACCTCAAGTGATAAGGGGCTTCATCGTGAGGCCTGGGGCTTAGCAAGTAAGGTTATAAGTAGGTTATAATCAGGATAACCCCAATTAGGGGACTTATAACCCTGATTATAATCTACTTACTACGTCCCATGATCCTCTAAGTAGACAAAAGCCTCATGCCCAACCAGACACTGGGTTCCATTAGGTCAGCTCCACTAAATTCAACTTGCGACAAACGATTACGCCACCATCGACACATCCTAATACAGGCACCTTCGCAACGAGAATAGCGTCTTGTCACATATTCTTGTATGACTACGTACAGCAAGGAACCCGAAGGACGAGTATGACTGACTATTCAGGCTTCTACGTTATGTGACAATTTCTCTGCGTTACTGTTTCATATGACCTCAATGGGATCGAGATCACAGCAAAGCCGACACTCTGTCGACTGTCGACTACTGGCTACTGGCGGCACTGCAGAAACCAAACTGGAGCAGCTTGACAGTGCGAAGTTACCGTGTTCGTAGCATGAAATCCGACACCATAGCACAAAACATTGAATCCCAATCCCCGACAATCTCTGCTGCGATTGCGATTCGTACTGGCACATGCTGCCCCATTAAACAGCGCGGCTGCCCCTTGCCCCATCTGTTGACTTGGTTAAGACTTCACGCCGTTTCTGTGAGAATTTGGGCTTAGGAAGTAAACTCCATCCGGTCTCTGCAAGTGACTCTTTTGGGGTTCAGCGTTGAGGGATTACTTTTTACTACTGAGCTAGCGTCATTGACAGTACGGTCACAACAGCTAAAGCAACGACAACAAGAAAACCTACGACAATGTAGGCACCAGAGCAGCAGAGCCTGCTGTTACGATCAGAAAGCCACTGATACAACTGCTTTCACTCTTCTCGCAAGTCTGCATAAAGTGAGGTTATAAGTAGGCTTATAGTTAGGATAACCCCACTTAGGGGACTTATAACCCCAACTATAACCTACTTATTAAGTCCCATTATCCTCTAAGTATGGCATGCCTACTAATTGCTCTTCATAGTGTTCGGCCTAGACCCTCAACCCTATACCGGCACGAGGGCAAGGGCATCGGTGGTGCGGGTTGCCGGCTCCTCATTGGTAGAAAAAATTGAGCCGGGCTTGCATCGGCACTCTTAGAAGTTTCATCGCCTCCTTTGGCGCCAGTACCTTGTTTTTTTGAGGCCTGTTTCGAGCTAGAGTGATTCTGGCAGGGTGCTTTTGGGGTATAAAAAGCATAATTGTGTAGGGACTAGCATAGGGAGTTTTAAATGGACTTCAGGGAATTGTTTTTTCTCCTCATTCCGACATGTACAGTATGATGGAGACGAATCGACTGCACTGGAGATGGTCGACTACGCATTATACTCCACTGCAAATGTGTCAAAGCAGACCAGAAGAACTAAGTACACCATGTAGAAGGAATGGATACACATAAAGACCACGGTGTGGCGACGGATGGTATCGGGCTTTATACACTACTTCAGGACGTCGTGTGCGGGGATTTCGGTTTTTCGTTCAGGGCTGAAGGTTTGGGATTTGCGCCTGCAGGGCTCAAACCCTAAACCCTAAACCCTGGAACCCTAAACCCTGCACTCAAGAACTATAAGACCTCCAAGGGCCTTACTATATGGACGCTACTGTAAAATTAGAATATGGTTTTGGGGTATCTTACAGCATGATTTCAAGTAATTAGGGTTTTGGGACATATCTATGTAAAGGTGTCACTAAGCCCTAAACCCCCACAACCCTAAACCGCAGGAACCCCTGAGTCTTGGCCACGCACCACACGGCGCCAGCAACGGCAGCTGCGCCGGCGATGGTCAGCGAGATGACCTGAGACTCGAGGACCCCACCTTACGTACCTTTGGTTAGTAGGGAATGGAGGAATGGGGTACAATTATAACTACTATTACTACCATTCTTCCGTTCCTGCTAACCAACAGCAAGCTTAAGGGGTTCGGGACGTAGGGCAAATCTCTGAAAGAGCTATAAAACCACAAAGATAACTCTGTAGAGCCCTATGACAAACTGTATTCCAAAAAAATGAAGTCCCCTGTAAAGCTCTGTAGTGAAGCGGATAAGGATTCCTGTCAAGGTTCCTTTACCCCTAAACCCTAAACCCTAGACCCTAAACCCTAAACCGATTCCTTTCGGGGTTCGACTGTTCAGAAAATGTTTTCGACTCGTGGGGCGTTGGCTGGTCCAAGCTTTGACTTTTAAGGTAAGTGCAGGGTTTGAGGGCTCAGGACTTAAGGGCTTTAGAGCTTAGGATTCAGGGTTAGGGATTTACGGTTTGGGGTTCCGGGTTTAGGGTTTTAGGGCTTCAGGTTCAGAGTTGGACCAATGGTCATCCTCTTAGGTGCCGAGTTCATTAGCCAAAAAAAGTTTAAACTTTCAGTTTTAAGAGGGTTTCATTATCCCAAAAAGTTTAAAGTTCATAAACTCAGCTACTAAGTCCTTGTCCCCACAATCGTAGTGACAGTCTTGGCGGTCGTGGAGGTGGTGGTGAAACTGCTGCTGCCGCTTCGAGCGAGTGGCGGTGGCGGTGGCACTGGGTGGTGCAGTGGTGGTGGCGAGGAAGGCGGCGGCGGTGGTGGCGGGTGGTGGTTGATGGGGTGACGACAAAGGTGGCGGTGGCAGTACATACATGCATGCATGCATGTTCATGCTTGCATACTAACTTACTTCCGTGCATACTTACTTCTTACTTACCCACTTCCTTAGATGCACTTACTTACTTAGATGCATATAACCGTACATGCCACGGCAAACCTGATACCTGCATCCATTCATTCATTCATTCATCCATCCATCCATCCATCCATCCATTCATTCATTCATTCCTTTCATTCATTCATTCATTCATTTCATTCATTTCATTCATTTCATTCATTTCATTCATTTCATTCATTTCATTCATTTCATTCATTTCATTCATTTCATTCATTTCATTCATTTCATTCATGCATTCATGCATGCATGCATGCATGCATTCATTCATTCATTCGTACATATATACATACATACTTACATGCATACATACGTACACACATACATAGATACATACATGCATACATACATACATATATACAGTCATACCTGAACACATACACATACGCAAACACATACAGACATACAGACATACAGACATACAAACATACAGACATACATACATACATACATACATACATACATAAATACATGAATACATACACGCACGCGGAGGTACACACTAACGCTTTATATGACCCTACATGGCTCTGCCTGTGCACGGCTCTGAATGATGATTGACGACAAACCCATTGCAGAGAAACGCGGAATACAACACAGTGCCTCTCAACTTGGCACACCCTCTGCATCGTAGGCAGACGTCAGAGTTCTGCAATGCCCAAGGTTGAGGATTTTGGTTTGGACCCCTGTCCAACGGCTCAGGGCTCGGGGTTTGACTTGTAGTATTTCGGGTTCACAGTCACAGGCAAAGGGTTTAGGATCTGCGGCCCTCTTTCTCCCATTGCGCTGAGCTCAGTTCCAATGCTGTTGGCAAACCGCCGACTGGTTCAGAGGCGAGGTCGCATGTTTAGGGCTTAACTACTATTTGCTTAAGAACCCCCAAAAAAATGAAAAATATATTCCTTATGGGGGTAATATAGGGATTATTATTTTTATTTTTTTGGGGGGTTCTTAAGCAAATAGTAGGGCTTAAGGTTTCGGGTTGATGTGTGTATCTAGAAACGCTGAAAGTCATGCAGTGTAGAATACACCTTCAACACTTTTAGAGTTCATCGGGTTTTTTTGGGGGGTTGGCGGTTTAGGTTCTGGGGTTGAGGGTGTAGGGTTAGGGCCGAGGGGTTTTAGGGTTTACGGGTTGGAGTTCAAGAGCTGGGCCAGGCAATGAGATGCGTAGCTGCACTACACTTAACAGCCTCGCGCGTCAGTTAACAATGCAGCTCAAGTCGGGGCCGTAATGATTAGGAAAAGGGACTGGTGGTAAGTTATACCGTGTATGGCAAAGACTACAAGCGGATACCTTTACTACTTATTCAGAACCCACCATAGCAAACAACAATAGAACCCAAGAAGAACGAATCGTATACTAGAAGCTGCCCCCACCCTGTAATAGTGGTATAGTAGGAATATAATAGGGCCCTGATATAATCCTCATAGTCACTATTACAGGGTGGGGGCAGCTTCTAAATCATATACTATGATGTCAAGGATCCTGACCCTTAAACCCCAAACACTCAACCCGTGGTCTCCTCAAAGGTAAGGGGTGATGACGGTTTAGGGTTTAGGGGTTTAGGGTTTAGGGTTGCTTTTTTTTTGAACGGCCCTTTTTCGACTCGCAAGGATCCGAGAAGCGGTTCTTCCGCGGGCTTAGGGTTTAGGGGTTTGATGAGGACGTTATAGGCTTTTGTAAACGCTTGATTAGGGTTTTATAAGGGCTTAATCAGGCTTGATCAGTTTTCATAAGGCTTTCACAGGTATGCCCGGTGCAGGTACAGACCCAAAATGATTTTCGATTTCGGGTTAAGGCTCAAGGGCTTTTTGGCTTCGGTTTTAAGATTTAGGGGTTTAGGGCTCAGGGTTTAGAGCCTTGCCAGAGTTCGGGAGGCGACAGGAAAGATTAAAGGTGTAGGTTTCAGATGCAACTCAGGGTGTGGCTTTGTGTGGGGTGTGGCGTGGTAAGGCTTAGGGTTTCAGGTTCAGGCTCGGGGGTTGTTTGGCTGAGCCAAGGCATTTTTGCGTTCATATGTCAAGAGTCTCAAAGGACTATGGCTTGCAAAACCAAAGAGCTTAATTTAGGAATATACCTTCAATACTAAAGGCCTCATAGTAAGATTTAAGCTGTATTCCTTAGTTCAGGGGTGTTGGGCTCTCCGGGAGTAGGGTGAAGCATGAGAACTTTTAGTGCTGACAATGTCACATGTCTTCCAAGATAGTCGACAAAACCTTGGATAGCCCACTGGTAAACCTAAGGATAACCTACCTGCCTACTAGACCTTTTAACCCCGAAACCTAGAAATCCGAAACCCCAGAATGTCCAGTCCAAATCCCGCACACTACAATATAGGGGCCTTCGTGAGTAAATAGGGTTTCGGGACCCATTATACTATGATAATATATATATATATATGAAAGCCCCGTAAATTAGTATAGGTAATTATTAAGGCACCTGTATTTGAAGCTCTGTGCGAGTAAAGCCAGCGACCTCCTCGACATACCGGTCGTGGCACGATTTAGAGTTTAGGGTTTAGGGTTCATGATTTACGGCTTAGATTTTAGGGTATTGGGGTTTAGGGTTCAGGGTTTACGGCTTAGATTTTAGGGTTTAGGGGTTTAGGGTTCAGGGTTTGGGGCTTCGGGTTCGGGGTTCTCCCACCAAACCTTGGGAGATGTTTTGTGGATCCAAACTCTTAAATTATGAAACCTGACAGAAAACCTCATGATACGCTTGGCTTCCAAGGAACGTACACATCCTTAACTAAGAAATCCCTATAGCCTGCTTGCTAAGCCCAGTAAGCTTCCACAAGACCCGCAACCGAACCCCTATACCACCCTTACAGAGCCACATTATGAGAATCTTACCCCCGAAACTCTAAAGCCAGACTTAGAAGCCTTTGAACAAGAACCAAAAAAACAAACAAAACTCTAAACTAAACCATAAACCTTGACACCCACTAAACCTAAACCCCGCCACCCGACAACCCTAGACCCTAAAACCTTGAAACCGCAAACCCTGAGGCCCAAACCTCACCCTACCCTGAAGACCCTGAGCCCACTAAGGACACCAAAACAGCATCTAAACAAACGCCGTAAGGTTGGGATATTCCATAATGCCCTCCTTTAAGTAGCCAATAGGGTTGGGATACCCCATCTAAAAATTGATATGTGCGGCGCCTTTTCCCCTAAACCCTAACCCCCAAACCCTAAACCCCTGAACCTGAAACCCCTAAACCCCAAACCCCTGACTCCCAGGACCTCAAAACCCTCAACCACCAAACCTTCAAAGCCTATACCCGACATAGTAACCCTTGCAGAGCAGCTTTTTCCCTATCAATCCTAAACCCCTTAACCCCCAAAACCAAACCCTAAACCCCTTACCCCTAGATCGTGATAGAAGCCTTATAGTATAAGGCTTATACTATAGGGGCCTAAATAATCACAAATACTGTTCTGGGGGTTCCTTATTACAACTGTAATATAAAGGGCCCCAAAACCCTATTCTAATTATTGAGGCACCAACATTAGGCTCCTTTTTCGGAACCCTTTTAGGAACCCTTGTAGGTGCCTTTATAGACCCTAAACCCTGTTTGGGAATCCCAAATCCGGGCCTTGGCTCTCTGCCGGTGTGGAGGCCGGCCTTCTGCCCTGGCCCCGAGCCCGGGCGAGCGCTTAGGGGCTCCTTTAAGGGATCTACTGAAGAAACCCTACTTAAAGGCTCATGGGACTTCGTATATAAGTAAGGTTATGAGTAGGTTGAAATTAGGATAACCCCAACTTAGGGGACTTATAACCCCAATTATAACCTACTTACCAAGCCCCATGATCCTTTAAGTAGGGTCCCTTAAAGGGTTCCCTTTAAGGGTTCCTGTAAGGGTTCTATAACGGGGGGCTAGGTAACTTGAAGGCCATGGGACTTAGTAAGTAGGTTATAGCTGGAGTTACAAGTCCCCTAAGTTGGGGTTTGGCCTGATTATAACCTACTCAGAAACGTACTTATTCTACTTACTAACAGTTCAGGGTTGAGGGTTTAGGGCTTAGGGTTTAGGGTCTTACTAAGTCCCCCGACACTCCAAATTGGGTCTGGCGTTGGGGGGGCTTGGGCTCGTAAAAAGAGCTTCTTCGACCTAAGCTTGCACTACTACCCCACTGCAACAAGCTAAACCCTAACCCTGAATCCTCGTTGACTCGCAAAACCCCGTACGCTCTGCCTTAGGGGCTGATGTAACTAGACTGGGTTTTCGGGTGGTTCTAGACGAAAAAAACTGATCAAGGAACCCTGAAGTAGTAACAAAACCCTTTACCATAAAACAGGTGCTTAAACCCTCAAAACCCAAAACCTCTGAACCCTAAAACCTTACTTCGACCCCTCATGCTCACTGCCAAACCCCTCATCCAGAGACTCTCAAAGCGCATGACTGAGGTCGCTTCGCTTAAGGCTTAAGGGGTATTCGTCAATTTGGGCCGGAAGTCTCCGCAAACAACCCTAAACCCTATAAACCCTAAAGGGATGTCTCTGGGTATCCTGATTAGAACCCCAAAAAAGCACATAAGCAGCAAAAGTTAGGATAGGGATATCCCATATAAACCCCCTTATAATGAAGCCGGTTAAGGTAGGGATGTCCCCATAAAAGGCTTATAGGCTAAACCCTAAACCCTAAACCCTCAACCCCTAAACCCGAAACCCTAACCCCTAAACCCTAACCCCTAAACCCTAAACCCTAACCCCTTAATCCTAAACCCTAAACCCTAAACCCCTAAACACTAAACCCTAACCCTTAAACCGTAAACCCTGAACCCTGTGCTTTTTTGGCCCCTAACTGATGACGCCTCGGTGGGCTTGGAAGCCGACTTCGCGGTCGCCGCGGGAGCCTGGTGTAGACTTTGCTTGTTGTAGGTTTACCTTATAGTAGAAGCCAGAAAGTTGAAACATGGCCTTAGGAGGAATAGTGCTAGGATCCCTTATACTCTACCTTAAGGGCATGAGGATAATGCTGTTCCAACTTTCTGGCTTCTACTGTAAACTACCAAACCCTACTTTTTTGTAGGTTCTTATTAAGCCCGAATATGGAATTTATAGGAACTCTACCAAACAAAAGTAGGTTGTGGTAGGTTAAGGTAGGTTTCAAGATTTACCCTAAACCCTAAACCCGGAACCGACGACTTGTTGTAGGTTTGGGTTTCAAGATTTGGAGTTCTTGGCTTTACGATTTAAATTTAAGCTTTCAGGGTTGACCTCTGCGAACCCAGTTGAAGACATCTGTAGAAAGAAAAATGCTTCCTAAACCCTACTTGGAGGATCATGGGACTTAGTAAGTAGGTTATAATTGGGGTTATAAGTCCCCTAAGTGGGTCATCCTAATTATAGCCTACTTATAACCTTACTTACTAAGGCCCATGAGCCTTTAAGTATTGAACCCTGCGTATGCGCCATTGCACAAGATGCTGAGCTCTAGTGTATTCTGCTTCGAAATAGCCAAGGGCAAGGCCTAAAACCGCGGTTGTTGATGATTCATGTGCTGGTCTGCCTGGCCCATCTTCCTCAAGGACGAAATGAACCCTAAAAGGGTTTGAGGTTCATATACCATATAGGGATTCATAGTATAATTATGGGAAAAGGGCCCCTACTTTTAAGGGTCATTTGGTCCTTCAGGTTCCAATCTTTTCAGAGTCCGCTCTCGAAGATGGCCGTTTTCGCACCACTGTTTTGGCCCTCCGAAACGACCGCGTGGTTGAAGTGGTAGACCCTAAATAACCCTAAACCCTTAAACCCTAAACCCTAATCCCTTAACCCTAAACCCTAAACCCTTGTCACCACCAAGGCCATTCCGCAGCGGAATGAGGATCCTGTTGCGGAATAGAATATGCCCTTGCAGCCGTTGCGTCACGCAACTTCCGCCTGGGCGACCTATTCGGAGTCCCAAACCCGAGAAAGGTGCACTTCGGGCTTTTGTGGGTGTAGGGTTCAGGATTCAGGGTTTAGGGTTCAGGGTTCAGGATTTAGCAGTTTACAGTTTAGGGTTTGGGGGTTTATGGGTTCCGGGGTGTAGTGTCATCAGGGTTCAGCGAAGTTGGGCCCCTCAGACGACTGGCCGAGCATGTTCAGAAGAGTTGCTGTGGGTCCGTCTCGTTGTATCTCTACACGGGATGTGCAAAACGTATGTTTGTATATGTTTGTATATGTTTGTATATGTTTGTATATGCATGTATGTATGCAATGTAATGTAATGTATGGTAATGTCATGTATGTACGTATGTATGTATTCATGTATGTTTCGTAATTGTATCCATGTATTTGTATCTATGTATGCACGTACCTATGTATGTATGTATGCATGCATGTATGCAGTCAAGTCCCATTCCTGTGATTTGTGCCTGCCTTGCTTTGGCCATCTGCCTGAGGAGGAGGCGGAGGAGGACCCTCGTCCTGCTGCGTCAGGTTTGGGTTTAGGGTTTAGGGTTTGGGGTTTGGGTCTGGGCTGCAGGCACCACGTTAGCATTGGTGGTCTGATTCACATCTCGGGCAGCCACAGCACACAACAAGCCGCGACCTCCAGCACCAGCAACAACCACCACCACCACCTCCACCACCACCACCACCACTACTACTGCTGCTACTTCTAATGCTGCTGTTGCCGCTGCTACTGCTGCTGCTGCTATTACTACTGCAACTACTCCTACTCCTACTCCGAGTCCTACTCCTACTGCTACTCCTACTCCTACTGCTACTAATCCTGCTGCTGCTGCTGCTGCTGCTGCTGCCGCTACCATCGCCACCAACAACAACCACAGCAATAATCGTCATCATAACCATCACCAGGCGGTCGACGTCATCGCCACCAAGGTTACCACCACTGCGAACGCTGCCACCGCCGGAGAAACAGAAATAAAAAATACCAGACCTTAAACCCTAACCCCAATTAAATCTCAAACCTTAAACCTAGTCGGTTAAATCTTAAGCCCTAAACTCTAGATCACAAAACTTTAACTCTGGACCCTGAACCCTAGACCTTACTTCTCCAAGAAGACCTCAGCCGATGAAACCCCCCTACTCTTCCACTGCATGCCCATGCTGTTGATGATATAAATCCTGCATTACCCTAAGGAACCTAAACTGTGGGAATTATGGTATATTCCCTATAATGGGCAATGCAGGGTTTTTATCATCAACCGTAATAGAGCATCAAAGGGCTTCGGGTTTCGGGGCTGGGGCTGAGGATGCAGGTCAAGGGTTGAGGGTTCCTAGAGACTCCAATACCCCTTAATTAAGGAATATTCCTTAAATCATATTAGGGATCCTACCATAATTTAAGGAATGTTCCTTAAATAAGGGGTATTGGAGTCCCTGGGTTTAGGGTTCAAGGTTTCGGGTTTTAGGGATTTTGGGTTTAGGGTGGGCCGGACATTCCGTTAAGCCCTGCACCCTTAATCCTGAACTCTTCCCTAGAACCCTACACTCTAAAACCCAAGCCCTAAACCTTAAACATAAAACAGACTCAAAAACCCGAAACGCTCCAGGCTCCCCCAGAACCCTAAACCCTAAACCTCAAAACCCTAAAACCCTAAAAAAAAAAAAAAAGAAAACACTCAACACCCGGAAAAGCTCCAGGCTGATGTTGAGACTGCGAAGCTTTGCCTCGTCTTCGGGCTGGCGGGCTTGGGCTGCACGGCAGAAGTTCAGGGCTTGGGCTTCTTGGGATTTTGGGGGCTTCGGGCTTTTCAGGCTGAAGGTTTTGAAAGCCACTTTTCGTATCTGCGACCAGCTCAGGCTGAAGGTTTAGGGCTTAGGGCTGAGGGTTTAGGATCTCGGATTCCTGTAATGGTGTAGTGGCACCGCTTTCTGTTAAGCGACGCCAGCACGGATCGGGCTTACACTCGAGGTTCAGAGTTTGGCGCTTCGGGCTTTGGGTTTAGGCTCAGGGATTCAAGGTTTTGCGTTTAAGGCTTAGGTTTTGGATGATGTAGGGTCTTGGGCTTAGGGCTTGGCGCTGATGGGGCTTAAAGTTTGGGGCTCTGTTCCTTTTTTGCGGGCCCTTTGCCGTCCCTTTGCCGTCTGCACGAAGTCGCGGCACTAGGAATCTCCCCTAAACCCTAAACCCCTAAACCCTAAACCCCAAACCCCTAAACCTCAACCTGAAGGCACTGGGCACTGCAAACGGGCCAGCGTTTAGGTTGTTGTTTTGGCGTTGTTTTTTTTGGCGTTGTTTGTTGTTGTGCTTCTTTGTTGAGGAAGGTTTGGGCAGTGGTATTCAGGCTCCGGGCTGAGCCAGAATTTCGAGGCCAAGTGCTTACCTAAGACTTAGGGCTCTGTTAGGGATAAAAACAGAACAAGCCTGCAATCTAACTTACAGGTTTAAGCTTTTCATTTCAGGAGACTTCTGTTACAGCCTCCGGCAAAACCCTGGCAAATCCCGCAAACCTAAGACTCTGAACGCCTAAACCCTGGACCCTAAAACCCCAACATTCTTGGAAACCCTAGAACCCCAAAATCCTAAAACCCTCAAACTCCGAACCCCTGAAACGCTGAAAAAGGTTAAGCTTGCGGGCACAAACCTCAAAGGAGGGCCTAGTGGACAAAGAACCCGGTTTAGGGTTCCGGGTTTACGGCCTGGGTTTCGGGTTTGTTTTAGTGTTTAGGGTTAAGGGCAAACAACCGCTTACAGAACACGTTTTGGCTTATGGACACCATGATGGGTTTTGTTATCTGTAGAACCCTTTAGAATAGATCGAACACCTCATAAACTGCACAGCATCCCTTTCTACAAATCTACAAAGAACACACTGGTAAACTTTACTACCTTTAGACTTTTTTGAACCGTTTTCCAAAAGCGCAACCCTCAGCTCCGAACCCTGAACCGCCTTAGACCCTAAAAACCCGAAACCCTCAAACCCTAAACCAGACGCTGTAAACACTAAGCCCTTAGCCCTAAACCCTAAAGCCCTAAAACCGAAACCCTAACCCTTACAATGCACCATCGGCTCCCTTGTAGGAGCCCATGTATAGTAACCCTCATAGATCCCCGAAAGGAATTCGTACGTTGGCTCCCTTATAGATCCCTTGCAGGAACCCCTAAACCTCAAATCTAAATCACTAAAACCTAGACCTTAAATACCTATAGCATATATAGTGGCCCTTATAGACCTTCTTAAAGGAACCGTGATGAGTCCTTTGGGGGAACCCCTGTAGATCTCACCCTAAACGCTAAAGCCTAAACCCCTAAACCCTAAACCCCGAAACCCCTAAAACCCTAAACCCTAAACCCCTAAACCCCTGAACCCTAAACCCTTATAGACCCCCTAAAAGGAACCCTTATAGGTCCTTTAAAGGAACCCCTGTAGATCCCTGGCTTAAGGGAACGCGTAGGTGCTCAAAGGAGCGGTGGCCCAAGGCAGGGCCCCGACCGAGAGCTCCGCGAGTTCCGGGGAGCCCGCGAGGCCCTGCCCGGCGGGAAGCTTGAGGGGCTTTAGGGGTTTAGGGTTTAGGCTTTTAGGGGTTCCTTTAAAGGACCTATAAGGGTTCCTTTAAGGGGGTCTATAAGGGTTTAGGGGTTTAGGGGTTGAGGGGTTTAGGGTTTAGGGTCTTTAAGGACCCTTAAGGGTTCCTTTAAGGGGGTCTATAAGGGTTTAGGGTTTAGGGGTTTAGGGGGTTAAGGGTGAGGGAAGCTTGAGGGGCTTTACCTGGACCCTAAGGAACCTACCTTTTTAGGGTTCCCTAACAAGATTTCTTTATATAAGTCCTTAAACAGGAAGGTTCCTTAGGGTCCAGGTAGGGTTTAGGGTTTAGGGTTTGGAGGGTTTAGGGGTTTAAGGTTTAGGGTTTAGGCTGTAGGCTTTAGGGTTTAGGCTTTAGGGTTTAGGCTTTAGGGTTTGAGGTTTAGGCTTTCGGGTTTAGGGATTAAGGGGCTTAGGGGTTAGGGTTCTTCTTTGAGTTTAGGGTTGAGGGGTTTTAGGGGTTTAGGGTTTTTCGGGTTAAGGGGGTCTATAAGCCTCATTTTATATGCTATAGGTATTTAAGGTCCAGGTTTTAGTGATTTAGATTTGAGCTTGAGGGGCTTTCGGGTTTAGGGGTTTCGGGGAATAGGGGTTAGGCTGTAGGCTTTAGGGTTTAGGGTTTACGCTTTAGGCTTTAGGCTTTAGGGTTTGAGGTTTAGGCTTTCGGGTTTAGGGGTTTAGGGGCTTAAGGGTTAGGGTTTTTCTTTGAGTTTAGGGTTGAGGGGTTTAGGGGTTTAGGGTTTAGGGGTTTAGGGTTTGGGGGTTTAGGGGTTTAGGGGTTTAGGGTTTAGGGGTTTAGGGTTTGGGGTTTAGGGTTTAGGGTTTAGGGTTCAGCAGCTCCGGGTCGAGCAGTTTCTAGTCAAGCTAGCGGTTTTAGATCCAGAAAACAACCACCCGCCCAAAGAATCCCATAACATTCAGAGAATGCAACGTTTGTCTTTTTCTCAACGTCACAATGCCTTAAACCCTAAACCAAACCCTACAGAGCCTTCACCCTATGGCCGAAACCCCAAGAAAGCAACCCTATGGCCGAAACCTCAACCGAAACCTTAACGCGAAACCCTAGTAAGGCGGAAACCCTATGGCCGAAACCCCAGGGCGGAAATTCTATGACCGAAACGCCAAGGCGGAAACCCTATGGCCGAAACCCTAAGGCGGGAACCCTACGGCCGGGTTTAGGGTTCATATGGTAGACGTTTCGGCAGTTTTGGCCTTGCCGACCAATTCTTGGGCCTTGCCCACCAATTTTTGTGCCTTGCCCACGAATTTTTGTTTGCGCCTTGCCAAAAAAATTCGTGGGCAAGGCACAAAAATTCGTCGGCAAGGCATGTTTCGACAGTTTTAGCCTTGCCCACGAATATTGTGCCTTGCCCACGAAGTTTTGTGCCTTGCCCACGAATTGCTGTGCCTTGCCAAAATTCGTCGGCAAGGCACAAAAATTCGTGGGCAAGGCACGTTTCGAAAGTTTTGGCCTTGCCCACTGCCTTGCCCACGAATTGTTGTGCCTTGCCCACAGATTTCATTAGGGTTTAGGGTCATATGGTAGAGAGGTTTAGGGTTTAGGGTTTTAGGGTTGGGGGTTCCTTTAATGGGATCTATAAAGGGTCACTATATACGCAAGTTATCTTGATGGGCTTTTGGGTTTAAGGTTGAGGGTTGAGGAGTTTTACGGTTTCAGGGTTCAGGGTTTAAAGGTGTAGGGTTTAGGGTTTCAGGGTTCAAGGTCTAGGTGTCTTCGTGATAAAGGGTCGATGGGGTATAGTATGGTATGCTTGTTATCAGGAAGAAACTTGAAGGGGCGGAGAGAACTGGGGCTTAAACGACTTCGACATATTTCGAACCTACGGTGTCAATGATTTCGATTTGAGGGTTTAGGGTTTTGGATAAGTACATTACATGATTACGAAACTTGGGGAGGCGAAGGAAGTCAAGGGTATGCTGGGGCTTCAGGGTTTGGTTAAACCCTAAACCGTTAAACCTAAACCGTGGTGCTGACGTCCCCATGGGAGTGCTCATCGACGGTCCTGTGGTCGATCTACTTCCACTTCTCAGTGCCCCCAGAGCCATATCTATGTTCGTTCCAGTGGTTGCAGATTGCGGCGCCGGGAAAGGTAGATCGCGCCCCCGGGCCTTCCCTACACTCCACAGCCTATGCTCTGCAGGAGAGTGAGCCGGGCGCCATGCCTGCTTGAAAGGGGTGCCACGCCCCAAAGGCCCCCAACTCGGGGCGACACTGGCAAACAGGCGTCAAGGTTCAGGGTTGTGGGGGAGCCGGCACGCCGCGGCCTGCCACTGGGCCTGGTGACGCTGCAGCACAACAAGGTTGCCGTAACTGAGCATGGCCGAAACTGCTGAATCATATGGCCCCAAACATAGCTATCAAACAATTGTACACATCAGTAGTCGGGATGTCCCCCGCATTCGGCATCGGCGTATCTTCATCATTTGCTTCGGAATTTCCCCCTCCACTCGCCTCAGTTAGCTGGGTGGAAGAGGTCGGCGCCACGTGCTTGTCGACTACTGCACTGGCGATGGCGGCAACTTTTCCCCCTATATTCGGTGCTTTCTGAGTCTAAGGCTCAGGGTTTAGGGCTTAGGGCTTAGGGTTTAGGGTCTATGGGGTTTTGAGGGCTTAGGGTTTAGGGTTCAGGGGGCTCTAAACACCAAACTTGTGGATGCTTTATGCTCAAGCGCCGGGCCTGAAAGTCCCTCTCAAGTCTTCAAAACTATGGAAGAGGGGAGCCCCATAAAGGAGTCGGGCCCTGAGCGAATGTAGGGGCCTTAAGAGCTCCTTTCACGTAGGGATCCCTGTAAGGGCCCCCGTGGCTCTGTTCGGCTGATGAAGGAATATGCACTGAGCGACTCGATGCCCAAAGTTTGTGAAACGCTAAACCTTAACCGGAAACTCCATGTGTCGGAAATCGATCGTGTCCACGTGATTGGTGCTACGAGGACTCGAGACAAGCCGGTGGAGACTGGAGTCGTCGAATGACGGCGCTACCAAAGACCTTCGCACAATAAAGGGATTCTGATGTCCGCAGCCCTTGACGGCTAGTCCAAAGCTCGCGCTTTGATGAGGCTTCTGTTTGGTTTTCCCCAAACCCCACCTGCCCCAGACCCTGCAGCGTAAATTCTAACCTCCACGCCCTAGACCCAAACCTCTACCATACCCGGCAATTTAGTTGGGTCCTTTCTTTGTTATAGTAATAGGCCCTCAGTAGGCCCCAGGTCTAGACCCTCCAAACAATCAAAGCAGCCTAAACGACCTTAACCTGAAACCCTTCCAAGCTCATGCAAAACCGGTAGCCTCCTTAAACAGGCTCGAAACACAAAGTCTATCTATATATATATATATATATATATATATATTCTGTTTGCGTATGTCAATATATAAGTTTCTTTATGTACAAGGTATATGTATACATATACATATATGTGTACACATTCATACATATGCATGTGTGACTATATATATATATATATATACACATAAGATAGACAGATAGATAAATGGAAGTGAGAGAGAGAGAGAGAGAGAGAGAGAGAGAGAGAGAGAGAGAGAGAGAGTCCTACGCACAGAGAAATTATACCGACATATATACTTACATCACCTACGCACAGAATCCTAGAAAGCCACTCCTAAATCCCAAAACCCCTAAACCCCAACCCATAAACCCCTAAGCCTAAACCGCTAAGACCCTAAACCCCTAAAGCCAGTCCCAAAGCCCCACTCTCTCCTAGACCCAGAGCCTTGGGAACCCGCGAGCTGTCGTGCCCCTGCTTCGTGGACTCGAGCACCTCCCGGCGGAGCTTAGAGTAGAAGCCAGAAAGTTGGAATATCATTATCGTAACCCCTTTAAGGTAAATTATAGGGGATCCTACCATTAATCCATATTCCAACTTTCTGGAGTTCCCTTTAAGGGTCTATAGTAAACCCCAAAACGTTGGAAACCGGATTAAGGACAAATAGTGCTGGGATTCCCTATACATTACTCTTAAGGATTGAGGCTATGGGGTTTCCAACTTTTAGGCTTCTATATTGTAATTATAGTATAATATGGCCCCCAAGGCTTCTACTGTAGCCAAAATTATACAATGGTCAGGGTTTCCCCAAGCCCGAAACCCTAAACCCTACACTGCTTGAAACCCTAAACCCTAAAAGGAAGCTGAAAACTGTAAAGCTTAAACCCGAGGGCCGAAACTTCTACAAAACCACCCAAAACACCTTCCTCAAAACTGGGCCCCCAAGCCCCAAAGCCTTATAGAACTCGTATAGAAACCCGGAAAGGAAGCCGATTTCATTTTAAGCCCCAAAGAAACCGAAGAAGTGTTTTTAGCATAGTCCCAAGGCTTGAGGCTGTGGAGTGATCTCGATACTTTGACCTGTCACGTCTTGGCCTGGATGCAGGCTTTGAGGTTCAGGGCTCGTGGCCTCCATTGGGCTTTATGAGTCAAAAAAAGGTCTACAAGAGCCTACAACAGCGCTGTGAGGACGAGGACGATGAGGAGTGGGAGTTGGAGGAGCAACAGCGAAACGCAAGACTCTCCAAACTCCTTCATGGGCACCGAAATTTCTAACGTTCCAGCTTGTGAAAAAGAAACAAGCGGCCCCAAAAAAGCTTCCAAAGCAGTCTGACACGGCCCTTAAACCCTAAACCCTGCCTCTCGCATCATCTCTTCGCCGAATTTCTGCTGCACTTTAAATACAGAGGTCTCGAACTTCACCTTGCGCGCCACGGCACGGGCAGGAGCTGAGAAATGGCTTTGGTCTAGGCTTCTGTCAAGGTTCAGGGTCTTCGTTTATTCTACGCTTCAAGGTCTAATGTAGGACGTTCCATTCAGACTTCAGGATTCGGGTCGAACTCAACTGGGCTTGGGGACATTTTGCAGAAGGGCCCTAACAACTAGAATGTCATTTAGGGTACATACTCTTCGTCTTAGTCTGAATATGTTTAACAGGAACCGCAAGAAATGCTGTTGGGTATGCTTGTTCAAGCCTCTATGTTCGTTGCAGAGCCGCCAGAGTTCATACGTTCAGGCTTCGCGTCTCAAGCCCAGATTTTCCACTCCGGAAGTCATCCCGCACCGAGATGTCCAATAGCAAGACCGAAACAGCACAAACCTGCAGTTCAATCTCAAATCCTTATTAAACTTAAACCCTAGACCCTACAACTCTCCACTTTTTACGTAACACTTACGTAGAATCCCTGAAGTATCCCAAACGTGATCCCGTAGATTGAACAATACCATCCCTTGATGGTACGTATATACTCATATACCCTCAAAACCCTAAACCCTAAACCCTAAACCCTAAGAGGCTCCTTTTGGAGAACCCTGATAGTACCTCTTGTCTCAGGTACGGCCCCCTTACAGTAAGAGTCTTTAATAGGGCTACTATTAAGGTCCTAATAGATCTATATTATGAATATTATTCAACTATTACTGAGTGGGGGCCGTACCTAACTCTTGTCGAAACTTAAACCCTGACAACTCCCTCAAAGGAACCATATTCCAATTATTGAGGCCCGTAAACCCTAGCCTGGAACCCGACACCCTCAACCCGAAGATTAAAACCCTAAACCCTAGACCCTGACCCTGACCCTGCAACCTAAACCCCAGACCCTACTTAAAGGCTCCTGGCACTTAGTAAGTAAGGTTATAAGTAGCTTATAATTAAGATAACCGCACTTAGGGGACTCATAACCCCAATTATAACCTGCTTATAACTAAGTCCCATGATCCTCTAAGTAACCCCGAAACCCTAAAGAACCCTTATAGACTTATAGAGTCCCTTAAAAAGGAGCCCTTTAAAGGAACCCTAGGGTTTCTTACTAAGTCCCAAAAGAAACCCTAAAGAACCCGAACCCGGGATCCGAACCTGGGCCATGACTTTCTCACGGGCGACCTCCTCGTGATCCCCAGCCCCCACCTTGCCAAGGGGTTTAGGGTTTAGGGTTTAGGGGTTAGGGTTTAGGGCTTAGGGTTTAGGGTTTAGGATTTAGGGGTTAGGGTTTAGGGTTTAAAGGAATATATGGGTGGTTGTCAAATTTTATGGTCCCTTTTTGGGTCCCCAACATACTACGGCACCTAGTATATAAGGGTCAGTATATAAGGGCTCCTTAAGGGATCAGTAGGCGTCACAAACAAGAGCTTATATGCCACCCTCGAAAAAAGTATCTACCACACAGCAGGAGCTAGTGTGCTCCACTTCCACCCACGCAGCAGGACGACCAAGGTCCAAGGGTGTTGCTTAACATGCGCCTTAAACTTGAATTTTTCAGGCTTGGGGTTTAATTACTTCATTTTCAGAACGTTTTCAGAGGTCGAGAAGGGTTTGAGGGTTTGGCGACAGCCCCCCGGTTCAGGTCCACGTAAGGAAGTTTATGATTTTTGAACTCCGCCTCCGCCGAAGCCTGCCGAAAGCTTGAGATTCGTGCCTCAGATAGCCGTCTCCCGTATAGTGCGTATGTAGTTATATGGAAATATAGCCCTCAAACCGCTGCTTAAAGGGCCCTAAGTAGGAAGTTGGAGGGCTAACATGCATCTTGGGTTGCCTTGCTTGGGGCTTGTAGGTCTTATTGTTCAGGCTTGAGGGATTTAGGGTTTTGAGGGTTCAGGTTGAGGGATTTGGGGTTGGGGGGGCTTGGGTTTGGGGTCTTGGGTGAGGCTGCAGGCTTGGCAGTCGGACAAGTCGAGGCCGACCGTCTTGGTTTTGCTTGACTTTCAAAGCTCCAATCTGGACAAGCCTTCCGCTCCTTCTCGCTGTAGGTGGGCGGTTGTCAAAATTGATGGTCCTTTTTGGGTCCTAATACGGCACCCAGTATTTAGGGTACCCAAAACGGGACCCTAATTTTGACAACCACCCAGGTGTCGACAGCCTCCTTCTCAAGTCTCCTTCTCTCCTCCTGCTCGAGTGCTTTGAGAAGAACCCTGTCTCTCATCGGCAGCTCCAAAGCTTTGATCGTTTGGGGGTGTAAATCATTCGGGCACGTTGGCCACCCCGGCTCAGACATGGGTAGTTGTCAAAATATAGGTCCCTTTTTGGGGACACTAAATAATATAGGTGCCGTCTTATAGTAGGGACCCAAAAAGGGAGCATAATTCTGACAACCACCCACATAGAAGTCACTATCTCGCCAGGCAGCCCGTGCAGCGATACAGGTTCGGGATGCTGCGCCGTCCACAGCGCTTGACCAACTTCATTCGCCCGCTGATCTGGGCACCTATTGTTTCTGCATCGCCAGTGAAGTGAGGCCACAAACGACACCGGCAACTCCAAACTGAAGAGCCGTGCCATAGCGGTGGCTGTCATGTCACCCATGGCGTTGACCGTGAGTGGGTCTCGTCGGCACAAGTAAACAAGGAAAGGCCTCTCGTCCTCTGAGTTGGCATACTCTTGCCAGAGGGTCGCTGGCGAAATGCCCAAATAGCGCAAAGCTTGGCTAACAGATGCAGCCGGCATCTGCGACCAGACGATGACAGGCGAGAAAGTCTGCCCGAACCCTAAACCCTAAACCGTCCACCATTTGCCTGAGCAATTCCACAGCAGCCTCAGGTTTTGCTCTTTCTTCGCCTAGAGGCATCATGCCCTGCAGCATAACCCCAATTAGAGTACCGTTTAGGGTACTTACAACTCTACTTATTACCTACTTCCTCCACCGACCCTCCAAGTAACGTTCCAGTTGCACTGGGGACCTATTTTCTTCTGCAAACAGCTCCTCAGTTGTAGTAGGTTGTAGTATAAGGCTTCTGTTTGTGGTATGAGGTTCCCGGTTGTAGGAGGAACCCTTGAAAAGAGTGCTTGAGGTGCTGCCGCTTTAACTTTAGCTTCTTTCTTGGGTCTAGACTGGGGCTTTGTTGGTCTATTCTGCAATTCTACTTGACATGTTTTCATGCTTATGACGACGTATAACGACAGAAACGTACAAGCATCTTCTTAAAGCATTTAGGGCGTACGGCAAGTTACGCACTATCTGCTAATAGGGCAGCTAGCACGACTATCTGGGCTCCATGGCAGCAAGCTAGGGGAGTGATATAGAGGCCTTAACAATCAGATTAGTGGGGTGTTGGGGTTATAGTCTTGTGCTAGAGATGTTACTCACCTGCTCTGGCCGTTTTCCTGAGAACAAAGAAGGGCTCTGCACTCAACCCGCCTCCTCCATGTCGAGTCTTTTGCTGGGAAGGGCTGCAATCAACTCCTGACGGGCTTTAGGGTTTAGGGACCCTAAACCCCAAACCCTAAACCCTAAACCCTAAACCCCAAACCCAGGGTTAATGGTTTACGGCCTAGGGCTTGCTCTCAGCTCCGCAGATAAGAGTCCCCAAGCCCGAAACCCTACGTCAAGCCCCAGAGCCCCAAAGCGCCTCGTCCCCAAACTATAGAGCCTCACACCCTAACGTGTTTAGGGTTTAGGGTTTAGGGTTTAGGGTTTCCCCTGAACAATAAGGAGGCAATAAGTGATGACCCCCCCCCCGAGCTTAACAGATATCCAAACAGGGCTTTGAATGCTAAAGCCCTTAGAGCAGGGGAGTTTACTAGTCAAGGGCCTTCATAAAGACCTTATAAAGGGACCCGAGGGAGAGCACGACAGCTTTCACTATGAACATGTGAACGAATGTGCAAATAGTTGTGAACAAAATCATGCTAAAGGGTTTAAAGCAAGTTTAGGGTTGGGTTTAAGGTTTTAGGCTTCAAAGTGGGGTCCCAAGCAGTCTCCGGCGAAGGTGCCGACTGCCCCATAAAACGTTGCCAGTGCTGCACCCAAACTTGTATTTGTAATTGTTTAGGCCCCATACATTAATTACATGCGCTGACCATTTTCCACCATTCGTGCAGAAACTAAATCAATGTCACATCATCGGCAACTCTCGAGTCAGCTTGACCGAATCTCTTCAAATCTTCATACTTTCACTACCTTGCGCAGTTTGCTGGGCAGAAGTACTTATCTGCCTTGGCGTGCCCTTCTCTGCCTTCTTTGCAGTTTTTGGGTGGTATGTGCTTCTACCCGGGCGGGCCTCTTCTTCACTCCAAGGGTAAAAAGGAGGGACCCTTAAGAAGGACCCCTAAGTATATACGCTTAATATAGCTATTATAGACCCATTATACTGTAGGGGTCCTTAGTAAGGGTCCCTCCTCTTCCCCTTTGATTCACTGTATGTAGGAGTCTCAGCTGTAACTGCACTCCTAGTTGCCTTCGCGACATGATTCGCAGTCCGACCTTGTTGTTCTCCGCCCATTCTGCTGGCGGATAAGTTCTCCCGTTATTGGCCATGATACAGAACGATCACCTCTAGATCCAGCCAGGCAGAGTTCAAAAAACTGGCCAAGTTCCATGCATATCCCCCCCTCGGTTCAGTCCATCAGACCGTTCGGTCAGATGAATCCTAAGGAACAGCTCCCAAACCCCCAAACCCTGAACCCTCACCCAAGCCCGCCCGAAACGCTATACCCTTAGACTTGTACCCCATGCCCTGAACCCTTTGTCCTCTCAGGTCTACACCTCAAACCCCAAGTCCTAACTACACTAAACTCTGACCCTAAAGCCTGAACCCCAGACCCCAAGCCCTAAACCCTTAGCTGACCCCTATATAACCCCTGCCCTTAAATCTTTATCCTGTCCCCTGTACCCTAAATGCCCTAAACCCCACCTTCAATCGACAAACCCTGCATACCAGCCTCTCTCTGAACCCATGCGTACGAGAATCCCACGAATCCCACGTTCCCAGAGTCTCCAAAAGCGCATCATTGAGGGTGCTTACAGAGGGTTGTATGGAGTCCCATTTTCCCATTTTCTGGTACATGAGATTTTAGTGGGATTCTCAATGCGACTTAGGGTAGATGTCTAGGATGATTCGCCCTCGACTTTGCTTTAAGGGCATCAGGATATTGCTGTTCCAACTTTTACTCAAAGGCTAACGGGACTTGGTATGTAGGTACGTAAGTAGGATTACCCCACGTCGGGTACTTTCCCTACACTTACCCCATGATCCTCTAAGTAGATCCCGGCTTTTGAAGCTTCTCGTGAATCCCCAGATCCCACAGTCCGTCCTGTGCGCACAAAACCACTCTCTCCTCCTGGCCTCGACTAGGGTTGAGAGTTTAGGGATCACGATTTAGGGTTTTAGGGTTTAGGGATTCGGGATGACTTGGGATTAGGATGATGTTCTGGGCCTGATGTTCCGTAGAGTTTGATGATCACGGATTGGTGTTTAGGGGTGAGGTTTTAGGTGTTCGGGATTGGGGACTAGGGCCTTCACAGCCATGCCCATACTATGGCGTTCGTAGTACTGTATAATGTGCACAACGGTTTGCACAGATTAAGGAGGAGCTCTGCAAGATGGCAAGGAGCTTTGCACGACTGGCGACAACAGCCGAACTTTGGGATCAAAGAGCTTTGATCCATGCGCTATGCCCAAAAGCTGCTGTTGTTCTTTGGGGATTTTCGTCCTTGGTGACTGCCGCATGGTGAAAATACGCCGGATGAAGCCACCAATATCTTGGAACTACCCGCCCCCATCTAGGCACCTCCAGAGATAACCCCAGCTTGTCAGGAATGCAGAACCGACCAAGTAACCCCATCTACTGAGGCTTCCAGTTGTATAAACAAGAACACTGACTGCTTGGAGGCTTATGATCGCTACATGGGGGTTTCCGAGAATGGGGGTGCTTTATTCTGGGGTCCTTATAATATGGATCCTAAAATGTAGGGTACTATATTGGGGTCCGCTATTTTCGGAAACTACCACATCACACGTCTCCTGACTTGGCAGAAGGCCAATTAAATCTCAACTGCGCTGGCCGAGCTTCAAGCTTGGTCTGAGTTTATTAATACAGGGGCCGTAATAATTAGAAGAGGGCTCCTTTAAAGGGTTCCTTAAAGGGGTCTATAAGGGATCTATAGTAGGGTGCTATAGTATAGGGGCCGTAACAATTAGAATAGGGTTTTGGGGCCCATTAAACTATAATGATAATAAGGAGACCCCAAATTAGTATTGGTAAGTATTGAAGCCCTTATAGTAACAACTGGTAACCGAAGACTTGTGTCCTCCAGGAAACAAGAACCTTGGAAGTCGGAAACGAAATCCGAAAAGATCAAGGCTCTTGTGCACCAAGCTGCTGAGACCAGCAATGCTGTTGTCCTCAGCTGCGGGCAGGCTGAATGGTGGTGGTGGTGGTGGTGGTGGTGGTGGTGGTGGTGGTGGTGGTGGTGGTGGTGGTGGTGGTGGTGGTGGTGGTGGTGGTGGTGGTGGTGGTGGTGGTGGTGGTGGCGGTGGTGGTGGTGGTGGTGGTGGTGGTGGTGGTGGTGGTGGTGGTGGTGGGGGTGGTGGTGGTGGTGGTGGTGGTGGTGGTGGTGGTGGTGGTGGTGGTGGTGGTGGTGGTGGTGGTGGTGGTGGTGGTGGTGGTGGTGGTGGTGGTGGTGGTGGTGGTGGGGGTGGGGGTGGTGGTGGTGGTGGTGGTGGTGGTGGTGGTGGTGGTGGTGGTGGTGGTGGTGGTGGTGGTGGTGGTGGTGGTGGTGGTGGTGGTGGTGGTGGTGGTGGTGGTGGTGGTGGTGGTGGTGGTGGTGCTGGTGGTGGTGGTGGTGCTGGTGTAGTAGGACAAGTTGCCAGTAGGAGAGGTAGGAGTAGGACTAGGACTAGGAGTATTACGAGTAGTAGTAGTAGTAGTAGAAGTAGTAGTAGTAGTAGTAGTAGTAGTAGTAGTAGTAGTAGTAGTAGTAGTAGTAGTAGTAGTAGTAGTAGACGCCGTAGTCAGCACAACAGCAGGAGGAGGAGAAGCAGGAGTGGAGGCAGTAGCAGCAGCAGGAGGAGAGGTGGAGGTAGAGGGAGAGGTAGATGCAGAGGTAGACATGGGCAGAAGTGGAAGTAGAAGTAGCAAGTGGGTTAGCAGTCACTGCGGAGGATGTTGCAATGGTCACCGCCACTGAACCGAATCTCAAAAACCCTGATCCCTCAGCATTAAACCAGCATGAAACTGGTCCACAAAACCTCAACGCCAGGGAAGGGGAATTCCGAAAATGCAGAGTCTCGGGTGTAGGTCTGTGCATTGAACTATTCGGATTTCTGGGCTCCAAGATTTTGAAAGTCAGCGTTCGGGTCTGCTGGTCGCCGGATGGTAACGTTTGGGGCTTGGCATAGGGAGTCCCAATAATTAAGACATGGTTCTGGAGTACATGGTTCTGGAGTACATTATAACAGTATTATACATCTTGACAATGCTTCAGGCTTGTATAGTGACTCCAGCACTTTGGGAATAATGGCCTAACCTAATATAGGGACCTTAATACTTAACATAGGGTTTGGGCGTATATTCTACCATAGTCATATTTAAGATACCCCCAAAATAGTATAGGTAAATATTAAGGCCCCTCTGCTATACCCCCATAACACCCCTTGCAGCAATCCTTATAGACTCCTTGCAAAAAGGAACCCTTGAAGGAAACCCCTGGGTCCTACTTAAAGGCTCATGGGACTTAGTAAGTAAGGTCTTAGGGTTCCCTTTAAAGGGTACTATAGGGTTCTATAAGAGGGGTTTAGGGTTTAGGATCTACTTGAAGGCTCATGGGACTTAGTAAGTAAGGTTATAAGTATCTTATAATTAGGATAACCCCACTTAGGGGACTTCTGACCCCAATTATAACCTACTTACTAAGTCCCATGATCCTCTAAGTAGGTAATTATTTAAGGCCCCTATAGTAAACTCTGGCGGACGAAGCGCTGTGCTGCTCTCCATGTGGCCCTTGGTCATGAGGCAGTAGCCCTCGCCTCGGAGAAGCTTCGGTTTAGGGCTTAGGGTTTAGGGTTAGGGTTTAGGGTTCAGTGTTTTTTTGTTCAGGGTTCAGGGTTTAGGGCTTAGGGTTCAGTGTTTTTTTGTTTAGGGTTCAGGCTTTAGGGTTTAGGGTTTAGCACGGCGCTACTTAAAGGCTCATGGGACGTAGGAAGTAAGGTTCCATGAAGGGGCCCCTTAAGGTTCCTTTAAGGGGTCTATAAGGGTTTATAAGGGGGAGAGTGGATTCAGGGTTCCTTAAAGGGTTCCTTAAAGGGTCTCTTTGAGGGATAGGACCCATTAAGGGTTCCTTTAAGGGGTCTATAAGGGTTTTATAAGGGGGAGAGTAGATTACTTAAATGGGACTTGGTAAGGAAGGTTTAGGGTGCTATGGGGTTCTATAGTAGGGTTCCCTGTAAGGGTTTCGGGTTCAGGGTCTACTGAATGGATAAAAAAGGGACTTCGTAAGTAGGTATAAGTAGGTTATACTTAGGATAACCCCACTTAGGGCTTAGGGGACTTATAACCCCAATTATAACCTACTTACCAAGTCCCATGATCCTTTAGGTACAGGTCCGGTTCTACGGCATGGGCTTGGGCTGTTAGGACTCGGCGCAGGATAGATTAGTTTAGGGTCTCGAGTCTCATTTCAAATTCTGCGGGATCCTGATACCATTGCTGCAAATAGAAATGGCTTCTGAATAGCGATCACCTAACCTAAGCGCTTTAGTAATGCGAACAGAGTTTAGGGTCCGTTAACGTAGAACTAAAAGGGCCGTCAGGGAATGAATTTGCTGTTTATTTCGGAATCTAATACTGCTGGTCGGGACCAAGATTCCCAGTTGAGCCCTAACCCTCAAATTCCCTAAACTGTACCTTAACCCCAAGTAACCTAACCTACCTTTTTAAGGACTTATATAAAGAAATCATATTAGGGAACCCTACAAAGGTAGGTTCCTTAGGGTCCAGGTAAACATAAACCCTAAACCCTAAACCCTAAAGCCTTAACCCCTATACCCTAAACCCTAAACCCCTAAACCCCTATAGACCCCCTTAAAGGAACCCTTATAGGTCCTTTAAGGAACCCCTAAACCCCTAAACCCTAAACCCTAAACCTTGGACATTCCCCGGAGAATTCTACCCTCAGACTCGTCTCAGTCTCAAGGATCCGGCCCGGCTTCAGACCCCAAACACCCTTGTCCTTTTAGGGGTTTAGGGTTTAGGGTTTAGGGTTTAGGGAATTTTAGAAATAATAGACAGAGCCCTATACCTATATCCCTTGGTAGGATTTATTCAAGAAGGTCTACTAGCCGGTCTGTTTATTCTTTTGAGGGAACCATGAAAAAGGACAATGCCGAACCCAAAACCCCAAACACCCTTGGAACCTTGATGGAGCTCGATCGAACCCCCGATGAAACCCCATAAATACTATGCAAAGACGGATCCCAAAGTCCTTGAAGCCCCATTAAACCCTCTCGAAATCTACAGAACTCCTCAAAAAATCGTAACCCTAAACCCGAAACTCTAAATCCTAAACCGTTTCGAAAAAGAGACCCCAACCTCTTTAAAACCCCTACGAGCCAGTCCTTGGAAGGTGGTCGGTCTTTCCATCTTCCTCAGCGTTGGGCTTAGGGTGTACTTTTGGAGCCTTAATAAATACCTGTACTATTTGGGGGACTCCTTATTCTACTTATAGTAGAATATGCACCGAAATCCTGTTCTAATTATTAAGGCCCCTATAGTAGGGTTCAAGGATTCGGGCTTGAGGTTTAAGGGTTTATGGTCCAGGGGTTAGGGCTTGGGGCTCAGGGATATGGGTTTGAGGCTTAGGATTTGAGGTTCAGAGCTTCAGAGTTTCAGGTTTGGGTTGGGCAAGCACGGCATTCAGATGTTAGGCTATGTGGCGGTCAAAATCCTTAACCCGGAAGCTCCGTTTCAGAGGCTCCAAGAACAAACCGGTCCTCAATGATTAAAATAAGTTCTTCGGAGAGGGTGCGTTATAGTACATTTTTTTGTATTCATATAGAGACTCTAAGGCGATGCTAGTTGGAATCATTCAGGCTTCCATATTCATATTCAGCTTGTCGATGGGGTTGACTACAGGAAGCTTCATGGTGCTTTCTAAAAGTTTCTGCTGGAGTGTGCAACGGCTTCTTTCGGGTTTTGAAACGGTCGCAACTGTCCTTTATCAGAGTTTCCATAAGCTTTATGAGGGTTCTGTGAAGTTGCGTGACAGTTTTCATCTGGTGTTCAATCTGCCCGGGCGTCATCCTTTGCATCCCAGTGCGCCCTAACTGCTCAACCCCCGACCCCCCACACCTTCAAACGAGAACCCCTCCAGAAGCCAAGCAAGCAAACAAGCAGACCTGAATACACACCACAAACCCCAAACTCCCTCAACCCTCGACCCCCAAACGACTCGCGGACCATACGCGAGTCCGCTATACCTAAAACCCGAAGTGAGATGTTAGAGCTTTCGATATGGGAGTTTCCGAAAACAAGGGCGTACCTTACCTCGGGGGTCCATATAATAAGGATCCTACTATTTAGTCTACTATATTAAGGTCGCTTATTTCGGAAACCCCCGCAAGGACCTCAATAACTATCCAGCGCACCTCAACATTCTTGTAGTATAACATAAACCCTGAGCCCTAAATCAAACCCTCTACATCTAGGATACCCAGTAACCTCAGAATAAAAAGGCCTCTCTTTTTGGTATTGGGTAACTTTATAAGGAACCTAGGACTATAAAAAAGGGGAATAAGGGTACTACTGGGCATCCTAGACATCCAGTGCCGAGCTTCATGTAGGGACAGCAGAGGTGCAGGCCCTGGAACAAGCAAGGCGAGTGTTGCAACCCTTTCGGTGTTGCTTGTTTAGGGTTTACCTTAACCCTGGATAACCTACCTTTTTAGGGTTCCTTATTATGATTTCTTTATATAAGTCCTTAAAAAAGGTAGGTTATTCCGGGTTAAGGTAGGGTCTAAGGGTATATTAGGGCTTTGGGAATAGAGGATTCAGGGCTCTCTGGAAGGGTGATTCTTGTTGTTTAGGGTTTAGGGTTTAGGGTAGGATAGTGTATAATGCATACGGACCATATAAGCCAGATGAGGTCTTATAGAGCTTATATAACTTCATACAGGGTCTATGAAGCCTTATGGGGAATTGCCTGTGTAAGGTTGAGGGCTTGGGGAGTGTGACACAGGGGGCGTTACTTCTAGGAGATATTGTACTATAATCATATTCGGGATTATGGAGACTAATGTTACTACGTAGTTCTTTTGGCTTCTATATCAATCAAGAGGTTTGGGGTTTAGGGCTTTTCACGCAACTATGATCGAGGGCTTGGCGGACACGTGGGCTTGAGGACTGGGTTTGGGGTTTTCGGGGATCTTGGGTATGGGTCCTAGGCTAGGGTTCATGCTAAGTCCGTTCAACTCCACCTCAGCCAAAGGTGCCTTTATTCTTTTGTGTTTGGGTTGAGGGCAAGGGGGGTTCACAGTCTAGGGTTACTTTTCGGTCCAGGTTTAGGCCCTAGATTAGAAGCTGCCCCCACCCTGTAATAGTGACTATAAGGATTATATTAGGGCCCTATTATATTCCTGTTATACCACTATTAATTACAGGTTGGGGGCCCCTGCCAAGCCCTACAGTATGTAAAACCTGTGCGAAGGCGTCTGAGGGGTTACTCGAACTTCAAGAACTGGATGGTTGTCAAAATTATGGTCCCTTTTTGGGTCCTCATTATAATACGGCACCTAGTATTTAGGGTACCCAAAAAGGGACCACAATTTTGACAACCACCCATTTACATGGCAGCACATTGCCACCTTTGTCCCGTTTGGTTGCGGGAGCCTGTGGAACCGCCCTTGACACTCGTTCCCAAATCTTACACATTAGAACCTAAACCCCCAACACTGACCAAACCACACAAACATCGATCAACACCACAACGCAAACAAGAACCGCCTACACTGTAAACCCTGAATCGATGGAGTTCTTCTCACCCCCGGGTGCAGAAGGCGATGCGTCCTACATTGCCTGCATTCCACGAGAACTACTAGCGGCAAGAGCCTTTCAACAACTCCGGCGTGAAGACAATTTGGGCTTTGGTGTTGAGGGTTTGCTTTGAAGGCTTGGGGTTTTGGGCTATAGTAAACCCCAGAAAGTTGGAAACCTGGCTAAGGACAATTAGTCTGGGATTCCCTATGCATGACTCTTAAGGACTATTGGGTTTCCAACTTATGGGCTTCTACTCTAGGCCTTAGGCTTTTGGGCTTAGGATGTCGGGCGTTGTCCACCAGCTCTTCTACTCGAACTTCTGCATTTGTCAACCGCTTCGCCTCTACATCCTCAACCCCTAAACAAAACCTACAAATCAGATGAAAGCCTCATTTTAAAAAGCTCAAAATGCATCTAAGACTCTCCCACAGCAACACAAAAGATAGAAAACACAATAAGTACTGAAAATCTTGACCCCTAAACCCTAAACCCTAAACCCCTAAACCCTAAACTCTAAACCCCTAAACCCTGAACCCCAAAACCCCCCAACCCTAAGCCCTAAACCCCTAAACCCCTCAACCCTAAACCCCGAACCTCCAAAACCCACAAGGGCCCCCTTAATTTCGGTGCCTGGCCATCCAGCTTTGCGATGTAGGGCACCGGCGGAGGAGGCCTTCCAGAGAGCCCAAGACCCCGTAATTTAAGGAATATGGCTTAAAATCATAATATGAAGCCCTATATAACTTAAGCCATATTCCTTGATTAAGGAATATAGCTTCAATCATAATACGAAGCCCCTGTTATTTAAGCCATATTCCTCAATTAATGGGTATTGGACTCTCTGGGCTTGGATCAGGCTCTCTTGGCCAGAGACTCCAGGATCGCTCTTTGAGTTTTTTTGCTTTACAGGGCTCCTTTATTTCCGTCTGGTCCAAACGAAGAGCCTAAAGAGGTTTAGGGTTCAGGGTTTAGGGGTTTGGGTATAGAGGGTACAGTTTAAGGTTTCGGGGTTTGGGGTGTAAAGTCTAGGGGTTTGGGGGTTTAGGGGTTTAGGGCTTGGAGGCTCTATGTAAGGGGTCCATAAGGAGTCAGGGTTTAGAGTGTAGAACCTGCTGTGACCTAGGATCTATGTTGAAGGTTTTGGGCTCAGGGATGCTTACTCAGGTAAGGCGAGTCTCATGGGATTTTACAATGTCGGACGGGTGTTATGCAGCATTCGTGGTTTCACAACACATTCCCACCCCGAACTTGCTGAAGAATATGCGCTTGTGTCTGCCCATCAAAGATTCGGCTATAGAAGCTTCGACCACGTATCTGTTGCCAAATATCCGAATCCGCGAGTATCTAGGTTTAGGGTTTAGTCAAAACAGTGGCGAGCTCGGCACCGTCATTTGTTCACGGATTAGCTGCACAAGGCGTTCCTCCAGAAACGCAGCATGCTCAGCAGCGTAAGTGATGCCAACGTATCCGATGCGATGCTGCATCGCCGTGAAGGCCCGCTTTCCGTCTGACGGGCACTAGTCTACCACAAGCTTGGCAAAGAATATGTGGTCCTTAAACCCCTCAACGCCAATGCAAGCCCCAAACCCCAAACCCCAAGCCCCAAACCCCAAACCCTACGCTCAAACCCCAAACCCCAAGCCCCAAACCCCAAACCCCAAGCCCCAAACCCCAAACCCAAGCCCCAAACCCCAAACCCTAAACCCCTAAACCAGCTCGTTCTAGAGTTCGCTCCTCAGGCTGTGATAATTTCGCTCCACCACAGCGCCTGTCCGAGGCTCCATGCCTGCTTCATCCCAGAGACTTCAATGTTCCTTATTTTTTCTAAACCCTTAACCCTAAACCCTAAACCCCACCCTTGGAATATTTCATAAATCATATTAGCGATCCTACCATAATTTAAAGGAAATTCCTTAATTAAGGGATATTGGAGTCTCTGGGAATTTCTAAACCACCTCCAGGTGTTTGCACTACGTTGGGCTAGGCATGCGGGGGGTTCTGCACCCCAATTCCTGAACCCAAAATTCCTCATTCCAAGCCTTAAACCCACACCTACCATCCCAAATCCCAAATCCCAAATCCGAAAACCCTCAACCCCTTCTTAGGCGATCATGGGACTTAGCAAGTAGATTAATAATTGGTGTTTTTATAAGTCCCCGAAGTGGGGTTCTCCTAACTAAAACCTACTTATTGCCTTACTTCCTAAGTCCCATGAGCCTTTAAGTAGACCCTAAGCCCTAAACCTTTAAAGGGAGCCCTATGATAGAACCCGGCAGCACCCTTAGAAGGGACCCAAAGTCTTACTTACTAAGTCCCAGGAGCCTTTAAGTAACCTAAACTCCCACTTATAGAACCCTTATAGATCCCTTAAAGGAACCCTTAAAGAGTCCTATCCCTCAAAGAGACCCTTTAAGGAACCCTTTAAGGAACCCTGAATCCCTATTCTACTTTCTAAGTCCCATGAGCCGTTAAGTACGCCCTCCTTCCCCTAAACCGACAGCACCGCAAGGCCCCCACGGCATTCCCGGCGGGAGCTCCTGCATAGACACCTCCGGTCGTCTGCTTCGGGGGCTTGGGTTTAAGAGCTTAGGGTTTAGGGTTTAGGGTGTTTTAAGGTTTATGGTATAGGGCTTAGGGTGTTGGGCTTGGGGTTTAGGGCTCAGGGTTTAAGGGCAGAACTCTTTTCCATCGGCGAGAACTGCAGCTGCCGTTTTTGCCAAGGCTCTGGATTTCCTGGCTGAAGTCAAACTTCACGCCGCTTGACTTGCCCAACGGTTGATGATATAAATCCGGCATTACCTTAAAGACCCTAAACTATGGGAATTATGGTATATTCCCTATGATGGGTAATGCAGGGTTTATATCATCAACCGTTGGGGGGGTCCCGGTAGGTTTGAAGGCTTAACGCCCCTATACTAAACCCCCCATAATAGCCCTTTATAGTAATCGTTATAGACCCCTTTATATCATCAACCGAAGGACTTGCACCGCAGTGCGAGGGCCGCCCCAGTCTCGCAAACCAGGACGAGGCACGTGCAAATGTTAGAAGCTGCCCCCACCCTGTAATAGTGGTATAATAGGAATATAATAATAGAGCCCTAATATAATCCTTATAGTGACTATTACAGGGTGGGGGCAGCTTCTAATGTAAATGTCAATGTAACAGTCAAAATTTCAATCATTGCCACACGAGCCGGTGACTCCGTGATGTCGCAAAACCCATCGACCATAGTTCACCTGGGGTTTGGATGGCATCCAACTGCCCAGACGCAGACGTGCGGCTGCCAATGTGGTGTCACTGAAGATCTGCACTTGTGCAGCACACATCGCTGGGGCGATCCTGGCTGCTTCCCGAAGTACTAATTTCAGGTTTGGCACGCTTTCTCCAAATCATCAACTAAATCCTCCAGAAAAGAGGTGTGTGTGCTGACGTGTGGTCCTGGCAAGCTGCCCAGACCCAGCCTCGGCCAGATTATGTCCCTTTCGCACGCTTCCTTCCTGGCCGCCAAGACGATTCTGCGAGCCCGACGGCCATCATGTCCTCGCAAAGCATCGTAGCATGCAGGGGTGTGTGTCGCGAGAGCTTCGCCGCAGAACGCAGGTAGACCTAGAAACATAGCGCGACCTCTCTCTTTCCCGCGGCGTTTATGCTGAGCGTCGCAAAAACTTCAAACCCTGAACCGTTAAGGGGTCTCTGATCGAGGGTCGGGGGTCTACTTATGAGAATCATGGGACTTAGTAAGTAGGTTATACTTGGGGTTAGAAGTCCCTTAAGTGTGGTTATCCAAATAATAACCTACTCGTAGCCTTACTTGCTAAGTCCCACGAGCCTTCGAGTAGGTGAAGGATGTAAGGTTGAGGGTTTATGGTTCTAGGGGCTTTAGGAAACGTCTTCACGCAGAAACCCCAAAACCTCAGGGCTTCTGGTTTTAAACAGGTGGGCTGCAAAGGGCAGCTCTAAACCCTACGCTCTAAAACAAAAAACCTTAACCCTAAGGGTTGTCCTTGCATCTCTTGGCCCTAAACCATCGGAGCCCCCTAAACCCTAAACCCCGAAACCCTAGACCCCTAAACCCTAAACCCTAAACCCCTAAACCAGTGGAGCCCTAAACCCCTAAACCCTAAACCCTAAACCCCTAAACCCCTAAACCAGCGGAGCCCTAGATTCAACGCGTGATGTCCCAGGCGCTCACTTGCCCCACGAAGCCCCAGAAGCCCTTGAGCCCTGACCCCTTCAGTGACTTCCTCTTCCGCCTAGGACCGAGGGGTTCCTTTAAGGAATCTATAAGGGATCTATAGGGTTTAGGGTTTAGGGGTTCTCCAACATCTCTTGATTAGGGAATATACCTTAAATTACAGTAGGATCCTTAATATTACGGTTTTAGTCCTTAAAATTGACGGTCGGGGGCGTTAGGGCTGTTGGGGTCTCTGTTTGCGTGAGGCTGTTGAGCTTCGGACGCTCCGGTGATACTGAAGCAGCGCCAGATCGCTTGGGCTGTGGCAAACTTCAGGGTTTCAAAAATGCTGGACCCTGATATGAACCCTCGGGGTTTGGGGTTTAGGGCTTAGGTTAGAATAATCCATTAAAGAAGGACCTGCAATACTGGGGAAACTCCACCGTAAAGCGGTTAGACCGATTAGAAGCTCGAGGCATCCATGTCTGAGCTGTGACCCGAAATCCTAAGACCCTCAAAACCCCCAAACCTCAAAACCTTGAAGCCCGAACATCACTGACCCCTGAACCACCATAAACTCTGACTCTTTAAAACATTCCTCCTACTTCAAGCAGCTCTAAACTCGTAAAACGACTTGTCGAGAATCAAGACGAACAGAACAGCTAGAAGCGAACGACACAAGCCCAAACCACAAACCCTTAAAACCAGAACCGTGGCACCTGGATGTCAAGCTCCTTGGGGTCCACAGTGCCGTCCTCGGGCAAGCGCTGAGGGTTTCGGAGACAAGCCATCCACCAAAGAGGCTTTAAAGAGTAGAATAGGGTTTGTAAGGCTTGATGTGTGGGCCTGAAGAATTAGAATCTAGTTGTACGTTCTTCCTGCTGTGATTATGTGGGGACTATGGAGATGTTACTACGATGCCACGTGGGCTCAGCACGTCAGAAGGCATCTTATCCAGGCTCTCCGAAGTGTTATCCAAGCCTTCTACAGTTTTAGCAAGGTTTTATATTGTTCCATAGGTTTCGCAGAGATCTCCATAAAGGCTCTTAGTATTCTAACAAGCAAGGCTGGAATTTGCTGCACTAGGGATACTTAGAGGATCATGGGACTTAGTAAGTAAGGTTATAATTGGTGTTATAAGTCCCCTAAGTGGGGTTTATCTTACTTATAACCTTACTTCCTAAGTCCCATGATCCTTCAAGTACGTACAACACCAACTGTAACCTATTTGCCAAACTCTTTGATCTGGAAGGGCTAAGACCGGAATAGTTCAAAGCCGTAAACTTTAAACTCAAACAGAAGTTTCCGAAAATTAGGGGTACCTTATTCTGGGGTCCTTATTAAAAGGCTTAAGGATCCTACTACTTAGGGTACTGTATGAAGGTCCCCTATTTTCGGAAAGTCCCAAATCACAAGCCCGCGAAATCCTAAACCTAAACTGCACACCCTACGAAATCCGTTTGAACTAAAAACAACACTTCAGTGCTCGGAGTAGTTAGTCATATTACACGTTAGAGTCCCTATACATTTTCTATGGCGTACCCCAAAACCCTAGTTCTTTAGGCCAGGGTTGAGGATTGCACAGGTGACCTCGTGGTCTCTCTCCTTTGCTGTTCAACAGGGCTTTGGGGTATGTTATGCGACTCTAGTGTGAGAGGACTACAAGCGGACACTACCGCGAATTATACACTTATTCTCTACTCCCCGTATCTCTCTGCTTCAATCACCGGGTCCAAACAAGCACAAATTTGCGAATGTAGACCACATGTACAGTATAAGACCAACACGTTTAAAGTTATCCCATTGGCCAACCAAGTTACTTAAAGGATCTTGGGACTTAGTAAGTAGGCTCTGCCCTAAACCCGAAACCCTAAACCACTAAACCCTAAACCCCTGAACTCCTAAGGCCCTAAACCCTAAACCTTGACCTAAGAGTAGCCTAGGCATAAAAAGGGTGCCCTTTCTGGGTTAAAGGGGGCTTTTAAGGGACCTAAACCCTAAAAAAGGGAATAAGGGTCTACTCTGGGTCCTAGAAACCCTTTTTTGTCATAAGCCTGGCGGCCACTTTGTAGTGACCGATGATAGACCGGCCGAGCACTTGCACTCTAACCTGCCATCCATCCATGAACCTCAGCGGGTATTGGGATTGAGGCTTTAGGGCTCAGGGTTGCAGCGTGAGGTTTACTTGGAGGGGCAGGGGACTTAGTAAGTCGTTTATAAGCAGGGTTATAATTGGGGTAACTCCATTTAGGGTACTTATATCTCAACTTATAACCTACTTACTAGGTCCCCTGCCCCTCCAAGTAGGGTTTGGGCTTTAGGGTTTAAGGGTGAGATCTGCTCAAGGCCTTCCGGGCTGGGGCTTGGGGCTTACGGTAAAAGCCAGAAAGTTGGAATATGGTTATCCTAACCCTTCTATGGTAAATTATAGAGTACCCTACCATGAAACCATATTCCAACTTTCTGGAGTTCCCTGTAGGGCTTTGGGTTTGGGGTTTACAGCAGAAGCCAGAAAGTTGGACTCCCAGCATGAATCATCCTAAATCTATGTTCCAATTTTCCGGGCTTCACAAAAAGGGTTTTATTTTTTTGAGCTCCTTTTTGATGCCTGCAATCCAGTCACTGAAAGGGTTTAGGATATGGGGTTGAGGGTTCGGGATTCGGGGTATATTAGAGGGTAGTGGGGGGCTCTAGGTCCGGTTGAGGGTTTAGGGCTTAACAAGGAAGCCACCTGGATGATGAAGCCAGCCTGCACAAGCACCAAAAGCCATGTGTGTATGATCCACTGAATCTGAACACGCATCCTTCTTGGCTTGTGCCAGCTCCTCTTCCAGCCGGTTTTTCTCCACCCGTTCCAGAAATATCTAGTTCTCCAGCCGCTGGATCTTCATCTCCTTGTCAGCTTTGTAGTCCTGGAAGTCGTTCTGGGCTTTCAAAAGCAGATTTTGCTTCTCGGTGAGGTGCAACGACTGCTCTCTCGTCGCCTCCTACAAGTAAGAGACAAAATCCGTAGAATACCAGAGGTCCCCCCTTAATCCAAAGGACCCTAACCAAATTAGAAGGACCGCTTAGCGTAATGAACCCAAATCCGCAAATGCACTGCCTGAGCTTCCAGGCTGCAATAGGGCATAGGGCTTAGGGTTTAGGGCTAACAATACGGTTCAGGGCTTAGGGCTTCAGTCCTCTCAAATTAAGCCTGTTTCAGGGTACATTATGTACAGCCTAGGTTTAACACGCAACCCCAATGAAAAAAGCTACTAATTGCTTCGCCACTTATTACTGTATTGTAGGGCATGTGGTTGCAAGGGTCTGCGGCTGACTCCTGGCTTCAAGGTGAAGGAATAAGGCTGCTTCCGATGAAGTCCAACACCTTGCGGGGTTGGCCCGCGTGTTCCGCCTGGGCCTTGACGCCTACGCCCTTAGTATAGACGGTCCAAAAATATAGACGGTCCAAAAAATAACCCTAAACCCCATGACTCATAATCCCTAATCTAATCGCAGACTACCTTTTAAGAACCTGCAAAGGAACCCTTGAAGGAACCCTAAACACCAAAGCCTGATCCCTAAACTCTGAACCCTCAACCCCTACTATAGGGGCCTTAATATCAATATCCCTTCATTACGGACTATCCCCCTAAATTATGTTAGGGATCTTACTATAATTTCAGATATATTCCTTCATTACGGGATATTGGAGTCTCTAGGGTCTGGGGGTTGCACTCCATCTCCTGGTCGTAGCCGCCCAGGGCTTCCGTCACTTTGCCGTGCCAGCAGCCCTGGCACCGGATATCGGGGTTTAAGGGTTTAGGGTTTAGGGTTTGGGGTTTGGGGTTTAGGGTTTAGGGTTTGGGGTTTAGGGTTTAGGGATTAAGGGTTTGGGGTTTAGGGTCTAGGGATTAAGGGTTTAGGGTTTAGGGTTTGGGGTTTAGGGTTTAGGGTTTAGGGTTTGGGGTTTAGGGTTTAGGGATTAAGGGTTTAGGGTTTAGGGTTTGGGGTTTAGGGTTTAGGGTTTGGGGTTTAGGGTTTAGGGATTAAGGATTTAGGGTTTAGGGGTGTAGGGTTTAGGGTTTAGGGTTTAGGGGTTTAGGGGTTTAGGGTTTAGGGATTAAGGGTTTAGGGTTTAGGGTTTAGGGATTTCAGGGTTTAGGGTTTAGGGTTTAGGGGTTTAGGGGTTTAGGGTTTAGGGATTAAGGGTTTAGGGTTTAGGGTTTAGGGGTTGAAGGGTTTAGGGTTTAGGGATTAAGGGTGTAGGGTTTAGGGTTTAGGGATTAAGGGTTTAGGGTTTAGGGTTTAGGGGTTTAGAGTTGCCCAGAGAGCTCAATACCCCTGAATTAAGGAATTTAGCTTTAATCCTACGTAATATAGAGCTCCTTATAGTTTAAGGCATATTCCTTGATTAAGGGGTATTGGGCTCTCTGGGTGAGGATTGTCCCAGGACGTCGGGTGTTTTTGGGGTTTTGGCTTAGGGTTTAGGGCTTAGGGTTTGGGACTTTATGGTTTGCTGCTGTCAGGTTGAAGAGGAAGTACGGGTAGTTGTACTTCAGACTCATCGCGTATCTAGTTCTTTGGCGGTGGGAAAAGTCTCAGTGGCAGGGGCCAAGATCAGCGGCCGGCGTGTGATGCCTTTGCCGCGGCCGACGCTGAAGCGGACCTCCCTTAGCTGGAGCCGCGGCCTCGGAGGGAGTCGGGGACACAGTCGCTTCCGACTCGGCAGGTGCCACTTCGATGGCTACGTCTGGAATCGTTTTTGCTGCGTCGTGAGTGCGACGCCTCTTGGAATTCTCGCAGGCTGCTGGCTTCTTGATCTGGAAATCCACAAGGGGATTCACGTAATGGTAACATGGCGGCAAGCCCCAAAAGAACCCTGTTATATCCTTCAGGAACCGTGTCTGCAACCCAAACCGCAGCCCTTACAGGAACCCTTAAAAGAACCCTTAAAGGATCCCAAGAAGGATGCCTTGAAGGAACCCTTAGAGGAACCCTCACAGGAACCCTTAAAGGATCCCTTGAAGGAACCCGTAAAGGAACCCTTACAGGAAGGCTCCATTCTTGGAGGAGCCTCGGCTGGGTGGCAAGCCGGAAGTTTCTCTCTCAATTCCACTGGCGAATCTCCGCTTTCCTCAAGGGGCTTGTATAAGGGCACAGTAAGGGTTCTATAAGGGGTACTATATAGGGGTTCTAGGGGTAACATAAGGGCACTATAAGGGTTCTCACAGGGGTTACTATACAATGGTCCTAAGGATTCGTCACTGCGACGTCGTCCTAAGCTGCACCTACCAGACCCCCGGGAGGATCCAAAAAGTAGATGCCTTAATGGGGGCTCCTATAAAGTACCCTTAGTAGTATAGGGCCCCATATTAGGGGATCTACTTTCCAGATCCTCCCGGCGGTCTGGGTAAGCAGAAGCTCCAGATACGCGACATCTCGTCTTAAGGAGCACTAAACAGCCTCCCCCAAAGACCGCAAACCCTAGGCACTACCCGAACTCCAAACCCCTAAACCCTAAAACCACCAGCAAGAGTCCATCACAAAATCTTCACAGGTTCTACCCAGAAACCACACAAAATCCTAAAGCCCCAAACAACACCTAGACCCGAAACCCCAAACCCCAAACTCCAAGGCTCAAGCGCGCATCCCCAAAGCACCGAGCCCTCAACCCCTAAACTCCTAAACCCCCAAACTCCTAAACCCCTCAACCCCTAAACCCCTAAACCCCCACACGCGCCCCTTTGCGCCTGGAGCTGTGAAGCGAAATGCCTATTCCGGACCTGACGGGGGCTCCAGGAGTTAGGGGTTTAGGGCTTAGGGTTTAGGGCTTAGGGCTTGGGGTTTAGGGTTTAGGGTTTAGGAGTTAGGGGTTCAGGGTTTAGGGTTTTGGGCTTAGGGATTAGGGTTTTAGGGTTTAGGGATTACTTCAAGGCTCCTGGGACTTAGTAAGACTTCGGGTCCCTTCTAAGGGTGCTGTCGGGTTCTATCATAGGGCTCCCTTTAAGGGTTTAGGGTTTAGAGTCTACTTAAAGGCTCATGGGACTTATAGGGTGTAATTAGGATAACCCCACTTAGGGGACTTATAGGTTAGAATTAAGATAACCCCACTGACCAAGCCCCATGATCCTTTAAGTGGGACCGTTTTAAGAGAGCCAGAGGTAGGGTTGAGAAGCGTCCGCTTTAAGGGGGTCTCCCTACTACTATCTACTGTTGATGGTATAAATCCTGCATTACCCATAATAGGGAATATACCATAAATCCCATAGTTTAGGGTCCTTAATTAAGGTAATGCAGGATTTATATCATCGCCCTAAACCCTAAACCCTGTAGATCCCCGAAAGGAGCCCCTTAAAGGTACCCTTATAGATCCCTTTAAAGAAACCCTAGGATTTCTAAGGTAATGCAGGATTTATATCATCAACAGCACTACTACCTAGGACCTAGGAGCTTGGTGCTCTAGGGCTTCACGGTGTTCAGGCTAAGAGGGTTTAGGGTTTAGGGATCTACAGGGGTTCCTTTAAAGGACCTATAAGGGTTCCTTTAAGGGGGTCTACAAGGGTTTAGGGTTTAGGGGTTTAGGGGTTTAGGGGTTTAGGGTTTAGAGGCTAAGGGGGCTTTGGGGTTTGGGGGTTTATATAGGGGTTTACTTTTTAGGGTTTTGAAAAGAACCCTGAAACTGCCCGAAAGGGAGCACAAACAAGAACCATAAAAAGATACCCGGAAGAACACCGGTAAGAGCCCTAAACAGGAACGGTTAAAGCCGAGGGTTGCGGAGATCCTGATGCGAATCGGGGATGTGTTTGGCTCAACGCTCTGTGTAGGGATGGGTTTCGTAGAACTTAAGGGATTCACGGTTTAGGGCTGGGGTCCAGGGTTTGTTTGGGCTTGAGGGTTTATTTTAGGGCTCTGGATTTGCCCAAGCACTTGAAACGCTGCTTCGTCCACTCTTGCAGGGAAGGAACTGTCGGGCTTCGGGTTTAGGGCTTTGGGCCTTGGGAGCCCGGAACCCGAAACACTGAAACTCGAACCCCTCAACATCCCTAAACCCTAAACCCTAAACCCTAAGTGCCGGGAGATGCTCGCCCGCTAGAAGCTGCAACTCTCCATCGGTAATCCCGAAACCCCGAATATAACTGGGTGGTTGTCAAAATTAGGATCCCCTTTTGGGTCCCTATTATAATACGGCACCTAATATTTAGGATGCCCAAAAAGGAACATAATTTTGACAACCACCCAACTAAACTCAAGGCTTACACACTGATGTTGACGTGAAACGTTTATGCTTAAAGGCCTGGACCCCTGCCTCTGCGAGGGTTTTCTTGAGGGACTCGGCGTCTGCGCTGGAGCACGCTGACATACCCCTCCTGGGCTACTTTACGTGACTTACTTACTGGTTACAGTAAAGTTCCTCTAAGGGTTCCGTTTCAAGGGGTCTATAAGGGTTACTACACGGGCTTAGTATAGTGGCCTTAATACTCAGACTGAGGATTGGGGCATGTTATACCCTGGTTTCGACCCGAACCCTAAGGAAGGATATGCCGAGTTCAGGACTAGAGCTTTAGGGTTAAACTGGGTTCTTGTTAAGGAACTTAATTTAAGTTACCATAATAGGGATCTATCGTAAATAATAGGGCTTCCTTATTATGGTAACTTAAATTAAGTTCCTTAACAAGAACCCAGTAAAGGGGTTTAGGGTGTAGACGGTTTAGGGTTTAGGGTTTAAGGTGGAGGGCCTCAGGGGTTCAGGGTTTGAGGGCTCATTGCTTTAAGGCGCTTAAGCATGGAAGGGCTTAAGGGCTTCAAGGCTGTAACTAGACCTAAGAGTAGCCTAGGTATAAAAAGGGTGCCCTTTTCTGGGTTAAAGGGGGCTTTTAAGGGACCTAAACCCTAAAAAAGGGAATAAGGGCCTACTCTGGGTCCTAGGTAAGGGTTGAGGGTTTCAGGGGCTTCAGGGTTTGAGGGTGTAAGGCTTGACCTGGGGTTTTTGCATTTCGGGGGGATGTATATAGGGTCGAGGGTTCAGGGCTCAGCGTTTAACGGGTCAGGGTGTAGGGTTGTTTGATTTGTGGCTTAGACTTCGAGCGCGTCTGCCCCTAAGCCCCTAAACCCCTAAACCCCTACACCCCTAAAACCCTACACCCTAAACCCTAAGGGCTTACGCTCTGATTTGAGGGATCAGAAGGAAGGCTGTGCACGGTGGGACTCCAGAGCCTGGAGTTTGCGTGCCCTGGGCAAACAAGCAAGCGCACTACTCCGCAATATGGGAGTTTCCGAAAATTGGGGGTACCTTACTTTGGGTCCTTATAATGAGGATCCTACTATTTAGGGTGCTATATTAGGGTCCCCTGTTTTCGGAAACTCCCATCTGTAAAGCTAGATCTTCTACTGAGTAAGTAGTGTTCCTTTAAAGGATCTATAAGGACTCTATAAGGGGGAGTTCAGGTTCCGTAGAGTATAATTTGGGTTCTAAATCCCCTAAGTGGGGTTATCCTAAGTAGAACCTCCTTTTACCCTTACCTACTAAGCCCCATGAGCCTTTATGTACCCTCTCCAATCTGCTTGCAAAACCGACATACAGATTCGACGCAAAAGCGAGTAAGGGATGAAGCATTCAGGAGTGCATGCACGGGTCTAGTCATTCGTGACTGAGGAGGCAGAGACAGCAGTAGCAGCAGCAGCAGCAGCAGCAGCAAAAGCACCGCTACTAGCACGACCACGCCCACTACACAACCTGTACCTACACTACTAACAGCAGCTTCTTCTTGCCTGTCTCTATAAGTTATACTATACTATACTATACCATGATATACTAAAATAAACTCTAATGTACTATACTATACCAGAAATATGTAGTAGTATTCTAGATTATACTATACTATACCATAACATGCTATAGTATGCTTACCAAAATCTCAGCTGGATGCGAGCACAAGTGCAGCTAAGCTAGCTCATGTGGGGAATATTCCTTTGCCATTGTTGCGTTTTCATAGGTCGCATAGTTCGGGTTGAAGCATGCTTGAATCCCATAGCGCAGTTATGTTATGCGATTGACATGGAGTCGCTTCCAGCTGCACGGGTGGAAAACCCGTGCAACAAACCAGAGTGCCCGCCTGCATCTGCAAGATGCTACATAAACGCCAGTTTGGAATACATGGGGCAGTCCAAGCATGTAATGTGATGCTCGCAGAATATACTATACCACACCACAGTGTACAATACTCTACCATGCTAAACTTAGTGCATACTATAGCATCTTATGGCATATTGAAACACATACTGGTATATTATGGTATAGTATGGTTACTAGCCAAGCCCGTACACCATATACTCATACATACATTCTGATAGATTATTAGTTTACTGTGGTATACTGTAGCCTATAGCTACTACGGTTGATGATATAAACCCTGCATTACCCATAGTAAGGAATATACCATAATTCCCATAGTTCAAGGCCCCTAAGCTAATGCAGGATTTATATCATCGCCCTAAACCCTAAACCCTGTAGATCCCCTAAAGGAGCCCCTTAAAGGTACCCTTATAGATCCCTTTAAAGAAGCCCTAGGATTTCTATCATCAACCGTAGCACCCCCAGGACTTCCGAGAACCCCGGCTCGCACACGGCTATCGCGTCGTCCCATCGCTCGAGCTCCTTCCGCAAGAAGGCACCGCAAGGAGCTTAGGGCATGGATTGAGGGCTTTAGGGGTTTACCCAGGGAGTTAGGGTTTAGTGATCAGGGGTTTAGGAGTTTAAGGCTTAGGGTTTAGAGTTTAGGGGTCAGGGGTTTAAGAGTTTAGGGACTTAGGATATAGCCCGAAACGAAGGACTTGGAGCCTGGTAGACTCTGCCGCAACATAAACCCTCGCTGCACGAAATCACGGACCCCTTGCCTGCAGAGCTGCGGCTTGTCTCGAGTAGCCTCCGCATCCATTTAGGGTTGGGGCTTGCGGGTTTCGGGGTACGTGCAGAGAGATTTCATAGGGTAGTGCCCCGGCTTTTTTGAAAGCTTGCAGGATGGGTAGTCGAGAATGCAACATCCAGACTCCACGCTTAAGTTCAGCATAGCTTCCTGGTGTAGACTTCAGGGCTTTGAAAACACAGGACGTGCGAGGAAATCGACTGCACAGTTAAAACCCAGATCTAGCAGCTCACTTCCGCCCCAAAGCCAACAGCCAGAGTTCGCCACCCTGACTTACAAGAAACAAACTCATGACACTGAAGCTGCTGCTACTGTTCCCACAGATATAACTGCTGTTGTCACACTACTAGCACTACTACTGCTACTCCTCCTCCTCCTCCTCATGCTGCTGCTACTGCTGCTACTGCTACTAGTGTTACTACTGCTACTACTGCTATTACTGCTTCTACTGCTACTACTGCTACTACCACCACCACGCCTACTACTACTACGACGACGACTACTACTACTACTGCTACTACTGCTACTACTGCTACTTCTGCTACTACTGCTACTACTGCTACTGCTACTACTACTACTACTACTACTACTACTACTACTACTACTCCTCCTACTCCGACTACTATTGCTACGACTACAAATTACGACTACTACGACTACTACGACTACTGCGAACCAGGAGGACTACGACGACTACGTCTGCTACGACTACTACGACTACGACTGCTACTACTCCTCCTCCTGCTGCTGCTCCTGCTGCGCTACTGCTACTGCTATTGCTGCTGACACTGTAGCATTAAAAGTTACTGTGTATCTATATTGCACGCTGGAAGTGCTACTGCTGCTGTTGTTGTCCTGCCTAGATTGACATTATAAGTTCATGGCACATGGTGAACAACATGACGGCGACGATGATCAGGAGGAGGAAGACAAGGCTAATGATGTTTACGTGAGTGTTGGAGGCCTCTGATGGCGATGACGATGAGTCACGACTCCCACTAGCATTGGCACTACCGCCATGAGTCTCAGAACGAACTATATTCAACTTTGTAAGTGCAAGTAGTACTTCTTGCCTCGTTTTACCTCTGCTCCCGGCAACATTTACACTTCAGCACCCGCCTTCCAATTCAAGCCTGAGTGACCCCAGTCCTCATCAAATCAACTGCGATTCTACCCTAAACCCTAAACCCTAAACCCTGACCTCGAACCTGAGGTCTTCACGCAAAGAACAGACCCTGAACCATCAAACCGTCGACGCCCAGCGCAGAACCCTAAACCGGAACCCCTCCTCGAAACCCTCATCAGGAAACTCAAGAATAAGCCGCAACCTCGAGAGCCCTACTTATAAAATCCAAAACCCTTGCCATTAAGGCAACATCCCTGCAAGAATTTAGACTTCAAGAGCTGTTGTATGCAGGGTTCCGGGGTCCCTAACACTTACCTTTGGCTAGTAGGGAATGGAAGAATGGTAGTAATAGTAAGTATAATTGTACCTCATTCCTCCATTCCCTACTAACCAAAATGAACCCTAAACCCTAAACCCTGAATCCCTAAACTCTAAGCCCCTCCTAACTAAAAGCTAACCTGAGCCAAGTTCCCGACTAACCCAAGGTAAAACCCTAAACTCTAAACCCTAAACCCTAACTCAGCCCCCGAGCCCGGCCTTTCACGAAGTCGGGCATGAGCTGCACGCACTTCTCGGCATCTGCCAGCGCCTGCACAGCCCGAAGGTTCGCGCTTGCAGCACTAAGGACTCGGGGCTACTTGAAGGCTCATGGGACTTAGTAAGTAAGGTTATAAGTAGGTTATACTTAGGGGACTTATAACCCCATTTATAACCTACTTACTAAGTCCCATGATCCTCTAAGTATGGCTCAGGTTTTTAAGTGTCAAGGGCTTAACGTCTAGGTTCAGGACGCAAGCTAGGGTGGGGGCTTCAACTACAATCTGTGCAAACTAAAATTTGTGACAGGCGCTGCTACTGTCACGAATGCCGCTATTGAGATGGTCCTTGATGATCCGTATGCGCAGAAACAGATGACAACCAAGTCAAACAACAAGATGTTGTGATAAGTAGATGAGCCACTGAAGAACTCTTCTGAGTTCCCCTTAAGCCCCTCATGAACTTATCAAACCAACCCCCAGAGACAATCAACAAACATAGTAAGATCCTGAAGATAAAGGTGGATAAACACCTTATCAGATCTCCTGTAGAAGAGTGGAAAAAACAAACCATAGACCCTGAAGGTTCAGGGTAGGCCTCTGCTGCGGAGTCCCCCAGCTTAAGGTACGCTGCGCTGCCTGTGGCTGGTTGCAGGCTCTTTTCACGGCCGCTAGTGAGGTTCAAGCTTTTGTTTAAGCGATGACGGGTCTTTGTAGGGCTTTGAGCTCCGGCTTAGCGTTTAAGGATTGAGGCTTACATAGGGTTTAAGTTTTAGAGGAAAGTTATAAGGGTTTTCAACATGCTTACAGTGTTTCAACACATTGCACACGTCTTGGCGCTCCGGATGAGGCTTGTGAGTCTAGCCGTTCATGCTAAAGGGTTCCGTTTAAAAAGCAACCGCACTGTGAAGTCAGCCCGAAAGCCTGAGTTATACTGCGGTCTTGAGGATTGAAAATATCTTGCTGGTTGCTGCCGGGACTACACTGCAAGTATATTATGAATTATTCCGACGCCCGAAGTAACCGACTTGCTGACTCCCCTAAACCCTAAACCCTTGAACCGCACACCGAAGAGCTCCGAAAACTGACCTCCTTGCTGACTGGAGGCGATTGCTGTAGCAGAGGTGCTGCTTCGGATCAATATCCTGATGGGAGGCCAAAAGGGGGGTTTAAGATTCTTGGGGTAGGGATTCCTTAATATGAACCCTATTATGGGAACCCTAATCCCTACTAAACCCCCATAAGCTAAAACCCCTTTCGGCCTCCTATGATATCCTCGCAAGGAGAAGTGGCTCAAGGCCCAGCTCCGCGTCTGGGGCTTTTGGATTGGGGTTTAGGGATTATTAGGGTTTGAGGGGGGTTTAAGGTTCAGGGTTAGGGTTGGGGTTAGGGTTAGGGTTCCAGTTTTGGGTTTTTGGGTTTCGGGTTTAAGGTTCAGGGTTCAGGGCTTAAGGTTCAGGGTTAGGGTATTAGGGTCTAGGGTTTTGGCTTCAGGGTGTGTCAACGTCGTGCGCGGCGGGCGCACATCTTTAGGAATGGAGGCGCACAAACTTATCTCGCGCTTGCGTCAGCATGTAGTTCCGCCCCAACCACCCAAACTATTCTCAGTGAGGGTTTCAAAGCCTTGTCAAGGGGAGCTTTCTTGCTTTCTGCTTCCCTTCGCAGTTCTCCATAAGATGAACATTTCACACCAAAACGTAGCTGAGATCCCCAAACCCGAAACCCTAAGCCCTGAACCCTAAACCCTGAACCCTAAATCTTAAACCCTAGGCCCTAAACCCTAATCCCGAAACCCTAAACCCTGAACCCTAAATCCTAAATCTTAAACCCTAAACCCTGAACCCTAAATCTTATACCCTAAACCCTAAACCGTGCTTGGTGTCGGGTTGTGCATCCGCACGGCCTGGCACGGAAAGCTACGCGGAAAAAGGCCTCTGGCGTGACCCTCTTGCGGTGACGGGGCAGAAACTTGAGCCCCACACTGGGTTTGGGTCTGGGTTCCCAGGGCTAACGGATTCCAGGGACTCGGCCCTACAGTAGAAGCCAGAAAGTTGGAATATCATCATCGTAACCCCTTTAAAGGTAAATTATAGGGGATCCTACCATTAATCCATATTCCAACTTTCTGGAGTTCCCTTTATTTGAAGAGCGACCTGCCCATTTCCAGAAAATGGGCCTCCAGGTTTTGAGGGCTTTCCCAAGCCTGCAGGGGGCCTCCTGGGTCGGTATTAGGGGGCGATCTGCCCAATCTGGAAATCTGGGGATTTCCGACAACGGGGACCCTAATATAGTACCCTAAATAGTAGGCTCCCTATTATAAAACCCCCAAAATAAGATACCGCCCCCCCCCCATTTTCGCAAACTCCCAAGTCACAAAAAGAATCAAGTTTTCTGTGCTGGGCGGTACCCTCCCTCACCGTTCCGTCGAGACACTCGGTCGCACCTCCGTCGAAGCCTTAAGTGCCCATGCACGTGGTCAGCCGCGCTCCCGGCAGAAGAAAATCGAACCCTCCCGGCCTAGAAGATCCAATCCCCCTTACACCCTTCAGCGAACCCTTAACGGAGCCCTCAAAGGAAGACCTATTGATCCCTTGAGGGAGGCCTTAAAAGAAACCTAAAGCATTTGAAGGGGCCCTTGAAGGAAACCCAAAAGCTCCCTTAAACGAGCCCCCCCCCCTAAGCCGAGGCCGAGGCAAGCGATGCTGTGTAGGCCTTCACTGCTTCCGCATAGCTGCCGGCCTTGAACTTGGCATTGCCTGGAACGGCTACAGTAGAAGCCAGAAAGTTGGAATATGATTCTCCTTCTATGGTAAATTATAAGGTATCCTACCCTGAAACCATATTCCAACTTTCTGGAGTTCCCTTTATGGAGTTTTGGGGTTCAGAGGTTTTTGGGGGTGGGGGCTTGGGAGTTAGGGGTTGAGGGGTCTTGGGGCTTTGGGTGTTTTGGGGCTTGGGCTTGTTTTGTGGGTTTTGGGCTTCAAAACAACAGGCCTACTTAAAGGCTCATGGGACTTAGTAAGTAAGGTTATAAGTAGGTTAAAATTAGAATAACCCCACTTAGGGGACTTATAACCCCAATTATAACCTATTTACTAAGTCCCATGATCCTTTAAGTACGTAGTCTACAAACGGATGCAGGAGCTCGTCTAGGCGGCTGTGTTCTCGGCACTGCGGTTGATGAGATAAATCCTGCCTTACCCATAATAAGGAATATACCATACTCCCCATAGTTTAGGGTCCTTAAGGTAATGCAGGATTTGTATCATCAACCGCGGTTTTTTTTGGGGGGATGCCAGCAAGATTCGGGCATTGTCTCGATTGGCACATTGTTGTTGCTGAGATTTGCAGCAAGTTTTCATATTCTTACCTCTAAGACAAGCACTATTAGTACTGGTATGAGTCTGATGTTTAACCTTCCTGGACCCTAAGGAACCTACCTTTTTGAGGACCTATATAAAGAAATCATATTAGGGAACCCTAAAAAGGTAGGTTCCTTAGGGTCCAGGTTATCGTTCATTTTTTGATAATCGAAGGGTTTTAGGGTTGGGGCTTCAGGCTCAGCGTGTAACAAACCATCTTTACATGTGGGGAGGCCGTTCTCGTCCTGTTTGCATGACCCCTATAGGGGTTTAGGGTTTAATTTAGGGTAGACGAAACCTGAAACCCTACACGCCCGAAAGCGCTTTCCTGAAGTCCTGAATCTGGATGCCTGTACCAAGAGCACGACCGCATTTCTGTTATCGACAAGTTTCAACTGCCGGGAAGAACCCGAGCTTGCCTTCTTAAAACTGCGCAACAACAGAGGTGTGCCCCGAAAACCCCCAAAACCTCAAGCCTTAACCCTAAACCCTTTGCCCCAGAAACCCTTGCCAAAACCATGCTCTAAACCCCTGCACCTTCAACCCCAACGCCCCTAAATCCCAAACGCAGTAAACCCCCGAACCCCCCGTTTACCGCGGCTTGGCTGCTATTAATGTAGGGGCCTTCATAATAATAATAACTAGAACAAGGTTTTGGGTCCCCGTATACTAGATTTCTTTTAAGGAACCCCCAAACTAGTAGTGGTAATTACTTACGCCCCTATATTAAATCCCTATAACACCCCTTATAGTACTCCTTATAGACCCCTGTAACAGGAACCCTTAAAGGGAACCCAGTTATTAAGGCATTATGTAGGCCTTCATCTTTCAACACCCCTTACAGTCATCCTTTTAGACTTTAACAGGAAACCTTAAAGTGACCCAATTATTGAGGTATTATGTGGGCCTTCATCTTTCAACGCGGTGGCACTCATGGTGTTGCGGCCACCCCGGGGTCCCGGGCGGCAGGAAAATCCCCACACGACGCTGGAGCCGAACGGCCGTTTGCGGGAGGCTTGATGTTTCGCATCGTAGGGCTTTGGGTTTAGGGTTTAGGGCTTTAGGGGTTTAGGGATTAGGGTTTAGGGTTTAGGGTTTAGGGTTTAGGGTTTAGGGCCTAGGGTTTAGGGTTTAGGCTTAGGGTTTAGGGTTTATAGGGTTTAGGGTTCAGGGTTAAGGGGCTTTAGAGTTTAGGGCCTGGGGTTTAGGGCCTAGGGTCGAGGAATTTGGGGCTCAGGGAATTAGAGCATGGAATTCGAGGAGTCGGGGAGTCTGGGATTTTAGTCTAGGATACCCAGTAACCTAAGAATAAAAAGGCCTCTCTTTTTGGTATTGGGTAACTTTATAAGGAACCTAGGACTACAAAAAGGGAATAAGGGTACTACTGGGCATCCTAGTAGTTTTCGGGCGGGAAAGCAATACTTTACTCTGAGGGTCCCAGAGACTCCAATATCTCTCAATTAAGGAATATACCTGAAATTATAGGAGGATCCCTAATATGACTTAAGGAATATTCCTTAATTAAGCGGTATTGGAGTCCATGGGGTGAAAGCTTCGAACGACATCGGCTTTAGTATTTAGGTTTCGTAAAGGATTCTGGCAGATCACAAGGTGATGCCCACCCGAGTTCTGACTCATGACATGACCCGTCACCGTGACCCGGCATATCCTTCTGATACTGATGACGACTGGTGAAAGGCTAGTGGACACCCATCTTGAAATAGAGAGTGCAGCTTCATCCCTGACCACTGCAGCACAGAGAGACCCTAAACCCTCATATAAGAACGGCCCAGCCAGCTGTACAGCTGCCTTCGTTTATATGTGATTTACATACAAGTGGGGTCCTTCATCAAGGGCTAACGGCTCTGCGAGGGCTCTATAAGACTTCTCCCAGCAAGGGGTTACAATTCAGCACCTTAACAATTAGAACGCGGCCTCGGGACATGTTCCACTGTACTTCGATTTGGGAACCTCAAGGACTACTGTTGATGATTTAAATCCTGCATTACCTTAAGGACCCTAAACTGTGGGACTAATGGCATATTCCTTACGATGGGTAATGCAGGATTTGTACCATCAACCGTAGGGTTTAGGGATTAGGGTTTCCAGTCCTGAAGCATTCAAGCAATCACCCCTGCGCACTTTGCTGCTGCCGGCTGCCGTTGGAAAAAAGGGCGCAGCTATGCCGAAGGTTGCACCTGCGGAGCAGCTTCGCGTATCTAGCAAGCCGGGCTCAAGCTTGCTAGCACAAAACCGACTGTGCAAGACCCGAACGGCAGCCACGATTCGAGGCCCTAAACTCTAAATGCCATTATCGCCGCAGACCCTGCCTAAATCCCAAAGCTGAGCTATTCTTCAATCCGGTGAAACTGCTTACAGTGGATTGCGGTGCTAGCATTGTACTTTCAGAAGCGTCTCCATTACAATGGCACCCAATCCCGTCCTAGCAACTTCGGAACTTTAAAAAGATCTAGCTTGTGGCGACCCTACAAAGCCATGCGCGATGCAAGAGCTTCTCGGCAAAAGCCGCATATATGGGGCTGCAGGACGGGGTTGGATTAAGAATTGTAAACCCTACCCAGGCCCCCAAAAGTAGGTAAGGCAGAAAACCTATAAAAGGCGATTATTCCACATACCTTTGGGGTCCAAGTAAACCCTAATACCAATACTTCTTGGTCCCCTGCATGCTGCATCTGCCTGAAATCTGAGTTAAGGCTCCTTTCTCAGGGCCTTCGAAAATCGTATACAAGCCCCGAAGCTCTTTAAAATCGCACATGAACCCAAAAGCCCGAACACCCCTGCAAGATACCCAAAGCAAGCTACAGTAGAAGCCAGAAAGTTGGAATATGATTATCCGAACCCCTCTAAGGTAAATTATAAGGTATCCTACCCTGAAACCATATTCCAACTTTCTGGAGTTCCCTTTACGGGATTGCCCCAACCCTCATGCCCTTCGACAAATCTTATAGAACACTTTTTCAAACCCAGAAAAACCTTGTAACTCCCACACGGGAGTTTCCGAAAATTAGAGTACCTGATTTTGGGCTCCTCATAATAAGGATCCTACTATTTGGGGGGCTATATTGTACTCCAACCCTCAACCCTAAACCCTGAACTTTATCTCCAAGCCCTAAACCCTCAACCCAAAACCCTAAATGCCTTTGGTCTCAAGCCTTGAGCCCTAAACCCCTAAACACTGAAACTGAAACTCCCCAGAAACTTCAATGTTCCCTTAATTAAGGAATTCACCTCAAATCATATTAGGGATCCTATGATAATTTAAGGTATATTCCTTAACTTAGGGATATTGGAGTCCCCTAAACCCTAAATCCTATAGATCCCTTATAGATCCCTTAAAGGAATCCCTAGGTCCCAGGTATATTCCTTAGTTAACGGATACTTAAAGGCTCGTGGGACTTAGTAAGTAAGGTTATAAGTAGGTTATAATTAGGATAACCCCACTTAGGGGACTTATAACCCCAACTATGACCTATTTACTAAGTCCCATGATCCTTTAAGTATTGGAGTCTCTGGGTCCGCGTGGGAGCCTCGGAGGCACGTTGCGCGAAGCGCAGCGCCGAGCGCCGCAGCGGGGAGTCACCTTTGAGCCTCGATTTGGCGTTTTTTTAGGGTTTAGGGTTTGGGGTTTGGGGTTTGGGGGTTTGGGGTTTGGGGCTTGGGGTTTAGGGTTTAGGGTTTAGGGGTTCTGTCAGGTTTTAGGGGTTTAGGGGGTTTAGGGTTTGGGTTTAGGCGTTTAGGGTTGTGGGTTTGGGGTCTGGGGGTTTGCGCTCTGGGTTTTGGGCTGACGGTTTCGGGCGGGGGATTTTGGGTTTAGGGCTTTATGCGCCAAAAGCCCAGGTATACTAGATGCATGTATGTTTGTTTTCACTTCTGTAGTTCTATCTACATGTATCCATTTACTTGTGTGTTTGTCTATTGGTGTTTCATACTTAACATTGAATAAGATGTTCTTCGTTCTTTGAAATATGAACTCAATTATGTACTCGTGTATTTTTTGGGATAATCACGTGTGTTAGTTGTGTTCACCTGTTCGTTTACTTGTTTGCATACTAAGATACTCAGTTACATACACCTTCTTGCTTGGGGGCCTGCTTGCCTGAATGTATACCCGCGTGCTTCCTTGTTGCTCCTTTGCATGCATGCGTGCTGGAGCGCTTGCGTGCCTGCTTGCTTGCCTGCCTGCCTGCCCGGTGCCTGCTTGCTGGCCTATGTACTTGACTGCTGATGTGTATGTAATGTGTGTATGTGCGTACTTACCTACTAGTAATGACAACAGCAGTGCCGCAGTAACACGTAGTAACCATACAAGGCAGCAGAGCAGTAGCAAAATCGACAAGAACACCAACAACTGCCTGGAAATAGGAGTGCTCACTGTAATATCCATTCTTTTCATCACTACTGTCACTCCACTTTTACCATTAGTGTCCAGGGTGTTGGGTTTCGGAAACTCATGGGAAAAACTGTGACTATGACTACAGTAGTATAGGGGCCTTAATAATTAGAATAGGGTTTTGGGGACAACTTTTGATAAGGAACCGCCAAAGCAGTTTCGGTAACCATATAGGCCCCGATGTTACAACACGTCGCAATGCTCTTTCCCGGCCGAAGGCGCTGGACTTGCGAAGGGGTGAGGTGGCCGAACTCTTCTAGGACCTGACAGGCGACGGCTTCTCCTTCTTCCGCTTTTGGGGATTATGGTTTAGGGTTTAGGGTATAGGGTTTAGGGGATTTAGTTGGGGATTAGGGAGGCTTGAGCTAGGCTTCGGGCTTAGGCACCGAGCCAGGATCCAGGGTCTGGGGTTTACGAAGTCGCGCTCGCGGCAATGATGATGCAGGGCTTCAACAGCGTCAGGATGCATGAATCGAGGCTCTGAAAGGGAGTCTTTCGAGTTGAACAGGCGCCCGACAAGAGACACTCGCTCTCCAGCTAGAGGGGCATCCCGTGGTTTACACGGGTGTTATGTGATGAAATGACTTTGCCAAGATTTGCAGTGGGCATGAAGGCTTTCCACGGATGCGCTCGTTGCTCAGAGCTTCGGGATGAGGGAGTTCAGGGATGATTACAGGGTAACACTCCGCTAACCCCGACAGTACACTCCTAGCCGGGGGGCCTTCCGGGCTGGAGCTTAGGGCTTAGGGCTTTGGGCTTAGGGGGTTTAGGGGGTTTAGGGGGTTTAGAGGGTTTAGGGGGTTTAGGGGGTTTAGGGGTTCAGGGTTAGGGGTTTAGAGTTTAGGACTTGGGTTTCGGGGCGCAGAGTTTGGGGTTGAGGGGCTTTCCGGAGGGCCCTTGATAGCGCTGTGTCACTGTGTCGTCTGCTGTCATCACGTAAATTGTTTTCATAAGTCCATTTTGTTGTTGAGGTATATTCAGGGGACTTTGCAAGGGTCTTGCAGGGCGCCTTACATCCTAAGGGCGTGCCGCCGGTAGATCCCACCCCTAAACCCTAAACCCCACATCGCCACCCTGAGCCCAAAATCCCAAAGCCCAAACCCGAAACCCAAAACTCAAAACCCTGAATTCGGAACCCAAAACCCTAACTTCGGAACCCAAAACCCTAAATGCGGAACCCAAAACCCTAAATGCGGAACCCAAACCCCTAAATTCGGAAGGCCTTCAGCAGATCCCACTGGAAGGAGAGCCGGCCAGGCTCCAAAGAGCCTCCTCCCCGCTGCGCGAGCTCGAAAAGCCTCGGCTTCTTTGGGAGTTCCGGAAATCAGGGGTGCCTGATTTTGGTGTCCTTGTATTAAGGATCCTACTATTTCGGGTGCTATATCAGGGTCCCTTATTTTCGGAAACTCCCAAATGGCATCATAATACTAGGGTTTAGGCTTTAGGGGTTTAGGGGTTTAGGAGTTTAGGGGTTCGAGGTTTAGGGTTCAGGGTTTAGGGTTTAAGCCCGAAGGTACTGCAAGGTGTTTTTCGGGTTCTTATTGCCCTAACCGGTAAATCCTAAACCCCAAACCCCACGTCCGGACCTACAAGCCTGATCGAGTCTCACGACTACCATCTGAGGCCTGCTCCCTGACTAAAAACCTGAGCACAAAAGGCGGTTAGGTTTGTAGGTTTTCGGGTTTAAGCTCTGCGGGGCTCTCTGGTCTGGCTGCCGTCGCTGACGGTTTAGAGGGGCTCAGGGCATAGCGGCAGCGCATTGAGAACTGTAGGGCTTAGGGCTTTTGGGGCATCAGGGCCGCTAAACCCGAAACCCTTCATCAGGGGTTTCGGGGCTCAGAGGTCTTGTGTCTTTAGCTTTTCAGGGCAACGAGATTAGTGGAACCTACATATCGTCTATGATGTCACACTTAAAGGCCCTAGGTACTCAGTAAGTACCTTCTAGGGAAGGTCAGAATTAGGATAACCCGACGTAGGGGACTTACAACCTCAACTGCCAGCTACTTTCAAAGTCCCGTAGGCCTTTGAAGCGACGCTCCACTGTGGGGTTTCGATCCGACTACGCTAGCCTTCCACTGCAACTGCTTAGCTACTTAGACACAAAGCCCCGCGCTCGAATCACTGCCCCGTTCGGCCCCTTGCTCGATCGGCAGCGAAACCCTAAACCACAGACTCTCTTGTGTAGACCGCCCTTGTTAAACCCGATACCTTGAAATCCCGACAGTGACAAAGAACAACGAAACCCTGAACCCAAACTCCGAAACGAAACCTAAACACAAACCCTCAAACCCAAACCCTACAGTATCCTCATAGTAACCTTATGGCACCCTCGTAGAGCCCTTCTGGAAGCCTTATCCACACTTCATGTGCCCTTGTAAATCCAGCCGAATAAAGCCTTCGAAATTTGCTGCGGCAGCAACCCTAAACCCTGACCCCAGACCCAAAAGCACTCTTCTAGTTCTAAGAACCTGAAACCCCTAAACTTATAGCCTATATCTAAACCCTAAACCCTTATAGTAACCCCCCAAGAGCTTTGTGCCATAGCACATGGGGGCCTTAATAATTACGTATACCATTTTGGGGCTCCTTATTATAACTATAGTCAAATAGTCAAGTCTTTCTGCCGCAGCGACGTGGGCTCGTCCGGCCGCTTGGCCCGGTCGCTGGCCAGGGCCACGGGAGGCACGCAGTCGGCCGCCGCGGTCATGCTCTCCATCCTCGTGGCTTTAGAGAGCCCTTTAAGGGATCTCTAAGGGATCTTTAAGGGATCTATAAGGGATCTATAAGGGATCTCTAAGGGATCTTTAAGGGATCTATAAGGGATCTACAAGGATCTATAAGGGATCTATAAGGAATCTATAAGGATCTATAAGCGGTCATGCTCTCCATCCTCGTGTTCCCAGAGAGCCCAATACCCCTTAATTGAGGAATACCCTAGGGACCTCGGGGTTCCTTTAAGGGATCTATAAGGGATCCATCCTCGGATTGGGGGCTTCAAAGGGTTTTTGTTTAGGGTTCTCTGTCGGGTGTTCAGGGCTCTTGAAGTATCGTTTTAAGGGCTTTGCGAGGGATTCATAGGGTTTTCATGGGTGTTGGTGAGGCTTCTTCTTCGTAGGCTTTTGTCAGGATGTTTTAGGGATTCGTTCTCAAGGGGGAGACGGTAGCCGTGCATCTTAGAAGTGAGGGAACGGTGCTTAGGGTTTTGGGCGTACGGCTTGTGATCTATTTTGGGTTTTGGGCTTGGCGTTAAGGGCTTAGAGTCTATGGCTTTGCGGGTTTAGGGTTCAGGGTTTCAGGGTTTTGAGGGTGTCGGATTTGCGATTCAAGGGCCTTGGGGTGGTTGGGAGTTACGGGCTTTCGGATCGAGAGCTTTTGTTTCAGGGTTCTTTAACAAGAAGAGTTTGAGTTGAAGTGTCGGACACGGGGCTCAGGGCTCTGCTAGGATTTGCGGTTCAGGGATCATTGGGGTAGTTTGGGGCCTCAGCCTCAGGGTTGCAGTTTATGGGTTCGACTTCGAGATCTTCAAGGTCAGATATTAATGCTGCCAACTTCAACAATATTATTCATACGGTTTTTGGGGGCTAGGATCCAGCACAATGCTCGGGTTATCATATACGACTGACGCTTTGCTTATCAGATCTTAACTGCACATTTCGATAAGAGCTGTTCGTGTTGCACATTGAATCTGAACTGCCGCTGTTTTGCACAGGTCGGAGTTTTGGAGTCTTCTGGAACGATCGCGCCAGTTCATGGGGAGGGGGCTCATTCTTCAGGGTCAAGCCAAAGCCACTAAACCCTGCCTGCAACACCGAGCAGACTTTCTTATCTACCCTGCAGGGACCCTTGCGCTCTTAGTGCATACCCAAAGGTCTTGGCTGTACGCTCTGAAGTCAGATCAAGCGATTCACCAGTGGCGAAGCTTATCATTCTATAGCAGAACTCGTGGCAGTTATTGAGAAGCAGGTGATATGCTTCACCGTTGAGCGAATCGGCAAATTCCTTCAACTCATTTCTGGATTTGTTGACCTCAGGGTTGTCGTAGAGGCGCACCCAGCCCACGTAACCTGAATTTTCATACGTGGCATCTGAAGACACCTCCCATGTAGCATCTGCTGAGCTGCGGCTAATGCCAGAATCACTTGTGCCAGCCCCATGTACACCGATATCGTACACAAAGCCATCGATCATCACTGCCATGTGATACAAGGGTGCAATTGTCACAAAAGTCGACCATGAACGGACAAGCCATATGCCACGAGTGTGGTCCAAGGCAACTGATTGAACAAATTGAGCTATCTTGAGTGGCCACTGGAGGACACTGTCAACGGCGAAGATCACCATGTCGGCAGGAACAGCTACCTCCAGGATTCAGCACTGATCCGTGCGGCTGCGGGCAACAAGACTGCTACATTTGCAAACAACACATAGCAGCCACGTACCTGGACTTTGAGTAAAGGTCGCCTCGATGAGCTGGCTCGCGAAAAGACAGCGCACGGCAGCAACTTGCTGGTCAAGACTGGAACCCATGGACAGAAGGGTCACCCGACAGAAGCTGCACTACACCAACAGACATGAAACTCAAGTCTACAGCATCCAAACTTCACTTAGCATAAGCATGCACACATCGACATACACGTCAATGTATGTTGCGCATGTTGCACTTGTGTTTATGCAATTATGTATGTATGCATGCATATGCATGCATATATGTTTGTATACATATAGATGTATGCATGTAGGTTTGAATGTATGTACGCATGTATGCATGTATGCCTGTATGATATGTGCAGGTGGGTGCAAGAAATCATGAAAACATGAACCTACCTAAGTCTTCCATCAAGCGTCATCGTGTCTCGCTGCTCGTCGTGCCGCCGAAGCCAGCAGGTCCCTGACTGATGATGATGATGGTGATGATGATGATGATGGCGATGATAATGTGGTCATAACAAAGACGAGCAGGAATACAGAAACAGTCTTATGACGATTCGTCTCCTATGTCCTATTTTAAGAAGCTGGGATGTTGTGAGATCGTGCTTGCGTGTTTCACTCCATTTCTCTCACTACCACTACTAATGGTTTTCACAAGTTATGCTGGCATGGCATGTAATGGGCTTTTGGTCGGCGGTCCAACCTTGAAACTTCAGCATCTCCAGCTACAGCTGTGGTGCAGATCCAGAAACATGTTGGCCTAGGGAACTACCAAGATCGTTTTTTGGCCGCCTTGCCATGTGTGCAGGATGCTCACTGCATCAGCCGATTCTTATCACGGCCCGGTTTCTCTCGAACAGTGTCTCCCCTTCAGGTACCTTGTGCAATTGAGACTTACCGGCAAGAAATGCCCAGATGGTCAGTTCTCTGAGTCAGAAGCCCTTGTTGCATCCCCTGATAGGCACATCGCCGGCTTCAAACACCCTTTTATTGATCCTTTTACGGAAGCTTCCAGGCAGAACAGTCTCAGCAGACAATCATACTGACATGCCAACAGACGAGGCAGAACAAACGCTGTGCATCCTCTCGGAAGAAGAAGGAACATGGTGCTTCGAAGCAAGTACGACACCGAGATACGAGAAGCAGTATACAAAGCATGCATGCATACATACATACATACATGATGCATACATGCATGCATATCTACATATCTACATATCTCCATACATTACCTTCGGTTACATTGCATAAGTACAATTCTGGCATTAACTCATTCATAGGGTAATTCATTCAATCATTCGTTCCCAACCCTAACGTAAATCCCCAAAGGCCCTGGTTGCCGACCTCCAGTTCGGGAGGTCCAAAAGGACCAGAAGCGACAGGCCTGGAAAGTAAAGGCAAGGTTTGGGGCTGAGGGTGTAGAGTTTGGGGTTTAGGCCTTCACGGTTCACACTTTGGGATTTAAAGCGGCATTTTCGGTATACGTTTAGCAGCTTAGCACTAAGGCCCTACACAACACTATTCCGTTTCAATGCTACACTAACTAGCTAGTCATAAAGAGACCCCAGCTAGTTCTCAGAACAGGGCTGTGGGCTTAGGGCTCTTCGGGTTACAGTTGCGGAGATGCTCAGAGTGTAGGGTCTTTGGGGTTTGGGTTTTGATGCTGCTGAAAAAGAGTCTTCTAGCTTTCTATAACGCGGGGGTTGGGTGTTTTGGGGCGGGATTTGTGCGGTTAAGGGTTCAGGCTGTCGCATCCTGTGCCTACTCTTACTGTCTAAAACGAGCAGTTAAAAAACAAAAGAACTATACATATACACTTATATATATATATATATATCCAAATCTATTCTATTCGATTACATTACATTACTTTATATACATATATATGCTCACCCCCCCCCCATGACAGACCGTCGTGGGGAAGGGGAAGGGTGGCGTGCGTCCCCAGGCAGGATCTGTCAACGGATAGGCGACAGACACTTCTCCCAAACTCAATTCCAAAATGTTCTTTTAGATGGTTTGCAATTTTTGGAAATTTCTTCACACGCATGCAGCGCTCCTAGTCCCAATCTTAATCTCAATTCTGCTCTTCGTACCACTATTACTGTTTGTAGATCTTAATTCTTGTATCAGTGTTAGCATTAGTATTAGTTTTGTGGTAGTATTGATATTAGGATGTTTAGTATGAGTAATAGTATTCGAATTAGTATTACTCTTAGTATTAGCATTAAGTATGTGTATTGATGTTAATAGTAGTAGTCGTCGTACTAGCAATAGTTGTCGCACAGCAGTAGTAGTGGTAGCATTAGTATTGGTATTGGTATTAGTATTAGAATGAGTATTAGTATTAGTGACTAGTATGAGTATCAGTATTAGTTTTAGTATTAAGTATGTGTACTAGTAGTAGTAGTAGTAGTAGTAGTAGTCGTAGTAGTAGCAGTAGTAGTAGCAGCAGTAGTGGTGACATTAGTATTGGTATGAGTATGAGTATTAGAATTAGTAACTAGTATTAGTACTAGTATTAGTGTTAGGATTAATATGTATTGTTCTTGGTTCTATTCTTGCGAACGGACTGCGATGCCTTGTCAAGTTCTAAGGTGTCACTATAAGAGCTGTGAGCAAGACCGTGTAAAGTGCAAGAGAAGGGGGCACGCTACGCGTCCCTCGACTCTAGGGGGCATGCTACGCATCCCTCGTCTTTACCTTTCTATGTGACCGCCAACGCAACGTTTGGCTCAAGTCAATGCCCATAGCTAAGTGCTATATGTGTCTTCTATCCTGAGCAATCAGAGCTATCCCGTTGCACAGACGAACCGCCGCCGGCAGTGAGTGCAAAAGGAACGGCCGCCGGTTCTGCCTGCATAGGATCGCACGTGTGGAAGTAAGAGGGAGAGACAGGGTCCAGTCTGTGGAGAGTGCTAGCCAGCCACACCTACATTCATTACAGCTCTGGTGGGGAGAGCAGCAACCAAGTCGAGATCAATCCCCCACGCAGGTTATCAGCCGTACGCGGCTCTGCCTTTCTACAGCAACGACTACTTGATCTACTACGACCACAATGAACTCAGGATCAAGCCAAGATACGACAATGACTTTCGGTGCCGATGTGGCAGCGCCAGCCGTTGGTGAGTCAACAGCTGATGACACAGTGGTGCAATCCGTTGATAGCTCCACGGAAGATGACAAAGGTCAATCTTCTGCGCTTGCCATTGCAAAGGCAGTTCCCAAGGGGAAAGCAAAGAGTCTACCAAGAGCATCTACGCCTTCGCGTCCGACATCCACAGGTTCGAGGACGGGCAAGGCTTCAGAACGACGGGCCGAAGCGTCTGGTTTTCAGGCACCTCGGACTACGTCCAGGGCCAAGGACAAAGGAGTCAAGACCTTGGAAAAGAAGTCAAGACCATCATCTTCGAGAAGCTCTTCAGCACGATCGAGGACTTCGGCTACTCGTGGGCGTGACAAGTCCATGACTTGGAATCGGATGGTTACCAATCAACCACGCGATGCTGACGATCTGGATATGACTCTGGATACGATTCCTGCACGTGGTGATGCGTCGTCCGTGGCCACGCCTGCCATAGCTGATGGTCCGAACACTTATCAGGAACTGACGATTTCGCAACAGTTCGAAACATCGAACCTTGCACAGCAGATGTACTATCGCAGTCAGGTGCAAGAATACGAAGGAATCGTCCAAACCCTGATGGACAAGATCAAGGAGATGCAACAAGAAGATGAAGGATCTGGAATTCGCATTGAAGAATTGGAACGACAACGTGACCATGCATGCTTAGCCATGAGGCACATCAACAATGTCAATCAGGAGATGAAGCGAGACTATGAAACAGCTTTGTTTCGCATGGATGAACAGAACTCTGCTCAACAACGTCAAGCACATGCCGTTGCCGAGGAGTTAGCTCAACAGCTACACGTGTTCCGCACGGAGGCAGCCACCAACTTTGTGCAGTTGGAGGCAAGAGCGCAAGGCGATGGTGAGCTTATGGCACGTGAGTATGAGCGTCTGACTCATGAACTTCATGAACACGCCAGAGAGAACTTGGTCCTCCGGTCAAACACAGCAAGTTCGGAACAAGCCTTACAAGCAATGCAGGAACGATTCCACTTGGTCAAGAACCAGGAGTTGCGGGCTGTGAACGAGATCCAAGGGCTAGCTGGAAACAGCGCAGCCATTGAACAAGAACGATTTCGGCTTCGCGAACGTCTTGGTGAAGAGGAAGAGTACCGCAAAATGGCTGTGAAGAGGATGCAAGAAGCAGAGGACCGACTTCATCAGAATGAAGATCATGCAAGGCGATCATTGCCTACCTTGCACGACGAGCTGAGTGAACTCAGGAAAACGCTCAAAGCACAAGAAGATCTTCAAGCGAGGACACGCAGCGAATTGGAGGCAGCGCGAAACTCCAATCACGGAGGAGCGACACGGCCTTCTAGCGTCCCCATGTCTTCGAGGACTACTGAGTCTGGCTGGGAGCACGTAGGAAAGGAAGTAGTGCCTGAATTTTCCGTAGGAGGTGAGGTACGATCCCCTGAAATACGGTCCCCAAGTCAAGTTAGTCCAGTCGCCAAAGAGAAGTTCGCATTCTCGGAATCGGACAAGGACAAGAACCTTGTGATGGATGGAATTCCATTCACCGGTGGAAACTTCTTCACTGGCCGCAGTTCAATGCCAATCGTGGCGGATGCAATGCCCGAGCACTACGTGCCAGGTATTAGCAGCCCAGCACTTGCGCGTTCCACGCCTAGTGCAGCCACTTTGTTCGGCATACCAAGCGGATTTCATGGGAAAAGTGATGCGGCAGCCGTGCGTGATCGACAGCTACGCGAACTCTTGGAGGATCGCGGGATGTTGGGATCGAAGTCCACAGCATCTGCCAGCTCCTCAAGACCTGTTGGTATCGACGGTGTTACCGCATCTACGAAGGGCAACGACCTCATCGGTCCCCCTATTGCCTATGACGATTCCATTCATGAAGCAAGAAGACGTCAGATCGAGAAAGAGGTCGCGGAACGGTACGAGGAGAAGATTGCCGATCTGCGAAGCGAAGTACTCAAGGCCCAGAAAGCCGAGCAACGTCTCAGAGCTGATCGTGATGAGTGGAAGTTATTCGCTGAAACGATTCAGGAGGATAATGGAGACGATGACGGTGACGAGGCTGGCGACGAGAACGAAGATGGAGAGCACGATGAAGGAACCGGCACGGGGTATGACCCTCCTGACCCGCCTGACGATGATGATGATAAGAAGAAAAGCGGTGGAGGCAAACCTGAATCGGATCCTGGCTCGCATGCGCGTGATCCTGATGGAGACGCGGATCCTGAAGTCACAGAGGTGAGAATTTCCAGGAGGGAAGCCGACAAAGTGACCGTTCCTCCATGGCCTACTCTCACCCATCTCAACAACTGGCGATCCGTGTGCACGGCCAATGTCTTAGGAGCATCAGCCGACCCACATCATGAGGACTGGATGTTATGGCTGGCACCAGCGTTCAACCCATTCCCTGATGTCGAAGCATTGAATGATTCAGGACACAAGAAGTTCAAGAGCATAGACGTCAAATTGGGGATCGCCATGGTCGCAATGCTACGTGCCGGTGGTGACAAATCAGCTGACCTGTACCTTGAGGTGAACCGGAAGGCTAACGATTACATCAGCAGGCCCGACGGGAAGATCATCAAAGGACGACAAATCATTGCGATGATGTATGAAAGTTTTCGAACGCACGATCGTCTCGACATGATCATCACTCTTGAGTATTTGGTGAAGCTCCAGTACCAAGGCGACAACAAGCTTCATACGTTCAAGCAGACGTGGTTGGAAGTTCTGGGACGGATGAGACCAGAGGACATTCCATCCAAAACAGCTCTCCGTGATTGCTTGTACAGCAAGATCAAGGACTCGCCCGCAATGAAGATGGAGTTGGGCATGCATTACGAACACTTGCCCTACAATCATGAAGACCGATCGTACGACAACCTGATGAAGATCATTGATCGTACTATCATGCGGAGACGAGAACAGTCAAATCTCACTCAGACCCAAATTGGCTTGCGCCAGATGCTTGAGGGCAAGGATTTGCTTGCTGCACCGGCTAAGGTACCCGAGAAACCAACGCCTAACGCAGCTCCATCCGCAAAGGTCAAGGCTTCGCCGACCAAGCCGGATAAAGCAACACCTGTACTACCTCAAAGCAAAGCGAAGAGTCATGCGAAGACCAAGCCAAAGCCCAAGAAGAAGACGAGGAGTGAGTCAGCGGACAACAGAGGTGACAAAAGCAAGAAGCAAATCCGCTGCAAGTTCCATTTCACAGATGCAGGGTGTCGAAATGGTGATAAGTGTCCATTCAGTCACTCGAAGAAGACTCCAGAGCGACCCTTCACGCCGAGGACGAGAACTCCAAGTCCATCTGGAGGAGGAGGAAACAGGATATGCTACTCGTTCAAGAACACAGGCTCGTGCTCAAGAGAGAATTGTCCTTTCAAGCATGAGGCAGCAGCTACCCCAGCTCCGGAACCAAAGGCAAAAGCTAAAGCTAAATCCGAAGCGAAGGCAGCTCCAGCGAAGCCGAATGCCAAGGCCAAGGCACTCCCTGCGGCACCCGCCATCAGATTGTGTCGAAGGTGGAATCCATCAGCTCCGGCTATATGGAAGCGATCTTCAAGACAAGATGAGGAGGAGTCAGATTGTCCATCCGTTGACAGCGACGCTGATTCGGATTGTTCAACAGATGACGAATCCTCGGGAACGACTACGTCGACCCGAAAAGAGATAAAGCGTAATGTGACGTTCGCCGATGACGTGAAGTTCATTTCTTCGTGTCCTAGAAGATCGAAGAAAGACAAAGAGCGGAAGGTGAAGTACGTCGACATGGAAGCGTTTATCAATGATGAGGACCGCGCCGTGAGCTTGGAATTCGCCAAGCACAAAGCGAGATTGAGGGCACAGATCATGAGAGACATGGTTGACGACGATGATGATCAATGCGGAGATCGAGTTTCATTCGTACGAATCCCAGGAACGTCTCGAGTGGAAGAAGTTTCTTTCTACGACGGTGAGGATTCCATCGTTGAGCGTGAACTCGATGCTGCACACAGCAAACGGATCATCAATCAAGGCTTATTCAAATGCATGGTTCAACCAGTTATCCTCAAGAAGAAGATCAAGTTTCTCATGGACACTGGGTGTGGTCACGACCTCATATCTCAGAAGAAGATCGAGAAGCACAGTCTCGAAACACTCGTGACTCCAGAGCCCATATCATTTCAGACAGCCAATGGAATCACCGATACCGATCTCGTGTCGAATTTCCAGACTGAGTCGTTCGAGGAACCGATCAACGCTTATGTGTTGGATGACACACCGTCGGTGCTTTCCATAGGCAAGAGATGTATGAACTTCAACTACGGGTTTGTGTGGCCACCCGGAAGGGAACCATTCATGATCAACCCGCAGGGCAAGAGAATATCTCTGTTCGTGAACGGTGACATCCCGTACGTTCGTGCCGGGAGTTCCAAGTCATTGGTTCATGATGATCCGGAGGCCAAAGCGATCACCGAAATCTTCAAGGGTGCGCTAACAGCGGGCAATGTTGACGTCAGCGTCGCAGCTGCCGCTGAAGCTGCACCGAGCGAGATTGAAGCAGAAGAAGAAGGTGACGATCACGAACGACCTCCTGATCCTGAACCCCAAGAACCTCCTATAGAAGAAGTACCAGAGTCCGAGGCCGGACGACCTCCGGACGACGACGAAGGAAAAGGAGTGGGTGAAATTCCATTGGATGGTGACGATGAGGTGATCATTGATGTGGAAGGCGACGGTGCGCCGAGCCGCAAGGCCAGAGTCGGAACACTGAAAGCCGAAGCTAAGACGTTGGCACATCTGTGTACTCATCGCTACCGCAATCCATATTGCGAATCGTGCATACGCGCGAAGATGAAGCACTTGCGAACACAACGAGGTGCGTTTCAACGTGTGATCAAACACTGGGGAGATCTTGTGACGTTCGACTTCCTTGACATGCGCAAGGCCGCCGAAGCAGGCATCGGACTCGATGACGGAGCACGTGAAGTTCTAGTCATCAGAGACATCGCCACCAAAATGATCGCAGCGATTCCCACGGCTTCAAGGAGCACTGACGAAGTCGTCATGGCCATCAGACGCCTTATGGGAAGACGCAAGATTCATATGGCGTATAGTGATGAAGCACCAGAGTTCGATTCAGCTATGGCGCAGTTGAAGATCGTGATAGATCATTCCCTTCCAGGGAAACCCAGTAACAATTCACTCGCTGAACGATCAAATCAAGAAGTGATCAACACAGTCGCAGCATCCATGCTACACGCCGGATTGCCCGCTCAATACTGGTCCTTTGCGCTTAATTGCGTGATGCAGAACCTCAACGTTGAAGACGTGGAGGGCGATGGTGATTCAGCATGGAAGCGAATGACTGGAAAGGACTTCGAGGGAAAAGCCATACCCTTTGGGGCCAAAGTCTTCTTCAAGCCGACGGACACAAGGCCGAAGACATATGGCAACAAATTCGATCCAAAGGGGATTCCAGGCATTTTTGCCGGATACATCATCACTGCTGGTCAAGGATGGTCCAAGAAGTATCGCGTTTGGGATATGAAGGAATTTGCCAACGCGAACTTGTCGATGGACGCATCTGTTCCCAGGAAGTTGATGAGACCGTACGAGACAGAAGTTATCTACTTCCCAGAGGAGATAACGTTTCCCCTGAAAGCCGAGTACGAAAGGATGAATTCAACCATTGAGGGACTCAGGGACAACGTTGACCTCGCTGGCAAGGAGATAAAAGACGTCGATGACGGTGATGACGGTCCGCCTGGAGGAAATGGTGGCGACGGGGATGATGATGATCAAATGGACTTCTTCCTCCACCGGATCCCGGAGAAGATCCTGACTTACAGGACATAGATCCATCTGACATAGAGACGGAGCCGTCCGGCGAAGTCTTCAAGTCAGCAGAACATGAAGCTATTGATGCCATAGGAGACAAAAGACTCGAAGAACTAGACGAAGAGCTGGGTCTACGTGCAGCACCGCCTCCTTCTGAACCAAAGGTCACTGGGAAAGATCGACGATCGCCCCGCGAAGTCGGTCCAACCGGTAGACTCATCCCCGAAGGAGACATCGAAGAACCTGGAGAGATTATCAAGATCTTGAAAGAAAAGAAGTTGGCTCCCGAGGAGATTGAACATTGGAGTACGGGGAAGAAAGGGGACGGCATTGTATATCTCACCGATGACGGTGAAGCCTGCAAGATCGACAAAAGGGGAGTTCCGTATAAGATCCGAAGTGACGGTCGACGAACTCTTCCTACACGGCGACCTATCCATTCTTATTCTCCGGAAGCATGGAAGAAGATGAGCGAAACGGAGAAGAAGGCAGCATACAAGAAAGAAAAGCGAGACAAAGCTCGAGTTGCCAAGAAAGACCGGAAGAAGGCTGTGATAGGAAAGAAGATAGTTACCAAGATTTTGGACAACATGATCTTTCCCAAGATTGTCCCATGTGAAGAAATTGATCTGCAACTCAACGTGTCCATTGATGACGACGATGGTTGGTCATGGGCACAGTCCTATGTGGATCAATATACACAGGAACAATTCTTGGCAGATGTTGTGCCGGCCGTTCCGGCGCATATGGTCATGGATGATAACTGGATTCCTTCTATGCCGTGTACGACTTCTCACAGAAACGTACATCGGGAAAAGAATCATGCAGGAGGATCGTGCTTCAATGCCATGGTCACTCGACCCGTCACACGCAAGGAGATGATCAACAATCCCAAGGCCATGGAAGCTTTCATGAAAGAATGGAAGGGATTGTGGGACCAAGAGGTGTTTGACTTCTCAACTACGCGTGAATATGACGACGTCGTCGCTGAGGCAAAGAAGAAAGGTGAGAAAGTACACATGGCGCGAGTACATGGACTGATATACGAGAAGAACTATCAGCTCAAAGAGGACGATCCTGCCAGGAAGTTCAAAGGGCGAGGTGTACTACTCGGTGATCAGGTCAAAGACCAGAACATGGAAGCCGCATTGTTTCAGGATTTGGGGAATTCCCCGGCTACGTTTGACGCCTCACGGTGGGCAGATTATTACGGATGCCTTCCTGGCAACGATGTCCAGATGGCGGATGCTATCCAAGCATACATTCAGGCGAGACTATCGGGAACTCCATGTTGGGTTGAACTGCCTGATGAAGCCTGGCATCCATCTGCGAAACGGCATAAATTCCGTAGGCCTGTATGTCGCCTGATCAAAGCTCTATATGGACATCCTGACGCAGGAACCATGTGGGAACAACATTGCCATACCGCGGTACAGAAAGTAGGATTCAAGCCGATTGGCGACGAATGGCCATCGCTGTATTTCCACCCGCAAATGAAGCTCTTGCTTGTCATCTACGTGGATGATCTCAAGATGGCAGGACCCAAAGAGAATCTACCCAAGGGTTGGGACATGCTGCGCCAAGAACTTCGATTGGAAGAAGAAACGCCACTGGGCTTGTATCTGGGTTGTCGCATCTCCAAGGGCGAGGCAACGTTGCATGACAAAACGAAGGTGCAGACCGTTACCTACGACATGGAGACGTACCTGGACATGACAGTCAAGAAGTACTGCGACGTGACTGGGTTCGATCCGACAAAATTCAAGACGGTACCATCGCCGAGTCCGGCTGAGGAGACTAAGAATCACCCAGCTCGCGCTCCGGCACAGTCAGGTAAAAGCCATCGATGCACGTGGTGTGGACACACCATGCCTGTTGATAAGGATGGTCGGCTCGTTCCGCCTCCACCTATTCCCAAGGCGCCCGAGGAAGAGGAAATCAACGAGGCTAATCGCGGTGCACTTGCTCCGCAGGCAGCCAGCATTCTCATGAAATTGCTTTATGCCGCGCGCATTTGCCGCTTTGATCTTCTGCGCAGTATCAACAATCTCGCACGCAAGATCACGAAATGGACCAAGAAGGAGGATGCTCTTCTTCATCATCTCATGGCCTATGTGCACCAGTCCAAACATCACATGATGATTGGATGGGTCGGGAACTCCTTGGAGGACTCGTCCATCGGGCTGTTTGCAGATGCGGACTATGCAGGTTGTGGAGAAAGTTTGAAATCTACCTCCGGTGCTCATTTGCACATTCAAGGTTCTCATACAAGATTTCCCTTGGCGGGACTTAGCAAAAGGCAGGGATGCTTGAGTCATTCCACACCTGAGGCCGAGATTGTCGCGGCCGACTTTGCCATGTCACGTCTTGGATTGCCTGCTATCACGTTGTGGCAGCAGCTTGGGGGGCAAGACCCCAACTTCGTCTTCTACGACGACAACCAGACCATGATCGGGGTGATTCGCACGGGCAAGAATCCGACTATGCGTCACTTGGAACGTACCCACGGTATCTGCATTGGATGGATGCATTCTATCTTTCAGGAAGGTTACGTTTCTCTTGCCTATGAGGTCACTGCCAAGATGTCAGCGGACATACACACCAAGTCGTTCAAGGATTCCGTGTCCTGGACACATGCGTGTCAGCTCATCAACATCTTTCCGCCGGATCTCATCGGCTCCCAAGAGATTATGGATCTGATGCGCCCTACTCATACCCAAAGCACGGATGAGAAGGGTCAGCAGCACTACTCGTTCAAGAGCGAGGTGCCTTGTTTTCCTTACACGCAGACGCCGATCCTCCCTCAGGTGTTGTATCGCGCTGGATTGTCGAGTAAGGAAGGCTTGCAAGAACATGACAGTGTGGACCCCATCCTGGTTGTCAAGTTCCCGCGCATGTTGCGGGGGCCGCCTTCTGCGTTGCCGCCTGGTCGTTACCTTCGGTCGACTTGGATTCTTCGTGAAGGGCAGTGGCACCAGATGGAGGATCGTGCTGCTATCCTTGACACACCGGGCAAGTTCGACCGCTACGTGGAGCGTGCTGTGTTTCAGTACCATCCGGTACGGGGGCATTTGCGCCCCGCCGCCATTGCGGACGTCCTTGCGCCGCCGTTTTTGCCTCCTCCTGAACCGCCTCTAGGCCAGTCTTATGTGCGCGCCCTGCCCGCCAAATGGCGAGCGGTGGTTGTCACACTGGCGCGTGCCATCCATGGGGGGTACCAGGGCTTTACATTGCACCAGGGATTTTGTTTCAACGGCCAGTCCAAAAGTCAAGCCTCTCAATTTGGTTATGACCAATGGTCGTCGGTGTACGAAGATGTATGGCATGATGCGGCGGAACAGAAAAGGGAATATCAAGGATATGATGGAGCAATTGTGCCTCACGTGGTCAATTTCGCCGAAAACAAACCCAAGGAGGGCCTGGTGATCCAATTCCTCGACCACGATGGAAGGTTGGTCCATACTTACAAGAATCCTTACAGCCGGTGGAAGTACCGTATCACTATCAAAGATGCTCCAAAGGCAGTGACGGTGTGGACATTGATAGGAGTCGATGAGGAGAACTGGTGGAATGAGTATGCTCCAGGCAAGGATTGCATCGCCCAGCATGCTCCCGATTCTCACTACGACCCTGGGCTGCAAGTAAATGTTCTGAGTATGGGGCGAGAAGTTGACGACGCCATGTGCGCCTACCTCTTTGATGTGGTGGAAGCAAGGAAAGACAACCCTAACTCCGTGATCTTCATTGGTGCAGGGGTGTTGGGCAAGAATTCGTGGCTGAGTCGGAAAATCGCTGACAACCCTGAAAGGGCCAAATTGCGGACAGACTACCCATGGGGGGAGGTCGTCCAAAGAATTGCGCGCAGAGCGGCATCATGGGGGTTCCAAATCATCATCGAAGTGCCTCCTCGAGTACCAGTCCAGGAAACCAAGCAGTACAAGGGACTTCAGGAAGATGCCATGTGGAAGAGCATCAAGATCCAAGGATGCACTCACGGGCAACGTTATACCTTTCGGGATCCTGTATCTCCCGGAACCGCCGTTGAGCTCGGCTACTGCAAGGATGAATGGGAGTACATTGCCGCAAACGTCGCGTTGCATCCTAAGTCGTCTGATGTGTGCTCGTCCAAACATTTGCACATGACTGATTCGGACGCTAAGGATCGATCTGATAAATGCGAGTTGACTAGCCAAATCTCCAGAAGATTGCTTAAAGCCTTGAAATTTCAGGCAACTGGCGATGGGAGATTGGTAGCCATGCCGTCGAAGGCTGGTGGACGAAAGCCAGACCGCATGATTGTTGACCTCTGTGGCTTGGGTAATGGCTACGCCGTGCCTAAGTCCACTAAGGGTTGCTCTCGCATAACTTGCAAGGAGCTGATCAGCTCCAAAGCCGATGAGGACAACCTTATCGGTACGATGAAGGATGCGTGCCGGAACGACCTGCGCACACCTGTGCTATTCGTGGCATCGCTTTTGCGATCAGGTGCTGGTCCTGGAAGTAGTGAAGGGGCTTGCGTGGGGGGTGAGAAACGTTCCGGTGGGAAGTACAAGGTTTTCAGAAGTGTCTTGAAATCTCTCAAACGCCTGCTGAAGAAGTGTGCGGAATTTTCCGACGTCTATTTTTCGCTTGACATGCCTTCTTCATGTTCATGTTGGTCTTGGCCAGAGTTGCATGCTCTTGTTTCAAGTGGCAAGGTGACGAAGGTTAAGGTTGATGATCATGTTGGTGCTGATGGCGATGGTGGTGGACGCAGGATCATGTTCTCTAACATGCCTGAAGCGGATCGTTTGATGGTGAGACCGGATGATTGCTTGGACCATGATTCGAAGAGCAGTTTGTCGCAGCGCATTGATGTCTCATGGCGGTCAATTGCGAGGAATGTTCGCAGCCTTGTTCGAGCTCATGTCAGTGTCAGTCATGTTGCACATGAATCTGAGGACATTGCATGGCAGCAACATCAGTGTGTAGACGCTGATGAAGGGGCTATTAGACAGCCCCAACTAAGGAACAACTAAGGTCTGACCAGACGGATCGGGGAAGGGTGCCTCTTACGGAGAACCCGGAACCGTGAAGTCGAGTAGGGTGTAGGGACTTCCCTCCTACGGAGGAAGGACCGAAACCCGAGCCATGGCTGAAAGCTACAATGCCTACGAGCTGGCCTTCGAAGGAGTGGACCACGAAGAAGTTTTCCCGTCTGGTGGGATGATGCGAACGTTTCTGAAGTTCCACAAGTTCCTGGAGATGTATTCTGGGGATTCGTCGCAGAGCGTTTCGCTCCCGCCGAAGATTACGAAAGACAAAGTGGTCGACAATGATCTCATTCGCACATGGGCAGCGTTCAAAGCACCTCCGTTGGTCTTGCTGTTCACGTGTGCAAATCTGTCGCCAGGAGGGGATCTTTCCATTCGAGTCCGAGAAATCCTCAAAGCTTGCTTATTTGCTGCCCCTGAGGAGTACATGGACAAACCCTATGGGGAGATACTCGCCATGGTCATCAAGTTTGGTGGAGGTCTCAAACACATTGTTGCTGACTACGAGGGGAAGTTCAATGCCATCACCAGGTTTATGGTGGATGAGGAAGTGATCCGCGATGATGCAAAATTGGCTGTGGTTGAACTGGAACAAGAACGAAAACAAGTTCGGTTCGACTTGAACACTGCAACAAGGAACATCGTCAGTGCGGACGGGTACTACAACCTCGCCGTTCTCATCAACTCCGTGGAGACGCCCTACCAGACTGTGACAGACACGAGAATTCAACAATGGTATACGGTGAATCAGGACTACTACCACAAGTTGCCTATGTCAGGTAGAGCACCTGACCAATCAGACCTGTTGGCGGAGCCTACGTTATGTAGGGTGTGCAAGCTGATGTACATGTTCGCAAAACACACTGGGTATGGACTACGGACCTACAACCAGGAATGTGCAGCGAGCAACGATGGCGCTACGCCACTCAACGTTCACCAGCTGGCTTTGATGATGCGCACAATGCCTCAAGGCATGGGACATCCGCTCGCCTTTGCGATGAACTCGCTCCAGGCGTTCAGTGTCTGTCTCCACGTGCTTCATTCCTACGTATCATGGGTTGATCCAGAAACTGGACACCCGCATTACAGATGGTCCAACGATGTGCTCCCTGATTCCGACTACACCACGTATTCTTTCCTCAAGCACCATGTGGATGCTGTATGTGCAGATCAGGACAGGAACGGCTTCCAATTGCCGGATGCGTTCCGTGGCTACACCTGGAATCAGTGCGGAGTTGAATCTGGGTACGTGGTCGACTGCTCTACCAAACGCGCCACGTTGGGCATATGGGAAGCAGAATTCCAACAGATGGGGGCACCAAGTCCGCTTATGCAAGATGATGGCCTATTTCCGCCCAATCTTCAACGGCATCCTAGCTGGGTATACTCAACGGGGAGAGTTGCGATGCCTACGGCAAGCAACCTCGAACCGGAAGGAATCGTGCACCCTGAGCATGGAAGAACGCCGGGACAATCGCAAGGATCCGCTGCCGAGCCTCGAGCCACCCCTAGCCACGGACCAAAGAGGGCAAGGACGGACGAGGCAACGGCATCGGCGTCATCATCTTCCGCGGCACCTCCTCCACAACCATCGACTTCGCAACCGGAAGAGGAACCATCGCAACCGACATGGGAGGAAGCTCCAATCCCCGCTGGCGCTCAGGAAAGTTGGTACCATTATGTCAACATCGATGAAAAGGGCTGTCGCTCGAGCTTGCTGGCGACGACCCGTGATCAAGACGAGTACCCACCTACCATTGATGAGACGCCAAAGTTCGTGGCCAACCACGACGTGGGGACCACACCGATTCAGCATTACGTCAGAAGACTGGTGACCTATTTGGCAAGGATTCGTTCCGTCTCTCAAAGTGACGACAAGGGTCTCAACCTGAAGGTCTACGTGAAGCTGAGTACGAAGATGTGGTTACGGATGTATTCACGGCTGTACCATGCATTGGCATTGGTGTCATGCGTGCATCTTCCTTCTCCTCCAATGCTTACCTCGGCAGTGATGATCGAGGCAGACAACGATCTTGTCGACAACGATGAAATTCCGGCAGAAGCAAGGATCAACACCATGAACACGCTGAACGGATTTCGCAATAGTTTGGGTATGGGTGGCAAGCCTGATGCCGCGACTATGCGCTCTCAATGCACAATCCTCGTCCAAGACTTTGACATGGTCGCAAGGACCAGGGGATCAACGCATACAGTGAGAGAGAATCTCGTCATGCATGGATGGAGTGAGATCTACATTGTGAGCCCGTCGATCACCGCAGGTGCCAACTACAACTTCCAAGTCACAAAGGGATCGTTGGAATCTGTGAATGCGACATTGGATGGCTTGACTGAAGAGCAGCTTGCAACCGTCACGTTGCATTACCATCTGTCTCTCCAGGCGATCCTCATCGAGAACATATCATTTCCGATGAGTGAGGTCGGAGACGGAGCAGCAATTCGTGCTGACTTGCAGCGGCAGCTCAAGGTCACGTACGTTGACCCTATCATTGCGGCAGGGAAGCGTACCACGCGCCCTCCAATTGTCAACATCAATCATGACTTACGGTTCGTAGGAGCAGCCAGCAATTACCTTCGACAGAAAGCTTCTTGTTCAACGGCTTCCACGCGCTGGGAATGTATATTGAACTGGAGTTGCGAGCCCGAGCATGCGTGGTGATTCATGGATCTTCGTTTTGGTCAAGAATGTACAGCCAGACGAAACATGCGTCATCAGGCGTGCATACACTGTCAGCCGAAAAGGTGCCAGCACCGGACAATCGGGTCAGGTTCAAATTGGGCTTCGCTATCTACGAGAAGCAGCTGTTCTGCGAGAAGATGGTATCCACGTGCTTTGTTGAGGCATCGAAAGTTCGCTCATGGGACGAAACTGTCCGAACCGACTCAGTCGCTCACCCGTCGCTTGTCGAGATTTGGGAGGACAAGAGTGAAGTCAAGACGTCCACCAAGATTTCGCAGACATGGTTTACGGGAGAACAGCAGCAACAGATCAGGTCGGGTGCCCAGGGTGACACGGTCGCTGAATCGTCCACAGTCACCTGGCAGGATTTTGACATCGCCATGACCGTTCCCGAAGCCTACTACGACAACAGGCACTACTGGTTCAGGATCGACACCTATGCGACCCTGAACACTGGTTATGTCAAAGGGAGAACGTTCTATTGCCCTGGATGTGAAGCAATGAAGTTGGCTGAGTGCTACGCACAAGCCTTCTTCAAGCCGACCGGAAACGGGTATCCTGGACACTGCATTGGGTGCGCGCATACTTCAGCCTTGAAGATGCAGCATCAAATCGGCTCCTTCAATGACTTGATCACGTCCCAGAAGTACACCTTGGCTTGCGCAAAGCACCTTTATGACCTGAGGCTTCAATTCGTGGACCCTCGCGTGGACATCAAGGAGTTCCTCAAAGTTTGTGCGGAGATGGTCTATGAAGACATCGGCAAGACGGTTTCTCACTACGGTGGTCTCCGAATCACAGCCAGTCAGGCCATCGAGTACGCGGCATGGGGAAAGGCCAAACAGTTGGCATGGGACAGAGGGTACGACTCCGAAGGCAAGACATGCTACATCTGCTACTACGATGCCGGGAACTGCGCTTATGCTGGTTTCATGAGGATGCTTTTGACTCCGGAAGAGCGCCAAGAATGCTACAGAGGGTCAGTCTTGCCCAAGGAAGAGCTCCTGGGTGACACAGTGGAGCTGGCGCTCGGGCTTCTTACAATTGCAATGAGACACCCAAGTCATTTTCCGAATTGGGGTGGCCTTGAGGGAGCAAATGCGTGCGCGAGGGGAATCGAAAGATCATTCTTCCGCTACGCGTCGGCCGAAGCTATCGAGCTGATCACGGTTGACTCCCCGCGCAAAAGGACACCGCCCAAGAAGAATGAAGCAGTCGCTGAGATCGTCAACAACATGTCCGCTGACCTCGTGATTGATTTCACAGTGATCGTCGATGGTGATATCTACCCTGTAGAGATTGCGAGAACCGACGAGACACAGGCCGCTGACAACGTCACGGACGATCCAGGGTTCTCAGTTGCTCCACCAATACCTGCACAGGATGTAGATGTGGATGCGCAACCCGAAGAAGAACAAGGTGCAGAAGGCCCTGATCCCAGGCATGCAATTCGTGAAGGATTTGTCGCGCAGCTTCAGGACTATGTGGGCGTACTCGCTCAGGGCGAAATGTCAGTCGGAAGCGACCGCATCACGTTCTGTGTCGCTTGTGGCAGTGATCTACACACTCTGTCCAATTGCACAGAAAATGCTGCAACCCGGGATCTGGTACTTCGAGGCGTCCAGATTATCAAGGAAAGCCTTCTTCGATATCCACGTCGAGTACCTCCACAAGAGGCTGAGCCAATGGACGTTGACACCACAGACCATGTGAGTGTTGCATCCTCGGACCGACGACCCAAGGCCAAAGCCCGACCGCGACGCGGAGGCGAAGCCGTACGGGGTGATGTGGTCTTGATCCGTTATGAGAACAAACACAATCTCTGCACGGATGTGGAGAACCGTCGGGGCCTACATGATGCTTGTGGCGTACCACTGCAGGAATCGGGACCAGAGAATAGCCAGCGAGTGGTGGACATCATTGAGCAGCTTTCGGACCATCGCGACCGACGCCTACCTCAACGAGGAGACCGTCCTAGCTTTGCTTACGATGAAACACTCATAGCTACACCAATGCAGGCTATGAATCCATCGGCGGCGGAAGGCCAATCCGGTGCGGGATTCTCGACCTGATCCCAACCAAGGGTGCAAGCTTCATCAACAATCGGTGGGACATCGTGAACGAAGTTGTCCTTCGCAACATCACCCGTCAGCGCAGACTGAACGCGGATTGGGCGCTATCATGCATCCAATCTGACTTGCGCCACAGAATCGCCAGGCGCCCAGGCTCGGAATGGCTTGACAACAGGTGCCAGGTGGCATTCAACAGTGTCATCAAATGTGATGAAGGAGGGTGGGTGATGATCGAAGACTTGGTGAGGCATGAGCCACTATGGACCCATGAAAGCAGACGCATCACCGAAGCGGTCTCAAGGACCGATGAGCAACAGAAGAAGAGAGTGTACAATGAAAGACTTCAGCTATTGTTCCAAGGGAACATGATTGCAGCCACGAAACGCAACAAGGCCAAGATTCGGTTGCAGTTCCTGGGTGTGAGAGTGAAGGACCCCGGCACGGAAGTTCTTGGATCAGCAGGTTCGAACAGGTTGGTATCGGTTCAGGACCAGATCACGGAGATCCAGAACAACGATCATTGCCGGCATGGCCAGAGGTACCTGAACATATGCAACGGCTGGGTGAAGCCATGGGCAGTTCGGGCTACGAGTGGTCACTCTGCGCACTCAGATCCCCAGAACAACTTGCTTCAGTTGGACAAGAACAGGTTCGCAATATCTCCATCTATGACCCTCTTGCAACGTCTTGGAGGTGCGTTCCACGCTACGGCATGCCGCAACTTGGATTCCATTGTCACGCAAGGCATCATGCCTGGTTCGGAGGACCCCGACGGGGACTTCGACCATAGGCGCCAATTCCGAGGCAACCAAGGTGGCAGACTCCACAGCTATTGGGGGGTGTTTGCGCCGTTCGATCACCGGAACGCAACGACCAAGATGCGAGTACATGGACGAGACGCCAAGCACATGCCATTGGCGGTCCTTCATGTCCCATCGCAGGACCTTGCACGAGAAGATGGACGTATCACAGACAGCGGCATCATGATCGTTGGCCGAACGATACCTTTCCATTTCGTCAAGGAGGTATGGTTTTGCGTCCCGGATCCTCGAGATACACACTCTTTCGCTCTGGTGGAAAAGATCTACGATGAACGGTTGGAGAAAGAGCTGGTGTTGGACTACAATGCATCACCGTTGCTTCCTGAGTTCGAGAGATACCGAACGCCAAGCAAGATCATGGAATTGCTTTGCGAGATGCCTCCTGGACCCCACGACACAAGCAAGGAGCAGATCATTCGAGACCTCACGACTGTCCTGGAGTCCCACAGGGAGAACACGGTTCGGCATCACTACATGGACAAAGGAATCAAGTTTGTCATCAAGAATTGGCGACCCGAAGACCTACGCAGAGACGAGGATGGACGGAGAATGAGGGTATGCCCGGCATGCTACAACATCGTTCCAGCATGTTTCTCCCGATGCACGTCTTGCTGGTCACAGTTCGTTTCGAGCGGATATTACCAAGGTTCTCCACAACGGGAGACTCCTACGGAGATCCCCAGTGACTTCATTGCTCAGACAATGGAAGCCGCAGCAGCCGCAGTGCCTGAGGCGCCCGAAGAGGAGCAGGAAGCCATGGAGGTAGAGACCGTTGCGGAACCTGAAGAAATCCCAGAACCATCTGTCATCGCGGAGGACGATCCAGAACAGGAACCTGATGAAGAAATGGACATAGAGCCAGGAGAGGACTTTGATGACGCAGTCCAGAAGCAATTGCACAGGAACGTCGTCCCGTCTTCGTTACCGGCCAGTCTTTGAACATCGATCCTGAGCTACAACTTGCACGTACCGCCATGCAGCCATCCTACTATTCTGGAAAGCGAAATGCCCATTGCATTGACGCGAACATGACCGCTCTTTCGTACATGGCATACGTGGTATGCAGATCCATCTACAAGGCTTGGTCAGGATTCGCAAAGTGGGCGACTATGCCGTTGTTTCAGATGAGGGAAAGTTTCGCACTTGGCCAACGCTACGATGTGCTTGGAAAGTGGGGATCTTTGGCGGCAGTGGATAGGGAAACGGGTGTGAGCAAGGATGTGACTGATGAGGAGATCATTCGCTTTGCCAAGGAGCCTGAGAACCTCAAGCAGTATGATCCCAACGGGACTTACACCTTGAAGCGCTTCCGGACGAACCAGATGCTTTCTTTGCTTACACGGGGAGCCAACATGATGGGAATTGGCAGGGACAACTTCAACCCTACTACTTACTTGAAGAGCGAAAGGGATGAAGATGTGAAGGCTATGCACTTTTGTTGCCTGAACGTCCTGTGCGAGGTGATTCCAATGGTGACGGGACACCAACAATTCTCAGTGCTACGACCAACGCCAACTGGACCGGTGGACTTCTTGTACATCGACCCCGTCGGTATCCTGCTGACTCATTCTGATCAGTCAGTCCAGACCATCGGCTTGCTGGTGGACCACAGTGTGCAAATGCCTGCGCATTTCATGGACAGATTGAACAGATCCAAGGCTGAGAGACAGCAAAACCCGACGACCAAGCGTACTGAAGCCCTACACCACATTTCGGCCGCTGACTATCTCCCTCCAGGTGGTACTTCCATCCTGGACACGCCTGTCACTACGGAGGAACGTGAAAGCGCTTCTTCGTCCAAGGGACCTTCAAAAGGGCGTGGGAGAACCGGAGGTGAGCAACATGGAGGCTGGAACTCCAACTCCTACTACGACTACACCGCCGGCAAAGGCCGAAACAAAGGCAAGGACAAGGGAAAGCATCGGGAACAGTATCCAGAGGAAAACCTCCGGCCCTGGGACCGCGATCCTGCGACCACGCGAAGATGGAGGTGAATCAACGCTTGGTCTTCCTCGCCTATCAGTTCGTGACCTCTGAGCTTCGCCCATGGAATGCCATCGCGAATGCTTCTTTCTTCGGTGACGCCTGATTCGTTTGTCATTTCAGGGGATCGTTACTGACGTAGATGAGTGTCACAACGTTTCTAATTGGGATGCAAAGCTCTGATTTTCAATGTCAACGTTGCGGCGGAACATTTTCTGTTGTCCTATCGTGCCATCTTCCGGGTGAGCAGCGTCGGAGACGCAACTCATGGGGGGTGCGAACGGACTGCGATGCCTTGTCAAGTTCTAAGGTGTCACTATAAGAGCTGTGAGCAAGACCGTGTAAAGTGCAAGAGAAGGGGGCACGCTACGCGTCCCTCGACTCTAGGGGGCATGCTACGCATCCCTCATCTTTACCTTTCTATGTGACCGCCAACGCAACGTTTGGCTCAAGTCAATGCCCATAGCTAAGTGCTATATGTGTCTTCTATCCTGAGCAATCAGAGCTATCCCGTTGCACAGACGAACCGCCGCCGGCAGTGAGTGCAAAAGGAACGGCCGCCGGTTCTGCCTGCATAGGATTGCACGTGTGGAAGTAAGAGGGAGAGACAGGGTCCAGTCTGTGGAGAGTGCTAGCCAGCCACACCTACATTCATTACAGCTCTGGTGGGGAGAGCAGCAACCAAGTCGAGATCAATCCCCCACGCAATTCTTAGTACTGCTGTCATTGTTTGTAGTAGTCCTAATCCTGGTATCAGTGTTCATATGAGTAATAGTTTTGTGGTAGTATTGATATTAGGATGGGTATTGCTTTAGTACTAGTATTGGTATTGGTATTTAGTATTAGTATTAGCATCAGTATTAGTATTAGTATTGAATAAAAGTATACATATCAATAATAGTAAATATGAACTCGTGATTATGTTCGTGCTGGTGTTAGTGCCAGTGTCGATGTCAATGTCAGTAATAGTACTCGTGTTAGTATTAGTATCAGTCTGAATGCTGGTTTTAGTATCTGTTTATTATTCACAGAAGTGCTGGTATTAGTATCAGTATTAGAAATAGTTTTGATATGTGAATATACTGATTGATTCGTACATTTTGAGCTTAATATAATAATACAGTAATGTATTCGAACAATAGTATATTTGCAGAGTTGAAGATTGCGCGAATATATTAGTACGTTGGTGCATGAGTACATTAGTATATTGGTGTATCATGATATTCGTATGTTAACGTAGTAGTATATTAGTATATTATTATAGTGGTCTATTACTACATTTACTATATTCGTATTTTCCCTAATAGCTTATAGGTATATCAATATGTTGGCATAATGGCATGTGAACATGTCAGTGTACTTGCCTTTTACAGTATTCGTATATTAGTACACTAGCATATTTAGTGATAATTAGTGTTAATGCCAGTGCCAATGTCGATGTCAGTTTTAATCAGTCTTAATGATGAATTTAACATCAGTGTAATATTCGCGGACGTGCTAGTATGCGTATCAATACTATAACTAGTTTTGATATATTAGTATACTGATAGATTATATAAACAGCTTAGTATACCAACACATTATAATGTATTCGAACAGTAATATGTTTGTATACCTGCATGTTTGTATGCTCTTAGTATATTAATGCATGCGTACGTTCGTGCATGAGTACATTAGTATATTGGTGTGCTATTATCTTCGATTATTAACATATTAGTGTATGAGTATCCTGGTATGCTACTTCATTTATCATATTCGTATATTATCTAACAACTTTTTTGGTATATCCATATGTTAGTATACCATTGCCATGTGTCAGTGTACTTGCATATTACAGTATTCGTGTCTTAGCAAGTTAGCATATCAATACAGTATAATCAGACGTTAACAAGTAGTATATTGTCACGTTGGAAACTGGGTATATGACAAATTAAATACGAATATACTACGTTAGTACACGAATGCATTGATATATTTGCTTTTCAGATAGTGGTATGTATATCTGCGGACATTAATATACGCAGGTGTCTGTTAGTATTGGCATTAATATCAATATGAATATGACTATTGGTAGGCGTAGGAGTATTAATGTTAATAATAGAATTAGTAATGTGCATATTCGAAATGAAAGCATTAATATACATGTCAACGTTAGTGTTAAAAGCACTACACAGTAATCTTACTTGAGTCATATATAGAGCAGATTCCAGCATTTCCAAAATTACCAAAATTCTTTCCCCTAACTTTCCGGATTTCCAAAATTTCCAAAATTTCCAAAATTTCCAAAATTTCCAAAATTTCCAAAATTTCCAAAATTTCTAAAATTTCCAAAATTTCCAAACTTTCCAAAATTTCCAAACTTTCCAAAATTTCCAAAATTTCCAAAATTTCCAAAAAGTCCGCCCTTATGTTTTGGAAAAATCCTGTCGACTAGGTCGGGAAATTTTGGAAATTTTGGAAATTTTGGAAATTTTGGGAAATTTTGGAAATTTTGGAAATTTTGGAAATTTTGGAAATTTTGGAAATTTTGAAATTTTGGAAATCTGGAAAGTTAGGGGAGAGAATTTTGGAAATTTTGGAAATTTTGGAAATGCTGGAATCTGCTCTATATATGACTCAAGTAAGATTACTGTGTAGTGCTTACTATGTAGTGTGTCAGCACAACCCTCATCCATGCACGTGTGCTCTGTAATTCCTTTCTTGGTAGGACACCCGCGCGCCTTATCGTGCTGCTTTCTGGTCTCAGTCTTTTGGTGGTTCCAGGGATACGTTCGGAGGGCTCAAACTCGATACTCCGGAAAAAGCACGAACACGCCGGTGGGAGCGATGTTTTAAAAGGGATGGTCTGTCATGGGGGGGGGGGGTGACCATATATATCTACATATTATGTTATGTGTATTATATGCTATATATGTTATATTATGTGTTATTTTATATTGTGTATATATATATATGTATACATATATCATAGACGCCCTACATCATAGACAGCCCCTATAAGAAACCTTAGTGGAACCCTTGTAGGCGCGCCGCTTCTAGGAACCCATATAGAACCTCATCAATGGCTCTATGAGGACTGAACTCAATCGGACTGCTTGGCTTTGGCGCTTGAGGACACGCAAGGTTTGTTGAGGCTCTAGAAGTCCATGGCGCCCGAAGAAGCAAGTTCACAGCCTCCTAAAAGCCAGATGCCCGAGAGTCAAAGCCTCTTCGAGAGGGATCTCAAAGTGAGAAGGAAACGAAAACCAAAAACCAAACATTGCAGGAACACTGCTATGGGAAATCATAAATCGTGTTTGTTCACGAAAGCAGCAATTAAGATCGACAGGTGCAAGAATATCCGAACACCACTTTGTAGTACTTGCTCAATAAAGCACACTGTCGACAGTAACACTAATGTGCATGATAGCAGCCATGCAAATGTACAGTAACATGAACAATGACCATACTACTACTCAAGACAACAAAGTAACCAGAAGGGAGAAGGAGACCCCGAAAAACGAGCCGAGACCCGCACTCGGATTGAGGCGCAGGTCCTTCGGAGCACTTCCCCCACACACACGCTTGGCGGGGGTTTATGAGAACTTCTTCTGCAGACCACAAACCCTTACAACATCAAAACCGCAGAAGCCCAAGACCGCCCCAAACCTCTCAAGACCCTAAACTCTCTAAAACCCTTGAAGCCATGAACCGTAAACTCCAAACCGCGTGGGTTTCACGGGGTTCAAACTTCTGAGTTGTGCAAGTTCGAGGCTTCGGGTTTAGGTTTTAAGGTTGCCTTTCGGGGGCCTAAGTTCAGTTTTGGGGGCTTGGTGATTTAGGGTTTAGGGTTTTTGGCTACCCCTCTAGGGCTTACAGCTGGCGTTTGGAGGCTTAGGGCTTGGTTCAGGGCTTCGGGTTGATTCTGCCCGCCTGGCACACGTGGCCGGTGACCCGGAAGCAAAGTGATCGGTGTAGCTGCCTAGCCGGGGATCGGCAGGTTTCGAGTTCAGGGTCCAGGGGACCGCGGGATCTTGATCTTGATTCAGGGTGTCAGGCACTAGGGCTTTTGGGGCTTACGGGATCTAAACCTAAAAGGCAGCCCTCTGAGCAACAACCCCTAAACCCAAAACCCTATATCCTAAGCCCCAAAAACCCAAAACCCTATATCCTAAGCCCCAAACCCCAAACCCTAAACCTTAGGGTTGAAGGCTTTCGCTCTGAGGCTCCAAGGTTGAGGAGGTTTGGGGATTTGAGACTCGGGTTGTGGGCGGAGGGTTTGTGGGTTTTTTTTTGCTAGGGCCCTGCGCGCCGACTGCGTGCGCGCATTGGCGCCATCTCGGGGGACTTCCGCAATAATCGCCCTAGTTCTACGTAGTTAAACTGTGGGGGTGTTGCGGTGTGGTCCGGCTTGAGCTCAGGGTGGTACCTTTTAAGGAGGACTTCTAGGAAGTACGGGAATTGCATTCCTCTGCGCTTACCCTGTGCTGCTATTCTGGACTGGGGACTCTATACTATGGCTAAACACCTCTTTGAGTTTGTGGGGTTTAGGGTGTAGGGTTTAGGGCTATAGAGTTCATAGGGCTTAGGGACCCCATCCCACAAACTGCCTAACTCAAACCATAACTCCTGAAAAACCCTGAGCCCTAGGTCTGAAAGCATGCGGCAGTCATCTCGGAAGCAGCCGTCGGTAATACCGAACGCACCGAGGTTGACGAAGACCTTGAAGATCGGCTTCGTGGGTTCGGAGTTAAGCTTAGAACTTGGGTATTTAGGGGCTTACAGCTTCTCTATGGGGTTTAGGGTTCGGGGCTCAGGGTTTGGGATTTGGAGATGTTCCGTCACGTGGTCATGTATCGGGATTGTTCTTTAAAACCCTCCCATATACCAACCTTCACAGCCTAAAACCCTAAACCCTAAACCCTCCTAAACCCCTAAACCCTAAACCCTAAACCGTGGCTCTGCAGCCTTGCCGCTTCCCAGGTTTTGGGCTCAAGGTTTGGGATCGTTCCTGGATACTTGGTGCAGGTCTCTGTTCTGGGAAGGCGAAGCGTGAAGCCTTAAACCGTGAAGACCTCAACTTAAAACTCTGAACAATGAAACCATAAAACCCTAAACCCTAAAACCCTAAACCCCAAAGCCCTAAGCCCTAAAACTCTCAAACCCTAAAGCTCTAAACCCCAAAACCCTAAAACCCTAAAGCCCTAAAACCCTATGCAAGCCACAAACTTCCGAAGCCCTGAAAACCCCAAAGCCTCAGCCCTGTCGGCCGCTACGACCCCCGGAAATCCCTAGTTCCACTGGCCCCTAAGGGGTTTAGGGTTTAGGGTTTCTAAAGAGTTGGGGAGTTAGGGCTTTTAGGGAGTTAGGGTTTCTAGGGAGTTAGGGTTTTAGGGGTTTGGGGTTTAGGGTTCAGGGTTTAACTAGGGCTTAGGGTTTAGGGTTTCACTAGGGCTTTGGGTTTAGGGTTCAGGCTTTAATTAGGGTTTAGGGTTTAACTAGGGATTAGGGAAACCCATCCGAGTCCCCTGCGCCAGCACCGGCCACTCCGCGGATAGTCTGAGCATGCGCGATGCAATCCGGCCTGGAGTCGGGCGCAGGGCATCGGGTTCAGGGCGTAGCATACGCTGGCTAAGGTGTACTGCATCCGGGCCGTGGTCAAAGCCGGATCCCGGAAGCAGTTTGCTGGTACTGTTGATGATCGTTGGTGCACGCCCGGGCGTTCAAACTCCAACCACACCTCCCTCCAAAAGACAGCCAAAGATCCAATCCCGAAACCCCGAACACTAAACCCTTAAGCTCTTACATCCTTCACCCTGAACCCCAAATCCTAAACTCAAAAAACCAAAAAACAAAAACCCTAAACCCAAGGCCCAGGGCACCGGCCACTGCAGCCGCTTGGGCGCAGTGTCCGAGAGCCCGCAGCCTCAGTGGCTGTTTGGGGTTTAGGGCTTAGTGGGTATCTGCAGGGTTTAGGGTTCAGGGTTTAGGGTATAGGGTTCAGGGGTTAGGGTATAGGGTTCAGGGTTTAGGGTTTAAGGGTGTAGGGTTTAGGGTTTAGGAGTTTAGGAGTTTGGGCTTACTTGGAAGCGCGCGGAAAGTTTTGCTTTGAAGGGTTTGAGGGGTTTGGGGTTTGGAGTTGTGGGGTGTCGGATCTTTGGTTCGGGGCTTTAGAGCTTGGGTGTAGGGCTGTGGACCCAGAGACTCCAATATCCCTTAATTAAGGAACATACCTTAAATCATATTAAGGATCCTACCATAATGTAAGGAGTATTCCTTAATTAAAGGCTATTGGAGTCTCTGGAGGACCACTTCTCATGGTTTAAGAGCATCAGAGGGCTTTGGAATGAAAGTTGACAAGCCGAAATTCGTCTCCGGCCTAGCCTGCCATGCCGTATGATCTGACGATCTGGCGGTGATGGTCCAGCAGTTATGCATGTTGAGCTTTGCAGCAAGGCAGGCAACGTTGTGCCGACACCAGCACTTGGGCCCGGCAACATGACTGTCGTCAGCAGCTAAGCTACGCTGAGCCGCTCCGATGTTGGGCACAAGTTGCGCTCAGATCACGAGGAGCCTCTGAACTTCTTTACAGCTTCAGGAGCGATCTGCTCACATTTCCCCACTAGACATGGAAGGATCTCGGAGGCTTCTCGGCTCCATGTTGCTTCTCTTGGACGGCCTGGGTGAGAGAGCGATTCCAAGGATTTCTCACCGCAGGCACCTTGAGGCCAACGTGCTGAGCTCTGCAGCATATGACGATGAGCCGACTATTGCCCCCCCCTCCCCGATCTCATGGCACCCGATTGTCGGGCCACACCCTCCGTCATAGCAATAATAGATATTCAATCTAGCGTAATTAAAGACCAGATCGCTAGATGAAGTTGTGCTTGTACCCTGGGGCTTGAAACCGTCCAAGAATGAGATTCGCAACCCGACCTCTGCCACAACTCATGCGACAACAATCTAATCCAGAAGACTGGGTTTGGGTTCAGGTGTAGGCTTAGGAAGCTTTACTGTTTGAGACCAAGGCTGGATGAGATGCAGTTAAGTACAGCCGGCGCGTCTGTCCATGGGTCCCCACAAGCTCATGCGTGACAGAACTGCCGCTCAGGGTTGCAAGCATTGCGTTGCCGTAGAATGCCATGGCATACGTTCTGTAGGGTCACAATATTTCATTCCTTTGCAGCCCTGCAAAATCTGTTGGTGCTGGTAGGTTAAGGTATGCCTCGAAATTTTTGGCCCAGCCCTAGACCTATTCTACCCTACAGCTACTTTAGGGGCCTTCATAATTAGAATAGGGTTTTGGGGCCCATTATATTATAAATATAAGAAGGACCCCCAAAAAAGGTATAGGCAATTATTTAAGCCCCTATATTACCTACCACAGAGTTGAAAAGTCGACCCTCGACACTGAAACCCAAGGAGGACATTTGGGGTTTAGGGCTTGGGGGCTTAGTGTTTAGGGTTTAGGGGTTAGGGTTTGGGGTTTAGGGTTTAGGGTTTAGGGTTTGGGGTTTAGGGTTTAGGGGTTTAGGGTTTAGGGTTTAGGGTTTAGGGTTTAGGGGTTTAGGGTTTAGGGTTTAGGGTTTAGAACGCGAAAGGGAACCAAACACTCCAAAATCTTGGACATTCAAAGATAGAGGGATCCGCCGTAGGTAGGTACTTAATTTGCATAAACCCTAGACTCTCTAAACCCAAAACCCCTAAGTAAGGGGCTTGGGTGGGTGTCTCCGGTAAAATCCCAACACCTTCAGCCTAAAACTCTGAGAGCGCGACTTTCCTGCTGGCAGCCTGCGGGCGGGTTTAGGGCTTACAGGGTTTAGGGCTTTTTTTGTTTAAGGTGTAGGTTTCAGTAGGGTCGAGGGTCATTTTGAGCTGAGGCTTCCAGTTGGACACATGTACGGCTTCGGGGGTCTATAGTTCTGGCTATGGGATTTGATGGGTTTGGGCTGTCGGAAAGTCATGGGGCGAGGATAAACCACGCCGATAATCAAACCTAGAACTAGCAATATGTTCCGGATTCGTGCCGTGAGGCCCTTACAAAAACAATAGCTATGGCAGGTCCTGGTCGGCCCACAAGTTATGAGACAAACCCTAGAAATTGCAGGCTCAAGCCCCTTAGCACCCTAAACCCTACTTCCAATCTCCCAGCGTAAACCCAAAAGGCCGAGAGGCCTCTTTTCAAATCGGTTAAGGGTTTAGGGGCCCGAATCTTGAATCAACTGAAACTTCTAATCCCTAAACTCCGCCTAAGCTCTCCAAAGCTAAACACTGAGCCTTACACCGCGAAGGTCCTGAAGCAACTGAAATCTCACAGTGCGAACTTTTCCGGTCCGTGCCTGGGGGGAGCTGTTTCACTTCCACCTGCCCCCGTGGTTCGAGCTTCGGAACTTTATGGGAGTTTCCGAATATTAGGGGTACCTTGTTTTGGGGTCCTTTAATAAGGATCCTACTATTTAGGGTACTATATTAGGCTCCCCCATTTTCGGAAACTCCCTGATGGTGCTTTGTATTATAAGGCTTGAGAGCATTGACCAAGGATTCGCTGAGTTTATTGGCCGCTATGGGGTCATCATGCATGACAGGGGCTGAGTCTAATGGTCCACAGAGCCTCTCTCCGCAATGCAAGTTTAGACTGTAGGTGTTGGTGCACTAGAAACGGATGGTCTGAGGTTTGAAAAAGACTGATAGTTTAACACAATAGCTTGGTGTCGAAGGATTGAGGCGTGCTTCGGGTTCACATTCTAGTGCTTTAAGGAGCTGAGGTATAATCGTTGAGACAGCCGCACTAGCAATCAAACCCTAAACCCTAAATTCCTTAACCAAATCCTTTCTGACGCTGCTAACAAAAGCCGGAATTGGATTTGCTGGGCGTCGCTTCGCCGTTTCACGAGCAACAAGGCACAGAAACCGCGGTTTTGGGGTTTATAATTGTTAAGGGTCTGGGTACGCTAATTTTAACCGAAACGTTTGACCGAAAGTTTTGACCGAAACGTGTGACTGTGGGGAGGCGGGCAAGCGTAATGGGTCGCTCTGCACCATCGATGTCGAGGGGCTTGAGCGCCGCGCACGCCGCGGGCTAGGCTGTGCTGCGCTGGGCTCGGCAGCCCAACAAATGTGTGTCTCATGTAGAAAACACACACACAGAGACACACACACACACTTACTTGCTTGAAAGTGGGCAAGCCGGTACCTTGTCATGACAAAACTGATTTTGCTGATGCTGGCGCCGCCGGGTTTTGTCACGATCTTGTATACAGAAAAAAAGAGGCGCTTTTCTTGTACAAAGTACAAAGCACGGAAAACATGCTGACAAAATTTCGCTATTCAAGGATGCAGTCCACCAAACCGCACGAGCGGGATTTTAGTGGCAGCACCCTTAAACTAAACTTTTGCCTCTGACCGGAAGAATCTACATCGTCTAAACTAACCACACTCAGAGGATCATAAAACTTAGTAAGTACGTTATAATCGGGGTTTTGAGTCCCCTAGGTGGGTTAACCAAAAATAACATACCTATAGCCTTACTTCTAAGCCCCGGGTTTAGGGTTTAGGGGTTGTAGACAAACGCACAACTTCCTTGTGATGTCTTTCTTGAAGGCTTTTTGCTTTAGGTTTTAGGGTCTTGGGCCTCGACTCCAACAACCCACTCAACCTAACGCACAGCCAGAGCAAGCTGCTGTTTTGCCTGGTTTTCTCCCACCGTTTTTTTATGAATGCAAATCCCTAGTTCGGAGCGCTAAAGCCCTAAACATTCTCGCCCTCAAAGCCTGAAAACCCAAATCCTAAACCCCTAAACCCCAAACCCTAAACCCCTGAACCCCGGAACCCCTCTAAGGAACCCTTATAGATCCCTTTAAGGAGCCCCTATAGATCCCTTTAAAAGCCCTAACCACTTAGCCCCCATTCAAAAGCCCCCCATACCGCGCATGCGTCGACGGGTCGAGCCTGCCAGGTTTCCAGGTCTCGATAGGCCTGGCGCCGGTTACCCACTTAAAGGATCATGGGAACGTATGGGGGTTTAGGCTTCCCTAAAGGGTTTCTATAAGGTTTCCTGTAAGGGATCAAAAAGGGGGAGTTTAGGGTACTTAAAGGATCATGGGACTTAGTAAAATGTAGGGTTCCTTAAAAGGGTTCCTTTAAGGGATCTATAAGGGCTCTATAAGGGGCAGTTTAGGGTACTTAAAGGATCATGGGACTTATATAGTAAGTAGGTTCTAATTGGGGTTATAAGTCCCCCTAAGTGCGGTTATCCTAATTATAATCTACTTATAACCTTACTTGCCAAGTCCCATGATCCTCTAAGTAGGGGTTCAGGATCCCACCAATATCCCTCAGCTAAGGAATATGCCCTAGATTACAGTAGGATCCCTAATATCACTTAGGATACCTTACTGAGGGAGTGTTAGAAGCTCTGGGTATGAGACCATGGGGTTCGGGTTCAGGGCCTTGGGGCCTAGCTTTCAGGGCTTGCGGTGTAGGGTTCAGGGCTGAGGTTGTTAAGGTTTACGGTGTTTTGGGGCTTGGGGTTTGGGGTTTTGGACAGGGCTTTGGGTTTTGGGTGTGGGTTGGGGTTTGTGGCTGGGGTTTGAGCGTTCAAGGTAAAGATTGACGGTGCAATGCTTGGAGAACCCCTAAACTGCTTCGGACGCTCGTTCAACGTCTGAGACGGGCTCACCAAATCACCTTGAGTTCAATGCACCCCGAACCCAACGTCCGCCGTCGGGCTTTAGGAGTTTAGGGTTTGGGATATGACATGACCTAACCCCTCAGCCCGTGTATGCAGTAACATCGCCATCACACCTTGCGTGCCACCCTGCCACTGATTCAAAAAACAAACACCCTCTACCACCCGAAACTACCTTGAACCCTACAGTCCTATGATGTTCCTAGGCCCCAACCCTCAAGTCGAGGAACCCTGAAACCAAGACCCCTCCCGAGCACCCGCCCAACAAAGAAGCAGATTCTGTGCCTTTCGAACACCTCTTGAAGGTCGACTTACCCAGAGACTCCAATATCCCTTAATTACGGAATATAGCTTAGACCCCTACTATAGTTCAAGGATGTTCAAAGAACATTCCTTAATTATATTGGCGTCTCTGGGTACTTAAACTCGGTTATCCAAATCACGGCTTAAGGCTTACGGTTCAGGGTTAGGGCTTCAAGTAAATCGAGCGAGCCCCCGCCTCTGTCGAGGTCTCCTGGGAAGGGCTTTGCAAAGTGCTTAGGGTTGTAACTTCCAGGGCTTGGGATCTAGGGCGAAGCGGGTTCCATGGTGTCGGGCTGTGAGAAATCTGGGCTGCCACAAACAGGGAAGATCTCCCAGAATCTTCCGGAAGCATCCCGGGTAAAGTGCATCACAGGTGGCATCTCGAAGGCCATCCTGCCCACTTTGTCGGTTGCTCTAGACCTAAGAGTAGTCTAGGAATGAAAAGGGTGCCCTTCTTCGGTTGAAAGGGGTCTATAAGGGAACCTGAACCTTTAAGGTGTACTCCTTCATTAAGCGATGTTGGGGTCTCTGCAAACCTCAAAACCCGAAAATGCTGAGCTTTGTGTGGAGAGTTCGGCTCAAGAAGATTCAAGGTCGTAGGGGCCTTGATAACTAGAATAGGGTCTTGGGGCCCGCTATACTAAAGATATAATCAGGAACCCTCAAAATAGTATAGGTAATTGGTTAGGCCCCTATACTAGGTCCCAGGCGTTAGGGTTTAGGCGTACGAGTTCTAATTACTTTTAAATTCTGAAAAACTTTTTGGGCTCTTGGGCTCCATTCCTAAACCCGGACATCAATAAAGGTGAATGCATAGCCCAAACCCCACCCCGAAAGGAACCCAAACCCTAAAAAAAACCATAGGCTCTTGACAGAACTTAAACCCTTAAGCCATATTTGTTAAGCCCTCACAGGACCTCACAGCACCCCTAAGCCATAAACCCTAAACCCTAGAGCTAAACCCTATAGAACCCTTAATGAACCCTTATAGAACCCTTATATAACCCTGATAGAACCCTGGTAGATCCCTCTTAGGGATGCCCCCAAAGCACCCCGCAGGAAGCTGAGCGCCGCACGCCGAAGACCTGACAGGGCCAGTTGCGGGGCTTAGTGTTTGAGGGTCCAGGGTTCAGAGTTTGGGGTGTGGGTTTAGGGTGTAGGGTTTAGGGTTTGGGGTGTGGGCTTAAGGATTTTTGAGTTTCTCGTTTCGGGTTTAAGGTTTCAGGGCTCCGAACTGCTCAAATAGGGGGTCCTTTCAATGCTTTTACGATGTTCCGGACAGGCTGTTCGGGTGGCAGCATGATGGGGACAGGGTTTGGGGGGTGTAATCTGATAGGGATGAAAAAAAGACGGCTAGTTGAAGTAAGTATTCGGACATTATGGTGGGATCTTGCGTGGCGCTCGGCTTAAGGCCTGGTACGGATCCGCGTTCTGCAGACTTCAACCTCCGGAAATCATGGAACTTAGCTATGGCTTATGAATACTACACCAACAACTACTCTACGACGGCTACTACTGCTACAGTACTAGTAACGTCGACACGGACTACGACTGCGACAATAACGACAGTGACAACGACAATGAGGACTGCGACGACGACTACTACGCCAGCAGTAACAATAATAGTGCCGGCGGCCGTGGAATTAGCAAAAGCAACAGTGCGGCAGCAGCGGCAGACCGCATGTTCCCCGTCACCATCGTATTCTCAACAGTTGCAGTCATGAAGAGTATCTTCCTGTTTACATGTGCGCGCAATACTATGACTGTGAATATTTGTGATTATTCCTGTTGTTGCATCGCTAGTATTCTCGCTGTAAAAAGCTTGATGGTGAAGGTGATGAAGAAGAGGATGCTGATAATATAATGGTCGTTATCATCGTTCCTCGCAGTATTACAAGCCCTCTCATGCATCCCTTCCACCGCCATGCGCCTTGAGCCGATGCAACGTCTGCACACGGTCTTCACGCCGCACAGTCTTCAAGACCTCAATGACCTCCGCCTGCGAGCAAGGATGTGGAGGGCTTACGATTCCGAATTCAGGAAAAGGGAGTTGCGCCGCACTTAACTAGGGTTTAAGGTTTGTGGCTTAGGGCGTTTCGTCGGTGCTGTTGCTATTTGTTTCACTGCTAGGAGTCGTACCACACCTAAGACTGCTCTCGCTGCTGCCAGGATATTAGGGTTGGCTATGTGCAGCTGTGCAGCTCTACATAGGAGTTTCCGAAAATAGGGGTACGTTATTTTGGGACCCTAATAATAAGGATCCTACTCTTTAGGGTACTGTATTAGGGTCCCCTATTTCCGGAAAGTCCCACATAGCTCTACACTCGCTCACATGTCCGAGCACTGTCTTCATGTAGATGTTGTCAGCACGATGAACAGGATGACGACGACTTTGATGCGATGTGGCTAACCGAATGAATGACTGTGATATTGAAGATCATGATGCTCATGACTGTCAAGTAGAATCATTGCCGCGATTTTGTTGATAAGCTTGTTCTGCAGCGATTCTGTGTACCAGCGAAGGCAGGGCTGGGTGCTTGCAGGATTCTCGGTTCGAGGTTCGCGGGAAACGCTCGCAATATCTGGGAAATCGCGAAACTACCACGAACCTCAAAACCCTGAACGCCCCGAAACCGGTAAGAGGGCGAAGAAACACTGAGGCAAAAACTGGTAAAGCTACCTCCCTAATGGAGGGCACGCTCCAGTAGTCTATGTTTAAGACAAGAGCCTTCATAATTATCTATACTGTTTGGGCGGGTCCTTGTTATATGTATAGTACAATGGGCCCCACAACCCTGTTCTAATCATCAAGGCCCCTATATTTTGCGGTTCATCCGTCCGCCATCTACATGCTTCCGGCGCGAGGCCTTCAAGGCTGAGCTCCGGATGGTACGAGGCTCTGACGCGGGTGTCAGCCTCAAGACCCTACATACCAAACCCCATAACCCAAAACCCCTAAAACCCGCAACCCTGAAGCCCCTAAACCCTAAAACCCCTAAAGCCCCAACCCTGAAACCCCTAAACCCTTAAGCAAAATCCCTAAACCCCTAAAACCCCCAACCCTGAAGCCTCAAACCCTAAGGCCCTAAACCCTCAAACCCCAGACCCTAAAACCACCAAAGCCCTAAACCCCAAAACCCCTAAAACCCGATCCGCGAAACTCCCGCCCTCCAGGATTCTAGGCCGGCCTCTTCCCACTCTCCGTCGCCGACCTGCCGACAGCATTGAGCTTTTAGGGTTCAGGGTTGAGGGCTTTAGGGTTTAGGGCTTAGGGGGTTTTGGGGTTCAGGGTTGAGGGCTTTAGGGTTTAGGGCTTAGGGGGTTTTGGGGTTCAGGGTTGAGGGCTTTAGGGTTTAGGGCTTAGGGGGTTTTGGGGTTTAGGGTGTAGGGGTTTTGGGCTTAGCGGTTTAGGGTTTGGTCGGGCTTCAGGGATTTAGGGTTTAGGGCTGGGGTCCAGGATTTGGGGTTGAGGGTTTAGGGTTTAGGGTTGTTTAGGCTTTACAAACGGCAACCACTGAAGCTCCGACCTGGGACTTACTCGAAGGCTCAGGGGACTTAGTAAGTAGGTTCTTCGGATACTGAATATAAAAGATCCCCGAGCGCCCCGGATGTCAGAATATCCTCCCATGCAGTCTTGTGCACCCCCAAGATTGGGCAGTGGTTCTGGCTGGGAAGCTAAGAATAATTCGTAGTGCAAGTGCTTTACATCATTACCACCTGATGGTCTATCACGAAGCCCAGTGCACTGGATCAAGGCACGGTGAAAGCAGGCAAGGGCCGGGGAATCACAGCCTCTACAGTCCTGTACGGTTTTGGGGACATGGTTTGGGGCTGTAGGTGAATGGAGGCTTGTTGGGGTTATGCAGGTTTTAGGGTTGTTGTACTTGGGTTTTGCAGCTGGGGATTGAAAACTTAACTTAGGAGTACTGCTGATGGACAAAATCCTGCATCGCCCTATATACCGAAACTATGGGAATTATGGTACTCTACTACATTTAACCCTAAACCCTGAACCCTAAACCCTAAAAAAACGTATCTACCCTGCAAGCCTGCAACCCGAAACCTCGAAGCCTAGGCCCTGGAGCCTCGACGCATCAACCCCTAACTCCCTAATACCAAAGGGGAAAAGGAGGGCCCCTTAATGGGGACCCCTACCCTATAATGGGCTATATAATGGGTATATAATGGCTATATTAAGGGTATATACCTAGGGGTCCTTATTAAGAGTCCCTCCTTTTACCCTTGGATAACCCTAAACCCCTAAACCCTAAACCCTAACTCCCTAAGCCCCTGAACTCCGAAACCCCTACACCCTAGAACCCCTCGATCTCAGTCCTTCAAATCCCAAAAGCCGGAGCTGAGGGACCCAAGACCCCTTAATGAAGGAATATAGCTTAGATCATGATATCTAGCCCCTTGGAAAAGAGGGTATATCCCTGAATTACGGGGCATTCAACCCTCTAAAACACTTAAAAATCACTTGGAGGAACCCCGTAAAAGGAACCCTAAACTTTAAGGTACATCCCTTAATCATCCTTGCGTTTTTAATTTCTGTAAATGCTCGCTAAACCCATTTAGGGTGTAATATCCCTTATGAACACTGAAAGAAACCTCAGAGTATATCCCTTAATTAAGGAATATACTTTCAAATCATAATATTTAAGCCCCTCAAAAATTACGGTAGATCCCTTAATTAAGGGGCACTGGGCTCTCTTGGGCTCTCTGGGGATCGAAGCCGGCCTTTGGGCGCAGGCGCAGCCGCTGTTGCGCTCGGAGCGTACCTCGCGCACTCTTGTTGCTTACATAAAGGCTTATGGGACTTAATTAGTGAGTAGGCTTTACTGTAATGTCTAATGTTGCTTACTTAGAGGCTTATGGGACTTGGTAAGTAGGTTTCAATTTCTAATGGGGGTCATGACTGCCCTGAGTGGGGTTATCCTAATTATAACCTACTTATAACCTTACTTACTAAGTCCCACTAGCCTTTAAGTAGTGCTCCTTCACGGGTTTTCGGGTTCCTTTAAGGGGTTTAAGGGACCGATAGGGTTACTACATGGGGTTTCGGGTTCCTTTAAGGGATTTAAGGGATCTATAAAGTTACCGCATCGGGTTTCGGTTGCTTTAAGGGGTTTAAGGGATTTATAAAGTTACTACATAACACGGGGTTTCGGGTTCCTTGAAGGGCTTTAAGGGATCTGTAAGGTTACTACATAGCTTTAAGGGATCTGTAAGGGTGCTATCTGGGGCTTAAGGGATCAATAAGGATATTACATAGCTTCGGCTTCGGGTTTCTTTAAGGGATCTATAGGTGTAGGGTTGCTATATCGAGTTTAAAGTTCAGGGTTTCGGTTGGGGGGTTCCATTTCTCAAGCTGGGGTTCAGGGGTTTCGGTGGTAGCAGGGTTCAGGGGGCCTAGGGTTCAGGGGGCCTAGGGTTCAGGGGGCCTAGGGTTCAGGGTTTAGGGGGCCTAGGGTTCAGGGTTTAGGGGGCCTAGGGTTCAGGGTTTAGGGGGCCTAGGGTTCAGGGTTTAGGGGGCCTAGGGTTCAGCGTGTGATGTAGGAGCCTTAATAATCGGAATGGGGTTTGATACAGCTTCTCGACGATGTACCCGCATTTGTCAGGTTTGCCAAAAGGTTCCACATAGGGGCCTCAACAGCTCGAACATGTTTCTGGTAGATTGTAGCACAAAACGCCACACCCTAACCTTAAACCCTAAACCCTAAACGAAAGCCCTCAAAGACCCCGACACAGCCTTGCGCAAATGGCTGCCACTCGCCGCAGCAGCTGCGGGTTTCAGCCGCGAGTCCTGTATGCTTATAAGAATCCTAACCCCAAACCCTAAATCCTAAACTTGAACCGTATTATAGAGTGTCGAGTTTTAAGGCTTAGGGCTCAGGGTTTGTGAGCTGATTGAGCTTCTCCAGCTGCAACCAAACCCTTGATTCTCTAAACCAATGAATCCCGGATGCGTTTTGACCCGAGGCCCTAACATGCCACCGAGCGTGAGTCACACATCAAATCCCGTACTGGGCCAGAATCCCTAAACCCTAAACCCTAAACCCTAAACCCCTAAACCCCTAAACCCTAAACCCTACATAGCAACCCCAAGCTGCAGAACTCTCAGCCCCCCAATCCTTGTAGCATCCTTAAGGGAGGGGAGTCCAAGGGGGGGTTATATAGCCTAGTGATCCCTAATTCTCCCTAGTACTCCCTAAAGTTCCCTTACAGTCCCCTAAGGATCCCTTGTACACACTTGGAAAGCCAACCCATAAACCCCGGACCTGCACCCAAAACCCGAGCTCTGCAGCCTGAGAGTGATGCTTATGTAGACCCAAAAGACATCCCCACATTAAACCCGATATAAAGGCCACGAACATCAAAACCGCATAAAAAAAGACAAGTACCAAGACCTTGTAAAACCCATGAAAATCAAAACTCTGTAAAACCATGAACTGAACGTCAAACCCTAGTCAAAAACCCTACTTTAAAGCCATAAAAATCAAACCTTGTAAAACCCTTGAGAATCAAAATCTTAAAAAAAAAAAAAAAAAGCATGAAAACCAACACCCTAGAAAAAATCAAACCCCTATAAAACCAACACATAAAACCAGATTAAAATCAATGAAAATCAAACCCTATGTTAAACCATGGAAAGTAAAACGCTATCGAAAAAACGCTGAACATCAAAACCCCCCACAAAACCAGCACTCTCACTCTTCCCTAAACCCTGAACCCTAAACCCTACAAAACGCTGGACCCTACAAAACCCTACTTGGAGGCGCAGGGGACTTAGTAAGTAGGTGATAAGTAGGGTTATAATTGGGGTGACCCCACTTAGGGGACTTATAACCTCAATTATAACCTACTTACTAAGTCCCATGATCCTTTAAATAAACCCCAAACCCGGGCGCTCCTGGCGCCCTTTGGGGCGCCTGCCGCGCCCGGCTTCGGGCCTGAAGCTTCGTTAGCGCGGACCTGGCATCATGTCGCCAAGGAGGTGAGGCTTAGGGAGTTTAGGGTTTAGAGTTTAGAGCTTAGAGTTTAGGGTTTGGGGTTTGGGGTTTAGAGTTTAGGATTTAGGGTGTAGAGTTTAATTAGGTTTAGGGTTTAGGGTTTAGAATTTAGAGCTGAAGTTGTTCTTCTGGTCTTGTTTCTGCTTGGAGCTTCTTGATTGTCTTTTCGCCGCGGGGGTGCTCTTAGGAAAACCTGCATTTTCCTCTCACCAGCAAAATGAAGCTTTTTCTATGCTCTTTCGCAGGGAAAGCTACTGTACAAAAGGCAACTGGCCTGGTAGTCGAGGGCCTGCTGACTGTCGGGCTTCTGGGCTGCAGGGTGTTGGGGTTGTAAGCTCTCGGGTCTTCAGGTTCAGCCTTCACCAGTGAGCTGCACAAGTCCAAACCCCAGAGCTTTTGAACCTTAGACCCCGAATCCCGGACCCGCTTAATTTACCCAACCCGGAACTGCTTAACCCTGAACTCCAGACCGAACCAAGCTCCGAGGCCTGAAACCCACATGAAACCCTAAACGGAACCCTAGAAAACCTTTGCAAACACCCGATGCATACCTTTAATAAGACCCTTCGAAAGCCTAAACCCCACGCCCCAAAAACGATCCGAGCCCCAAGCCGAAGCCGATGGAGGGTGCGGACCTGGCGCAGCACCGGACTTCAAGATAATGTAGAGGCCTTAGGTACTGCCCCCATACAGTAAGAGTCTATAATAGGGCTACTATTACGGTCTTACTCTATCTATATTATGAATCAATTATTGAACTATTACTGAGTGGGGGCCGTACCCAATAGAGGCCTCAATAATTGTCAACAAGATTTGGGGCCCCTCTCTTGTATAACTTTCATACGCAGCCTTAGGAATCTTCGACTGTGGGATGTATCAAAGCGGAACAGGAGGCCTTTAAGGGACCCTTTATAAGGGACCCTTTAAAGGGATCTATAGGGATTCTATAAGGGCAGAGGGTTTAGGGTTTCGGGTTTTGGGGTTTAGGGGGTTTAGGGGAACAGGAGGGACCCTTAATGGGGACCCCTATCCTACAATGGGCTATATAATGGGTATATAATGGCTATGTTAAGGATATATTTCCTAGGGGTCCTTATTAAGGGTCCCTCCTGGTCCCCTTGGAATGTAGGGTTTCGGGCCTAAGGTTTTGAGGCTCAAGAGTCTAAGCGGGTTGAATTTCTGGAGCTCGCTTAAAGGATCATGGGACTTAGTAAGTAAGTTATGATTAGGGTTATAAGTCCCCTAAGTGGGGCGATCCTAATTATAACCTACCTATAACCTTACTTGTTAAGTCCCATGAGCCTTTAAGTAGACCCTAAACCCTAAACCCTTATTATAGAACCCTATAGCACCCTTAAAAGGAACCCTAAACCCAACTAAGTCGCATGAGCCTTTATCTAGACCCTAAACCCTAAACCCTTATTATAGAACCCTATAGCACCCTTAAAAGGAACCCTAAGCCCTTACTTACTAAGTCCCATGAGCCTTTAAGAAAGCTTCCTTTCTTTTGGCCAGCCTTGGAGTCGGCGGCGGCCAAGTCGGTTCGCATGGCGACCGACTCCTGGACAGCTTCAACGAACCCAGGCATAACATGGCCCCACATAGAATCCCAAACGGAGTCTTAAAAGGAAACCCAAAAAAAGGAACCCCAAAAGGAACGTACGCGCAAAACCGACGACCTTCGCAGACAGCTCTGCAAGAAAAAGGCCTACAGTGGGATAGGGGCAAGACATATGCAAATAAATCCGGAAAACACAAACATGACGTTGCAGAGGTCGGTGCAATCGGAGTTTAGAAATTTGGGTTTCGACTTTGGGGATTTCGAGTTGCAACCCTATCTGCTTCGGCACCCCCTTGAGAAACTCAAGCACGGCATACCCGAAAGTTTTGCTACACCCCAAGCCATGACTCGAGAACATGTGCACTCGATGCTGCCCAGACTTTAAAGCTCAGAACAGCGACCCAAAGCTTTGTACTAACTTGCCAAAGCCCCCGCCATATATCTTGACCCCGCAAAACCTTATCGAACCTTGAAGAACATGCACCCTGCGAAACCGACTACTAAACCCCGAAACCCTAATCGTGCGCCTTCGGACCCAGCCTAGAACCCTGAACCCTGAACCCAAAACCCTAAACGCTAAGCAAAAGGGTACCTTTTATTATCATAGACCACGCCTCCGCTCTGTGCAGCAGCGCCTTTGGCGCCAAAGCCTCTCAGGACGGTTCAGGGTTTGGGGTTCAGGACATGATTTGGATGCTTGCATGCGCGGGGTGATGTTGTTCACATTGTTGATATGGGAGTTTCCGAGAACAGGGGACCCTAATATAGTACCCTAAATAGTAGGATCCTTACTATAAGGACCCCAAAATGAGGTACCCTTATTTTCGGACACTCCCATATCCCAAATATTGCGAATGTTCTGAGCAATACTGATACCAGATGTCTGTGCTGGTTAGGGGAGTTTTGGACTTCAGGGCTCGGCAGTTCCAAGGTTCCGCAAAGGGCCGACAGCGACGGCGACGACGAAAGCAGAGGCCTCAGAACCTTAAGCCTTGGACCTCAGTCCTACTTGAAGGCTCATGGGACTTAGTAAGTAAGGTCTTAGGGTTCCCTTTAAAGGGTACTATAGGGTTCTATAAGAGGGGTTTAGGGTTTAGGATCTACTTAAAGGTTCATGGGACTTAGTAAGTAAGGTTATAAGTAGGTTATAATTAGGATAACCCCACTTAGGGGACTTATAACCCCAAATATAACCTACTTACTAAGTCCCATGATCCTCCAAGTACGGTTCCTACTTCACCACCACCCTAAACCCTAAACCCTAAACCCTAAACCCTAAACCGTGCCGATTACGGTTGCGAACAAAGGGGCCTCAAGAACTGGAACAGGGTTTCTTTATCTTTCAGCCCTGATAGCATGAGCACAGTAAACCCGAAACCCTAAACCCGAAAACCCTTCCCCCAAACCCCAAACCCTACTTAAAGGATCAGGGGACTTGGTAAGTAGGGTTATGAGTAGCGTAACTATACTTATAAGTACTTATAACCCCATGTAGGGACCTTATAACCTTAATAACTTACTAAGTCCCGGGATCCTCCAAGTACTCCACTACTCCTTGTGGGAGTTTCCGAAAATTTGGGAACCTCATTTTGGGGTCCTTATTATTGGGATCCTATTACTTAAGGTACTGTATTAAAGTCCCCCATATTCAATTATTCGGAAATTCCTTGTGGCTTCATCCAGGAGCGCCAACCTCAAGTCCTTCCGTCGGAAGCTCGCGCGGCGCAGGCGCATCCGAGGAAAGCCGCTGCAAAGAAGGCTCTGGCGCGGGAGCAAAGCAGAGCGGGCCGTAGTGATTCGAATAGGGCTTTGGAGGTCTACTCAAATTTAAGGTTTACGGGTTAGGGTTCAGGTCTACTCTTTACTAAGTAGACTAGGCTTCCCCGAAGGAACTATGATGGCAATTGTTCTGTCAGGCTTATGTATTACATTCGAGGCAAGAGTTTGGATGTCAAGGAGCTGTCAACGTTCAGGAGCGTTGTTTTTGGGGTTTAGGGCTTAGGTTCACTTAAAGGCTGATGGGACTTAGTAAGTAAGGTTATAATGAGGATAACCCCACATTAGGGGACTTATAACCCCAATTATAACCCTACTCACTTACGAAGTCCCATGATCTTGTAAGTAGGAATTACTGTTTAGGGCTTGTGCAATCGCCCATGGGGGCTTTAGGGGAGTATCCCAAGCGGCCAAAGCCTACGGAGAGACTCTCAAGCCTCACTGCTCCTCTCAAACACACCTTTGGTTTCTGCGTGGTCTAACATAGGGCCTTAATAATTAGAATATATAGGGTTTTGGGGCCCATTATACTGTAATTACAATAAAGAACCCCCAAAACAGCACAGGTCATTAAGGCCCCTGTATTAGAGGGATTTGGGGTCAAGGTTCAACGGTTTCAAGGGCTGTAGGTGCAAGGTCAGAGGCGTATAGCTTCCAGAAGTTCTTTTAGGCCTTGCCTGGAAAGTCTTGCCTGCAAAAGTTTTCTTTCTCACACCAAGCAGGAGTGCTCACGAAGCCAGCGGAGCATGGCCACATCTTCGGGCATGATCGATACCTGCTGTGCATGCGCAGCTAGCTTGTTCGTTGCCGCAAGCATGGCTGTACAAGCCCACTCTGCGGTGTCTTGCAGCAGCTCTGGCGCAGTGCTGCTCATGCGGAGACGGGGCGCATGCACGCCCGAAGCCGTAAAGCCCGTATGTCTCAATCCTGAAACCGAGATCTTCGACCCCTAACGCGAACCCTGAACCACAAAAAAAGCGACCATCTTAAACGTAAAACCCAAAGCCTCATTCTCCAGACTCAACCCTACACGCAACCCTTAACCCTACCCTAAACCCAAAACCCTAAACCCTCAATTCTAAACCTGGCCCAAAACCCCTTAAACCCAAAACCTAACCCTCCCATTCCCCGGCCCGCAGCAGCCTAGGAGAATGCTGCACACCGGCCCTCGCCCGGTGGCTGGTCCTTTAGGGCTTTACGATTTACGGCGTTTCGGGGCTTTAGGGTGCTAGGGCTTCAGGGTTTTTGGTTACAGCTGCAGGATCTTTACATGACATTCGTATTACTCGCAATCCTGAACCCCGAAGCCTAAACCCTGAACCCGTAAGGATAGGCACAAGACAAGGACTCAGAAGCAATATTCCTTGTATTATAGTTCGATCCCCAATACGATTTACCCACAGGTTCCAATATCCCTTAATTAAAGAATCTTCCTTAAACCATATTAGGGATCCTGCGATGATTTACGGTATATTCCTTAATTAATGAATATTGGAGTCTCTGAGTAAGGTATACCTTAACCCCACGTAACCTACCGTTTTAAGGACTTATATAAAGAAATCATATTAAGGAGCCCTAAAAACGTAGGTTCCTTAGGGTTCAGGTATTCCCCTAAACCTTAAACCCTAAACCCTAAACCCTAAACTCCAAAAAAACACCCGAAGAGGCTCCTGGTACCCACTGCTCAAGCTCCGCCGCCTCTTGCACCGAACCGGCCTCTGGGGCGCTCCGGGTTGAAGTTTGGGGTTTAGGGGTCTAGGGCTTAGGGTTTAGGGTTTAGGGTTCCGGGGTCTAGGGCTTTTGGCTTAGGGTTTCGGGCTTAGGATTTAGGGCCCACGGAGTCCAACACCCCTTGACCAAGGAATCTACCTCCAATCGTAATATGAAGCTGTTTATAGTTCATGTACATTCCTTAATTAAGGGTCTTTGGGCTCTCCGGGTGATGTTAGGGCTTAGGCTTTGCAGTTTAGGAGCGGTTGTTTAACGAGGGTTTCGTGAGTGAGTTTAGGGTTTGGGCTTCAGGGCCTGGGTTTAGGTATTCGTGGGCTGAGGGTTCAGCCAGCTTGGGATTTGGCGGCGGGGTCATGGTTCAGGGTTTGGGCGGAGTTGTTTCCACACGTGGGTAGGTCCGGGTAGCTCTCCAAATTGGGGCCTTCTTTATGCCCCCAAAATAATCCTTCAAAAAAGGACCCGACAAGGGACATAATCTAGAGAACTACCGACATGCTCTTGTTGCGGTTTGCGCGGGGCTGCGGTTGAAAGCTTCTGCTGGTGGGACCCGGCCGGGCTGACCAAACCTTAACTAGGTTGGCCCTTTAAGGCCTCTGACAAATATTCGTAAATAGGGTCCTATTAAGCCCAAAAAGGGAAAAATATAAAATGTCCCAAAGGCCTACCTAGTTAAGCATGGAAAAAGCACTCACGAAATCAAAAGTCAGCCCCTTAGGGCTTAGGGTGTAAGGTTAGGTACTGCCCCCATACACTAACAGTCTATAATAGGGTTACGATTAAGGTCCTAATATATCTATATTATGAATACTATCCAACTGTTACTGAGTGGGGGTGATCAAAACATACCCAAACCCCATACACAGCTGATCAAAAGCACGTTAAACGCAAAAAACATTCAAAACGTTGAGTCAAAACCCCGCCGTAAATTTTATCTAAAGACCCTCAAAGCCCCTCAAAAAAACACAAACAGCACACGAACAAACCGGAGGCGACGAGCCTTTGGCTCAGGCGGCGCTTCGCATGGCGAAGCCTCTACCTCGAGCACCTGAAGCGAAGGAGCGTGAGCGGGGGAGGGTTTGGGGTTTAGGGTTCACGGTTTAGGGCTTAGGGTTTAAAGTTCATTTTCGTTGTCGGATTTTAAACCCGCAATGCCATACTAAAACCCAGATATCCCGATGTATTCCAAAGCCTGGACGACCGTGGGATTAGGTTTAGAGTTTGGGGGCTGAGGGGTTCAAGAGCTTTTGGGCTTTAGGGTTTTCGGGTTACGGGTCCAGGGACTCCCCCCACAGCCCCACAGCCTGAACCCCCGAAACCCTAAACCCTTAAACAAAACCTCTAAACCCTAAACCCCAAACCCTGAAACCCTAAACCCTTAAGCAACATCCCTAAACCCCTAAACCCCAAACCCTTAAACCCTAAACCGTTAAGCAAAATCCCTAAACCCCTAAACCCCAAACCCTGAAACCCTAAACCCTTAAGCAAAATCCCTAACCGTTAACCCCTAAACCCTCAACCCTTAAACCCTTAAAGCCTCAACCCTCAAACAAAACCTGTAAACCCTAAACCCTTAAACCCTAAACCCGTAAACAGAACCCCTAAACCCGTAACACGTAAAGAAAGCCCCCTAAACCCTGAAGTCAAAACGCTGAACTTTCGCCTCTGCCAGGGCAGCGCTGTACGGCTTCCCGTCGCTCCGCCTCTGCATCAAGGTCGGAATATAGAGTAGGGGCCTTCTTTCTGAAATCATATTAGGGAACCTACTATAATTTAAGGTATATTCCTTAACTAAGGGATATTGGAGTCTCTGGGTATAGAGTAGGGGCCTTGATAATCAGAATAGGGTTCCTTTAAAGTGATCCTTTAAAGGGATCCTTTAAAGGGATCCTTTAAAGAGTTCCTTTAAAGGGTTCCTTTGAGGGGTCTATAAGGGAGCTATAGTAGGGTTCTATAGTTTTAGCCGTAACAATTAGAATAGGGTTCCTTTTGAGGTAGAGGGGTCTACATAAGGGTTACTATAAGGGATCCGATAAGGGCTCTATCATATAGGGGCCTTGATAATTAGAATAGGGTTCCTTTAAAGGGGTCTGTAGGGCTTACTATAAGGGCTATTATCAGGATTTAGTGTAGGGGTCCTCACTTAGAATCGGGCCTTGGGGTACATTATACTATAATTATAGTAAGGAAATCCTCCCAAAAAAAAAGTATAGGTAATTCTTAAGGCCCCCTATATTACAGTACTTATGGGCTCAAGGGACTTGCTAAGCAGGGTCCTAATTGGGATTATTAATTGCAGTTGGAACCTTGCTTACTTAGCCCCATGAGTCTCTAAGTATGCAGCAGCGGATATTGGCACCACAAGCCCAAATCCTTGATCAAGCCAGTGTCGAAAACCCCGCTAAGCCCTAAACTGTACTTAGGTTTTGGAGGCTGTCGGAATCTTAGAGTTTTAGGTGCAAAAAGCGTGTTTAGGGTTCAGGCGCTTAGGATCCAGAAGAAACGGCCATTCGGCGCACTGAGCCCAAAACCGATTTAGAGCTTAGGGTTTCATCCTACACAGCCCAGACCCTAAACCCCTAAACCCTTCAACCCCTGAGTCCCTGAATCCTTAAACCCTTAAACCCCTAAAACTCACTCCTAAACCCTCAACCCCAAACCCCTAAACCCTTAGACCCCTAAACCCTTGAACACCTAAACCCCTTGAACCCCGAAACCTAAACCCTAAACCCACGGGTGCCTTCCGGAAGGAGACCTGAGCCATTCTGCCGCGGCCTGCGCCACGCGCTGGCGGTCCGGCGGATGGCAATGGCCTGTCGGCTGTCGGGGCTGTCTGGTGCTTAGTAGGGAATGGGGGAATGGATCCCTATAGTAGTCCCTATAAAATCCTGAAGATAGTCTCCAATATCCATTCTCCCATTCCCTGCTAAGAACCAGACAGACAACCAACGGCATCGAGAACCACACCACCACCACCACCACCACCACCACCAGCACCAGCAGCACCAGCAGAATGAAAGTTAGCCGCAGCAGCAGACACAACAAACCGCTCGGGTTAGCACAAAGCTGCGAGGTAAGTTGCCTGAGGCCGAGGAGCCGCCTGTCCGGGTTTCAGTCCTCTGTGTCTCCCTCAAGGAAAGGAACTTCGCGAGCTGTAGTTCCTTCATCGGCAAGAGCCTCTTTGTCGGCTTTATAGGGCTGATCGCATCGCCATGGAAAGGCCGTCTCGTTTCATTCCACCGCATCCGCTTCTCGCACTCCTCCCTATAAGTCACGAGAAACAAGTAGGCTTCGTGGTTGCCGCCACGCTTGTCTGGATGACTGAGCAAACTGAGAGCTCTGGCTTTAGCATTCAGCTGTGCCATGTCAACTTCTGAGTGCGGGCGAAGCAAGCCCATGGCGCAAAAAGGACAAGCCATTGGAATCTATATGGTTCCGAGCAAACATCCGTGGACATAGGTTGACAGGACGACAGGCTTAGATTTAGGTATACAGCGTACGTATGTATGCATATGTCCCTACACCCTAAACCTCGATATGGGTGGTTGTCAAAACTATGGCCCCTTTTGGGGTTCGGCATCTAATATTTGGGGTACCCACAAAGGGACCATAGTTTTGCCAACCACCCATATGATGAGGGTTTCAATCAGGGGCTTCAGAAGGCTCCTGAGACCTCCAGTCGAGGACCACGAAGCTGCAAAACTGGGAAAGGCCTGAAAGCAAACTCTGAATTTAGGGTTTAGGTTGTAGGTGTTAGGGTTTAGAGTTTAGGGTGACCCCGCAACTCTCTGCCAAAACCCACAAACACTGAAGCTGAATGCTACACCCCCAATTCGGGAAGCACGCGTCGGAACGGAATCTGGGCAGTTTTGGTTGGGTGATCGTGGATGTCTCAGCAATGCAGTCCTAAACCCCGGGGTTGCGGTTCAGGGCTTAGGGTTTACGCTTCAGGTTTAGGGTTTGGGCTTTTTAATGGCATGATGAAGGGTTTTGTAAGGCTCTTCGCAAGGGTTTCATAGGTTTACGAGGTTTTGAAAATCCTAAAAAGGGTGCTGTACAACTTCTATCAGTCTCTGGAGCGAGGACACCCAGAAATCTTCAATGAAGCCATAAACACAGTCAGGCTGAAAATCGTGGACTTCCTGACGCCTGATTATAACCCACCTGAATTCTTCGCTGCTTGAACTGGACCCAGTTCCATCCCAACACACATGCATGACGCAAGACCACAGAACAACCATGCAAGGCGAGACTTCCACGTCTGGATCGAACGCTGGGGCCTCGGAGGGTGCAAAGCCCTAAGCCTCAAATCCTACACCCTCAACCCGGGTTTAGGGTTGTGGCTCAACTCCAAGCAAACCCTAAGCCCCCAACCCCACATCCTCAACCCTCAACTCTCAACTCCAAGCAAACCCTAAGCCCCCAACCCCACATCCTCAACCCTCAACTCTCAACTCCAAGCAAACCCTAAGCCCCAAACCCCACATCCTCAACCCTCAACTCTCAACTCCAAACAAACCCTAAGCCCCAAACCCCACATCCTCAACCCTCAACTCTCAACTCCAAACAAACCCTGAGAGGGTTTTTATAAAAACCCTCTATGCTTTTATAAAAACCCTGTGTGTTTTTTATAAAAACCCTCTAAGCCCCTCCCGCAACCTTCCCTCCAGCCTGCAATCAGCTGCTCCACAGCCAGGGTTAAGGCCTCGAACGGTCTGCAGGCCAGGGATGACAAGGCTACAGCTTGGGATCGGGTTTTCAAGTCCAGCGGCTCGTTTAGGGTTTAGGGCAAATTTTAGGGTTTAGGAGGGTTCCTGATAATTACAATAGGGTTTGGGGGTTTTTATAAACGAGCATCTAATGACGAACGCTAAGGAATCGTCTCAGCAATTTTTCCGACCCCGGTTCTATATGATTCAGGGTGTCTTCCTTACTGCAGGGGTTTCAGGGTCTCTGGTGGCTTCTGGGGTTGGAGCTTTGACGCGAAAGGCGAAAAGCTCTATAGACTAGCACCACCCTGCAGTGCAGGATTAACCCTAAACCCTAAACCCTAAACCCTAAACCCTAAACCCCAAACCCCAAACCCTAAACCCTAAACCCTATTACTATGTTGGAAGGTGTTCTAGTTTCTCAGGTAGCTAGCAAAAGCGAAACCATGGGGCTCCAAATAGCCCAAAATATGTCCCATTGAAAGACTTTAGAGCCCAAAGTAGGTACTATTTGTATACTTGGAGCCCTAGGGAAAGGGTACTACTGGGTAACCTAGTCTTATCATAAGGCTTAACAGGGGCTGCTCCGTAGGGCCCCCAGCGACTTTCAGATCTTTTAACTAAGCTCGTCCCATATGAAAAGTTTTGCGAAAAAGCTTGAGATTTTAGGACCTGTCAATCGGGTTTCATAGACTGTCAAATTTGTTGACTAAGAACGGTTCTCAACTGCGTTAGGGAGCCTGAGTAAGGGAGCCTTGATTAATATACCCAGAGAGCCCAATCAATACCCCTTAATCAAGGAATATAGCTTAAATCATAATATAAAGCCCCTTATAGTTTAAGGCACATTCCTTAATCAAGGCATATTGGAATCCCCCAAACCCTAAACCTTTACATCCCTTATAGATCCCTTAAAGGAACCCTAGGTATTCCTTAATTAAGGGCTCTCTTGGAGGGGCCTTAGTGGATGGGACGGCCTATAGGACACTGTGGCCAAAGGGAGCCTTCCCTGCCGCCTTCTCTGGGCTTGGGGTGTAACATAGGGGCCTCAATAGTCAGAATAGGGTTTTGGGGGCCCATCATACTATACTTATAATAAGGAACCCCACAAATAGTATAGGTAATCATTTATGCACTACCCCTTACAGTAATCATAGTAGTCTTTATAGAACCCTTTGAAGGGAACACTTCAAAGGAACCCTAGGCAATTACACAAGCCCCTACATTAAGGGGTATGTGGTGGAGCCTCAAGGGCTCGGCGTGCGGCAAGGCTCTACTTGAGGGCGCGGGGGAGAGGAGTCGAGCGGTATGTGTTAGAAGGGGCCCCCACCCTCCCAGAGACTCCAATATCCCTTAATGAAGGAATACTCCTTAAATCACATTAGGGATCCTACTATAATTTAGGGAATATTCCTTAATTAAGGGATATTGGAATCTCTGTGCTGTAATAGCGACTCTAAGGATTATATTACGGCCCTATTTTATTCCCCTTATACCACTATTACAGAGCGAGGACCCCTTCTAAGGTATGTGGGAACCCCTTTCGAAATTATCCCATAGACTCCAACATCCCTAAATTAAGGAATAGTCCTTAAAGCATATAAAGGGATCCTACTATAACTGAAGGTATATTCCTCAAGAAGAAATATTGGAGTCTCTGGGATTAAGGCAGCTATACTGAACTCCGGTAATGCCCCTTATAGAACCCTTAAAAACCCTATGAACCCTTACTGAAAGGATCACGAGACTTTGTTTTTCCTACGTGCAGACGAGAAGGTCTGAGCACAGAAGCCTAGCTAATGAAGTGGAATCAAGACATAGAATCATGTATCTTAGCATCGAAGAAGTGAAACAGACAGAGTGCAGTCCACACTTTAAACAATTAATCTGCCTGTGACATAAAGAGACGTATGAGGGGAATATCATGAAGCTTGTATTGTGTGCCTGTAGAAGGTCTTATATATTTCCGAGAAACTGATAAGTGCAGCTAATATGTTCAAGGATATTAAAGCCAAGCTAAACACTCCAAAGCAGAGAGAGCCCTTACCTGGAATAGAATTCGCAGAAATTTTATACGCAGACGACACGCTACTTTTCGGAACCCATACTCATACAATAAACAAGCTGCTACACGCAGTTCAAGCTGAATCCAGGTACTATAACATGAGCTTGAATTACGACAAATGCATCAACCTTACCCTGAATCAAGGAACATCCAGTGTTAAATATATGAATGGGTCACTTGTTCCGCGCAAACATGAAGCCACATACTTAGGCTCAATACTGACAGACACGGTGGATAATCACCGAGAGGTTTGTAATCGCATTGCAGATGCCACTGTCACATGCAATAGACTAAAACTTTTTTGGAACAAGGCTCAAAACACAGTGAAATGGAAGCTAAGGGTGTTCGATTCAATTTTGAAAAGCAAGGTACTCTATGGGCTTGAATGCATACAGCTGACACAACCTGACTTAAATAAATTGAATGCTTTTCAGATGAAAGGACTTCGCCGAATCCTAAAGATCCCTCCCACTTTTGTTGACCGTACTTTCACGAATCAGAAAGTTTTAGATATCCTGCGAACTGAACACCGCCATCCAATTGAAAAGTTTTCCCTAACATGGATGACAAGAAAGGTAAGACTACTGGGACACATATTGAGGACTGATTCGAAAGACCCTATGAAACAAGTCATGTTAGATCCATATACAAACAGGCCTAGACTTGAATATAGACGTCCTGGTAAACCAAGAGCATCATGGCTGCTGGAGACATTTAAAGATGCATTTGCTTTGCTAGAAAGATCCGAAAGCTATGATGATACGAACAATGAGCATCGGCAATACGTAATACAGCAAGCGCAGACAAGACAGGGAATATTTGCTACAAAGCCACAACATATTTAAGTCAAAGCCGTTAGCAACATACCAACACCGGAAAACCTTGTCACCATACATCACCGAATTTTCTTCACCGAATGTTCTTCACCGAATGCCCAGAGCAGCACCGCGACGAGACTTTGTAAGTAGGTTATCATTGGGGCCCTAAGTCGGGTTATCCTGATTATAACCTACTCATAACCTTACTTACTAAGTCCCATGAGCCTTTAAGTAGACCCTAAACCCTCACCCTTGTTATAGAACCCTATAGTACCCTTAAAAGGAACCCTAAGCCCTTACTTACTAAGTCCCATGAGCCTTTAAGTAAGGCCTTATCCTTAAAGAGAACCCTATGATAGAACCCTACAGCACCCTTAAAAGGGACCCTAAGTTTTACTAATGCCCATAAGCCTTTAATCCGGAAAAAGGCCTCATTCGAGATCCAAAAGAAGAGGAGCCTCAATCTAGGAACCCGCCCTGACGCTTTCATAAACCTACCTAAACCCTAAACCCCAAACCCTATGTAGATTGAAAACCCACGGACGCCGGTCATTTAAAAAAACCCTGCAAAATTCTCATACAAGACATAAAACCCTCAATAAACGTAGAAAACAATCCCTAAGCCCTGAGCAGATCCGTCCTAGATCCTCTTAAGGGAACCTGTGTAGTAAGATGCCCTTGAAAGAACCTTACACAAGAATATTTTCCGAAAATTGAAGGCCCTAATATAGTACCCTATATAATAGGATCCTTATTCTAAGGAACCCCAAGTAAGGTCCCCTAATTCTAGGAAACTCCCATATCCTTTTCAGGACCCACCTCGGAGGTCTGCAGCTCTGGCGCGGAGAGGGGCTGGCAGCACCTGAAAGGCTGGCTGTGAATGTTTGGGTACTTAAAGGATCATGAGGACTTAGTAAGTAGATGATAATTGGGGTTATAAGTCCCCTGAGTGGGGTTATCCTAATCATAACCTGCTTATAACCTTACTTACTAAGTCCCATAAGAGCCTTTAAGTAGACCCTAAACCCTCACCCTTGTTATAGAACCCTATAGTACCCTTAAAAGGAACCCTAAGCCCTTACTTACTAAGTCCCATGAGCCTTTAAGTAGGGGTAGGGGCCTGACGGGTTTAGGGGAGGCCTTGAGCGTTTAAGGGCCTTAAGGGTTTAGGGGCCATGAGGGTTGAGAATTTAGGTGCTTAGGGTTAGGGCTTAGGGATTAAGGTTTAGGGGCCTTAAGGGTTTAGGGTTTAACGATTAGAGTATCTTGGGCTCCGTTATGGTATACGTATAATAAGGGAACCCAAAGGAATCATATGGGAATTCTTCAGGCTTCAATATTGCGCATTACAAAGGTTTTGATGTGTGTTCAGGGGCTTGCAGGTTGTTTTGGTAGTTCACAAGTGTTCGCTAGAGGTTTTAGGAACCTCCTAACAATTAGGGGTGGTAGCCAGTTTCGGGGTCCTTACATTGAGCCCCATGTTGAATTGGAACTTCCAATCTGGCGATTCGATGAGCCCACCAAAAGTTAAGGGTGAGGCAGGTTCCAATTTCAGATTATTCCAGGGTTTTTGAGTTTGAGGTTTAAGGGAAACCCTGAACCCTAAACCCCAAACCCTAAACCCTAACCCTGAACCCTACACCCGAACCCCTGAACCCTAAACCCCTAAACCCTAAACCCGAAACCCTAACCCCTGAACCCTAAACCCCTAACCCCTGAACCTTAACCCCTGAACCCTAGATCCCTAAAACCCTAAACCCTAAACCCCAACCCCCGAACCCAAAACCCTACACCCTACACCCTAAACCCCAACCCCTGAACCCTAAACCCAAACCCCCAAACCCCAACCCCCGAACCTAAAACCCAAAATTCTACACCCTACACCCTAAACCCCAACCCCTGAACCCTAAACCCAAACCCCCAAACCCCAACCCCCGAACCTAAAACCCAAAATTCTACACCCTACACCCTAAACCCCAACCCCTGAACCCTAAACCCAAACCCCCAAACCCTAATCCCCAAACCCTGAACCCGAGACCCGGAAGTTAAGCGTAAGGACGAAAGGGCTTGAGGGCCTCTGGGAGAAGGACCTGGGGTGTTAGACTTCCCCAGAGGGTCCACATGGGTAGTTGTCAAAAATAGGGGATCCTTAAAAGGATTGTAAAGGGCTCCTTATAAAGGGATACTAATAATGAGGATAGGGTATTATACATGGGTAGTTGTCAAAATTATGGCCCCTTTTTGGGTACCCTAAATATTCGGTGCCGTATGATAATAAGGACCTAAAAAGGGACCCTAATTTTGACAACCACCCATATACACTACTACTATGGAATTTGGCCCCCCGAAACCATCATGGGGATGGTCTTTGAGGGCCTAATTCCATAATGGTCGTGTAGATGGACCCTCTGGGTTCGGGGTGTGAGTGTTCCTGTTTTAGGTTAGGGTTTCAGGGCTGAGGGTTGCAGGGTTTAGGGTTTGAGGATCAAGAGGCTGAGGGCTAAGCGCTTTTGGGGGTGAGGTGTTGGAGCTATGGGTTTCGTGTCTAGGATGACAGACTTGAGGCTTCGAGCTTCTAGGATTACTATAGGGGCCATAATGAGAACAGGGTTTTGGGGCCCACTAATCTATATTTATAAGAAGGATCCCCCAAAAATGGTATGGGTAATGGTTTAGGCCCCTATATTAAGGGCATCAGGGTTCTATGGTTAAGGGTGTCAAGGTTTAGCAAGCCGAGACAGCTGTGCAAGATGCAGGATAACGGGGATGGCAGTGACACTGGCGTCTTGGGTTGTGCAGCAAGCGGTATCCGTGCAAAAGGCTTGGTAGCACACTTTCACAGTGTACTTGACTGTGGTGCTATGATGTCGATGATGGCGACAACGATGGAAAACAAAACAGCAGAAATGATTACAAACCCTACAAACTGAAACCTGAACCGTACACCATAAACCCTGAACCCTAAACCCTAAACCCAGAGCCACAGTGTTTTGCAGCTTCGCAGAGCGGTTAGATGCATCCGGGGAGTGCGGCGGGAGCAGCTGGACGTCAGTATCATGTGGGGCCTGATTAAACTTTGAATAGGGTTTGGGGGTATATAACACCGTAACGATAGTGAGGAGCCCCTACAACGGTTTTGTAGTATGATTGATTATAAAATGGAACCCTCGGGAACAGTTTTGGCAGTTTTCTTAGACCCATCTAGCAGAATGACAATCCATCGAGGGTTGAGGCTGTAGGGTTTAGGGCTTAGGGTTTGGTTTTTAGGATTGGGCTTAGAGACCCTAAACCCTAAACCCCAAACCCTTGAACCCTAAGCCCCAAACCCTGAACACTAAGCCCCAAACCCTAAACCCTAAACTCCCAGCCCCCTAAACCCTATAGCGGGTTATTCAAATTCCTGTGTAGATCAGGTAAAGACTGAGGGAGATGTGGGAGGAACTTGGAGCGCGGGGTTCAAAGCTGCAACCATAGGGGGCCTGAATAATTGGAACAGGGTTTTGGGTCCTCTAATTATACTATGATTGACATATGGAGCCCCCAAAATAGTCTTGGTAATTATTTCGGCCCCTGTAGTATTTCCATGATGTCTTGAAGCCCAAGCTCGCCGGCGGACGGGACTTTACGATTTACTGCCGTTTCAATCTATGCTGCTTCAACCTGTACTAAAAAGCTAAGGGGACTTAGTAAGTAAGGTTATATGTAGGTTAGCATTAGGATATCCCCACCTACTTACTAAATCCCATGATTCATTAAGTACCCTACTTTGTTATTACTTGCCCAGTTGCATTGGGTAAATGCAAGCGAACCTGTTTACACTGTGCACAGGTTAGGCCACCCAAAACGGATATCTACTCGACTACCAAGCCTTTGTTTGACGCCTCTCTTTCATAAAACAAGTTGGAACCTTGCGCTTCCGCTCCAAATGCTCCCGCCGGCTGGCTCTCGCGTCCAGCACAGACACACCCCTCATCCGCGCAGCGGATGCTGATTGGTAGGAAACGCATCTGGTTCCTGGGCTCCAAAACTCCAAGCACATGAAGTCGTTATGTGTTTGTTTATGTGTAGCTACAAACCTGTGCAGATATATATATATATATATATACATTCTTGGATTTATATGTATATCTCTCATGTGTGTGTGTGTGTGTGTAAGTGCATATATAGTTTGCCATAACTCAAAGCACAACCAGCAAGGTGAACTACCAGGGACTACAGCATGGCATGGACCAGCCGCCATACATTTCCGATCCGTGAGCACAAACGTCCATGACACCTTTGCCACTACCGACCTTCGTGACCGTCCAAGGGCTTCCGCTCGTAGTCGTGGCATCCTTGCCCTTGCCGCCCTTCTTCTCCCAGGATTCCTGAGCAAATTTGGCTACCGCAGCGATTGGATCAGGAGCAACCTTACCTTTTCCTCCTGCCTTGCCCCAGCCGCCACTGTCCCAGCCCTTGCCGCCGCTGCTGTCCCAGCCCTTGCCGCCACTATCCCAGCCCTTGCTGCCGCTATCCCAGCCCTTGCCGCCACTATCCCAGCCCTTGCCACCGCTATCCCAGCCCTTGCCGCTATCCCAGCCCTTGCCGCCCTTGCCACCACTATCCCAGCCCTTGCCCTTGCCCTTGTCGTAGCCGCTGTCCCAGCCGCTGCTGTCCCAGCCGCCACCACCGCCCCAACCTCCGCCATCCCCTCCAAAGCCCATCATCATCGACATGACGTCCATCATGCCTTTCCCCTTACCGAAGCCCTTCTCTGCCTTAGGCAAGGCGTAGGAGATGTTCACCGGACTGGTGAGATTTTGCGGAACGTTGCCACTCACGTTCTCGAGGATCCAGGTAGCTTCGGCCACGCTGCCCATGTTCACGAAGGCCGCCGCCGTTGTCTTGCCAGGTGAGACCGGGAGAACCTCGGCTCAAAACCAAGCTTAAAGGCTCATGGGACTTGGAGACTTAGTAAGTAAGGTTATAAAGGTTGTAAGTAGGTTATACAACCTTGCAGAGGTGCAGTGGCATGAAAACCGAAGCCCTTTTCCACGGCCCCGCTTCTGCCCCAAACCCTAAACCCTAGTTAAAGGCTCATGGGACTTGGTAAGTAAGGTTATAAGCAGGTTATAACTAGGAGAACCCCGCTTAGGGGATTTATCACCCTAAACTACAACCTACTTACTAAGTTCCATGATCCTCTAAGCAAGGAGCTGCAATCCGTAAACCTCAAAACTGAAACACTAAGTCACTAAGCCCTCAAAACAACCGAAAACGAATGCCGAAAAGCTGCGCTCTTTAATAAGAAGAGGATTGACAATAACCATGCTATAAATACACATTGTTCTACAAGACATGTATGAACATATCGAGCACGTATCTATATTGCTCATAAATCCCTACAAGAACCTACACACCAACCCTCAAACCCTAAACCCTAAACCCCAAACCCTAAACCCTAAACCTGTAAACCCTATAACCCCCCAAACCCGAAAACCCTAGACCCTGAACCCTAAACCCTAGACCCGAAACCCAAACGTGACACCCTAAACTCAAAGGGGAAAAGTAGGGACCCTTAATGGGGACCCCTACCCTATAATGGGCTATATAATGGGTACATAATAGCTATATGAAGGGTATATACCTAGGGGTCCTTATTAAGGGTCCCTCCTTTTACCCTTGGATAAACCCAAGCGCGACAGGGAGGGACCTTGGCTTCTTTGACGGTACCATACTGGCTGAAAACTGCCTTCACCTGCTCGGGGTGTTCTCGAAATGAGGGTCCCATTAAAAGAGTCGGTTTAGGGTGTACTTAAAGGCTCATGGGACTTAGTAAGTAAGGTTATAAGTAGGTTATAATTAGGATAACCCCACTTAGGAGACTTATAACCCCAATTATAACCTACTTACTAAGTCCCATGATCCTCCAAGTAGGGTTTAGAGTTAGGGTTTAGTGTTTAGGATTTGAGGTTTAGGATTAGGGTGAGGGTTCGGGATATAAGGTTTAGGGTTTCGGGTTTAGGGTAAGGGCTAATATGTGTCATCATGGGAATTCTGGGATTTCCGCCGATCGAACTGAAGTGGCTTCCGTTTCTGCCCAAAGACGGTATGTAGGAGTGTCGGGGCTTCGGTATTGGGCTGTTCGAACTGACGGCCTGAAACCCTAAACGCCGAAACACTAGCCCTAAACCTACACCCTAAACCCCCTAAACCCCCTAAACCCCCTAAACCCCTAAACCCTAAACCCTAAACCCTAAACCCTAAACCCTAAACCCTAAACCTACACCCTAAACCTACACCCTAAACCCCCTAAACCCTAAACCCTAAACCCCCGAACCTCAAACCCTAAACTCCGCGACTCCCCAGAGCCTAAGTTTAAGCAGGTCTTCGAAAGGGTTGACGAAGAAATGAGAAATAGCAATATTCCATTGATACTGCTGATGGACAAAATCCTGCATGACCCTAAGGACTCTAAACTATGGGAACTATGGTTTATTCCTTCTAAAGGGCAATGCAGGATTTTGTCCATCAACAGTAACCCCTATCTAGATGCTTATACTATAAGACTAGAGCCTGCCTCCTAAACTCTTGCCCCAAGCTCTACTCCCTAAACTCAAACTCTCTTGGAGCCTAATTCCCTAAACCCTAAGTCCTATAGCTCCCCAAATCCTAAAAGCCCTAAACCGCTTAGGGCATAGAGAACTACCCACCTGCTCCAAGGTGCAGTCCGTCGGGAGCCCCGACCTAAAATTAGGGTTTAGGGGGTCAGGTTTAGGGTCATTAATCGTCCTACATAAGGCTCCATTAAGGATAACGGTTAGGGGTTTAGGGTTTAGGGGATACTACAAGGATACTCTAAAATTTTCGGGTTTAGGCCTCTTGGGTTCCTGCATACGGGGGGGGGGGGGGGGTCTTTGGGTTCCCATAAAGCCCAATACCCCTTAATTAAGGAATATCGCTTAAATTATAGTAGGATCCCTGATATGATTTAAGGCATATTCCTTAACTAAGGGATATTGGGCTCTCTGGGTTCTGGATTGGAAGCCTTTCGTCTTACAGGTTTCCGGTCTTCATTCCCATCATCTCCACGATCCCTTAATTAAGCCTCGGAGCTAGGGGTTCCTAAAAGGGATCTATAAGGGATCTATAGGGTTTAGGGTTTAGGGGACTCCACTATCCCTTAACTAAGGAATAGACCTTAAGCGAGAAAAGTATGCCTAATATAAGTTTAAGGAATGCTCCTTGATTACTTGAAGGCTCATGGGACTTAGTAAGTAAGCTTATAAGTAGGTTATAATTAGGATAACCCCACTTAGGGGACTTATAACCCCAATTATAACCTACTTACTAAGTCCCATGATCCTCTAAGTACCCCAAACTCCCCCCCTTATAGAACCCTTATAGACTTATAGATCCCTTAAAAAGGAGCCCTTTAAAGGAATCCTAGGGTTTCTTAGCCCCATGATCCTCTAAGTAAGGGATGTGGAAGTCCCTGGGTTCGGTCTTCGAGTTTCGAGTTTCGGTGGTTCGGGGTCTCCAGAGATCCTCTTGGTTTAGGGTTTAGGGTTTAGGGTTTAGGGTTTAGGGTTTAGGGTTTAGGGTTTAGGGTTTAGGGTTTAGGGTTTAGGGTTTAGGGTTTAGGGTTTAGGGTAGGATACCCAGTAACCTAAGAATAAAAAGGCCTCTCTTTTTGGTATTGGGTAACTTTATAAGGAACCTAGGACTACAAAAAGGGAATAAGGGTACTACTGGGCATCCTAGTCCTTAACCTTTAAGCAATGCTAGCACGAAAAATCCCCAAGCCCTAAACCCTAAACCCCAAGCCCTAAATACCCTAAATCGCCGAAGCTTTCTCACCCAGGGGCACGAACAGATTATCCGACGGCGGGCCCGGCATTGCCACCCTGCCCTAGGCGACGAGCCGCACAAACATTATGATTAAGGCTTTCTTGAGCAAGAACGCCGCCGCAAGCCGCAAGTCAGACTCCCGAATCGACAAAGCGGCGCCGGGCATCATGTGACTCTACAATAGAACCCTGATCAGCAAGCCCCCCTTCCATGTGAAGGTCATAATCAAGGTCGTAATGCCACAACCCTTGCAGAAACGGCGTTTATTCATCAGGGGTTTGCAACTTGCTTGGAAATCTCAGCCACAAACATGAGGCAACTTCCAAAGCCAAAGACAGGACAAAGCAAGTGATATCAAATACACATCAATGGTTTTGCATTGAAAATTACAGTGATGCCCAATAATATTTATTGTCAAGGAACTAAGCTGCATACTCTTCTCGAACCCACGACTTTAACCTTAAGCTTAGGTGCCGACACCGGTTTAGGGTTTAAGGTTTCGGGCTCAGAGTTTCGGTTTAGGGCTTCGGGTTTAGGGCTCCTCCCCCTTCTGCAAACTCCAGTCTTGGTATCCCTGCCCTTGAGGGTCTAAGCTGTCAGCTCTAATCACGATTATCAGAAGTCATCACATCAGCATCATCTCTGGCAATAGTGGCAACATGTAGGCGGAAATAAAATCCCATCATCGAGATCATCATCGCCGGCATCGTCGCAGTCCTACCAGTAGCGAAGCTACCACCCGCAACAGAACTCTTGTGCCGATAGCTCCAAAACGGAGGCCTCTCTTCCGAGTACCCACCATGCCAGCAGTTCTCCTCCAAAAACTCAGAGGGTTGGGTTTAGGGTTTAGGGTTTAGGGTTCCGGGTGAGGGCTTAGGGTCTAGGGTGTAGGGTTTAGGGTTTTGGGTCCAAGTTCGTTTAGGGTTTAGGGCTTCGTGTCTAAAACCTAAGCACTACGCAACAAGCAGAAGGCACAGGAAGGAAGGATTTCTTGTTTCCAGAGCTCAGTGGCACCAGTTCTGCACAAGAAAAGAAGCTTGCAGGTGTGCATGGTTTCAGTTTGGGATTTTGCGCCCTAAACCCTAAACCCCTAAACCCTGAACCCCTAAACGCTGAACCCTAAACCCTGAACCCCTAAACCCTAAACCCTAAACCCCTAAACCCTAAACCCTAAGCCCTAAACCCCTAAACCCCTAAACCCTAAACCCTAAACCCCTAAACCCTAAACCCTAAACCCTAAACCCCTAAACCCCTAAACCCTAAACCCCTAAACCTTAAACCCCTAAACCCTGAACCCTAGACCGCAAAAGCCTCTAGGCTCTAAGGCTTAAGGCTTTAGGGCTTGGGCATGTGGGCTGCTCGCAAACCTTGAGCCCTGAACCCTCTACTCTAGAAGCTGCCCCCACCCTGTAATAGTGACTACATGGATTACAGTCGGGCCCTGTTGTATTCCTAGTGTACCACGATTACAGGGTGGGGGCCCCTTCTAACCTATACTCTAAAAACCCCAAAAGCGCAAGGGAACCGAAACCCGCTGGTTTAATAGGTTCTGCGGCCCGTCCACAAGTTTCCTCAAACCCGGTTCAGCGTTCAGGGTTTAGGGTTTAGGGTATGAAAACGGCAGCAATAGAAGCTGAAAGTGCAAACACACCGGCTCCAAAGTAACAGCGACAAATCAGCACCAAAACAAGAACTTAAGCACCACTGCCATTAGCAATCACGATAAACCGAACCCAAAGCAACAACGATGGCAAAGCTAAAGAGAACTATAGTCATACCTTTGAACCCTACACTGAAAATACTATTACCGTCGTTCCTGATTCTCACCGACACTGCAGCAGGCCGCGAAAGTGAACATCTTCCTGGATTTTCAGGTTTGGGCTTGTTGGGCTCATGTAGGCGCTACTCTTTTGGCTCCAAGGTTTCAACACTATAGTCGTGTTTTCTCTACAGATGTACATAGGCACCAAGCTTGGTCTAGAAGACTATCATGCTAATCGACGGTATCCGATCGTACTTTCTGTTAGTCTGCAGCGTTTCATTCATCGGACGATCTCACATCTGCTTGTCTGCAACATGCCTACTCTGCAGTCTTCTGTGTATTTCAACACCTTCCCGCGGGGCATTGCAGGTTAATGACACTACATCTTGTGTCTATCCATCCACAACTCATGCATGTATATATCTTTACGCACCTAAACAAATGTGCAGACTAGAAAAGCTTATGCCGCAATATGAACTGCTTCGTGAATGTATGGCTATGTGCATGTATGTGCACTCAGATGGATGGACAGATCCGCATGGATAGTTTGGTTGACTGGTTGCAGAATGGACAGAGAGATGAGTTGATAGCTAGTTCAAGCAAACGAATAGCTGCCGCATACAAGCATGGGTATACACTTGCAGACACAACATGCCATTCATGGATACCGGCAAAGGTACAGAGGCACAGATATCCAACAATGGGCTTCCTACCCAAAAAAAACAACCCTCCCACGCGATAAACAAAAAAAAAAAACTATCCCACAAATCATATATTCACCCTGAGCCCTAAACCCGAAACCAAACCTCGATCCCCAAAACCAGGAACTCTCAACCCCTACAGCAGAAACCCGGTACACCCTGAAAGATGCCTTTATAGGTACCTTGCAACCCCCACAACACCTCTGCAAAGACACTGTAAGCCTGGTGGAGACAAACCGCTGCGAAGCGACTGGACCCTAAACCCTGTAACCCTAAACCCTAAACCCTATAACCCTATAACCCTATAACCCTATAACCCTGAACTCTAAACCCTATAACCCTATAACCCTATAACCCTATAAACTAAAACCTAAAGAAGAAAACACCATTCGAGGCATAGCGGCTCGTCCCAGCAACTGCCCGGGTCCAGGCTCTGGAAGCCCAGGGCGCGAAGCAGCGTCTGACAAGGGTTTAGGGTTTAGGGTTTAGGATTTAGGGTTTAGGGTTTAGGGTTTAGGGCTCTTTGTGTCAGTGGTTTAAGGCTTTAAGGTTTAGGCTTCCGGGCTTTGGGTTTAAGGCTAAGAGTTTAGGGTTTAGAAATTTTGGGGCTTTAGGGCTTTAGGATCTGTTCAAGCATGCTGACAGTGCTCCAAGGAAACGTCACAGGTATGGATAAGTTTCAAGGTGACTTTATGAGGGCCTGCTGGGGGTTCTCTTAAGGGTTTCCCGAGGTGCGCAGCCTTGAGGTTCAGGCTTAGGGGTGAGGTCTGTTCGCACAACGGTTTAGGGTTTAGGGTTTAGGGGTTTAGGGGTTTAGGGGTTTAGGGTTTAGGGTGCCACTGTATTCCCGATCCTCAGGGTAAGAGACTTCACATGGAACGGCCTTCATGCACTAGCTTTTAGGGTTCCTGGAAGGGTTCCTTAAAGGCCTTTCGTTTCAAGGTCTAGAGCTTAGGGGGCCTGTTCCTGTAAAGGGTTCCTGTTTATGCAGCCTTAGCAAGTAGAATAGGCTTCCACAAGGGTTCTGCAGGGGTAAATAAGGTTTTAGTATAGCGGCCTGAAGAATTCAGTTCATGGTTTGGTGCCTATCATAGTAAGTTCATACAAAAGCAATACAGGGGCATCATTCTGCATTGTTTCGATCTATTCCGAGCCCCATTTCAATCAGAGGCTTGTGGGTCTTGTAGGAAACGGCTTCATCCTGGTGTTGTGCGGAGCTCGACTACGGATGTCGCTGTCTGCTGGGATTCATATTTGGGGCCTTAATAATTGGAATGGTGTCTTGGGGCCCAACATGCTTCGGAAGGTATAATAAGGAACCCCCCAAAATAGTATAGGTAATTGTTTAGGCCCCTATACTAGGATGCCCAGTAACCTAGCAATAAAAAGGCCTCCCTTTTTGGTATTGGGTAACTTTATAAGGAACCTAGGACTACAAAAAGGAAATAAGGGTACTACTGGGCATCCTAGTATAGTAAGGGCAACTCAGGAACCTTGAGGCGAAAATGCCGGAGCGACCTCCCGACGCGCGCACTGCGCGCCCGCCGGACGGGAATTGAGAAGCCCTTAAAGAAACCCTGAAAGGCTTAAAGGAGCCCTTCAAGGAACCACTTAAAGGAACCCTCAAAGGAACCCTTCCAGGTGACCTTTACCTGCAACTTCACGAGCAGACGAAGACCAAGAGATCTTGCGTGTCGCTTGCCCAACCGCACAGCTTTGGAAGGCTACTCAGCTACCAGGTAGCCCTCTTCACGTACCATAGGCCATGTGAACCAATACAGCCCGTCTCGCCGGCATGGTGACAACTCTGGGGCACAGATACGACATTATAGGAACCTGGTAAAGAAACTTTAGGTTTCAAGTAGGGCTCCTTATATGGGAGTTTCCGAAAATTAGGGTACCTTATTTTGGGGGTCCTTATAATAAGGATCCTACTATTTAGGATACTATATTAGGGTCCCCTATTTTCGGAAACTCCCATATGGGTTATTGGCCCAGGGTTTCTTAATCAGGCTGGTCCTACATTGTGGGATAACATCCGTCAGGCTGGAGGAGGCTTCGGCGGAGCTTTGCTCCTAAACCCTTGAACCCTAAACCCCAAACCCTAAACCATACACCCTTGAACCCTTATATAAACCCTAAAACCCTAAACCCTAAACCCCAAACCCCAAACCTTATAAACCCTAAAACCCTAACCCCTAAACCGCCAGAGTTCCTCGCGTTCCAGCGCGTGAGCAATCCCTCCCTCCAGTTGCAGACCCGCCCTAAACCGTAAAACCTTAAACCTTAAACCCTCAGGTAGGGGCCTTAATAATTAGAACAGGGTTTCGAGTCCCACAAGACTATACCTGAAATAAGGAACCCCTAAAATAGTTTTGGTAATTTTAGAGGGCCCTATACTAAACCCTAAAGTTGCAGACCAAGGGCCAAAGCTCTCGGGCAAGCTGTGGCCTCGTGGACGGCGGCGAGGCGCTGAAGCCAGGCCTTGCCGCAGGATTTGAGGCTTTGGGTTAGTTTGGGTTGAGGGTTTAGGAATTTGTAGTTTACGGTTCGGAGTTTAGGGATTTAGGGTTTGAAGTCTGAGGGCCGTCCAAGATTCTTCAGCGTAAACCCCAGAAAGTTGGAAACCTGATTAAGAACAAATAGTGCTGGGCTACCTATACAGTACTCTTAAGGATTGAGGCTATGGGGTTTCCAACTTTTGGGCTTTTACTGTACGTTAAGGTTGTTGGGTTTAAGGCCTGGGGGCCGTTCAGGGTTGCTTGGGTTTAGGGCTCCGGGATTTTGGGGCGGCGTATACAATCAGGCGGGGACAGGACAACTAAAGACCACAACAACCCCCACCCCATCCCCACCTTGTCTCATTGTGGGTCCGGGTTCTTCGTGAGTTTCTGGAGGTTTAGGTGAGGCCCAGCCGTGCCGTGCCCTTTCAAGGCCTGAAAAACTAAGCCACACCCGAAACCGAAAAACCCTAAGCATAAACCCTGGCTAAAGAGTCAAAAGCTTCAGATGCATAACAGCCTAAGATTGAGGATGCATGACGAAGAGTTCAACCGAGAGCAACCCTACACCCAAATCCTGCAACAGACCGAACCCTCTCCAACCAAAGTCTCTGAAGCCTTAACCTCAAAGCCGAAAGCAAGGTAACATTTCCTGGTGACAGCATGGATAGACCTGGCACGAATGTACGATACTGGGTGATAGCTAGGATTGCGATTTGGTCGACGGTTGGAAGAACAATAGCCAGAGCTTCCTGCGTTGCTGTTCGGGGTGCGAGGAGTGGGGCTACAATGCCATTTAAACAACTTGAGCACTGGCTTTGATAGGATCACTGTCCAGGCTTCTGTCACAGATGTGTCGAAGTTGCAAATGCAGCCGTAGTAGTCGTCGTGGTGGTGGTAGTAGTAGCAATAGCAGTATTTAGCAGCAGCAGTAGCAGTGGCAGCAGCAGTGGGGGTGCCCATGCCTCTAAACCTAAACCCCAAACCCCCTAAACAAAACCCGAAACCCAGAACCCTAAACTCGGCCCTAAACATCAAAACCCTAAATCCCCCAAACCCCTCGAAACCCTAAACCCCAAATCCTCTACGCTCCCCAAGAGCCTCCGCACGCTCACGGCCTAAGCCTCCCTCCAGCAGCGGCCTTGGGACGCAGGGCTTCGATCCGAAACGCGAATCTCTTAACTTTGACGGTTTGGTTTTTTAATGAACCCTCGTGCCTTTTCAAAGCAAGGCATCCAGACTGCCGTACCGGCTGAGGGACGGGAAGCCCATACGATTAGCAGCAAGGGTTTAGGGTTTAGGGGTTTACGGTTTAGGATTTGCGGTTTAGGGGTTTAGGGTTGGTTCCCATGAGTTTTTTGGGTCAATGTTCATTGCCCAGCTCCGATACTTTGGGTGCTTCGGTGGCTTCGGGTTTCGGATGAACTCAAACTCAGAACCTCAACCCCTCAACCCTAAAACCTAAACCCCAAGCCCTCATCCTCGAACCCCCAGTCCTAATGTAGGAACCTGATTAAGAAACCCTGGGCATAACACCCCCAAAATAGTAGATTCATATAAGGAACCCCAAGAAAGGCCCAAGGTTTCTTAATCAGGTTCCTACATAACACCCTAAATCCTGCACCCTGTTCCTTCGTCGCTTCCATCGGTCTATCGCAGCCTATCTGGCGCGACCCCTGTGGAAGAGCGTGCCGCGGCTTCGCATTCCGAGCGGGGTTCATGAGGAACTTGATAAGGCCCTCCAGCCCTGGCAGCATGATACATAGGGTTTAGGGTTTAGGGTTTAGGGTTTAGGGTTTAGGGGCGCATGTCTGGGGCAATCTGCGATTGCCTTGTGACATTGAGGCCAGCGCGCGCTCCCTCGACAAAGACGAACCGGCAGGCTGGCTCCGTGTCCACAACCCTTAACCCTAAACCCTAAACTCTTAAACCCTAAACCTTGAACCCCGAAAACCCTAAACCCTAAAGTCCTAAACTCCTGAATCCTAAACCCTGAACTCCTAAACCCTAAACCCTAATCCCGAAAACGCGCTGACCTCGCCCGGCTTTCGGGACTTTCCAGACATGGTCTGGAGCTGAAGCCTAAACCCTCAACCCTTAGAGGAGTCCTACGGCTGATGATTTTAATCCTGCATCACCTTAATGACCCTAGACAGTGGGAATTATGGTACATTCCGTATTTTAGGTAATGCAGGATTGAAAAATCATCAACAGTAGGAAACCCTTAAAGGGTCCCTGATAGAACCCGGATAGAACCCTTGGAGGAGCCCTTGAAGGGCATCGAGTGCACCGTCAACAGAGCGCCAACTTGGGTGAGGGGTCTCGGGGGTGCAGGCTCTCCCTACTTAGAGGATCATGGGACTTAGTAAGTAGGTCAAACACTGGGGTTATAAGTCCCCTAAGTGGGGTTATCCTAATTATAACCTACTTATAACCTTACTTACTAAGTCCCATGAGCCTTTAAGTAACCTAATCTGCTGGCCACAGAGCCTACAAACTTTTGTGATGTAGGGCTTGGCGTTTATTGTTTAAGGTTTACGGCTCTGAGGAGTTTCGGGCTTAGCCGCTTAGCCTGATCCCTTGTCCTGGTCTACAACCTTGAACACGAGACCCCCAAAACCCCAAACCCTAGACCCCAAATCCATAAACCCTAAACCCCTAAACCCCTAAACCGTAAACCCATGAGGCTGAACCGTAAAATCCCAAACCCTGACCCGACCCTGAAACTAAAACTCTTTTACGGTTTAGGGGCTTAGGGTTCAGAGGTTGAGGTTTAGGATGTACTTTATGGTTCCTATACTGAACTTAGAACCCTAGCAAAAGTTATAATTTTAGCTGTTTCTTAGGGATTATAATAACCAAAAATTTAAAAAACTTTCTAAGTACCCCTATGGTTCAGGGACCTCTTGTCCTCCCGCTTCCAACCCTTGCAGCCGCAAAGCTTTGCATCGGTGCTCGGGGTGGCGAAGGGTGGCGGTGGTGCCACCTCCAGGGGTTTCTCGAATGCAGTTGAGGGTAATCTAGGGGCCTTAATACTTAGAATAGGGTTTTGGGGCCCACTATCAGGAACCCCCAAAATAGTATAGGTAATCATTAAGTTCATTAAGGCCCCTTTATTATTGTGCTTCAAGGCTTCAAGGCGACGGCCGCTGAAGTCGTAGCGTTTATGATGGGAGGCCAAAAGGGGGGTTTAAGATTCTTGCGGTAGGGATTCCTTAATATGAACCCCATTATGGGAACCCTAATCTCTACTAAGCCCCCATAGGCTAAAACTACTTTTGGCCTCGTATGATTTTAGGCCTGCAGGTGTCTATTGAAGCGTGTTGGGATTTTCGCCTTGAGCGGTTTAGGGTTTAGGGTTTGCCGTAGAGTGGCGCATAAGCGGAAGTATCTCGCGACAGTGTAATTTCGAGTGCGTCGCCTTCTGACGATTGGCTGTTGGAGCCTGATTGTGGATGGCTCTTTCTTTTAACTCTCCCACCCCACGCCGTCTAAGGCGGCCAAACCACCCAAATCTATTCCTTCTAGGGTTTAGCCCCTAAACTCATTCTATGGTTTTCTTTACTGCTTCAACCGCAGGGTTCAAAGCAGCCACACGAAAAGAAAGGAGGGGACCTCGACTTTGGCACCTGGCCCCACTAAAATGCACATTTTTTGAACAAAACCAGCACCAGTTTTGCAGAAGGGCAGGGCAGGGCAGGGCAGGAGGGGCAGGGCGAGGGCAGGAGGGCAGGAGGGCAGGAGGGCAGGAGGGCAGGAGGGCAGGAGGGCAGGAGGGCAGGAGGGCAGGAGGGCAGGAGGGCAGGAGGGCAGAGAGGCAGGGCAGGGTAGGAGGGCAGGCAGGACAGGCAGGGCGGCAAGGCAGCGCAAATAAGTCCCCACCTAGGACCGGCTGGAAGCCTCGAGGTCCTGGCGCTCTGCTTGCGGTGAAAGGTTTAGGGTATTTTCTTTGATAGGGACCAGTACTGGTCCCGAGGAGAACCTGCTCCGGTACCCGGCCTATCGTGGGTGCTACCGTCCCCATGGCTGTGGAAAGGCGGGCAAGCGTATTCGGTCGCTCTGCGCCATCGAGGTCAAGGGCTTAAGCGCCGCCCACCCACGGAGGTGAGCGGCCTAGGCCTTGAGTTTAGGGTTTAGGGTTTAGGGCTAGGCCCGTAGGTGGCAAAGATAATGGGTCCTGAGAACTTTGCCGCGGCAAAGAACTCCAATGCTAGTCTTATGATTATTGCGACTCTTCGTCTTCTTATTCTTATTCGTGTTCTTGTTGTTATGATTCTACCACCACCACCACGATGAGGACTGGTGCTACCACCACCACCGCCATAACCACCGCTACCACCACAACTACAAGCAGCACTAGCACCACCACCACCACCACAACCAGTTCTAGTACTAGGACATCATCATCATCATCGACCCAGAAACCTGAGGATGTGTTTTGAACAAAGCTGAATCCAAAACAAAAAACCTTAAACCCTCAACTCCTCACAGCCCAATGCCTCGCCTCTCCAGCAGCCAGCGACGCAAACGGCGCCGCCAGCAGCCGTGCCACTGCGCGCAGGCCGCAGAGGGACCGGAGGGGCACCAGGCCTTTCCACGTGGTGGCACATGTCAGAGTCTTAGTTTAGGGTTTTATAAACACGTTTCTCCTGTGGCTCAAGTCATCAAGAAGTCTCCCTAGCGCAGGGATTTGGATATCGGGTTTAGGATGTGTCTTTGGTCCAAGGGGGTTTAGGTTGGTAGAAGGTACTTGATTGCTACATAGAACTACTAGTACCACCACAACGACGGCGGCATCGATCGATGATGATGGTGATGAAAATGGTGACGAGGATGATGCATAGGATAACGCTGATTGTAAAGACTACATCCGACTGCCTGCTCTGACCCTTGCTTGCTGCCATGATAGGTAATACCGAGGTTGGGAATAGTTTCCCTTGAAACCCCACCCCAAACCCTAAACCCAAAAACCAAAACCCTAAACCCTTCAACTGCCGTACAATACACCCAGCTTTCTCTAATGACTGAGGCTCCTTGGCCCTGGCTAGCAGGAGCTCTGCTTGAAGGCTCATGGGACTTAGGAAGTCAGGTTATAAGTAGGTTTTAATTAGGATAACCCCACTTAGGGGACTTATAACTCCAGTTATAACCTACTTACTAAGTCCCATGATCCTCTAAGTGGTGCAGGTGCAACGACTGGGTTCTAAGCGAAACAAGGTCGGATGAGGGCCTTGATCATTAGGACCGGATCGTGTGTAGTTGTCCAAATTAGGGTCCCCTTATTGGGGTACCCTAGATATTAGGTGCCGTATTATATTAGGGATCCAAGAAGGGACCCCATTTTTGACAGCCACCCATATCATGGTAGTGCATGGGGATTAGAAGGGGATCTAATAACGACTGCTGATACCCCCGCATTCTGCACTGCTGAAAGTTTTCGAAGTCACCAGTGCTGTCTTGCTCACCGCCAATGAATGTAATTCTATGGCCACATAACCCTAGACCCTGAACCCCGGAACCAGACTCTTACGGATCAGGTCAAACAAAAATCATGAACAATGCAGCATAATACAACGCAAAAAAAACGTATATTCAAACATAATACAGCATGGCAAAGTAGAAATCGCATAACGTAACATGATACAATCTTATATAAAAAAAATATCATAAATGACAAAAAATTAATACAGCACGATACAACATCGTGTGACACAACACAACACAACATTATTGAACATGTTGATAAAGAGTGTGAAATAATATGACATAGTATACCATCATGTAACAGAATTTACCATAATAAAAGCACAGCATAGCAGGCAACGACATAACGTGATAAAGCATAACACAACATAGCACAACATCAACTAGTACAATATAGCACAATATACTATATAACATAATACAAAGCCATATAATACAGTTTTAACATCTAACATATCTAATATCTAATATACAACACACGTTCTATGAAATTTAGTATTTAGTATCTAACATGTATTATGTAGTATGTGAAGTAGTACATCCAAAAGAACCGACATGAAATGTCATACATATACGGCCTCGAACAGCAACGTCTTCCGTCGCCAACAATGCCGAGAGATTCTGTGCAACGGGATTCGCCTGGCATCTTGATGCAAAAGAAAGATTAAAACGAGCTCCCATGCTACCACAACCGCCGCTTCCAGCAGCAGCACCAGCAGCAGCAGCATCATTGTCAACAGCAGCCTGGCCTACATTGCGGCAGATTGCACAAAAACTCTGCAATCAATCTAAGAGGCGCAGACTGAAAACCATAAGAACTAACTGACCAAAAAAACCCACCATCCTAAACCCAAAAGCCAAAACCGTGAACCCGATTTCCCGTCCAGGGCCTGGTTCACACCCGCCAAAACATGAAACCCTCAATTTGCCAAGAAGTACCTGTGGCCCGAAAGTCCTACCTTTCTAAGGAACTCTATTTTATAGAGAAGCTGTATCAAGGAACTCTGAAGAGGTAGCTCTTTTCGGCTGCAGGTAGGGTTCCACCGTGTAGGGCTTCGGGATCAGAGTCAGCATTGGGCTCCGCAGCCGAACGCGGAGCCCTGAACCCTTCACCCGAAAGTTATATAACACTGGGGTTGCAAGTGCCCTTAGTAGGCAATTAAAGTTAACACTGGGGTTACAAGTGCCCTCAGAAGGGTTCTCCCAATTAAAACCTTCCTTCGAACCCTGCTTACTCAGTCCGCTCAGCTCTGAAGTACTGTCAACCCTTCGAACCCGGCAACAGAAACCTGCAGTCAAACCCCAAGCCTCAAAAGACCCTACCAGCCCCCTGAAATCCTACAACCCTTGACTAGGGTTTAGGGTTTAGGGTTTAGGGTTTAGGGTTTAGGGTTTAGGGTTTAGGGTTTAGGTACCTAAACCCTAAACCCTAAACCCTAGACCCTACTCCCAAAAATCCTAAACCCCAAGCCCGAAAGACCCGGTCCCCGCACCGGGGTCGAGTGAAGTTCCAGCTTCGGCTCCGACACGAGCGCCTGGCCCAGAGACGGCACCCTGCAGGGTTTCAGGTTTAGGGGTTTAGGGTATAGGGTTTGGGTTTAGGGCTAGTGGTTTAGGATTTAGGGTTAAGGTTTTATACATAGGGTTTCAGGTTCAAGGTTTCTTTTGTTTAAGGGCCTTTTCCGCCTGCACGAAGCAAGTCTGCAACCTCACGCAAGGGCTTAGGGCTAACATAACCCTAAACCCTAAACCCTAAACCCTAAACCCTAAACCATAAAGTTTAGGGTTTAGGGGTTCAGTGCTCAGGGGTTTAGGCTTTAGGGGGTTACGGGCCTCGGGTTGCAAGGGTTCACGCGATCAGGGTCGGGGGCTTCAGGGCTTTACTTGGAGGATCATGGGACTAAGAAACCCTAGGATTCCTTTAAAGGGCTCCTTTTTAAGGGATCTATAAGTCTATAAGGGTTCTATAAGGGGGGAGTTTGGGGTACTTAGAGGATCATGGGACTTAGTAAGTAGGTCATAAGTGGGGTTATAAGTCCCCTAAGTGGGGTTATCCTAATTATAACCTACTTATAACCTTACTTACTAAGTCCCAGGAGCCTTCAAGTAGTGTTTAGGATTTCGGGTCTCGGGCTTCTCTGAAACATAGAACCAAAGCTTTTCCAAAACCCGATCCTCCGACTTTCCCCCAACGAGCCTAGAGGCCTAGAGCCCTAAACTCTCCCGAAAACCTGGGCATCTTACAGCATTATTAGATATGGACTGTAAGGATCGAGGGTTTACGTTTCAGACTTCAGGTTTTAGGGTCTTGGGTTCAACACCGGTTTCCAGGACCTCGAAGATTTCGGACTTGCATGAGTGGTGTAGCTTAAGACTTCCACGGTGGACACTGAATAGCGTTTGGAGACCGATCTTGGTTTTTTGCCTTCTTCTCTTGATGGGTGAGGGTGAAGGCATTGAGAGAGCTTTCTGGAGCTTCACAAAAACAATTTATTTTAGGCCTGTCTCTAAACCCTAAACCCTGAGGCCCTGAAGCCCTAAAGCCTTGAAACATAAACCCTAAACCCTAAAAAACCCTACCAACCTGATTGGCTAAACCCTAAACCCTAGAAGCTCGACTCCTGTCTATTGGAACCTCCGATGCCATTTTGCAGTTTATAATAAGAATAGGGTTTGGGGATGTGTGAGTGTGTGTATAAAAAATCTGCTTGCTTTTTTGTTTAGGATAAAAAAAGCCCTAGGAATGGTGTTAGTGCACAGAGACGATGTACTGAAAAGCAAACACAGTTCATGGAAGAGGTGCTTTGCCTCAGGATCCTGGCATCATGTTTCCATGTGTTGAAGGATCTATATAAGGGTCTACAGCATACCACATCTCCTAAATATGGTCATCCCGACTTAGAGGATCATGGGACTTAGTAAGTCGATTATAATTGGGGTTAGAAGTCCCCTAAGTGGGGTTATCCTAGTTATAACCTACTTATAACCTTACTTACTAAGTCCCATGAGCCTGCAAGTATCCTAATTGAGTATCAAGGCCCCTGCATGAATGCTTGGAGTTAAGCCTTAGATCAATGATCATGTGCGGAGGCCCGAAGCACCTCCAGTGTGTGCCCGTGGTCACTGAACCGAGCCTGGCATGCGACGGCGGATAATAGAAAGTAGATCCCCTAATTTGGGGCCCTATACTACTAAGGGTACTTTATAGGAACCCCCATTAAGGGATAATACACCAGCCTTGATCATTTAAACTTGGTTTTGGGGGTGGTGTGGGTGAGAGTCTGTCGCGATCAGTCGCGAACGAGGCGAGAAAGGAATAACTTGTGCATCAACAAATAATGATGATATAGAGCATGTTCGAATAGATTCCAGAATAGGCTTATTTCGGGTGCCTTTGCAGGTATATTGGGATTGTAGGGGCATGTAAGGGCATATCATTAATGAATGGCCCTAAACCTTAACCCCCAAACAAACGCTGAACAGCAAGACCGCAACCCCCGAAAACCTGAACACCTACCCCCGCTCCTCGCCTATCAAATGTAGTTTCGAGTTTAATCCTAAACCCGAAACCCCTGAACCCTAAACCCCTAAACCCTAAACTCCTAAACCCTAAACCCCTATAAACCTCTAAACCTCTAACCCCTAAATCCCTAAACCCTAAACCCCTGAACCCTAAACCCTTAACCCTAACTCCCTAGAAACCCTCACTCCCTAAAAAAAAAAAAAGAGAGAGCACCGGAGCGCCTGGAAGTCCAAGCCGGCACAGCGCAGCTGCAGAGTTCCCCCGGACGGCGCAGCAGGCGACTCCTCGCTTCGAGAACTTCTTACAAAAGGGTCGCCTTAAGGGCTACTATAAGGGGTCTAATAAGGAGCTATAGTAGGGTTCTATAGTATAGGGGCCTTAATAATTAGAACAGGGTTCCTTTAAGGGGTTCTATATAAGGGTTACTATAAGGGTCAAAAAGGGCTACTATACAGTAAACCCCATAAAGTTGGAAACGGGATTAATGCCAAATAGTGCTGGGATTCCTTATACATTACTCTTAAGGATTGAGGCTATTGGGTTTCCAACTTTTTGGCTTCTACTGTAAGGGTACTAGAATACAGGGGCCTTCATAATTAGAACAGGGTTCCGTTTAAAGGGTATTCGGCATGCACGGAGGGTCTTAGAAGGGACAACCCACGGTTTAGGGTTTAGGGCTTAGGGTTCAGCAGCTCCGGTTCAAGCTTGCAAGTTGGACCTGGAAGAAAACCCACCCACCCAGAGAATCCCAAAACAGTAAGAAAATAGAAAGTTTCATTATTATATAAAGCTCAAAACATTAAGACCCAAACCCTAGAGACCAAACCTAAACCCTGAACGAAGAAACGACTAAACCTCAATGGTTATAGATTCAGTTTAGACGATTGCATCATGGCTCATAAACTATTGACGAAAAAAACAAAATGCATGCAGGTTGCGGCTGCTGTGGAATAGAACGGAGTTTATAGTATTGGCTGTCCACGTAAACCTTAAAATAAATGTGTTACCGATAGCCTGAGCAACAAAGTGACTCATAACCTTAAAACTGTTCCTGGATACGGTTGCTGTGGCCAAAGATGAAGCCCAAACCGTAGAACCTAGACCTTGTCCAGGATCCCAAACCGCCCACAAAAAGTTTTCGCCTTGCCCTGCAATTCCCCCTCCGAAATCGCCTTGCCCACTAACAGTTTTCGCCTCGCCCGCCAAGCGCCTTGCTCCCTGAAAGTTTTCGCCTGAAAACCGCCTTGTCCACGAAAAGTGTTCGCCTTGCCCGGCGATTTTCCGAAATCGCCTTGCCCACCAGAAGTTTTCGCCTTGCCCGGCAATTCCACCTGGTCCGGAAATCCAAAATCGCCTTGCCCACTAAAAGTTGTCGCCTTGCCCGGCAATTCCTTCTGGTCCGGAATCCAAAATCGCCTTGCCACTAAAAGTTGTCGCCTTGCCCGGCAATGCCCCCTGGTCCGGAAATCCAAAATCGCCTTGCCCACTAAAAGTTTTCGCCTTGCCCAGCAATTCCATGAGGGTTTAAATATACATGTGAAAGAGAGTGTTTAGGGTTTAGGGCCCAGAACACTAAACCCCAAACCCCCAAACCCCTAAACCCCAGACGCTCCATACTAACGTTCTTTCGCCGCAGCCAAGGATCCGAGGCCAGGCGCTGGAGTTCCAAAAGCGCGTCGCGGAGTAAGTCGGACACCTCACCACCTGCGGTGCTTTTTGTAAGGGGGTCCCTTTCTAAGGTTTAGGGTTCGAGTCTTATAAACCCGTAGTGTTTGGGATTTGGAGGTTTTGAAAGTTTAGGGATTTAGGACCCTAAACCCTAAACCCTAAACCGCATCGTGCACAGCAGGCAGCCCACACTGGAGAGCAAGCAGTTTCGGTTTTAGTTTCGCAGGGACAATACCAGATCATAACATGTGGCCCTCTTTGTAGTTCAGGGTATATCCGTATATCCTAAACCCCTAAACTTTCACAACACCCAAATCCCAAACACTAAGCCCCCCAAGACTCAAACCCTAAACATTAGAAAGGGACCCCGTTGATCGCGGGGTATTGGCCTAAACCCTAAACCCTAAACCCTAAACCAGGGCATCGCCGACGCCGGCCGTTGCAACGAATCGGGCCGTGACATGATCGATGCGTGGTCGAGGACCGGTCATGTTGGACGCAGACCGGCACTTACTTTATGTAAGGTTCCTTGAAGGGGGCCCTTTACGGGTTCCTTTAAGGGATCTACAAGGGTTCTATAAGGGGGAGTTTAGGTCACTTAGAGGCTCATGGGACTTCGTAAGTAAGGTCATCAGTATATAGGTTATGTCTAGGATAGACCAACTTAATTAAGGAATTTATGCCCCCAGTTATGACCTACTTACTAGGTCCCATGATCCTGCAAGTAGGAACCTTAAGAAACCCGTGGTCAGGCTCCCATATAGGGATTCGATCGCAGGAAGCCGAGCGGTGTGCGAGGCTGTTCTGACATCCAGTGCAGATCCTGCGTGCATTGCACCCAGAGAGCCCAATACCCCTGAATTAAGGAAAATGGCTTAAATCTCAAATAAAGCCCCTGCTAGTTTAAGGCATATTCCTTAATTAAGGGGTCTTGGGGTCTCTGGGTAGGGCGCTGCGCACTCTGATTAAGTTGAGGCTCCTCCGCACAAGCTCTGTATGCACCGGCAAAACTAAAGCTACTCAGGTGGCTCTCAAACAACTCAAAGCCTCACAAAAACGTCCAACGGTCGTAGTGACTTCCAAAGCAGTTGTGCACTCCAGATGTCCACATCGCTTCACGCATGCGCACACATCGGGCGCACATACATCGATGTGAAGATCTGGATACTTGTGCAGCTGATTCCCATCATGCTTCCCAGAAAAGCAAACCAGAAAACCAGCCATTGCCAAGGCTCAGCCACATGCACTGATTGCACCACCACCGGAGGGCTTCAGCACATCACACGTTGCTCTCGGTGTCTTGACTCCAAGGGTCAAAGGAGGGACCCTTAATAAGGACCCCTAGGTATATACCCTTAAAGCCATTATATACCCATTATATAGCCCAGTATAGGGTAGGGGTCCCCATTAAGGGTCCCTCCTTTTCCCCTTTGATTGACACATTATCAACAGTGGGAGCCTAGCGGCCCTTGTGCTGCACGGATCCCCTGGGCAAGTCTCCACCCTAAACCCCTAAACCCCCAAACCGTGAACCTAAGAAGTCCGTGTTACAAAGACCGTCTGGGGAATAGCACGAGTGCACCCCAAACGAAAATTCGCATGCAGCGAAAGAGGTCATAGTAACATCATCGACATCGTCTGAGCACTTAGGAGAAGACCGGTGACCTGGATACTTCAAGTATACTTCAATAAGACCTTTAGCGTTTAGGGTTTAGGGAGACCAGAGCTGCTCACAGAAAATCTACATAAACCCGTAACAAAAGCCTACAACCTCGAGGCTCAAACAGGAAAACGCGCCTTAATGCCCATCAACGCCACAAGCCCTGAAAACCCCAACAAACTGAAGCCTGAACCCCAAACCCTCTAAATCCTAAAACCTAAACCCTGAATCCTAAGCCCTAAAACCCAAACCCTAAATCCTAATAAACTCTAAACCCCGAACCCCTCAACACGCACCTGTAGCCACGCCGGAAACTGCGAGGCGTCGTAGAGGCGACGGCGGACCGGGGCTCGGCTCGAGCGTGGCTCCTTCGAGGTCCGGCGGTATGCTCTCAAGGTTCCTTTAAACATTCAAAAAGGGCTCTATAAAATTTAAAGAGGGTTCTAAAAAAAAACTAAAAAGGGTTCTGTAACAATTTAAAAAGGGTTCTATAACCATTTAAAAAAGGTTCTATAACAATTTAAAAAAGGGTTCTGTAAGGGCACTCTAGGGCCAGGGCTTAAGTTGTAGGATTTAGGTCTAGCGAAAGGCTGGCTTTGGGTTTGGAGCTGGTGGTTTGGGGTTTAGGGACGCGGGCTTAGGGTCTGAGGTGTAGGGTTTAGGGTTTAGGGACGAGGGCTTAGGGTCTGAGGTGTAGGGCTTTGGGGTTCTTTAAAGTTAAGTGTTTTGACATGGATCTGAGGGGCTGGCGTTCAGGGTTTGGGGTTCCTGGTTGAAGGTTCATGGTGCGTGCAATCCAGCGGGACAACATGTGGGTGCAACCCAGCTATATGGGCTCTAAAAATGAGGGTCCCTTTCGGGGCTCTTTTTGCAAGGGTGTGTGCGTGCGCGTGTGCGCGCCGTACTATCTGGGGCCGAAAAAACGGACTTTAATTTTGATGCTAGTCCATGGTTGGGATAGTCTTTAAAATCTAAGCTTCTATTCCTGCTCGGGTTCAAGTACCTATAAAAATGTAAAGGCATTGCCCACCTATGACAAAGAATTACTTTCATACAGGGCTTAAATCCAAACGGTTCCGGATCTTCGGCCTTTGGTGTTAGGCGTTTGAGGATCATTGCTTATAGGGTTTAGGGTTTAGGGTTTAGGGGTTTAGGGTTTAGGGGTTTAGGGTTTAGGGGTTTAGGGTTTAGGGTTTAGGGGTTTTGGGGGCTTGCGAGTCTGGAAGTTCACGGCCTTTGGCGTTGCATGAATTCGCAAAATTCTTAAGCCCTAAGGCCTGAACCCGAAACCCTAAGGCCTGAACCCGAAACCCTCAGGCCCGAACCCGAAACTCTAAGCCCCTAAATCCTGAAATCCCTTCTAGATCCCTTTAAAGGAGCCCTTAAAGATCCCCCGAAACCCCTAAACCCCGAAACCCTAAGCCCCTAAACCCTAAGCCCCTAAACCCTAAACCCCTAAACCCTCTAAACCCTAAACCCCTAAGCCCGCCTACCGGCGCCGGCGCGTGCAGCAGCGCAGCTGCCAGGCTCGGCGGCAGGGCCGACTCCGTGACGGAGGAGCCTCTGGAATCTGGATTTTAGGCTGAGGGGTTCAGGGGTTCAGGGGTTCAGGGGTTTAGGGGTTTAGGGGTTTAGAGGTTTAGGTTTTAGGTTTTAGGGCTTAGGGTGTAGGGTTTAGGGCTTCTGGTTTAGAGTTTAGTTTTTGGGGTTTGGGGTCTCGTGATTTTTGAAGGGCTCCTTAGGGAATTCAATCGGGATCTTTTCGACAAGACTTGTCAGCATCCAGGATGTTCCACGATATCCTGGGGGAGGTCGAAAGCTCTCTAATTCGCCAGTATGTGGTTTTACCCTTGTTGGACCCCTACTTGGAGGGGCAGGGGACTTAGTAAGTAGGTTAAGTAGGGTTATAATTGGGTGACTCCATTAGGGTACTTATAACCCCAATTATAACCTACTTACTAAGTCCCCTGCCCCTCCAAGTATCTGAAACCTCGGACCCTTCATTCCGCCTAAAACCTAAACCCTAAACCCTAAACCTCATTCCCTGAAGGAGCCCTGTTCCAAAAACACCTCACACCGACCCCGGAGCCAAAAATTGCGTCCGGAGCCCTGGGATTCATACGGGAGTTTCCGAAAATGGGGGACCCTAATCTAGTACCCTAAATAGTAGGATCCTTCATATATAAGGACCCCAAAATGGGGTACCCCCAATTTTCGGAAACTCCCATACGGAATCGAGGATGCTTCGGGTTAGCCCTACTTGAAAGAAGAGCTGCGGCTGCGGAAATCTCGATTTCTGAGCCGCTGGCTGAAGAAGGCTGAAGTTCAAGTGCCGAGCAAACTTATGCTAAACCCCTTTAGCATTGCACTTTTGTCGGCTTCCAGCCTTTTGAGGTAGGGGTGCTGTAGAGTTTGTAGGGTATTGGGTTTAGGGTTGGGTGTGCCCTAAAAGGCCCCTCCAAGGGTTTCGTGTTGGGGCACGAAAAAGGCAGGATAAGGGTACTACTACAGTGTATCGGATTTCGGATTTGCGGGTTGGGGTTCAGGAAGCCGTGGTAACTAAAATGAGGTTATGTTTGGGTTTGCTGGGGTTTCCAACAGGGTGTTATGGAACCATCTGCGGACACATAAGGTTTGATCTAGGGTCTTACTCTCAGAAGCCTCAGTATACAGGCGCGGGTATTGGGCGGTTTTTATTGAGGGCGTTTACAGGGTTTAGCATAAAGCTCTGTATCATTAGACTCCGGCCTTGGGGTATCCTCTAATTGCATTTAAGATGACCTACAAACAGTTAAGAACTCGGATGTTTTACGATTGAGCGCTAAGAATGAAAAGCCTCAGGTTGACCCAGAGCCAGAGACTCCAATATCCCTTGATGAAGGAGTATACCTTAAATAATAGTATGACCCCTTATATGATTTAAGGAATATTCCTTAATTAAGGGATATTGGAGTCTCCAGAAACGGGTTATATAATTGTTCGGCTCTTGAGAGCTTGCGAGCTCCACTTAAACCCTAACTAACCCCCGAACCTTTAATCGGAAAGCAACAAGCCCCTAAGCTTTAGAAATGCCCTAGAGGACCCTTGTTAACTTCTAGAGCCCTTAATAGATCTCTTACGGAACCCTAAAATGCACGAAAGAATCAGCCCAAGACGCAAAACGCCGACCAATAGACCCGGGCCGGACCTTGGAACACCCTTGTCGTTTTAGAAATAATAGACAGAGCCCTATACCTACATCCCTTAATAGGAATTACTCAAGAAGGCCTACTAGCCGGTCTGTTTATTCTTTTGGGGGAACCATCCTAAACTCCAAACCGTGTAAACCCTACACCCTAGACCCGGGTCGCCGGACCTTGGAATGCGAAGGCCCGGCCACTGCTCTCCTCCACCGTCGGTCGCCGGAGCAGCACCTGCAAGCAAAGGTACCTCTTCAAGAAAATGTCCGGATCTCAATATGGGCCTTATATGGCTTTATGAGGGGTTGCATAGACAAGATGGCAAGCACAGGTTCCCGAAGAGGTTCAAGAAATTTCAGGATCTCGATGTAGGGCCTTCTATGGCTTTATGAGGGGTTTAAGAGTTTGACAGGTTAGAACATAAACAAAATGTGGCTGTTGCACGGCTTACGATTTGTTTTGGCCATGGATTGGTATACAGGGCTTGCAGGGTGCTAGACCCAGAGACTCCAATATCACTTAATTAAGGAATATACCTTAAATCATATACGGGATCCTACTATAATTTAAGGTATATTCCTTAATTAAGGGATATTGGAGTCTCTGGGGAATGGTCTTAGGCTTTCTGAGTCTATGAGTAAGGCCTCCGACGCTGGTGCCATGCTCTTGCTGGTAGAACAGCTAGGTGTATCCAGAGACCCAATATCCCTTAATTAAGGAATATACCTTAAATTATAGTAGGATCCCGTATATGATCTAAGGTATATTCCTTAATTAAGTGATATTGGAGTCTCTAGGTGTATCGAGATCATGCTAATTGGAGGTTCTGGGTCGATATAGGTAGTGTCCTTCTGGGTTGTATCAGCTTGGCACATCGGCCCTAAACCGTAATCCCAAGCAACAAAACCAAACCCCGAACTCAACACCCAAACCAAAAAGAAAAGCCTCCAAGCTTCAACCCTGAAACCCCCAAAGGAAAGCAGCAAACCGACCCGAACCGGCCCGAACCCTTTCTGCGACCCCTATACAAACGAATGAAGCCCCCGATCGAGCACTTATAGGCCCCATTAAGCCCCTGAACGCGCCCGACAAAACGAAAAGGAAAAACATAGCTTACGACTACTGAAACTTCTACGGATCACTGGTAATACTGATAATCACAAAATAAATAGTCATAATTTAATAGCAACCAGAATAACTATCACAATCAGAGACATAACCATCACAACAATAACAATAACAAAGATACAATAGTGATGATAATGATACTAGTCTTAACAGGACGAAATCGCAACAGTAATGTTAGGAGGAAGAAGAAGAACATTGATAATAGCAAGAATACTTAAACCCTAAACCCTAAACCCTAAACCCTAAACCCCAAAATCTTAAAAAATATCAAAACCGGGACCTCCTTGAGGCCGCTCCGCTCGTGAAAGCGCACGCCCAGCATTTCGGCGACCGATGCCTCCGCAGAGACTCCCATATCCCTTAATTAAGGAATATACCCTAAGGGCTCCTTAAAGGGATCCTTAAAGGGATATATAGGGTTTAGGGTTTAGGGGAGTCCAATATCCATTAATTAAGAAATATACTTTCCCATTATAGTAGGATCCCCCGAATATGATTCGAAGAATATTCCTTGATTTACACATATTGGAGTCTCTGGGTCCAAGGACCAAAGCCCGGAAGGGCGATTGTGTTTTGCGTTTCTGGTGTTGTTGCGTTGAAGGCCTTTTGGGGTTTCAAGCTTTTGTTTTGAGTGCCTTTTCGGGTTCAGGATTTCTTCAGGAGTGCTAAAGTCCCAGAAAATCCCTTCCATGCTGGCTGGGGGCGGAATGGTCGAGGTAGTGGCTGATGCTACTGCTTGGGGTGAAACCAGTTCGTACCAGTAACGGCCGGGGTGGCCTCTGTGTCTGGACGTCGTGAACTTAATACGGTCTTTCAGACTGGGAGAAAATGACGCGATGCATGGGCAGGTTTGGCGGAGTAGTCGTGGCTTGGATCAAAAGTTTAAACTGTTGAGACCATAGTGATTGAGAGGGGATTGGATTTTTCCGCTGTTTGCCAAACGGTTTTTGTTGGGGATCCTGGAGTACTATGAGGCTTTGATGTTAACGGCTCGTCTGAGATACCGTTACTACCACCCGTCCATGTTTCTGAAGTGGTGCTTTTCGATGGTGAGGGTGTCTAAGCCATAGTTGTAGACTGGGACGATGCACGCATGGAAGATTCTGGACTTGATTTGCTGGGGTAGGCGGCTCTGCCAAATATGTTGTAGCTTGAGGAAAGCGGCGGAGCTTTTATGGCTCTGGCGGTTATGGCTGTTTCGCTTGGTTTGTCCCAACAGACCTGAGTACCGAGACATTTAATTTCCTCGCTTAGGGGTACAGGGGAATTATAAGCGCAGTGAAGATGGCTGGGGTGGGTTGGGTGGCGGAGTAGCTCGGTTTTGTCCACGTCGAGCTGTAGTCCATACAAAGTGGCTTCTACTGGGACGTGCTTCAGAATATCTTGAAACTGTGTACCAGTCACTCGTAGGAGTAGGGTATCATCAGCAAACTCCAAGACGTAAACCGGCTGGCCTACAGACCTAGTGTTTTGAGGGATACCGTGCGTTCGGAGGCGTAAATCATGTCATGGAGGAGTACTGACATCAACATCATAAACAGATAAGGACTAAGCGGGCAGCGTTGCCTTACAGTGTGAGGAATAGCCCCCGTCTTTGGTGCCATCTGGTGAGGAAGTGCAAAAGGATGGGTTGCCATGCACATCCGCCCGGCACGCTCTGGGCTCTCAGTGCGCTCTCATCGTAAGCCAGGGACGACCCGAGCAAGTTAGTCATCGTTGCGCCTCCCTCAGCCACATGGTCGTTGCCACTTTCGCTCAAGCATGGTGCCGCGCTGGCTGTGGCCAGGGGCCCGCACCCGATAACCCAACCGGCCTCCAGGCGTCAGTGATGGGATGCCCGAAGGCCACACTCATGTGTCTGCAGGTGTCGCCAGGGCCGTGAAAGTCGCTGTGTGAGGGTAGGGTTTAGGGGTCTAGGATTTAGGGGTTTAGGGTTTAGGGTACACAAACCGAAGTTTGTTTGTGTTGCGTTCTCTCGTGGAGGCCGCGCGCTTACTATTGGTTGTGGTTGGATTTTTCCGGCGAGGGTTTCAGGTTTCTTAAAGGCTCATGGGACTTAGTCAGTAAGGTTTAAAGTAGGTTAAAATTAGGATTAGGATAACCCCGCTCAGGGGACTTATGAGCCCAATTATAACCCTACTTACTAAAACACATGATCCTTTAAGTAACCTAAACTCCCCTTTATAGAACCCTTGTAGATCTCTTAAAGGAACCCTTGAGGGAACCCTAGTTACTGAGTCCCATGATCCTCCAAGTTATAGGGTTCAGAGCATGCAGTGTTTTTTGCGAGTAGGGGCTTCAAGAGCAGATCTCATCAAAGAGATCGCATCTATTCCTTAGTTCAGGGTTTAGGGTTCAGGGTTTAGGGAGCAGATCTCATCAAAGATATCGACGTTGCTGAAGACATAAGCCCTGGAAAGTGTAAACTTCCAGTTTCATAGTGGGTAGCAGTACCCCAAAAAGTGCAAAGTGTATCCACTCAGCTACTAAGATTTTAAGGTCGTCTGACAACAACGACTATCGTGACTAATCCCACATACCTTCTCCACCTAAACCGAAAACCCTAAACCCTAAACCCTAAACCCAATGTCCTAAAGCCTAAACTCAGAATCGTGTGGGCTGAGAGACCCGAGAACTGACAGCTTCTTGTTGGGTCTCCAGCTTCAGGATTTGATGCTGCGAAAACAGTGCCGACCTTAAGGACGAAATAAACCCTAAAAGGGTTTAAGGTTCATATACCATATAGGGATTCATAGTATATGGGTATAGGCCCCTACTTTTAAGGGTCATTTGGTCCTTCAGGGAGTTCCCGGACTCGCAATGGAAGAAGCCTCAATTCTAAGGAGCACTACCTCCTGTATGGGCTGCATCCCCGAATCTGAAACCCCAATACCCCTTAACGGTTTAGGGTTTAGGGTTTAGGGTTTAGGGTTTAAGCAAGCAGAATGCCATAGATCATCAGGGGCTTCATATCATCATAAGCTATCGGTGGCTTCATATTATGATTTCATGTACGCTATATCACTATAGCTAATCCCTAAACCCTACCCTAAACCATGAACCCTAAACCCTAAACCCTAACCCTGAACCCTAAACCCTACCCGAAACCCGAAACCCTAACCAACGGTAGTGCACTCTCTGGCCTGGTGGCTGGCTGGGCTCCTCCCGTCAACTCCAGGGCACGCTTGCAGGCTGATATATGGGAGTTTCCGAAAATAGGGGTACCTTAATTTGGGGTCCTTATAATAAGGAGCCTATTATTTAGGGTACTATATTTGGGTCCCCTATTTTCGGAAACCCCCATATAGAGGGTCTTAGGACATAGAATAATGCAGGTGCCTTAGGACGTAGGCTAATCTAGAGGCCTTAGTAAGGAGAATAATGTAGCGGCCTTAGGAAATAGGACAATGTGAGGGGCCTTAGGAACATGAATAATAAAATTTAGACCCAGGGACTCCAATATCCCTTAATTAAGGAATATTCCTTAAATCATATTAGGGATCTTACTATAATTTAAAGTATATTCCTTAATTTAGGGATATTGGAGTCTCTGGGGATGCCTTAGGAAAGAGACTAATGTAGGGTCCAAAACAATTAGAATAGGACTTTGGTCTCCTTCCAAAGGAAAAGTACAATAAAGAAGCCTCTGGAATAGCATGGGCACTTGTTTAGGCTTCTATATTAGGGTTCCTTTAAAAGGATTCAGTAAACCTAGAGAGCTTTTAAGTATAGCATAGTATCCTTATATATGGCCTACAAGGGGATACTGCAACTAACAACCTTAAATCCTACACCCCTGAACCCTACACCCATAAACCCTGAACCCATATTCCGACCTAAACCCTGAACGCTAAACCCTAAACCCCTAAACCCTGAACCCGAACCGTCCGCTGACCGATACCTTGAAGCTCAAGCTCCTTTACCCGGCTCAGCCTTGGGTCCCTCCAAGGGCAAGAAATCCAGAAAACCTCTCGAACTACCATAGCCTACTTTTGGGTACGGCCCCTATACAGTTATAGGGCTACTATTAAGGGCCTTATATATCTATATTTTGAATATTATCCAACTGTTGCTGAGTGGAAGCAGTACCATAGCCGACTTTGCTGTACCTAGGTTCTTGTGATAACTTATAAACCCCCAAGCAAAAATGACGGTAGCTTGAGCAACATATTAGAGGTTTTGGTAGTTTGAAGAACACATCAGCACCGCTTTCCGCGGGGTCCTGAAATCAGGGCCAACCCTAAACCCTAAGCCCTAAAGGTCCATTCAAAACAATCTTTCTTTGGCCCGATCGTATGATTTCTCTCTCGAGAATTGTGTTTTTTTTTGACGGTGTAGGGCATGCCGGACGCCAAATAACCTACTTTTTGAAGGACTCAGATTAAGAAATCAAGTAATGAACCCTGAAGCGTGAACACAGTAGGTTCTTTAGGGTCAAGGTGGGGTTTGGGCCGGTGAGGTTTGACTCCCGGTGGCCCAAGTGTTGCGAAGCCTACACTCCTCCTTTCCTAAACCACCTACTTGAGGGCTCAGGGGACTTAGCATCGGTGAAACTTGGGGTTATAGGTCCCGTACGTGGGCTATCCCTTATCACAACCTTACCTATAAGTTGCTTACTGAATCCCTGGAGCCTATAAGTAAACCCTGAAACGACACCCTACGCCCCAAACTTGTTCGCTCCTTGGTGCAGCAAGGCCATCCTTTCGCAGGCTCCACACGGAACCCTGGCACAACCGCTGCAACTGTCAAACTACGGATCCTACTGTAGATCCTTGTGTGATTTCACAGGACTGCACCGTGTCTTTTGAGATTTTGAAAAGAAAACTCGAACAATTATCCTTACAGGGTTTAGAGCAATGAAAAATCGGTCGAGCTCTTGTCCTAGCGCAGTCAAAAGAGACGTTCCTTTGCCGTTCTCCAGCCTGTAGCGAAGGATGCCCCGGAACACCGCTCGATCTAGTGTGGGAGATGAGAAAAGGCGAAAGGCTGAAAAACATAGGGGCCGTATCATGTAGAATCGGGCTTTGGTGTACATCATAATTAACAAAGTAGAATTACAATAGGGCCTTTGGGGTATAGGTGGAAGTAATTATACTAATTACTTGTTCTAGCTGCTATATTAGCGAATCGCAACTTTCACGAGCCAAGCCCAAGCCCTGGCCGCAAACTTCTACGTCGCCGTGAACCTGTGAACCGGAAATTCGGGTTGTGTACACACTTACATACACGAATACATACAAGCATACATACGCACGTACATACATACGCAAGAATGCAAACAGAAACTGTAGCTATGTATGTACGTGCATGTGCATACATATATATATATATATATACATACATATATATGAGCCATTATGAGCCCGATTCCTTTGGGAGCTATTTAGCTAGTTTTTTGTATTTACAATATTACTAGCCTAGTTAAACACCAACCACAACATGTGCATCTTTTATATAGCAATATCAAGATGACAAGACTTCCATACTTAGCTTCCAAACGTTAGAACTGCAGGGGATATTTCAAGTGCTACAAATCAACTTTGCACCAAGATGTAGTTACTTCAACTTTTATGCTTGTCAACCAAAAACCTTCAGGACTCAAACCCTACACCGAAAACTCTAAAATCAAATGTCTCCAATACAGAAACCCTCATGGCTTAAGGCTAAAACTCTGTATATGAGAGAGGCTCCATAGATATATGTGTAAATTCCTAAGTAGCTGCCGATATGTACCATAGCAAATTCCTATCTTAGGTCGTAGCAGTGCAAAGCAAGATCGTTAGCATATGACGATCGGAGAGTGATGCCGTAAGGTTGACTACACACTCAAAAGACAGCACCTATGCTCCCAAGCCGAAGCGTATGTTGTCCTGGCCCTAGCAGAAGCTGGATTTGAGCACTCGAGCTGCGATGTGAAACAAAGTTGACAAGCAGCTTGTCAAGACTGCAGGAGCACATGTACACATGTAGAGGGCAAATCAAACAACCAGTCACAGTCCAGCCAACATCCTAAACAATGCATGGCCAGTACTCAATTCCACTTTGGCAGTGAAATCTTCGTCATGCAGATTATCGAGTATCCCTGGAGTATCACTGTGCGACATAGAAAAGTCCAGAATCGCCGTCCTGCACCTGTTCTCTTCGTCGGCCAGCGGTCTGGCCATACTACCATCATGCACATCGTGCCAGTACTCGTTTGGCAGAGACGAGTCCACAGCAATGCACTTTCGGAGGATGCGGCGAAGTTGTGTGGACCCAGAGCTTTTCTTGTTCCAAAAACCCGTATTCGTATACAATAGCCAAGTGAATTGGGTCCAGCATCAGCGACTACAGGTTAGGACATGCCTCAGAGAGTTTTTGTAAGCAATTTTCTCAGATGGACTGTCTGTACCAATATGCCGGATCGACGTCAGTTGTTCATCCGAGAAGTTGTCTTTGAGGGCTTCCACGATCTGTTCGGACGATTCATTCATTTTGAATCGGCTGCATCATGAGGACAGCCTCTGTCCTACTTCTCACGGTCAACAGCCGTCGCCAGGCCACTGCGTCCCCAAACGGAGCTTCGTCATTGACTTGTTTCGAAGCTCTGTAAAGGGCTTGTCCCATCACCTTCATGCAGAGCTTAAGAGTCGCGTCCATACTCACATAATGCCATTCGTCTCTGCGGAGCACTGCACCCATCATCCGCTCCATCTTTCCTCGGAAAGCAGAAGAGGCAGCCACGTCTTCGAGGATGGGCATCCAATGCGGCGGCCGACTCAGGAAAAGAGTTGACAGTTTGTTGCCAGCTTCCAGAGCAGCCATGTGGCATCGCGTCGCTAAAGTTCGTGCCTTGGTACGGCAACGTGCACATCAACAAGCAGTTCTTTATTCCAGTACTGAAACTACCTTGTGTATAACCGCAGCATGTCATCGGATGCAGTACTATTGTACCCCAGGTACCTGTGCATGACCCATCACCACCTCGCGAACCAGCAAATCGGCAAAGGACTGTGTATTGTACAGATATCGCACCCGTCTAACGTGCAGGCTAGAGCCGATATTTGTCTCGACGATATTCTTTCTGTAATTCAGGTTCGGCTGCACGGTGGCCCGCATCAATGTTGCCCTGGTCTGCAAGAGAGACTCCGCAGTATTCTGCGATGAGGCCGCGTGGTCGTGCAGTGCTAGAATTACTTTGATTTGCTTGGTGCCAGAGCATACATACTGATGTTTTTGCTGTGGTGGTTGTCAATGTGTGTTCGCAACTGGCGTATCTGAGCGAAAGAGCCATACGGGCACATTGGACATTGTCTTCGACCTCCTTGACGAAAAGACTTCTCCTGTAAGTTGTTCCGAACTTCAGCAACCTCTTGGCAAAGCGATTCAAGAATGTTAACGCATATGACCGGCACGTCCTCGTCCTGTGAGATTTTGCTGAGGCCACCGCCAACACCTTTGCCTGCTTCTGCTTCTTCGTCAGAATCGTCGCAGTCGGCACCTGCGACCAGGTCGAGTAGCAGCGCGGATTTGTCGCCCAGCTTATCCTTGGGATCCTGCCATAGTCGACCCATCCACTGCGGCATGATGAAGCTCCCGCAGCACTGCCATGGACATCTTATACACCGTTGCACCATCCAACACGGTGGCATTTGTGCCCTGTCCGTCCAGTTTCACTGCCAGGCAGTGAGGAAAGCCATTTCCTTAAGTGGATGACGTACGACTTAACGTGGGCTTCGGGGAGACCAGGACAGCAAACAAGGTCGACTGCAGACATGGACGCAACCGAGCGGTAATCGCGATACAGCGGTTTTTTAGCCACGATGTTATTCTCCAAGTTCGGCCGTATTTAATTATTTCATTTATTCAATTATTTCGGGTACCCCAATACTTGAAATAATTGAAACGGTTTATTCGCCCTGATTTAATGTTTCAATTATTTCAATTACTTAAATAAGGCTGGCTCCTTCTTTGCTACTAATTATAATAAACTAATTAATTATTTCAAGTATATTAAATATTTTGTGTACCCAAATAATAAAATAATTGGAATAATGCCTATGGAGAGATTTACCCACCATTTAAATGCTTGAAATAATTAATTCGGCCTTATTTACTATTTCAATTATCTCAATTATTTCGGGTACCCCAATAATTGAAATAATTGATTCGCCCTGACTTAATTATTTCAATTATTTCAACCATTTCAATTATTTCAACTATTTAGATAAGGCTGGATCCTTGTTTGCTACTAATTATGTTGAGTTAGTTAATTATTTCAAATGTTTGAATTATTTTGATGATTTACATATGGAGCAGGATACAGAAGGCGTCAAACAGACCCTAAAGGAGCCTCTCCCATATATATATATATATACAGATAAACCAGACAGCCAGGCAGGCAGGCAGGCAGACAGACAGATAAATAGACATATATGTATATACATACATACATATGTGTGTACGCATTATATAACATAGTCGACCCCGTTAGGAACCTACGCCGAATCGGTTGCAGTCTGCTTAGCCAAATACCTGCTTCTTTGCTTTGACTTCCTGCAGGGATGGTTGTTGTATTCTAAACAGCTACACCCAACCCCCAAAACCCCAAACCCGAAACCAGAAACCCTGCAGTGGCACCCATAATTCTGCCGTAAAGCAACTTTTGGAAGCCCCATAAGCCATAGAAGCGCTAAACCGCCCTAACCGCAAACTTTCGTATCGTTTTGGTACCCTTATAGTACCCTTAAAGCACAGCACGCCTATCCTCTCCGTTTAGTTACCAGTAATACCCTTATAGTACAAGAACGTGTCCTTGTAGTTCTGATAGTATCCTGGTGGTTTGTACCCACATAGTATCCTTTCAGTTGGGGTGGTGTGAAAACCCCGTGTTCAGTTCCTATACGCTAAATGGCGTTATCGTTTTTTTTTCTTCTTATCGTTTTCCCATGAAAGAACCTTTTACTGAAGTGTAGTACAACTGTAGTATATAGTATACGGGACATGGAAACATTCGTATATCGAAGGCAGTGGTTGTGCTTCTTTGGCGTGAAGTAGGTTTAAATATACGGGATATGAAGCTGCAAGCTTAGTCTGATAGGATTCCGATGGGGACCTTTTCACTCCGCGCTGGAGCTGTGCGTTTCGAATCCGTGCCAAAATGCATTCGCGAGGTTGGTGACGAAGCGGTTAGTGCGTGTTCAAATCGCCGTGACAAAGCCCAACTTGGCCCCAAGCTCCTCCCAACCCCGAGTGCGCGGGCCCGAATGCATTTAGAATCCGTGCCGAAATGCATTCGTGATGTTGGTGACGAAGCGGTTCCCAAATCGCCGTGTAACAGCCCAACATACCCCACACTCCCAAACCCGAGTGCAGGGAGCAAATGCGTTTAGAATCCGTGCCAAAATGCATTCGCGAGGTTGGCGGCGAAGCGGTTGCCCAAATCGCCGTGTGAACAGCCGACATGCATGCTCCCACGCCCGAGTGCGTGGGCGCAAATGCATTTAGAATCCGTGCCGAAATGCATTCGTTAGGTTGGTGACGAAGCGGTTTGGGATGAGGGTTTGGGGTTAAGGTTTAAGGTTGAAGGTTAAGGGGTAGGGATTCGGGTTTGGGGTTTAGGGTCAAGGTTTAAGGTTTAAGGTCAAGGGGTAAGGATTCGGGTTTGGGGCTTAAGGTTAAGGTTTAAGGTTAAGGGGTAGGGATTCAGGTTCGGGGTTTAGGTTTGAGGTTTAAGGTTTAAGATGGTTTACGGTTAAGGGCTAGGGTTTCGGGTTTGGGGTTTAGGGTCAAGATTTAAGGTTTCAGGTTCAGGGGCAGGGAACCCGAGTGCAGGGAGCAAATGCGTTTAGAATCCGTGCCAAAATGCATTCGCGAGGTTGGTGACGAAGCGGTTTGCGCGTGCTCAAATCGCCGTGAAAAAGTCCAACTTGGCCCCAAGCTCCTCCCAACCCCGAGTGCGCGGGCCCGAATGCATTTAGAATCCGTGCCGAAATGCATTCGTGATGTTGGTGACGAAGCGGTTCCCAAATCGCCGTGTAACAGCCCAACATACCCCACACTCCCAAACCCGAGTGCAGGGAGCAAATGCGTTTAGAATCCGTGCCAAAATGCATTCGCGAGGTTGGCGGCGAAGCGGTTGCCCAAATCGCCGTGTGAACAGCCGACATGCATGCTCCCACGCCCGAGTGCGTGGGCGCAAATGCATTTAGAATCCGTGCCGAAATGCATTCGTTAGGTTGGTGACGAAGCGGTTTGGGATGAGGGTTTGGGGTTAAGGTTTAAGGTTGAAGGTTAAGGGGTAGGGATTCGGGTTTGGGGTTTAGGGTCAAGGTTTAAGGTTTAAGGTCAAGGGGTAAGGATTCGGGTTTGGGGCTTAAGGTTAAGGTTTAAGGTTAAGGGGTAGGGATTCAGGTTCGGGGTTAGGTTTGAGGTTTAAGGTTTAAGATGGTTTACGGTTAAGGGCTAGGGTTTCGGGTTTGGGGTTTAGGGTTAAGATTTAAGGTTTCAGGTTCAGGGGCAGGGAACCCGAGTGCAGGGAGCAAATGCGTTTAGAATCCGTGCCAAAATGCATTCGCGAGGTTGGTGACGAAGCGGTTTGCGCGTGCTCAAATCGCCGTGAAAAAATCCAACTTGGCCCCAAGCTCCTCCCAACCCCGAGTGCGCGGGCCCGAATGCATTTAGAATCCGTGCCGAAATGCATTCGTGATGTTGGTGACGAAGCGGTTCCCAAATCGCCGTGTAACAGCCCAACATATCTAGGGTGAACCGCCGAATCGGGGATTGGACCCTAGCTCAAAAGAGGCCTCTCCAGTACTAAAGTTTGTATAAAAAATTCAATTTTGGGTCCAATCTGGACCGACCCCCCTTTGGGAAGGGTTTAGGGCTTAGGGTTTAGGGTTTGTTAGGGTTTAGGAGTTTAGGGTTCGTTAGGGTTTAGGGTTTGTTAGGGTTTAGGGTTCAGGGTTTAGGGTTTAGGGTTTCAGGCGCTGGCTTTATGCTTTGCTTATTGGGGGAATGTGCTCATTATTTCTGTACTATTACTGTATTACTACTGTACTACTGTACTACTGTTGTACTACTACTGTACTACTAGTGTACTACTGTACTACTATTGTACTACCACTGTACTATTACTGTATTACTATTGTACTACTGTACTACTATCGTATTACTACTGTCCACTGTACTACTGTTGACACTCCCAAACCCGAGTGCAGGGAGCAAATGCGTTTAGAATCCGTGCCAAAATGCATTCGCGAGGTTGGCGGCGAAGCGGTTGCCCAAATCGCCGTGTGAACAGCCGACATGCATGCTCCCACGCCCGAGTGCGTGGGCGCAAATGCATTTAGAATCCGTGCCGAAATGCATTCGTTAGGTTGGTGACGAAGCGGTTTGCAATGAGGGTTTGGGGTTAAGGTTTAAGGTTGAAGGTTAAGGGGTGGGGATTCGGGTTTGGGGTTTAGGGTCAAGGTTTAAGGTTTAAGGTCAAGGGGTAAGGATTCGGGTTTGGGGCTTAAGGTTAAGGTTTAAGGTTAAGGGGTAGGGATTCAGGTTCGGGGTTCAGGTTTAAGGTTTAAGATGGTTTACGGTTAAGGGCTAGGGATTCGGGTTTGGGGTTTAGGGTTAAGGTTTAAGGTTTGAGGTTCAGGGGCAGGGAACCCGAGTGCAGGGAGCAAATGCGTTTAGAATCCGTGCCAAAATGCATTCGCGAGGTTGGTGACGAAGCGGTTTGTGCGTGCCCAAATCGCCGTGAAAAAATCCAATTTGGCCCCATGCTCCTCCCAACCCCGAGTGCGCGGGCCCGAATGCATGTAGAATCCGTGCCGAAATGCATTCGTGATGTTGGTGACGAAGCGGTTCGTGCGTGCCCAAATCGCCGTGTAAAAGCCCAAGATACCCCGCGCTCCCAAACCCGAGTGCAGGGAGCAAATGCGTTTAGAATCCGTGCCAAAATGCATGCGCGAGGTTGGTGACGAAGCGGTTAGTGCGTGTTCAAATCGCCGTGAAAAAGCCCAACGTGGTCCATGCTCCTCCCAACCCCGAGTGCGCGGGCCCGAATGCATTTAGAGTCCCTGGCGAAATGCATTCGTGAGGGTTGTGATGAAGCTGCTTGATTTGAGTTGTGGAACTCTGCAGGCGCGGCGAATGCACAACATACAAGCCATCAGCAGCAAATAATGTACAAGACTACTGACATCATAAATTGACGTTATCGTTTTTTTTTCTTCTTATCGTTTTTCCAGCCAAAACACTATCCTTCCAACAGGCGCCCAGCGAACACAGAACGAAGAGGCGCGGGGTTATTACACAGCCCCAGTTTGTCACCCTAGACCCTAAACCCTGAACCCAAAACCCTAGCCCCCCGCGAACCTTAAGGACCACATGACCCTTAAAAGTAGGGGCCCTATACAGTTATACTATGAATCCCTCAAGGAATATGAACCCTAAACCCTTTTAGGGTTCTTTTCGTCCTTAAACCCTGAAACCTTCAGAAGCCCATAATAACCTTCTAGGAACTCTTTAAACTTAAAAGGAACCCCAAAATGAACCCCTAAACCCTAAACCCTAAACCTTAAACGCTAAACCCTGTCCAACGCCTCGCCCAGCTCCTCCGCGGCGGCGCTGACAGCAAACGGATGCAGCGCCCCGGCCTGGCTTTCACCCGGGGTCTTGTGAAGGCTTTAGGGTTTAGGGTTGAGGGGTTCAGGGTTCAGGGTTTAGGGTCTAGGGGTTTAGGGCTTAGGGTTTGGGGGTTTAGGGTTTAGGGTTTAGGGGTCTAGGGGTTTAGGGGTTTAGGAGTTTAGGAGTTTAGGGTTTAGGGTTGAGGGGTTCAGGGTTCAGGGTTCAGGGTTTAGGGTCTAGGGGTTTAGGGCTTAGGGTTTGGGGGTTTAGGGTTTAGGGTCTAGGGGTTTAGGGGTTTAGGAGTTTAGGGTTTAGGGTTGAGGGTATAGCGGTTTAGGGGTTTAGTAGGGGTTTAGGGGTTAGGGCTTAGGCGTTTAGAGTCTAGGGTTTAGGGTTTAGGGGTTAGGGGTTTAGGAGTATCGGGGTTGAGGGTGTAGCGGTTTAGGGTATGGGGGTACAGAAAGGGGTTTAGGACTTTGGGTCGGGCTCGGGCTTCAGGCTCAGGGTTTAGGGCCTACTTGGAGGATCATGGGACTTAGTAAGTAGATTATAAGTGGGGTTATAAGTCCCCTAAGTGGGGCTATCCCTATTCTAACCTACTTATAACCTTACTTACTGAGTCCCAGGAGCCTTCAAGTAGGGTTCCTATTCCGTGAAAAAGCCTTTCGCTCTGGGCTGTACTTAGGGGGTTAGGGTTTAGGGTTGAGGGTTTTCGTCAAGGCTTTACATAAGTTGGCTGGTTCAGGGGTCTACTTGTACAGTGTAGGAAGCAATGAGGCCTTCTACACCCTCAACCTTGACACACTCAACCCTAAACCGTCCCCAAACAGCCCCGACGCCCTGAACCCCACAAAACATAAGATGCTAACGTAGGAACCTGATTAAGAAACCCTGGGCCCAAGGTTTCTTAATCAGGTTCCTACATTATCGCATCGTTAAATTATAGTAGGATCCTTAATATGATTTAAGGAATATTCCTTAATTAAGGGATATTGGAGTCTCTGGATTCTGCTAGATCCACAAGGACTTCCAGTTCAGCGAATTCTTGGATTCGCTAGCCGGTTTCCGGTTTAGGTTTCATGGGTTTAGGGTTTTTGGTTAAGCGCCTTGTTCGCCTGGTTCGCGGTTTAGGGTTTAGGGTAGGGAGGGCACCGCTGTTTCACTGAGAACTTGGGCTTTCGATATTCGCTGTAGTAAAGGCCGTTGCAGTAGCCCTATACGCTGCTCCCCCCCTGAACCCATGGAGACTAAGCCCGATTCCAACTCGAATTAGGCCCTAAACCCTGCAACCCTACGATCAAACCGGCACCACCGGCATCCTCCATAAATTGTAAGACCAGGTAAGAAACCATGGGAGTAGAAGGTCATAAACGCCAACCACCCCAAAATCCTCAGGCTCGACTAGAAACGAAACTAAACCCGAAAACTCATCAATCTATCAAAATATCCTCAGCATCCCTACACCCTGAAATTGTAAAAACAACCCTATAACTCAACTCCCAAAATCTCTTACACCCAAGGATTCCGGTCACCTCCTCGCGTTGGCCGTTGGCTGCTGCGGCTTCCTCGGCATTTACAGCAGGTTTCCTGGGTGCTTGAGGTTTTATGGGATTTATTGGGGCTCTCTGTCAACAGGGACATTATGTAGGATGTGATAGGGTGGGGTTCTGCATGGTGAAGGGTTTAGGACTCTGGGCCTCGAGGTTTTGGGGGTTTAGGGTTTAGGGTGGTTTACAGGCCTTTGTGTGGCGCTCTTCGGCGATCACTGAAAGGAATTCTTCAGGTCAGACTCCCGGGTTGAGGGCATATGGTGTGGTGGAGTGTTTAGGGTTCGGGCCGTGTAATAATCCATGAACTACCCCTTTTAGTACTGTAATCCTTCTAATACCACTCCTGAGAACCCTTGTAATAAACCTCATAATAAGCCCTTGCCCTTACAACAACCCTTGTTACAGCCCTTATAATAACCCCCTTGTAACAACCCGTATAATAGCCCTTACAAGAGTGCCCTCCCAGTAAGTCCCGTGATCACAACCGTTACCCGGAGAGCCCAATACCGCGCAATTAAGGAATATGCCTGAAACTACAAGGGTCCCTATATTGTGATTTAAGCTATACTCCTTAATTCAAGGGTACTGGGCTCTCTGTGTATAGCCCTAAACCCTAAACCCTAAACCCTAAACCCTAAACCCCAAACCCTAAACCCTAAACCCTAAACCCTAAACCCTAAACCCTAATTGATTTATCGTTGACAGTTTCAGTCTTCAGCGTCTTCTCTTCTGGACCTGGGTCCCGGGATTGGGAGATCAGGGTTTGGGGTTTTGGACTTTGGGTTCAGGATTGTGGGTTTAGGATTTTGTGCTTAGGGTTTGGGTTTGGGGTTTGGGGTTTAGGGTTACGATTTTTTTTTTTTAAGTTAGGTTGACGGGTTACGAGTTTAGGGTTTAAGGTTTGGGGTTTAGGGTTCAAGGATTTTGTTAAAGTGTAAGAGCCCCTTTTCTCCTGCAGACGACTCACTCAGACTTGAGCGTAGGCTTGACGACTCAGCTTGCTCAAAGGATCATGGGACTTAGTAAGTAGTTTATAATTGGGGTTATAAGTCCCCTAAGTCGGGTTATCCTAAGTATAATCTACTTATAACCTTACTTACTAAGTCCCATGAGCCTTAAGTAAACCCTAAATGGGCGTCAGGGCTGGGGCCGGGGCTGCGATGCCAGAAGCGTGTTGGTGTAGCGAGGTTCATGCCAAAGGTCAAAGAATCCAAGACCACAAACCCTAAACCCTAAACTGAACCATCGTAAACCCTGAACCCTATACCCGCCGTACACGCCGTACACCCTAAACCCTAGACCCCAAACCCCTGAACCCTGAACCCTAAAACCGAAACCCTGAAGCTCTAGTCCTCTGCCTCCTGCCCCAAGAGCCGAGACCCCAAACCTCAAACCGTCGAACCCTTCAACAGGAACTAAAGCCCCCGAAAAAAGCCTATGAGATCCCAAAAGGTAAGCTTTACAAAACCCTACCCAAGGCCTCCCGATAACAAAAAAGCATGTACACACAGGTATGTATGTATGCGTGTATTTATATATATATATATGTACATACATAAGTCTGTGCATACGCCACAGTACCTTCGCCAATTCTATGGATGTCAGGCTTTCACTACAAGAAGCCCCGGCCAAGACAAACCATGACAAAAAGGAACTAACTCGGAGAGCCCAAGCCGAAGAGGCAAAGCAAACTCTGCCTAACAGTCTTGTAGGTAACCCTATCTAAGGGGAAACCCGTTCTCTCAAATGAAAAACCCAACCTAAGAGGAAAACCATTGAGAAACAAGAATGATCTGCACAAAAAAGAGAGACTCTGCATGCATGGATATGTATGTGTGTATATATATATATATGTATATACATATGTATGTATATATACATGTACATATAAATATATAGAGAGAGAGATACACACGCAAACATAGAAATCAAAGGTCGCACATATGGATATCGCTCTCTCTCTCTCTCTCTCTCCCTCTCTCTCATCGGATCCCCAAAAAAACAACACACCAACTTGAGGCGGGTGGCAAAAAGGCCCAGCTGGGATGTGGCCACCGCTTTTGGATCCATCGGCAACTCCTGCTACAGGGGTATGGCGGGTATGGGTTCCTTTGCAGGAATCTACAAGGAACCCTTATAGTAACCGTTTCAGGAACGCTCAAAAGTGACGCTTAGGGGTTCCTAAAAGGGTCCAAACAGGATTCTTTTGAGGGTTCTTGCAAGGGTCCTTCTACGGTTCTTGGGTTCTCTTAATGAAAGTGTCTAAAGGATACTCTAGCTGCCTGAAAAGGAATACAAGGGTGCAGCATGGGGACAAAATTGTGTACAGGATGTATTCGGTTGCTTGGGCTCTCGCAGCAGCCCGTCTAGATTTGGAGCTTAGCGATGAAGGAATTCAAGGACTGCCACAGAAGCCTCGGGAAGAAAATCCTGGCGAACACAGAATTGTACGAACATGTGTCGGACGTTTCATTTGGTACTCGTACCCAGTAGCTGCTGTACAGTGCTACAGTGCTGTCTAGGACGGCCCCAGGTGACGACGGAGCCATCACCGACAACCGCAGCAAAGGCATCATGGGTTGCTTGAATCTGCTGCACATTCTTCAGCTGATCCCACACGCAACTGCTGTCACCGCCGGACAAAGCGCTGCCCCAGGTCACGACGGAGCCATCCCCCAGAATCGCAGCAAAGGAATCATCAGTTGCTTGAATTTGCTGCACATTCTTGAGCTGATCTCGAATGCTGCTGCTGTCACCTCCGCTGACAGTACTTCCCCAGGTCACGACAGAGCCATTCCTCAGGATCGCAGCGAAGGCAGCTTTGGTTGCCTGAATCTGCTGCACGTTCTTCAGCTGATCTCGCACAGCGCTGCTGTCACCTCCGGACAGAGCACTGCCCCAGGTCACGACGGAGCCATCCCCCAGGATCGCAGCAAAGGCACCCTGGTCGGTCCCCCTGGTTGCTTGAATCTGCTGCACACTCTTCAGATCATCTTGCACAGCTCTGCTTTCACCACCGGACAGAGCACTGCCCCAGGTCACGACGGAGCCATCCCCCAGGATCGCAGCAAAGGAATCATCAGTTGCTTGAATCTGCTGCACATTCGTGAGTTGATCGCGGATGCTACTGCTGTTGCCTCCACCAGCAGTACTTCCCCAGGTCACGACCGAGCCATTCCCGAGGATGGCAGCAAAAGCAGTTTTGGTTGCTTGAATCTGCTGCACATTCTTCAGTTGATCTCGCACAGCGCTGCTGTCACCAGCGGCGTCAGCATGGCCCCAGGTCAGAACTGAGCCATCGTCCTGGATCGCAGCAAAAGCATACTCAGTTGCTTTAATCTGCCGCACATTCTTCAACTGCTCTTGCACGCTACTACTGTCACCACCGAAAACAGGCGCGCCCCAGGTGACGACAAAGCCATCACTGAGGACCGCAGCAAAGGCAGCCGAGGTTGCTTGAATCTGCCGCACATTCTTCAACTGCTCTCGCACACTACTACTGTCACCACCTAAGACAGGAGAGCCCCAGGTGACGGCGGAGCCATCACTGAGGACCGCAGCAAAGGCACCCAGGGTCCCTTGAATCTGCTCCACATTCTTCAACTGATCTCGCACGCAACTGCTGTCAGCAGCGAAGCCTTCGCCCCAGGTCACAACAGAGCCATCCCCCAGGATAGCAGCAAAGCCCTCCCTTCCGCCATGCACAGCGACTCTTCGTACCTGCAACGTTAACGGCTCCCCAGTCTGCAACCCAGCCTTCCTTAGCAGGGTTCCGGCATCAAGAACGCGTCCCCTGGAGTCCAAGAGTCGACCTTTGCCAACTCCTAGGGCTGTCTGCGCACGCGTCCTGAAGGATTCCACCAATTCGCCCCCGTGCGTCTCCAGCGACACGGTCTTACCACTTATGAGGCTTACCTCGAGCGTAAGTGACATGATGAAGACTCTGGCTTCGGATTAGTCCATGGCTAACATGCCGGATGGGGATGTGGTGTGTCGGACGGAACACTCAGATCTTCATTCTCTCTCTCTCTCTCTCTCTCTCTCTCTCTCTCTCTCCCTCCCTCCATCCCTCTCCCTAAACTCTCCGCGTCACGCGTAAATGCACGTCAAAACGACTTGTGACTACTTGCCATCCAGTCGACAGGCTTGCAAAATGGCTGTGGCAGTAGCAGTAGCGGGCAGGGTTTAGGGTTGAGGGTTAAGGTCTGATCCAAGCCATCTTCACATAAAGGAAGTATACCCACACGCCAGACGTCCCATGCGATCCTGAGCATACACGCTTCTCCCGCCTGCGATTTGCGCTATCCTCCTCCATGAGTTCAGAAATCTTAAGACACCTTCCTTTGGTTCTCACAACACCAAGAAAAACAACTTCATGTTATACAGAAACCCCTAAACCCACACCCCAAAACCCTAAACCCTTACTAACCCTAACATCCCTAAAGGCAACCCAGGAAGGCAGAAGGAACCCCCAGAAGGAACCCGACAAGGGAAGCACAGAAGGAACCCATCCTCTAAGGGTTCTTTCAAAAGGTTCCTTTAAGGGTACCTTTTACGGGTTCCCTTACGGGCTCCTATGCAAGGAATCTACACGGGTTCTTACAACGGGTTCGGATTTAGAGCAGATTGGTTTCGGTCGAGACTCCTAAGCCCAAGAGGACGTAAGGGTTCATGGGGGTTGAGGGCCTTGCGGGCTTGGGTTTAGGGTTTATAACCCTTTTTGAGCACGGACTTGGAGTGTATGCCGGCAGCGAAGCTCTAGGGCAGAGCCTTCCTCAGTCACCTTAGTGGGAGACCTCGGGGATGCACACATGAGCAACGCAAGAACTCAACTCGTACATAGCATTGTAATTTACGTGTATAAACCCTAAACCCTAAACCCTAAACCCTAAACCCTAAACCCTTTATAGGGTTGAGGGCCTTTGGAGCTTTCGAGTTGAGGGTTCTATTGGTTCCTACCCGGACCCCCAAGAGGATCCAAAAAGTAGATCCCTTACTGGGGGTTCCTATAAAGTACCCTTAGTAGTATAGGGCCCCAAATTAGGGGATCTACTTTCTAGATCCTCCCGGGGTCTGGGTAATGGGCGCTTTCGAGTTTAAGGTCCCGGTGCAGTCGGCTAGGGTGCAGGACTTGAGTTTCGGGGCTCTTGTTCAAGTTTTGGGGCTGCTTTGGCTTCTAGAGTTTCAAGTTCGAGACTGTAAATCCTGAGCCCTAAAGTGACACCAGAAGCCCCAGGATCGCGGCCGAAGGGGAATATAACACGGTTTAGGGTTTAGGGTTAACAGCTTCCTCTGCGATGGACCCTCGATTAAGCTTATGTAACCCATGTGAAAAACATAAGCACGGTGCCACAGAAGTACAGTACACGACTGCACGACCCTGCCTATGTAGGATTGCGGTTCTTGAACATCCTGCCGGCAACTCTAAAACCCAAAACCCTCAAAGCCTCAACAACAAAGCCCTAAACCCTAAACTCTAAACCCTAAACCCTATACCCTAAACCTCTTTATCACATATATTTAAACCCCTGTAGTCCTCCTGACTCGCCGTCTGGAGGAGCCGGGCATACGCCAAGTGAAGCCGCTCCTTGTGGAGTCGAGGTCGCGGGCTACACTATGGCTTACTTAGAGGATCATGGGACTCAGTAAGTAGCTTATAACTGGGGTTATAAGTCCCCTAAGTGGGGTTATCCTAGTTATAACCTACTTATAACCTTACTTACTAAGTCCCATGAGCCTTTAAGTATGGCTTAGGCCCCACGAAAACCTTAAGGCCCTAAACCCTAAAGCCTAGACCCTTAGAGGAACTCTGATAGCCGTATAGACCCTAAACCCGTAAAGGACCTCTGATAGCTGCGTAGACCCCAAACCCTAAACCCCTAAATCAGCTCGGATAGCCTTATAGACCCTAAACCCTAAACCCTCTAAAGGAGCTCTGATACATCCTAAGGGAACTCTTAAAGGGAGCCCATAGACCTCAAAGGAGCCCAAAAAGGACCGCACATACAGACCAGGCACGGCCACCGCCTCAAGGCGACCGAAAGCCGCGAGCACCGGCACCGGGGGCGAAGCGAAGGGCATCTGCCGCTCCAGCACCTCAATGCTCCGTTAAAGGGATCTATACGGGTTCCTTTAAAGGGATCTATAAGGCCTCCTCTACGGGATCCATAAGCGCTGCTTTGGATTCTCCAAGTCGGCATGCATAAGGGCTCCTTTAAGGGATCCTGTGACACGGATCTATACAGCCTCCTTGAAGGGATCTATAAAGGCTCCTTCAAGGGATCTAGAAAGGTTCCTTTCAAGGGGTCCTAAAGAATTCCTTTAAGAGAATTCCTTTAAGAGCTCTATCCGGAAGGCTGGCTCAGGGTTTGTGTGGGTTTAGGGTTTAGAGCAGGGGTTGGGGTTTAGGGTTCAAAGTTTAGGGTTTGTAGGGTTCGTGCGTTAAGGTTTCTGGTTGAGGGTTCAAGGTTTAGGGTTTAGAGTTGAAGGGCTTTGGGTTTAGGGTTTAGGGTCCTGGGTGGGTATGTGCTTGTAAACGGGCACTACAAGGCTACGAAACGGCTTAGGGATTAGGGCTTGGCTTTTGAGGTTTGGCCTCTGCGTTTAGGATTTGGGCTCTTAGCAGACGGTTGTGTTTTGTGGAGTTTGGGGTCTTGAGGGCAATATAAATAATTCAAGGGTACCATGAAAGGTACTATGGGGTGACAATGCAAGCCTGCAGGGACGTCAGGCATGTAAGAATCACATGGACGCCTATAGCATCAGAGGTACCTTTAGTGGGGGTAGGGGGATGGGGTAGGGGACTATACTTCCTCAAATAGGGCTTATTAGGTCCGTATTATGGGCATCAAGGCCCCCTACCCCCCCTCCCCTACCCTGTAACGGTACCTATGATAGTATAGATGATCAACGTCTTCTAGGCAGACGCCGTCCACCACTGGCTCAGCAGCATCGGTGGGAAATGGGAACCAGGTACACTTGTTGTTTTCTGGCTGGTGGGTGCCGCGGCCTTAAGGTTTACGGTCTAGGGAGTTTAGGGGCGGCACAAGCGGTGACACAACCTGCTTCGGGGCAAGCTCATGTTCAATCGTTTCGAGATCGATCGCATTACCCCTGGCGGCACAGAGAGCTTGGCCCACGAGGTTCGCTGTTTCATCTTCCCAGAAAGCTTGTTCTCTTCGTCCTTCTTCCCCAACTCTTCCAGTAGGTACAAGTTGTAGACAATCTTGTGCCACTTGCAGATTTTCTTGAAAGCAAAAGACTGCAAGTGCAGTCCTCGACATGTCGGTGCTGCAAATGGCTTGAGCCGTGCGAACAACCTTCTGAGACAAGGCTACATCCAGTTCGCCCCCACACCCTGGCGGCGCCAGCCACGTCTGCAGCGAGAATTTTAGGGCTTGGGCTTCAGGAATGCGGGCTGGAAGGGCATCTATTGAACGGGTTCGGGTACTGTTGGCCGCTATTCTTGTTTAGGAACTTACTTAAAGGCTCATGGGAATTAGTCACTCAGGTCATAATCGGTTACAATTAGGATAACCCCACTAAGGGGCCTTGAAACTCCAATTATAACTTACTTACTAAGTCCCATGATCCTTTAACTAACAAGATTTTCGGGTGGTTTGGAGCGGTTCCATAAAGCCTAAACTCTGAACCATACAGGATTCCTACGTCCAGTGCCATACCAGCTAGGCTCAGGTTCCCGCGGCGAAGCCCCTACAGTCTAGGTTTTAGGGTTAAGGGTCCTACAGTGCATGTTGTATGGGGCTTCACGGGGGTTTGAGGGTTTAAGGGTAACAAAAATGCACTAAAAGGTAAGGGGTCTAAACCCCAACCCCAAAACCCTAAAACCCTAAACCCTACAACCTACGACCTACAACTATAACTTACCTCTAAAACTCTAAAAACACAAAACCCAACACCCCGGAACCCCTGCCTCCAACCGCTCCGCTACGGCCGCCGCAGGAGCGGCCCATTCTCCTCCCGGTCTCGGGACCAGCGCCTGGAGCGAACAATCAGGATTTTCTTCAGGGTTCCTTTAAGGGTTCCCTTACGTTTCCCTTCCTGCAAAAAGGGTATAAGGCACTGAACGGTTCTATTAGGGCTCGTGAGAAGGGTTTAGAGTTAACAGTTTTGGTTTATGTTGCAGGGCCTAGGGCTTAGGGTTTAGGGTGGGGAGCGTTCCTGAAAAGGGGGCCTTGGAAGGACCTCGGGTTTAGGGTGCTGCAAACGTATCAAATACTGCGAAGGTACAAAAACAAAGGAACCATAAGTGTATCTTGAGGGTGCCGTAGGGATGTTTGACTCACGGTTCGGGGGTTTAGGTAACCAAGGTTTCGTAAACTTCCTGAAATACAGGCTTTAGAAAGCTGATCATGGAGTTTCCAGCGGATTTTAAGGCTCAGATTGTATCGTGAACTCAAAAGCTTCTAGGAGGGTCTTGCACTTTGCGGTTTTAGGATTTAGGTTGTGCGTGAGGCTTTATGTGTTTAAGGGTTTGGGGTTTACGCAGGGTGGATGGATTTGGGCTAGAGATTTAGGATTTTTAGGGTTCAGGATTCAGTGTTCAGGGTTTAGGGTTACGTCAGCTGGCTAGTTCAGGGCTCACGGGGTTTTGGGTTTGGGGCTGTAGGGTTTAAGCCTAGGCCTTCAGACTCAGAGACTAGGATCTCTACTGCTGATGATATAAATCCTGCATTACCTTAACGACCCTAAACTATGGGAATTATGGTATATTCCTTATTATGGGTAAGGCAGGATTTATATCATCAACCGTCTTACTTGCTTTAAGAGCCGTGTGAGGGCGAGGTTCGGCCCTGAGATCGGGATGAAGTCTTAAACCCTAAGCCGAGAGCCCTAACGTCCCGCAGGGTTGTTCACAGCTAGACTAGACAGTCTTAGAGCTTGAAAGGGCTTCGGATCTAGGGTTAGAAATGTAGTATTTAGGGTTTAGGATTCAGAGTTTCAGTTCACGCTTTACAGTGGGATTTCGGCTGGCGTGTATGGGCTACGTCTTTGAGTGGCCACAAGTGCCAAGTAGCGCTTCACTTCGCCGTCTGTAGTCCAGCTGCTTTGGAGAGAGCTCAGGGTTGAAGGTTCGGGCTGAAATTATAGGATGTTTAAGAACCCTAAACCCTAAACCCCAAACTCAAATCGATTCTATGGTTACCATCGCAGACTTTGCCGCGCAGGCTTCACAGATCTGCGAACCAAGCAAAACAAAACAGAACAAAGTTGTAGCATGGGACGGCACCTGGTGAATCCCTTCGAGAAAACACGCAAGACGCCGGAAAAAAAAAAAAGCCAACCCGATCACATCAAATCCTACGAAACACTTCCAACACCCAAGAGACTCCAATATCCCATGATTAAGGAATATACCTTAAACCATCTAGTAGGATCCCAAATGTGATTCAAGGAATATTCCTTAATTCATTTATATTGGAGTCTCTGGGACCTCCAAAACCGAAACTAGGATACCCAGTAACCTAAGAATAAAAAGGCCTCTCTTTTTGGTATTGGGTAACTTTATAAGGAACCTAGGACTACAAAAAGGGAATAAGGGTACTACTGGGCATCCTAGGAAACCCTAAACTCCAAAGCCAATCTCTGAGCAAAGCGAACTAGAATGCTTATAGGGTCCTTAAGCAAGGGTGGTTCAAGGGGCAGGGTAGAAAGGATCCTCAGGGAACCTTAAGGGAACCTTCGGGAGCACTAGAGAGAACTAGGGATTAGTAGCTGATCTACCCTCTTTGGAGCCCCCTCCCATAAGGATATTGTAAAATGCCCTTAATCTGGAAACCTCAACCCTCACCCTCAGCCTTAAACCCCACGCCACCGCCCCCCAAAACCCTGCGACCTAAAGCCAAGACCCAAAACCCTAAACTCTTAAAGGACCCTTAAAGGACCTAAAGCAACCCCTAAAGGAACCCCCAAAAAGAACCCTTAAAGGAACCTCTAAAGAACCCTCAAAGTTTTCGCAGCTGCTTACCAGGCCTGGGCGCAGGTCCGCAGAACAATCCTGAGATCTTCTTCACAAAGCTTTAGGTAGTTATCTAGAGTTTAGGGTTTAGGGGTTTTTGGGTTTATGAGATCTTCTTCAAAGCTTTAGGTAGTCATTAAGGGTTGTTAGCTTTTTTGGGGGGGGTGGTACACAGTTTAGGGTGTAGGCAGTTATCAAGGCTTTAGAGTTTAGGGTTTAGGGTTTCGAGTTTAGGGTTTAGGGTTAAGAGTTTGGGGTTTAGGGTTTGGGGTTTAGGGTTCGGGGGTCAGGGTTCAGGGTTTAGGGTTTAGGCCTAAGGCTTCAGGGGATCAGGGCGTCTCTAAGGCTCTAAGGGTCTTGCGATTTGGTGGTAGAGAGTCTGGTTCCACCTTCCAGTCATTGACAGCACTATTGCGATTTCATGAACTCAATCACTCCAAGCGCCCCGTCACGAGCTGGCTTCGCGGGTTCGGAGGTTCGGGATTGAGGGTGAAGAGCGGATCCAGGGTTCTCCAGTGTGCAACAGGTGTAGAGTTTGTTTGCGCTTTACGTTAGTGGTGCAAGTACGGTTGCCGGCACCTTGTGTTTCGATCTCCGTTGAGGCGAGAAGGCACAGCCCAACCGACTCGGCGTCATGCAGCCCAGCAGCAGCTGTGATGCAGGCGGCAGGCTCGACCTAAGAGCTTTGCTTCCGGCCACACGGCTTACCCTAAACCCTCAAGCCATCAATGTTCCTGTTCCTGGCCATGCGATGAACTGCGGAGAGACTAGACTACTTAAAGGCACATAGGACGTAGTAAGTAAGGTTATAAGTAGGTTATAAGCAGGATAACCATATCCCCACTTAGGGGACTTATAACCCCAATTATAACCTACTTACTAAGTCCCATGATCCTCTAAGCACCCTAAAACTCCCCCATCTTATCAGAACCCTTATAGATCCCTCAAAGGAACCCTACGCATCCCTTAAAGGAACCCTAGCTACTAAGAATTGTAGACCCCTGATCCCCTGAGCCGCCTCTGCCTGGACTGAGACCCCGACGTGGCCAGTCGAAAGGCGCCTTGGGCCTAGGGCTGTTCGGGCACCTAGGATACCCAGTAACCTAAGAATAAAAAGGCCTCTCTTTTTGGTATTGGGCAACTTTATAAGGAACCTAGGACTACAGAAAGGGAATAAGGGTACTACTGGGCATCCTAGGCACAGCATGAGATGAGGTTGTGGCTTTTAGGGTTTAGGGTTTAAGGGTTTAGGGGTTTAGGGGTTCAGGGGTTTACGGGTTTTCGGGTTTAGGGGTTTAAGGTTTAGGGCTTAGGGTTTAGAGATTGTGGGTTTCAGGCTTGGGTAGAGACTGAAGATGCAAGTTTAGTTGGCATTGCGGCGTAATCCAGCCTTCGAAAGTGCCGCTTTGAGGCGAAGCGCCCGAGAAGACCACAAGTACGTACAATCCGAAACTGAAGCCGGAACAAACAAGGAATGCCTGACACCCTAAAGCCTAAAGCCTGCCCACCCCCACCCTAAACCCTAAACCCCAAACCCTCAACCCTACACCCTAAATTTTAAACCCGAAACCCTAAAACCCAACCCTGCCCAACCCCCACCAAAGAAAAAGAAAAAAACAAAAACACATGTTCGCTCCATGGCTTCCTGGCTTTCCATGTGTCCTGAACCGCAATCCCAAGCCTGAAACCCTCGAACTCGAACCTCGAAGCCCGACCGTTGAGGGCTCCTTTACAGGAGGGCTTGAGGGCTCCTTTAAAAGGGGCTTAGGGTTCCTTTAAAGGAACTATAATAGCAAAGGCACCCATGTTATCGTAATCCACAAGGCAAGCCTGGTAATTTCGTGCTTCTTTGCCTTTTGTCTTCCCTTAAACCCTAAACCGTACTAAGGACCCCATACTATGGGGGCCATAATAATTTGAATAGGGTTTTGGGGCCCATTATACCATAATTTTCGTAAGGAGCCCCAGAAGAGGATAGGCAATTATTTAGGCCTCCATATTAGCATGAGTGCCCTTGGGCCCAGGAGCTACCAGCGGCACGCTCGCCAAGGCTTCAGCTGAGCCGCGGTTGGCCGCCTCGAGATCGCAGAATCTTCGGGCTTAGGGGTTTAGGCTTTGGATCGGAATCTGGGTTTAGTGATTTCAGGCCCCAGGGTTTATGCTTTCAGCGCTTAGGGTTGGGGTTCTTACGCGAAACGTTTTAGAGTTTATAGTTTTAGGGCTTCGGGTGTCGGGCTTTAGGTTTAAGCGTTTAGGTTTAGGGCTCTATGGCTTTCTGGCTCTATGGTTTTATTGCTTAGGGTTGACGGTTTGGGGCTGATTGTTTAGTTTTAAGATGTTGTAAGGTGGAAGAGTTCCTTGCGGTGAATGACCCTTCATTTCGGAGGGTTTTGAAGATTTTCGTGATTTGGGGGTTTCCGGGGTTAATGTTGTTTGGAGTTCTTTAGGGGCCTAGGGTTTAAGAGATTGGGGGTTCAGTTGTTTCGGTCTTCAGGGCTTCCGGGTTTAGAAATTCAGGGTGGCAGGTTTGCCGGTTTGGGGTGACTTGGGGGTTCAGGGGGTTTAGAGGCTCAGGAGTCAGGCCTAAGGTGGGTTCCAGAGTTTAAGTTTCAGGGCTTGAAGGTCTTTGGGGATCAGGGCGGTGGATTTAGCAAAGCCACCGGAAGCAAGACAACCCTAGGACTTAAATCACAGAATACTTCCGAATTTTCATTTGGGGGTCAAAGGCTGCAACGGTTCAGGAGTTTAGGGGTTGGGGTACAAGCTCGAGACAGCTACTGCCGACTTCACATCCTGCGAATCCTTGTGACCCCCGATGACGGCCGTTGTCCCAGACACCCGAATCCCGAACACTACGGCATTGCCCGAAGCCCAAATATTGGGTGGCTTCCAGGTCATGAGTCATCAGCGCAACCAGCCAATGTTCACAGAGCCTGGACCGCTGATTGATAACCCCGCGCCCCTTTGGTACGGGTGGTAGCAGCGGTCCGAGCTTGTTTAGACTATGGCATGTGAAGAAATGCTCATGATTCACAAGTCCACATCAGGCACGCTGATGTAAAACCTTCAGTTAGAACAACCCCCAAATCAATGCCCTTTACCCTTGACCCCAACGTCTTAATCCCTGAACCCTAAAGCCTCGGCTAACGCTGAAACCCTAAGCCCTAAAACCCGAACCCCACTGCCCTAAGCCCGCATGGGCGAATACCATCGGAGGCCTCGCGAAGCCACAGAGCGCAAAGGGCCAGAGCCTTGGGCAGCGCTCTGCTTTCGATGATGTGTGGAGGCTCTTTAGGGTTTAGGGTTTAGGGTTTAGGGCTTTGGGTTTCGGGTGAGGCGCCCCGTGTGGAGGTAAGGGCTCGATGGGTTAAGGTTTAAGGCTGAGGAGTCATGGTCTGTGGTTCAATGCTTCAAGCTTCTTCGTTTGAAAGTTTGGGGTTTAGGGTCTCGGTTTTAGGGGTTAGGGGTCTGCAAATTAAGACGTAGGGTTTAGGGGGCTGACTTCGCCGTTTCTAAATAGATACGTCATACAGGCGCAGGAAAAACAAAAAGTTGGCTTTGGGATACATTATACTATAAACATACTGTACATGCATTAAGAAACCTTAATGAATGAAATTTTGGTATCTCTTGAAGGCCTTGTGGCATGTGTGGCCGGGAAAATCTTAAACTGAAGATGAGGATGCCACGGCTCCAAAGCAGTTTGTTCCACTGGCTGGAGGACCCAGAAGACCGCACTATCTGCTGGCTCAAGAGTGCAAATTCCATCTGTAAGCATGTTCGTGCAATGGCCAAGATGTTTAATATTTTTTGCGAAGATTCTACCAAGTCCCAAACCTGCTCAGGACGGGTCGCCGGTTTCAATTGTAGACACGATCAACGCCAGAACTAGTGACGATTTGTCCGACAGCGGAGCCCTGCAAACCCGAGAGTATACTATAAAAGATAAGGGCTCTAAACCCTAACGCAGTGACTTTATCTTTAGACCCTAAACCTGAAATTCTGAAACACGTGGAGCACGCTTCCCTGCGAAGGGCCTGCGCAGCCACGCCTGTTTCGGCGAGCTCAGCGTAAGCCAAGGCGATGCCTCGAGTTTGTTGGGGTTTGGTGTTTTTTGTGGCTTAAGGGTTTTGGGTCTAAGGTTTTCTGTTGTATAAGAGTTTAGGGCTTAGTGTTTTGCTTTTTCAAGGGTCTAGGGCTCACTCGATTCCCAGGGTTCTCCCGTAAAGCACCTTCTGCACGCCAAGCTTCGGGATTGATTCCCTTAGTGGAAAAGGGGGGTTATTAACGTTCGCTCGCAGAACACGCACGTTTACTGCACTCATACTCGCATGCTCCACGGTGGCTTCTTGAAAGCTTCGCTCGGTGCCGCGACGCCCTACACTGTGCATCGGAAGACAGCAAGTGCGCGGAGCGCTGTGTCCAGGCCGTGCTGCTTCAGAAGGTAGTGTGAGTAATGTGCAGCCAGCACGTTGGCATGTTCATGCCTGCCCGGACGGCCTCCCAAGAGCTTCATTCTTCTGAGCTGTTTCTTCCCAGCACCAGCCAATGCCTCCGCACACCTATCGCCGCTAGCCATGGACGTACTGAAAACCAACACCAGCTAACATGAAGGAATTGGACTTGAAACACCTCGTCAGTGCACAACAGAGCCCGGTCCACGTCATCACTAAATATATCCACAGATGGCTGCAGCGGTGTTGTGGGCAGCGGCAAAAGAGCACGTGAGTCCACATACCGATGCCGATCCTCAGGCGGAGTCGGCCACGCGTGCAAGGGGCCGAAGCGCCGAATCGCTTGACCGAAATATCGGTCCACATCCACGAGAAATTCAGGATGGAAGGCTAAGGGAAAGCGACAGAACGACAAGAGCTCCGGCAGCAAACAAGAAAGATGGAGCGCCGCTTGCTGCAATGCCCGCCACGGCATTTGGCCGCTGCGACTTTCCGTGAGCAGTGCGTACACTGCGACTGCCTCAGGAGAGCTTGCAGGACAGTTAAAACAAAGCACCTTGGCCGGGACACGGTTACATCCGTGCTTTGGGTGCGGGGTTGTAAGTGCATGGTGGGACCCCGGAGGCCTCCAAGTGCGCCTCAACATCCTGCAAGGCAAAACTTTCCAACCGCCGCAAGGACTGTGGAAGGCGCCGTCCAGCACGACGAGAGTAAGGCCAGCGCAAAGCGCAACCATGACTCCACGAACCCCGTGGGAGAAACGTCGGCTTGGAAAAGAGGAATGAAAGTTTAAAAAACCCTGACTCCCAGGCCTGCCTTAAGCTGCCGACCACAGGAATACATCGCAAAAACCACTGTTTTAAGATGCTGCCCTCAGAATACCCACATTCCGCAGTACAAAACGCATCTCTGGCCCAACACGCATGCTCCGCACAAGAGCTAGAATGTGGGTTTTAGCTATATTTACGGCCCCGAAGCTACCTCTCCAACCCTACAGAACATAAACCCTTGACACGGTTTTCCAGCAAAAATGCGTAAACATGTTGTGCCATGCCAAGTCCTGTTTCCGTGCTGCATGCCACGACAACCACGTAACTACCATGGTTTTCGTGCCTTGACACACATGCAGCAAACAAGCACACACTTATCGTCCGGAGAACCTCCGAGATTGAGCGTTAGGGTTTAGGGTTGTTTTAAGGGTTTAGGGTTTAGGGTTTCGAGTTTAGGTTAGAGACTCGAAATCATCCAGTTTGCACTTGCACGATCACTAAAATTATCATTCTCTCTATCATACAGAGATAGTGAGACTTCCTATGACTTGCTAGTGTTGGCAATCAAAGTGCTTGCTATTACCCTAATGGCTTCGTGGCTCTTAGACCTGTTCTCTTTCTCTGCTGGTACTCTGCTCCTACTAACAACGACACCACCACCAACAACAACACCGCAAGACGAACACTCTTGTAAAAAACCTGATCGCAAAACACCCAGCCCGCCCCCTGACGAGAAAGCCGAAGGCACGCAAGGGCTCGAAGGGGCCATCGTCGGGGGCGAAGACTCGTAACGCCTGGCCCCAGGCATTTATCATAGTATATTATGGTATATTATAGTATATTATGGTATATTATAGTATATTATAGTATATTATCGTATATTATAGTATATTATAGTATATTTATAGTATATTTATAGTATATTTATAGTATATCATAGTATGTTATAGTATGTTATAGTATATTTATAATATATGACAGCTGTATTTGGGGGAGCCCCGGGCTCTCGAGCTTTCTTTCGGGTTTATTGGGATTCGGATCTATGGCTTCTGGCCCTCAAAAGGGGTTCATCGGGTGGTTTCCTGGGTGTCAGGGACAGTTCGGGGTTTAGGCTTTAGAGTGGTTTAGAATTTGGGAGATTCCGAAAATTAGGGGTACCTTATTTGGGGGCCCTTATAATAAGGATCCTACTATTTAGGGTACCATATTAGGGTCCCCCATTTTCGGAAACCCCCATTTGGGAAGTCTTTTCGATGGGGTTTTACGCCGTTCGCATCCCACTGCCTCCAAACCGCAACGTAAACTTCAAATGAAGGGCGTGCTATAGACTCTTAATGAATAGAGGAGGGTGTTGTAGTATAAGTTCGATCCTGAAACCATAAGCCGTATGCACCCCACATCCGTACGCCCTTGACCCTGAAACCCCTATTCCCTGAAACCCTGAATCCGGAACCCAGGAGCCCAGTACGCCTTAACTAGAGTTTAAGGCATATTCCCACCCCTTAATTATCCTTAGTTAAGGAAGATTAAGGAATATAGCTTAAGTCATATTAGAAGGCCTCCTTATACCCTAAACCCTAAACCCTAAACTGAAACCCTAAACCCTAAAGCCTAAACCCTAAACCGCAATTAAGGGGTATTTTAAGGCATAGTCCTTAGTTAAGCGGTACTGGGCTCTCTGGGAACCCTCCAGGGCTTGGACTTTCGCAGGGCCCGGCGGCCCCTGCTGTGAAACCCAAAGAGCCCAATACCCCTTAATTACGGTTTAGGGTTTAGGGTTTAGGCTTTAGGGTTTAGGGTTTCAGTTTAGGGTTTAGGGTTTAGGGTTTAGGGTTTAGGGTATAAGGGGCCTTATATTATGATCTAAGCTATATTCCTTAATTAAGGGGTATTGGGCTCTCTGGGAAGTTGCCTGCGCGCAAAAGGTTGGACCCATGGACTACTACGTAATCGTTGTTTTTCTGCACTTTGGGGTCCGGGAATGAATTAGGTAATTTAAATAATATAAACAAATTGAATAATTTAAATAATTTAAATACTAAGGTGAGGGCTTAGGGACGGCTTGGGGTTCGGGGTTCACCGTTAGGGGTTTGGATTCGGGTGTGCAGGGGTGCGGAAGCATTGCAGGACTGGGGGCTGTACGGCTTTTGCTGTTTTGCAACTAGCACCCACTAGGGTGAAACCAACAGCCGGAAAATTCTAGAGATCAACTACAGGTGACGATCATCCCGATATCCGACGAGGATTCGCGACCGAGAGAGAAACCCATCTCCGCAGGGCTAGGGCTTGGGCTAAGAACCCAATAACCAGAGAGAGACGACAGGTTCGGCACTCAAGGTTTGGGCCCTAGTGTATGGCTGGGTTTAGGGTTTAGGGTCTAAAGTCAGACAGTCGCCCGTGGAGAGGACGGAGATACCAATGATGCATCTTTCCCGAATCGTCGTGACTCCCCTAAACCCTAAAACCCAACCCTAAACCCTAAACATCCCTAAACTATACACCCTAAACCCTAAACCCTAAACCCTAAACTATACACCCTAAACCTAAACCCTAAACCTAAACCCTAAACCCTAAACCTAAACCCTAAACCTAAACCCTAACGCTAAACCCTAAACCCACTCCGGGCCCACGTCCAGAACCCAGAGGCCTCACGCTCGTGTTGCAGAGCTGGCGTGAGCTCCTCGACAGGAGCAGGGTTTTAGGGGTTTAGGGTTTAGGGGCAGCATCAGGAAACCCCGAACCGCAAAGCCGACGGATACATCATAACCATATGTTTGCACCGTATATCTTCATCTATATCATATAATATTACATATATATATATATACATACATACATGTATAGCGTATGAGATATAGAGCATCTAGAGAGGCCTTATGGAGCCTCAAGAAAGCCTCCTGAGTCTTTATCGACACCTTATGGAGCTCTTGTGAAAGCTTTGACCCTTCTTACGGCGTTTATGGAACCTAAACCCTAAACGCTAAGCCCCCTTGTACAAGGTTGCATGAGCTCTCGAATCTGGGCCTCAATTGCACAAACCAGCGAAGGCCAGTCTTGGCTCCTGATGCTGGAACCAAAAGGCCAAAGGCTACCTGGACCCTAAACAAGCTACCTTTTTAGGGTTCCCTAATATGATTTCTTTATACAAGTCCTTAAAAAGGTAGGTTGCTTCTGGTTAGGGTACTAGCTGAAACTCTGAAGTTGAATGCGTACCCTCAGCCCTTCAGAACTTCACCCTTAACCCTTAAACCCTTAAACCCTTAAACCCTAAATCCTAGCCCCTAAATCCTGAACCCTCAACCCTTCAGCCCCTCATCCTCAACACTGAACCTGAACCTGAAGCCTAACCCGCAAGTCTCGAAAGAGCATCAAACCACACAGGTGTGAGCTTTTGCCTCGGGAGGAGAAGCGGTTTAACTGCAGGCTGACCATGAACAAGCAAGACAGCAACGAATGTAACGATGAATACTTCGGGGATCATGGGACTTAGTAAGTAGGCTATAACTGGGGTTATAAGTCCTCTACTAAGTGGGGGTTACCCCACTTATCATGTGACCTACTTATCACCTTAGTCCCATGAGCCTCTAAGTATATAACTTATATAACCAATAACGGCAGTAGTAACAACACGATACAGTACTCATCCACACGAAAACTAGCAGGAACAGTAGTATCAACCGTCAGAGCACTAATGATAACGACAGTCGCAAGAAGAGGAAAATGATAATGGTAGGAACCGGAACCATTAGAATGGACACAACCATAATGGATCGTAGCAGCAAATAAAGCCCTTAATTCTGGTATTGCTTATGATAGTAATATTGGTGTTGGTACCGGCAGGAGCAAGAATAATGCGAGTCAGAGAGAGAGAGAGAGAGAGAGAGAGAGAGAGAGAGAGAGAGAGAGAGAGAGAGAGAGAGAGAGAGAGAGAGCGAGAGCGAGCGAGCGAGCGAAAAACCCTGAGAAACAATAGTGCGATTCATAATCATAACACTAGCACTGGCAGTGGTAAGAATGTTAGTAATAACAACGTTATGGTCAGCAAGACAATACACACTAACAACTAAAGCAGACGTTATATACGGACCTGAATAATGAAGATTACTATATCTCAGGGTTCGTTCTCATAAGCATACTACAACATACACCCACCCAAACCCAATTCGACACATGAGTTAGCAACCCCTCTTCCGAAAGATCCTCCGCGTCCAGGGTCGCAGAGACTTCAATATCCCTTAATTAAGGAATATACCCTAAGGGTTCCTTAAAGGGTTCCTTATCGGGATCCTTAAAGGAATCTGTAGGGTTTAGGGTTAAGGGGAGTCTGATATCCCTTAGTTAAGGAATGTACCTTAAATTTTGCTAGGATCACTACTACAACTTAAGGAACATTCCTTGGTTAAGGGATATGGGAGTCCCCTAAACCCTAGAGCTCTTAAAGGAGCCCTAAGGAAAATTCCTTAATTAAGGGATATCGGAGTCTCTGGGGTCCTTCTGGGTTGCTTCGAGGGAAGCGCCGTGAGTCGGCAGTGGGCTGATGGCAGGACATCGCCTCTGCAAGGGGCTTTAGGGTTTAGGGTTTAGGGTTTTCTGAGAATCTGTGTACTGATTGCCTGGACCCGAAGGAACCTACCTTTTCAGGGTTCCCTAATGTGATTTATTTTTTAAGTCCTTACAAGGGTAGGTTACTTGGGGTTAAGGTACTATATGGGTAGTTATCAAAACTGGGGTCCCTTCTTGGGGTTCCTTAAATATTACGTGCCGTATTACAACAACGACCCAAGAAGGGACCATCATGTTGACAACCACCCATATAAGAATCTGTAAGGGTTCCCCGGGTTCCCCTAACTATGCTGAGTTTGGGGTTTGGGGCTTGGTGCTTGGCGCTTGGAGTTTAAGGATGTGAGCTTTGGGGCCGTCAGGTTGCAAAGATTGGGGTTTGGTGTTTAGGTCTTGAGGTTTGGGGTATAGGTTTAGGGCCATTTAGATTAAAAAGTGGAGCGTAAGATGAAATTTCGGGTTCCAACCTGACGATGCGGATGGTCGAAGGAATGCCAGTGCTCGCAAAATGGCGCTTCAAGCGGCATCAGCGGATCTAGAGCCAAACTGGCACACAACCAAAAAAAACACTGACATCACAAAAGTTGGCCCTTCTGCCTTGCAGCCATTTGGGTGGTTGTCACAACTATGGTCTCTTTTTTGGGTACGCGAAATGCTAAGTGCCGTATTATATTAAGGACAAAAAAAGGGACCATAATTTTGACAACCACCCTTTTGAAGTTTGTAGCTAGCAACATCTCATAGGGTAGATGAGATCGTGAAATAGAGTTCGCAACGCACGCGACGCGAAAGATTGCTGCATGCTCCCGGGACAGTGGCAGCTGTTCCGGCAAACATGGAGTCTTTCGACGCTCTGCGCGCAAATGCCAAGCCTCAACACAAGGCAAAGTGTCGAAGCAGCAAGCAACAACAACAACAACAACATGCACAGAATGAACATGAACATGAATAGCAATAACAGCTATGATAGGGCCATCGCCACGTTGAATAAATACAAGAAGACACTGATTAGTAGGTTTGGCAATCAGCCCGAAGCCCACAATTCAAAGCCTTCCCAGGCTCGCGGAGCGCCCGCGACGGAGCGCGAAAACGGCGGCCACAGCGGCTTCTTGGAGGCCCGGAAACCCGGTCCCTTGTGACGAGAGGCTCGCAAAAGGGGGCTGTAAGGTGGGGATTCGGGTTTGCGGTTTGGGCCTGAGAGTTGGGTTTGGGTCTAGCTAGGGCTTAGAGCTTCAGGTGTAACTAGCGGTGAAAGTTGCAGCAGTGATCGTCGGTCGCCGTAGTGGTGCTGGCAGAAGCAGTAGCAGTAGCAGAAGCCGCAGGTCCGGCATTGTACACATGGTCTGAGAATACGGTCAGCGCATTTCAGCGCTTTTTACCACCTCAAAGCAGGCTATTCTTTGCTGATTTGTCGATCGACCTGTTGATCTGCCTACATATCAACAGGTCTACCTCCTGTCTGGCAGTCTGCCTGTCTGTGTCCGCCCCGTCTGTCCGTCTGTCCGTCTGTCCGTCTGTCCGTCTGTCTGTCCGTCTGTCCGTCTGTCTGTCTCTGTCTGTCTAACTCTGTCTTTCCGTCTCTCACCCTCTGTCTCTCTGTCTGTCTATGTAACTGTCTAGCTATCTGCCTGCATACATACCTGGAGCTATCTTCACGTGCTGGTGCTCAATGCACGAACCAGAGACTGGCAAGGGCTTGCTGAAAAGATGTGGACTGAAAGCCATTAGTTCAGGTTGCCCCTGACCGAGGAACCCTACTGCGACCAACGAAAAAGCCCCAAGCAAAACCAATTGTGTAGAGACAGGCACGGGCAACTTACCAAACCTCGAAACCCTAAACCCTAAACCCTAAACCCTAAACCCTAAGCTTGAAACCTCCGCTGCAAAAGGTGATGAGGGTTTCGCGTTTCGGGCATTTTGCGATTCGGGCCGAGGCTCGAGGAACTGCTGATTTGAAACAGGAAACCCTCAGCTACGAAAACGAAACCGTTATGACAAGAGGGTTTAGGGTTTAGGGGTTTAGACGAGGGAGTTGAGGGACTACCTGGAAAGATGAAGAAATGCACAAGAACGTAAAGATTTCGAAAGAGGTGCACAACCATGTTTCACAATGTTTCGTGAGCTACTCGTGATGCCGTTCACCTGATCCGATTTCGCAAAGCAGAACAGTCACAACCGAATCCTGCTTGCCAGAGACTGAGACTCCAGTATCCCTTAATCAAGGCATATTACTTAAGCCATACTAGAGATCCTACTATGATTTCAGGAATATTCCTTAAATCACGACAGGGATTCTACTATGAGGAATATTCCTTACATCATATTAGGGATCCTACTATGATTTAAGGAATACTTCTTAAATCATGTCAGGGATCCTACTATGAGCTAAGGAATATTCGTCAAATCATATTTGGGATCCTACTATGATTTAAGGAAAATGCCTTAATTAAGGGATATTGGAGTCGCTGGGTTCACCTCAGGTGACTCAGGTGATGACGGAGCCTTGCCCAAGGATCACAGCACAGGTACTGTAGTGGCCTTAATAATTAGATAGGGTTTTGGGGCCCATTATAATATGTGTATGATAAAGAACCCCCAAAATAGTATAGGTAATTACTAAGGCCTCTATAGAACCATCAGTTCAGTGTATCTGCTGCGCATCGTAGCTGATCTTGCTCGATCCCCACGTTACCACGGAGCCATCAACAAGGATCGCGGCAAAGCCCTCATGAGCTGCTTGAACCTGCTGCACATTCTTCAGCTGATCTCGCACGCCACTGCTGTCCCCACCCAAGCGGCTGGCGCCCCAGGTCACTACGGAGCCATCAACAAGGATCGCAGCAAAGGCATACGGGGCTGCTTGAATCTGCATCACATTCTTCAATTGATCTCGCACGGCTCCGCTGTCACCACCGAAATCAGCATCGCCCCAGGTCACCACAGAGCCATCACCAAGGATCGCAGCAAATGCGTGCGAATTTGCTTGAATCTGCTGCACATTCTTCAGCTCATCTCGCACAACACTGCTGCAACCACCGGAATCAGCATTGCCCCAAGTCACCACGCAACCATCCCCGACGATCGCGGCAAAGGCCGGCTCACTTGCTTGAATCTGCTGCACATTCTTCAGCTGATCTCGCACACAACGGCTGTCACCTCCGCACCGAGCACTGCCCCAGGTCACGACGGTGCTATCGTCAAGGATCGCAGCAAATGCGTGCGAAGTTGCTTGAATCTGCTGCACGTTCTTCAGCTGATCTCGCACGCCGCTGCTGTCACCACCTAAGCCACGAGCGCCCCAGGTCACTACGGAGCCATTAACAAGGATCGCTGCAAAGGCAAGACGGGTTGCTTGAATCTGCATCACATTCTTCAATTGATCTCGCACGGCTCTGCTGTCACCACCGAAATCAAAATCGCCCCAGGTCACGACGGAGCTATCACCAAGGAGCGCAGCAAATGCGTGCGAAGTTGCTTGAATCTGCTGCACATTCTTCAGCTGATCGCGCACGGCACTGCTGTCACCACCGTTGTCAGCATCGCCCCAAGTCACCACGGAGCCATCCCCGACGATCGCGGCGAAGGCCACCTCAGTTGCTTGAACCTGCTGCACATTCTTCAGCTGCTCTCGCACACAACGGCTGTCACCTCCGCACCGAGCACTGCCCCAGGTCACGACGGAGCCATCCCCCAGAATCGCAGCAAAGGCAGATTTGGATGCTTGAATATGCAGCACATTCTTCAACTGATCTTGTACAGCGCTGCTGTCAGCGCCCAAGCGACGATCGCCCCAGGCCGCGACAGAGCCATCACCCAGGATAGCAGCAAAGGCCCCGCTGCCACTGCATATACCGACTCTTCGAATTTGCAATGTAAGGCTCTCCGGCTGAGCATTTGCCCACGCACTTTGCAGCCTTGCCTTCTTCAGCGGTGCTCCTCCGTCAAGAACAGCTCCAGCGGAGTCCAAGAGTCGACCTTTGCCAGCTCCCAGAGCTTTCTCTGCACGAACTTTCAGCGACTCCACCGATTCGTCCTCGTGTGTCCGCAGCGACACCGTCTTGCCACTTAGTAAGCTTACCTTGGTGGTTGTCGAAATTAGGGGCCCTTTTTGGGTCCCTATTATAATGCGGTACTTACTATTTAGGGTACCCCAGAAAGGACCCTAATTTTGACAACCACCCACCTCAACGGTCAATGACATTGTGGAGACGCAAAGGCCAACATGCCGTCCCGGGGCTCTGTGCTGATCCAGTTAGATCTAGCTTCCCAGTGATCTTAGGTTCCGGCGCTTACTCAACTTTTAATGCTGCTTTTGTTCTACTGTCGTATCTGTTTAAGCAATACGTAGAGATAGTCTGTCGAACATATTCGCCTATTTATTGGATTAGCTACCAGCGTGTCTGTCTAGCCGAGTGCTCGGTGTGTGGTTGCCTTAGTCTCCTTCATGCGCCTTGTTGTTTCTTGCGTAGTTTTGTGTGCAGTCGTTTGTGCATTCACGGGCTCGTATCTTTTGCAACTGCACACTTGTTTTGCTTGCCCTGCCTGCATGTCCCCTTGTGTATCAGTATGGACTGGCAAGTATAGACCGAGAGATTGACATGCAAGCACACATCTCTCCCTACGCATACCCTGAACACCCCAGACACCCTGAATCCTAAACCCTGAACCCTGCAATCCCTACAATGATACCCTGAAACCCTCAACGAAGCCCCTGCCCCTGCCCAGCCTTTCCAAAGCGCCTCCTCTAAGACGTTTGCCTTGGAAGGACGTGGAGGCTGGAAACGGCAAAACTTAGCGTTAGCCTCTGGGTTATGATCATGGGACTTAATAAGTAGGGTTTAGGGTTCCTGTTAAGGGCACTATAGGGTTCTGTAATAGGGGTTTCGGGTTAAGGTTCAAGTGTGTTACAACTGGTTTGGGTTTAGGGCTTTCCGGCTCCAGGTTGTATGAGTGCCCAGAGAGCCCAATACCCCTGAATGAAGGAATATGCCTTAAAGTATAAGGGGCCATATACTATGATTGAAGCTATACTCCTTTCCTAACCGGGTATCGGGCTCTCTGGGTGTGAATGGAGTAAGGCATGGGAGCAGACTCAGAGTTCTAGGCTTGGTCCAGTTTGAGCAGCGGAAGCTGCATGGAAAGACGCAGGCCCTGAACTGCAGCCTCTCATTGTTTATGAACCCCAAAACCCCGAACCCCTAAAACCGCCCAAAAAAACAACTAAAACCCTGAACCCTTGAACCCTAAGTCCTGAACTCCAATACGAACGCAAGAGATGAGGCTCTCAACAACATCCGGGGAACAGCCTTGAGCAACTTTGGCTCAAGGGCGGATGGAGCCTCTCAGTAGCAGGCGCTTGGCTAGGGTTTAGGGTTCCGGGTTTGAGGTTTAGCGTTTAAAGTTTAGGGTTTAAGGTTTAAGGTTCAATGTTTAGCATGCATTACAGTCTGTAAATGTTCCTCTAAGGGATCTACTGTATAGGGTTTTTACAGACTCCAACATCCTTCAAATAAGGCATGGCTGCCGCGAGGGGTGTTGGTAAGGGTTTAGGCTTGAAGGCGTGCCAGGCATGTGCAGTTTCAGGAGAATGCTGTGTCCAGCTACCTGTGCAGAGAGCCGCAACCCTAAATCTCAAGCTTAACCCTAAACCCTAAACCCTAATCCGTAAACCGTAAACCCTAAACCGGCTGTGTAGAACAAAGGCCCCCAACCGTACACCTCTAGGGCTGCGTACCCACATCTAAGAAGATCATGCAGAAGCTTCTCAGAGTCTCCACTTCCTGGTTTAAGGGTTAAGGATTTTAGGGGTTTCGGGGTCAGGGGTCTAGGGGTTCAGGGGCTTTCAGGTTGAAGGCTTAGGGTTTAAGCTTACAGGTTTAGGTGTTCACGGGTTTTAGCGCTTCGGGCTTGGATTACAACAGCGACCCTACTGTAAAACCTTATAAAACCCTAAACAAAACAAAATCCTTCAAAGGCCTTGTGATCTCACAAACAAAGCCGAGAGGATGCTCTGAAATTCCCGAAACGCCTAAACCCGAACAACCCTCACCCTCAACCCTCCTAAACCTTAGAAACCCTAAACCCTAAACCCTAAACCCCTGAGTCCCTAAACCCTCAACCTTAGAAACCCTGAGCCCTAGACCTTAGAAAACCCCAAACCCTAAACTCCCCAAAACCCCCTACAAAACCTGAACCCCTAAACCCTAAACAATAGAAACCCTAGACGCCAAAAAACAAAACCCTCAAAACAAAAAAAAAACTGCCTCCACCGAGGCATCAGCGCAGCGCAGCGCTGCCAGCGCCTCGAGCTACAGCCCAACCGCGGAGGAAGGAAGAAGGACTTAGGGTTTAGGGGCTTAGGGTTAGGGCTTAGGGGTTTAGGGTTTAGGTGCTTAGGGGTTAGGGTTGAGGGGTTTCGAGTTTAGGGTTTAGGGGGTTTTGGGTTTAGGGGTTTCGGGTTTAGGGGTGTAGGGTTTAGGGTTTAGGGTGGTTCAGCAGCTCCAGATCGAGCAGTTTCTAGTCGAGCTCGTAAGTTCGACTTCGAAGAATGCCCGCCCACCCAGAGAATCGCAAACCATTAAGAAATATACAGTCTATCTTATCCCCAAGGCCCAAACCCTAAGGCCCAAATCCTAGGTTGCGTCGATGTGAAAGTTTCCAGGGTAAACTCATGTCGGGACGAACCTACTATTGATGATATCAACCCTGCATTATCCACAATAAGGAGCATTCCATATATCATCAACCGTAATACGTCTCACTGTGTGTGGCACATGAGTCCCAGTGGATTGCGGCTAACACATGTTCGAAGTGCGGCCATGCCCTCCTTGCGTAGACAACGATCCCTTTCTAATCCATCTCTTTCCATTGTTTAGGGTTTGGAGGGGTTCTTATCTCCTTCATAAGCAGCAACGCCTGAGTTTGGGTCCCAATTTCCCCCCAAGCCATGAGAGCCTTGTGATGCCCAGGCCGAAAGCTGCGACAAGCGGAGGAATATTGGCCCTCGTCGGGGCGAACCCGAAGCCTTAACCTACGTCTACAAAACCCTGAAGCCTAAAATCCACACAGCGTCGAGATCCGAGCGGTTCAACTCATACCAGAGCCACGAAGTCTGAATATTAAGCCTTCATAAGATGGATGGGGGTTTCCGAGAATAGGGGACCCCAATACAGTACCCTAAATAGTAGGATCCTTATTACAGTATAAGGACCCCTAAATGAGGTACCCCCTACTTTTCGGAACCTCCCATATCGAGGCAGCGCTTGTTACTGACGACTCCCAAGCCCTCGGAAGTTAAGGGGGGTTTTAGGGTTTAGGGTTTAGAAGGTTTAGGGTTTAGGGTTTAGAAGGTTTAGGGTTTAGGAAATTAAGGGGGGTTTTAGGGTTTAGAAGGTTCAGGGTTTAGGAAGTTAAGGGGGGTTTTAGGGTTTAGGGTTTAGAAGGTTTAGGGTTTAGGGTTTCGGGTTTACTTACCTTTGGTTGGTAGGGAATGGAGGAATGGGGTACAATTACAACTACTAGTACTACCATTCTTCCATTCCCTACTAACCAAAGGTACCCCGGTAAACCGTCAAGCTCTAGATCCGTTCGCAGCCGATTAAGACCTTGCAAAACGAACCTTGTGAAAAAAAACTCACGAACCCTATAACACCCCTGCAAAAAACCTAAGAAACCTTTACCTACCGCAGATCTTTCTTCAATCCCCTTGTGGAGCCCAGGCATTCGTGCAGCGAGGGCGCCGCCAGGAACTCCGCCTGCGCTGTGCTGGCGAAGCGGTCGACGGCTTGGAGCTCACAGGGCGAACCTCGGATGACTTCCTTCGGGCTTTCTATCGGCTTCTATAAGGATACTTCGTTCGGGCCTTCTAATTCTATCAATTTAGTATAGGCTGCCATAAGGGCGTTTTCTAAGGCTAATGTTGTTTGCGGGCTTTTGTGGGGATGTGTATGTTCTTGAAGATTTTGGAAGGCTTGTGAAAGGTCTTAGTGGGGCCTCTGAAAGGCTCTGAAGAGGCCTTTGAAGCTCTTATAGCAAACAATACCCTAAACGCGAAACCCTAAACCGCACATGGAGTTTTGAAAGCTTCACAAACAAACGTCTTAAGGATGTCTAGGGTCTTCTTGCTATGTTTCACCACTTCAGTTGCAAGCATGGTAGGGATTAGGGTTTAGGGAACCCCAACCCCAAGCAGACCTCGAACTCCATTCACCGCCCACACTTGGGGAATAATACAGAAACCTAATTAAGAAACCTTGGGCCTTTCTTAGGGTTCCTTATATGAATCCTACTATGTTGGTCATAGGCCCAGGGTTTCCTTAGTCAGGTCACTACTTGAAGGCTCATGGGACTTAGTAAGTAAGGTTATAAGTAGGTTATAATTAGGGGACTTATAACCCCAATTATAACCTACTTACTAAGTCCCATGATCCTCTAAGTACATTAGAATGACAGGCCCTCGAAGTGCGTCCTCGCTGCAGTCCAAAGCGTCCAATCGACTAAGGAGGGCCTCTGGCTTTCAGCTGTTTGTGGTTTCGGATTTAGGGTTTATGCGTTTAGGTGTTTAGGGGTTTAGGGGTTTAGGGGTTTAGGTGTTTAGGGGTTTAGGGGTCAGGGGGTTTAGGGGTTTAGGGGTTTAGGGTTTAGGGTTTGGGATTTCGGGCTTGGGAAAGTAAAAATCCAAGTCTTTAGGATGAAAGATCGCAGAACCCTTCGGGCGCCTCAAGGGCTGAGAAGCTTGCTTAGAGGATCATGGGACTTAGTAAGTAGGTTATAACTGGGGTGATAAGTCCTCTAAGTGGCTACTTATAACCCTACTGACTAAGTCCCATGATCCTTTAAGTAGACCCTAAACCCTAAACCCTTATTATAGAACCCTATAGTACCCTTTAAAGGGAACTCTAACTCCTTACTTACTAAGTCCCATGATCCTTCAAGTGAGGCTCGGAGAGCTCTTGGGGCTCTGGAGTTCGCTGCTTCAAAGTCTCAGGGAAGAAAAATCATCGTAACAAGAGAAGTCGTAGTAATAATCATAATTTGTATATATATATATATACATACATACATGTAAATACATGCAAGACGTATATATCAGTAGTGATGACTGGTATATACTTATAAAATACTAATGATAGCAATGATAATGATTATGATTATGAGTCGATCGGGAGCTCGGCCCCCGCACAAGCTTGCTTCGGGTAGCCTTAAACCAAGCCCCATGATCTTGAACATTGCTTCTCCGCGTTTTGCACTGAAAGCATAGCGTCAGTGGTACCGGTAGGATGTGATTTTGCTGCCGCCAGCTCACAGAGTTGCGCACGAGCCAACTCTTCGGACTATCGTAGGCAACACTGTACGGTTACTAAGGATATGATGACGCATTCTGCAAAATTGGGGTGGTAAGCTGTACACTGTACATTGCCCTCCGATGCGCCCACCCAAGTGCGCAAGGGAGCTACTGGGGAGCAGCCGGTAGAGCGATCCGCTGGTAACCAAGGCGCACTTTGCGCAGCACCTGATGAGACTCGATCTCACTCCTCCGATCCACCTGACGATCATCCAAACAGACTCAGAGAGTGACGATTTACAGTCAGGAATAGGGAGTTGCTCCATAGCGGAATCTTCGGACAACCTAACACCCTCACAAGGATATGAGTAAAAAAAGCCGTAATTACTCTCCATTCAACCTCCAGGCGCACTATACTTCGTCGGTGCTTTTGGCAAGAACCCAAATTCAGGGCCCAGAGAACTAAGCAAGTACTTTGTATGTACCGGGTACAACCTACTTAGCAAGCCCTGTGATCCTAAACCCAAATATCACATTCCCTTCGCCCTCAACCTTAAACCCAAAAATCTACACCCTTCAACCCCTTTCAGCGGCGCACCTTTTGCAGCTGAAGTGAATCCAGGTGCTTCCCCTGCTTTACCAACTGCTCCTGGGCTTTAGTCTCACCCTTTTTGGGGTCGATTTAAGGACCCTAGAGTACCATGAGGTTTCAAGGCGTTGGGTTCAGACTAGATGTATTGCTCTTTCTAAAAAAATATACCTCCGCTTCCCTGCGAAGGTGTGAGAGCTCTACTTCAAGAAAGTCCAAGAAACGAACCCGCTTCAAAAGCAGCAAAGAGCCCTGTAGATCCGAACCCTAAACCCCACACTCTCTGTTACTGCTTCTAAGCTAAGTTCAACATCGGCTGAGGCTCGAGGCCAGCGATCTCGCGAAGCTTCTTCTCCAGCTTGCGAGCCTGCGTTCTGGGGTGTTTAGGGCGGCTCAGGGTCTAAGATCCTCGGCATCAATGAGGTTCCGGGTTTGAAGAGGTATGGGGTATTTGAGATTTAGGGTCATGCAGGGCACAAGCCAGAAACTTATGTCATGTCGATACTGGTGGAGTGCAGAACATAGCATAATGTAAAGCATGTGAAAATCACAGTGGTCGTCCTCTTCGCCTCTTCATCGCAGTCGCAGTCATTATCATCATCTTATTCATCACCATCATCACATATTCCTATCCGCATCATCATTGCCCAGCAAAGCTCTAAACTGCGCCAGGCCTCCCGCTCCTCGTCTTCACTCAGCACCCAGTGCTCCGGATGCCACTCTGACCATGCCGTCCGCGACTTGCCCTTCCTTCCCCCTCGCTCGGATTTCCGCGAAGTCCAAGACGAGGCCGTGGTACTTGTTCCAGACTCGCTCCAAGCATCGCTGGCGGCTTTCTTCTCCGCCTCCTTCTGCTTGCTGACCTTCTCCAGGGCCTTGCGCTGCAAAACGGGGCAGGCCTTCACTCCGTGTCCGACCACCTTGCAATACTCGCAAGTTTTGTAGAACCTAGGTGGTTGGGGCACACATATCGTTTAAAATCGTAGATTCATTCACTAAACCCGAAAATCCAAATCCTGAGCCCTAAAAATCATCCCGAATCTAAGTCTACACGCCTCTAGACCCTGAACCCTGAACCCCGAAACATCCCGAACCTGAGGCTAAAGCCGCAACAGAAACAAAAAAAAACTGTCAATCGCCCCTTGGGTGAGTTCTACAACGAAACGAAACATCTCTCCTAAGGGTCACCCAGGCAGCGGCATCTTCGGGCACTGAGCGGCCGTGTGGCCTTGACCGTGGCACCGGGAGCCTCGCGTTCTCGGGGCATCCCTCGTGAGGGAATCTAAACCCTTTTGGAAAGTTCTTGGGCAGGGGTCTTATATAAAGTGTTAAAGGGCTTTCTGGCCTTTTTCTGGATTTTCACAGGGTGCTTGAGGACATGGTTGGCTTAGGGGTAGTCTTGGGGCTTTAGGTCTTGGGGAGTAAGTTTTGGTGCTCTGAACTGTTGGTTTTGAGGTTTGGGGTTTAGATTCCTCTTAGAAAGAGAAACCAAAACAAGCAAGGTGAAAGAGTACATACTCCAGGGGGGTTCCTACTTACATAGAACAGGGTTCTGGTGCTAACTAACGGCATAACTTTCTACATTACAGAACACGAAGGAATCATGTGGGTACTTATTCGGTACTTATTCAGGGGTCGACATTACTCTTCCGGTTCCAGGGGGCAGATCTGGCAGTCGACGGCCGACATTTGGCTTTGAGAAGGGCGCGAGGCGACGAGGGACGAGTCAGTCTTGATGAGGCATGCTGCGGCAGAACTTGCAGGCCTTCAAAGGCTTAAAGCCTATAACTTCGGGTTCTGAACTCTTTGCGTGGAAGGCATAGCGATGGAAAGACTCGACTTTGCTGCCGCTAGCTCACAGAGTTGCGCACAAGGCAACGCTCCAGACCGTCGTAGGCAGCACTGTACGGTTACTAAGGATATGATGACGCATTCTGCAAAATTGTGGTGGTAAGCTGTACACTGTACATTGCCCTCCGATGCGCCCACCCAAGTGCGCAAGGGAGTTACTGGGGAGCAGCCGGTAGAGCGATCCGCTGGTAACCAAGGCGCACTTTGCGCAGCACCTCATGAGACTCGATCTCACTCCTCCGATCCACCTGACGATCATCGAAGGGACTCAGGGAGAGGCGATGTACAGGAAGATGGATCCTCTGTAAGTTGCGCTGTAAACGAACCACGGAGTCTCACGAAAATCTAAAAACATAGGAAACAACCCCATGAATACGTGGATGTTTTGAAGGATGCTCTGCCAGTGGAACCCCCAACCACCCTCCATTTCAACCTAGGGGCTTGGCGTTCTTTTTTTAAAATGCAGTGGGCCTTTTCTCCTGCAGACCCTGCCTTTGACAGGGTTTGGCGTTCAGGGCTTAGGCTTAGAATTCGGATGATCCCACTTGAGGTACATATAGTATATAAAGGCCAACTACATCCAACGTACTATGACGTTTGATCCAAAACCTACGTGTCAAACCCGAACTCCTGAACCCGTTCAACCCTAAACCACAAGGCCGTCAGCGGCGCACCTTTTGCAGCTGAAGTGAATCCAGCTGCTTCCCCTGCTCTACCCACTGCTCCTGGGCTCTTCAGAAGGGTTACGTTCAGGGCTCAAGGCTTCAAACCACTTGTTCTTTAATTTTGTTGAGAAGATACCTCCTCTCCCCCACGACGGTAGCCAATAGCAGCACGTTTGGGAGATTCTGTTTTTCTCGACGGTCGGACAAGCAAAGCGACTTCAAACGCGCCCAACAGCCGTGTAGATACCAATCCTGAAACCCTTCGATCCCTAAACCGCTAAACCCCAATACCTTCACCGCTAAGCACCCTCGTGCTGTAGTAAAGGCTTCTAAACTAACTTCAACATCGGCTGAGGCTCGAGAGCGGCGATCTCGCGAAGCTTCTTCTCCAGCTTGCGAGCCTGCGTGTTGGGCGTTCCGGGGTTTAGCGCGTCACGACTCACCTGGGTTCAAGTCAAAGGGGGTTTGGGATTTACGGTCATGCCGGGCACAGGCCAGAAGTTGTGCGCCGCCGTTGCTTACGAGCATCTACAACTGACGTGAAAATCACGGTGGTCGTCCTCCCCCCCTCTTCATCGTAGTCTGTCATTATCATCATCTTATTCATCACCATCATCACATATTCCTATCCTCATCATCATTGCCCAGCAAAGCTCTAAACTGCGCCAGGCCTCCCGCTCCTCGTCTTCACTCAGCACCCAGTGCTCCGGATGCCACTCTGACCATGCCGTCCGCGACTTGCCCTTCTTTCCCCCGCCCCGCGGCTGCCACCACGCTCGCTCGGATTTCCGCGAAGTCCAAGACGAGGCCGTGGTACTTGTTCCAGACTCGCTCCAAGCATCGCTGGCGGCTTTCTTCTCCGCCTCCTTCTGCTTGCTGATCTTCTCCAGGGCTTTGCGCTGCAAAACGGGGCAGGCCTTCACTCCGTGTCCGACCACCTTGCAATACTCGCAAGTTTTGTAGAACCTGGGTGGTTGGGGCACACATATCGTTTAAAATCGTAGATTCATTCACTAAACCCGAAAATCAAAATACTGAGCCCTAAAAATTCATCCTGAATCTAAGTTACACCTCTGTCAGGCTAAAGCCACAATAGAAACAAAAAACGTTCAATAACCCCTTGGGATATTTCTACGGTGAAGCGAGAGAACATCCCGAACCTGAGGCTAAAGCCGCAACAGAAACAAAAAAACTGTCAATAGCCCCTTGGGTGAGTTCTACAACGAAACGAAACATCTCTCCTAAGGGTCACCCAGGCAGCGGCATCTTCGGGCACTGAGCGGCCGGGTGGCCTTGACCGTTGCACCGGGAGCCTGGGGTTCTAAAGGGAACTCCAGAAAGTTGGAATATGGTTTCAGGGTAGGATACCTTATAATTTACCATAAAGGGTTTAGGATAATCATATTCCAACTTTCTGGCTTTTACTTTAAGGTCAAGGGATGGTAAACGGTGTTGTGGGGCTTTTTGAAAAGGGTTCTGTAAGACTTTGTGGGAAGGGGTTTTAACGGTTTTGTAGGACTTTCATAAGACTATATCGGGTCTTTGCGTGTTCCGCAGAGCTTTCTGGTGATTGCTGTTGGCTTGATAGCACCCACCTCTCCCGTACTAAGGACACCTTTTGGGTGTAGGTTTGGGATTTTTAAGCTTTGGGGTTTGGGGACTCGGCATTAGGGTGTGGAATGATTGGGACATCCCGACCATTATATGCGTTTTCAGAAGGTGACCCCGAAATGAACAGGGTGAAAGGGTACTCCTCAAAAGCACTTTGCAAGCCTATCGAACCCGAAAACAAATCTTGCAAAACCCTTTTAAAGCCTTTCAAAGCTTTTGTGAAGGCAAATAATTATAACAACCCTGATAGACCAGGACTCGGTGGGCCAGAAAAACCTTACAAGGCCCTGAACAAGCTTGTGAAACACTTAAGGTTTTTATAACATGGACTACTTAAAGGCTCATTGGACTTAGCAACTAAGGTTACAAGTAGGTTATAAATAGGATAGCCCCACTTAAGGGACTTATAACCCCAATTATAACCTGGTTACCAAGTCGGTTGGTCCTCTGAGTACCCTAAACTCCCGCCTTACAGAACCCTTATAGATCCCTAAACCCGCCCTAGATCCTACCTATATAGAAACCATAATAAGGAACCCTAAAAAGGTGGGTCTTTTCAAATCGGCTACAGGTAAACCCTACAAGATCCTTCAAAGGACTTGGGGGTGCAAGGGGCAGATCTGGCTGTTGACGGCCGACATTTGGCTTCGAGAAGGGCGCGAGGCGACGGTGGGACGAGTGAGTCAGTCTTGATGAGGCATGCTGCGGCAGATTTTTTCAGGGCATTTAGAGGATGGAAGCCTGAAACTTCGGGGAGGAGTCAGTCTTGATGAGGCATGCTGCGGCAGAACTTTGAGGTTTTTGCAGGTTTAGGGCCTACCTGAACCCAAAGAAACCTACCTTTTTAGGCTTCCCTAACATGATTTCTTTATACAAGTCCTTAAAAAGGTAGGTTAATTGGGGTTAAGGTAGGGTTTGGCGTTTAGGGTTCCGAAGCCTCGTGGCAACAGTCGAGCCGAGGTTTCTACGTCGAATCTCGCGGCTTCACTGCCTGCTGGGTTACTGTGAGCTATTTCTCCGGCAACCCTTAGGAGTGATAAACCCCTGCATGAACTCGAAACCCTTGAACTGTGTGCTGTCTGAAGCCTTAAACGCTGAAAACATGAACTGTAAATTGTTACAGAGCTTCTTTCAATTGCGACAGAACGCGGATTTGATCATCTACGCTAACATCCCTGGTAAAGCCCTCATAGCACCCCTTGCAGAACCCTTGAAAAACCTCATAAATCTTTGAAAGGAATCCCACCAAACCTCATAAAGCCGTAGAAACACCCTACAACCTTGGAAACCAACCCGAAACCCTAAACCCTAAACCCCTCCTTCCCAGATAGAACGCCCCCCAAGAAAGCAAAGCCAGGGCACTGCGAGGCCCCCGGAATCCCAAAGCTCGAAGAACTCGCGGGCGCGCAGGTCCTGGGCTGGAAAGAGTTGAGGGCTTAGAGTTACTCAGAGGACCAACGGACTTGGTAACCAGGTTATAATTGGGGTTATAAGTCCCCTAAGTGGGGTTATCCTAATTATAACCTACTTATAAACTTACTTACTAAGTCCCATGAGCCTTTAAGTAAGGGTTTAGGGTTTAGGGTAAGGGCTTCCTGGAGGTTTTAGAGTGTTTCATGCGGCTTCTTTCGGGGCTTTGTGAAGGGTTCCGATGGTTTTACGTGGGTTTTACAAGGTTTTGAAGTTGGTGTTTTGCAAGGGCTCTAGAGTCACTCTGTAGTTCTTCTATTAGCAGAGTTTCTTTCCGGATGATTTGCTCGGGTTTTGCGAAGCTTACACTGGCAGCAATGGTCCCTTGGAGGACCAAACTTACAGTTGTTGTTTAGTTTGTAGGTGCTTACCCTGAAACCCTATGCCTTAAGCCCTAAACCCTAACGTGGACATTAGGTGCCTGGGCTGTTCCCGGATGCAAGGTTCAGGAAAGAATTGCTCTGACAAGGCTCATGTGCGGGTTTGCAGGGGCTTTGGTAAGGGTTTACCTACAGTAATTTCTACCAAACCCGAAACTTGAGGCCCTGAACCCTGAAACCCTAAAGCCCTTGACCCCAAGGAAAAGCTGTTACAGAGGCTTGAGAAAGTCTGTGGTTCAGGCTTGAAACTTTGGGCTTAGGGTTTGCTGGTGCGTCTGTGCTGAAGCTCGGAACACAGAAGGGGAAGCTTTAAGCCGTGGACCCAGCCAGATGAAATTCAAAACAAACATGGGACGTGGAAACAACTCTACCATCGGCTTCCTTAATTTGGGCTGGAAAGTTTGCTCGAAACGAGGACTTGATACACCTCATGCTTAAAGTTGTGGCCCTGGATATCGACAATACTATTCCCTAAAGTTCCTTCATATAGTTTTGCTTCACTGGACCTATGGACTCTAGCCCAATGCTTATGACCCCTGTATGGGAGTTTCCCAAAAAATAGGGGACCCTAATATAGTACCCTATATAGTAGGAACCTTATTATAAGGACCCCAAAATAAGGTACCCATTGTTTTCGGAAACTCTAAACCCTTATAGAGCCCTTTCAAGGAACCCTTATAGTAACCCTTTAAAGGAACCCTTAGGTAACCCATAATTTTCGGAAACTCAATGACCCCCATATTTCGGAGGCCTCACAAGGTGGGATGAAGGTAGGTGGGATTAAGGATCCCTTATATACGGACTCTTATTTGAGAATATCCCACCTGCCTTTGTCCTACCTTTTGAGGCCCCCGAATATTACGCCCAGCTCGAAACCTAAGGTGGGCTGCTTGAAGAGGCGAGCGTCGATCTCCCCCGCACAGGCGGCCGTGTCCTCGATGAAATGCAACTCCCTGTCGCCAGCCTTCGTAATGAGAGTAGGGCTCCTTTAAAAGGGGTCCTATAAGGGATCTATACTTAAAGGCTCATGGGACTTAGGAAGTAAGGCTATCAGTAGGCTATAATAATAATAAGGATGACGCCACTTCGAGGACTTATAACCCCGATTATAACCTACCTACTAAGTCCCAAGATCTTCTAAGTAGGAGGGGTCTGTGATATAGGGGGCCTAAACCCTAAACCCTAAACCCTAAACCCATAATTAGAATAGGGTTTTGGGTCGCCAGCCGCCTCTGAAGCGAAGCTTGGCAGGCTTTGGAGCTGCTACTGCTGCGGCCGTTGTTGCTCTTCCTGCTGCTTCCCTAAACCCTCCTAAATAGTAGGATCCGTATTATAAGGCCCCAAATTGAGGTACCCCTAATTAACGGAAACTCCCATATGGCTACTACTAAAACAACGATGACCAGGACAAAAACTTCTTCAACGCACACCGCTCCCAGAACTGCTCAGGTTCTCATAGTGTTCTGGTTATGTGTGCATGGGGACAGACAGGAATACCACTGCTGCGAACCACCCCATGCCTCTGTTGGGTTTCGGGTTGAGGGTTTTGAGTTTTGGTGTTGAATTGACACTTCTACTTGTGCTGCGGTTGATAAAATACATCCTGCATTACCCATAATAACGAATATGCCATTATTCCCGTAGTTTAGGGTCCTTAAGGTAATGCAGGATTTATATCATCAACAGTGCGACCACTGCTGCAAATAGATATCGCCTTGCCGACTCGCACAGAGCCGCGCGCTTTGGCACTTGCGTACTGGCGGCATGCCGTACTTCTGGCAGTGGGCCTAAACCCCAAAGCCTAAACCCGAAAAACCCTAAGCCTTAAACCCCTGAAGGAGCAAAAATTGCTACTGCCTCGACCTGAAACCCCCAAAAAGACCCCAAACCCCAAAAAACCCTAAACACACTGAAACATGCTGAAACTGTAGCCATAGCCCTCAACCTCAAATCCTGCAAACCCTCAACCCAACGCTGACCTGATCTTCGACGGAGATCTGCAAATCTCGATGCAGAAACCGTAGTGCCGACTGCACATCCTGGAAGAAAGCTCAGGATTTGAGGGTATGGGCAAGGCAAGAACATCTTCAGCCAGTCAGACCTAAAGCCCTAAACAGAAAAGTGGCACGGGCCCAAAACCCAACACACAAAGCGTTTAAACCCTAAATCCCCAAGTCCTATACCCGGACAACCCTAACAAGCTTGACAAGAAGAAAACAAAACCCAAAAACTTCCAACCCTGATACTTACCCAAAATTTCTACCTAGAGACTCCAATATCCTTTAATTAAGGAATATACCTTAAATCAGATTAGGGATCCTACCATAATTTAAGGAATATTCCTTTCTCTGGGTATATGCATACGGAGGCCCAAGAAAAGAAATCCGAAAAAGCCGAATTTAACTGAACGAGCCCCAGCAAAACCCCAGCCCACCTGGTCACGAGCGACCGCCCAGCCGCAACGGGGGCAGCGCGGCACCCGTGATCCTCGTGCGGGCCTCGCAAAGAAACCCCAGATTTTTAAACTGAATGAAACGGAGAGCTTCTGCTTCAGGTTTGGTTGGGAAGTTGGGGGCCGAGAGTTAGATGAAAAGGGACTTTCGCAATGTTCAACATGCAAGGTTGGAAAAGTCGCAAAAGCTCCATGTGGCCACGAACAACTCAACTTTCCCAAGCTGCTTAAAGAATCATGGGACTTAGTAACTGGGGTTATCAACAAGGTAACTATACTTATAGTTACTTATAACTTATAACCCCAATTAAGTTACAGAGAGCTGAATCCGAAAGCCTCCCGTGCTCGCTTCGAAGCATTACCTGGACCCTAAAGAGCCTACCTTTTTAGGGCTCCCTAATATGACTTCTTCATAGAAGTCCTTAAAAAGATAGGTTATTTGGGGTTAAGGTACACATCATCATGCAAACTCGTACCAAGACCGATGTGAAGCCAGCACACAATAATGATAGACCTGCGCCGCTCGTACTTTTCCCCTCTAAAATGGAGGACCCCGAAATGAAAAGGTTAGAAGCTTACTGTCGGTGGACGAATCTTGACGAAATAAGTTCATGTGGGGCTTGGGGCTTGAGGACCTCAGACTGTCTCAGACTTGTGCATGTCATGTGGGGCGACCGGGTTTGGGGCGTTAAGCCGCAAAATGAAGCATAGTTACTCTCACACTCAAACGTCAGATCTACATCCTGAGCACTGAGCCGAGCCCCTAAAAGCAGACTCTGAAAACGCGCAAACATTGCAGTGTCCGAAAAGCCAAAAGAAAAATTGACTAGGCTTTCAAACAGACCAGGGTTCTCGGAGGTCTTAAGACTATGGGTTTAGGGTTTAGGGTTTAGGGTTTAGGGTTTAGGGTTTAGGGTTTAGGGTTTAGGGTTTATATGTACCAGGGAACCCTACCACTTTGACACTGCAATATAGAGGCCTCACAAGAGCAGGATGGGGCTTTGGTGTACATTATACTACAACTACCATCAGGAACTCCACAAACGGTAGTATTTTGGTGTAAGTTCTACTGGACAAACTAATTTCCTGAGGAACCTCAACCTTAACCCCAAATAACCTACCTTTTAAAGGACTGATAGAAATAAATCATAACCGGGAACCCCAGAGCAGGTAGGTCCTTTAGGATCCAGGAAATGACTCGGCTTCTTCACCCCAATACTTATGGTAGCTTTGTGTACAGCATTATACTGGAAAAACTAATTTTTCCTTAGGGAACCCCAATACTAATCACTCGGCTTCTAAAGTCGAGGCGAAGGTCTCTGCTTCCGCGGAGTCGTTGGCTTCCGGCTCCGAAGATGGCGCCCGGAAGTGCCGACAGATCAAGCTCCTAAGTTTGGGCTTGGTTTACTTACGTTAGCGAACTCAAAGCTTGGGGTTTAGGGCTCAGGGTTTTAGGATTGAGGGCTTAGGGTTTTTAGGCTAGGGTTTTCGGAGTACTGATTCATAGGATATTTGAGGAGCCTGAGGGTGTTTAACAGTTTGGACTATCACTCCTAAACCCTAAACCCTAGACCCTATACCCTAAACCCTTAACCCTAAACCCTACACCCTAAACCCTACACCCTAAACCCGACACCTTCTCAGGCTTAGGTTTTCACGGGGGTTCGGTGGTCCCGAGATCAGGCGCACGCTCGCAAAGCAGCACTGTAACCTAGGGCACAAGCCTCAAATATCTAGGCCCCATAGCCGTCTGGGACTGTTGAGGGTTGAGGTAAGAGCCTCGATCCGAGAGGGCTTCAAAATAGGAGTGCGAACATTTAGGAATAGTACCCCCTCATAGTAGTACCTATGTTGCTCATAATGTACCCCACTCTTCAAGCTTCCCAGTCCCAAAGCTAGTGCCATGATTTGCCATGGGTCGCATTGTCGGTGCGAACATCGGCGAGCGCAGCAAGATGCTGGGAGGCCTGCTGCTGCAGCACCTGCATCTATTTAGCGATTAGGGTTTAGGGTTTAGGGATTAGGGTTTAGGGTTTAGGGATTAGCAAGGGCAGCGGTTTAGGGCTTTCGCGTTTGAGGCTTTGGGTTTGGGGCTCTAAGAGTAACAGAGGTGGCACCTGACCTGCCAGTCCGTCGATGAAGCATCCAATGTATCCACGGCAGCACCGACAACATCGGCACCAAGGTGATCACAGCAAGCATCAGGCTCCCTACCACTACCACTACCATCACCACCAAGCCCATGATCATCTGCCGTTCCTCCTACCGCTCTTCCTCGCTAAACCCTAACCCCTACAGCCCTAAGCCCTACGACTCCTCCTCTTGAGAATCTGTCACCCCAAATTGAGGAAAACCCTACTTGAAGGCTCACGGGACTTAGTAAGTAAGGTTATAAGTAGGTTATAATTAGGATCACTTAGGGGACTTGTAACCCCAATTATAACCTACTTACTAAGTCCCATGATCCTCTAAGTAAGCCCTAAACCTCAGACCCTTAAGACTTCCGCAACCGCCGGCCAGGCCCTGGGGCCCCAGGGCCGAGAGTTTAGAGTTTACTTAGAGGATCATGGGACTTAGAAAGTAGGTTATAATTGGGGTTATAAGTCCCCTAAGTGGGGTTATGCTAATTATAAGCTACTTATATAACCTTACTTACTAAGTCCCATGAGCCTTTAAGTAGGGTTGCTGCTTCTAGTTTGAAGGCTTCGGGCAGCTTTCAGGGTTTAAGGTCCTTAGAGTTTAGGATTTAGGATTTAAGGATTAGGGTTTAGGGTTTAGGGTTTAGGGTTTAGGGTTCAGGGTTTAGGGTTTAGGGTTTAGGGTTTAGGGTTCAGCAGCTCTGACTTTGAAGATTTCACGTCAAGCTTATTTTAGTTAAGCTATCCTCAAGAAGAAACCCCACCCGCCCAGAGAATCCCCTCACATTAGAATTAAAAGTTTTATTTCTTTTGGCATGAATTATTAAATAATAACTTACATACAACTCCAAGAATGTTTTCATACGGTTCGTGTTTGTTATAGCAGCCACAGCCGTGGAGTTGATTTCATGTCCTAAATGTTTTTACATTGGCCTTTGTCTACTGCTATGCATCGACTGTAGCAGGACGATATCTAAACCCTAATTCCTAAACCCTAGGCCCTAAACCCTAATGCCCAAACCCTAGCCCTAAACCCTAGTTCCCAAACCCTAGGCCCTAAACCTTAATGCCCAAACCCTAGGCCCTAAACCCTAAGGGCCCAAACCCTAGGCCCTAAACCCTAGTGCCCAAACCCTAGGCCCTAAACCCTAGGGCCCAAACTCTAGGCCCTAAACCCTAGTGCCCAAACTGTAGGCCCTACACCCTACGGCCCAAACCCTAGGCCCTAAACGCTACAGCCTAAACCCTAAGGCCCAAACCCGAGGCCCTAAACCCTAGGTCCCAAGCCCTAGGCCCTAAACCCTAGCGCCCAAACCCTAGGCCCTAAACCCTAGCGCCCAAACCCTAGGCCCTAAACCCTGGCCCTAAACCCCTGGCCCTAAACCCGAGGCCGTAAACCGTAGGCCGCTAAACACTGGGGGCCCTGGCTCTAAACCCGAGGCCCCTAAACACTGGACCCCTAAACCCGACGCCGCTAAACACTGGAAAAATCAATTAGCCACGAAGTTTTGATCAATTAGCCCCGAAGCTTTGATCAATTAGCCACGAAGCTTTGATCAATTAGCCACGAAGCTTTGATCAATTAGCCACGAAGCTTTGATCAATTAGCCACGAAGTAGTTTAAGGTTTAAATTACTATATGGTAGAGAGGTTTAGGGTTCAGGGTTTAGGGTTTAGGGCTTGGGGTGTTGGGGCTTCGGGTTTTCAAGGTGTAGGGTTTGGGTTTGAGGGCTTACGGTCTTTCTGCAACACAGGGAGGTCGTACCTGAAACTTGAACCTCCGAACCTTCAATCGGTAAGCCTGAAAACCAGAACCCTAAAGCCCTGAAACCCTAAACTGGGTCCCGCTCTTGCCTGCCATTCCCCGCCGGTCGGCCACGCTGTTGGCAAACCCCTGAGGCAGGTGTTTTGAACCAGAACGCTCTTTGGGGTTCAAGAACTTGCTATCAGTGACCCTAGACCCTCAACCCACAATGCCGAAGCCAAACCCTCAACCCGACGTTCCTTCCAACTCTCTACCATAGATTGTCAAGGCACCTCCTCCATTCTAGACCCGAAGTCGGTCTTAGAAATTGTTGCTGCTGCTACCACTACCACTACCACCACCAGTCACTACCACTACCACTACCACTACCACTACCACTGCCACTGCCACTGCGACTACGACTACGACTGCTTCTACTGCTGCTACTACTTCCGCTACTGCAACTGCTGCTACTGTTACTGCTACTGCTACTGCTACTGCTACTATACTGCTAAACTACTACGACTGCAACTGCTACTACTACTGCTACTTGTCATCCGAATACTAATACTACTGCTACTTCCTCTGGCTTCAGGCTTGGAGGGCAGAGGCCTTCAAGGGCTTCGGAGTCTTCAGGAACTGCATTGCTTACTCCTGCAGAGGCTCGGGGGTTTAGTTTTGGGGATGAACGGCGTTAAGTTGTGGGAAGTTTTTGCTGAGTGGGTTTTTGGGCTGTTTCGGGACTGAAGATTTAAGTTGGGGGGCGTTGGGTTTCGAGGCTACGGGGGGGGTTGGAGATGCTGTCGCGCTTTGGGCTCACAGCGTTCTGCAGCTGCAGGGAACGACTGGAGGATGGTCTGGGTGTACTTAGAGGATCATGGGACTTAGTAAGTAGGTTATAATTGGCGTTATAAGTCCCCTAAGTGGGGTCATCCTAATTATAACCTACTTATAACCTTACTTACTAAGTCCCATGAGCCTTTAAGTAGGCTCACGGTCCACTGCTGTTCTGGGTCCTGTTGCTACTGCTGCTCCCAATCTTAGATTGACCAAAACGGCTGATTTCTGTTGCTATTTATTGATACTGCTTATCATTGCTGTTTCTATGATAAGTAATGCTGTTAATGTTAGTGCTGTTAATGTTAGTGCTACTATTGTCACAAAAATTCCAGATTTCGAGTGTGCATTCTAAACCTGATTGCACCACTATTGCTCTGCCGTATGATACCCCACACCGAACCCTTAACCCTAACACCCCAGAATCCTAAACCCAAAGCCCTAAACCCTGCAACCCCAAACGCACCAAACCCAGAGCGATGAACCCCAAACCCTAAACTCCCTAAACCCACAACCCTGCCTCCTCGTCCTAGACCTTTCGATACAAGAACCCTACAATTACAAGCTAAATCTCAAACCCTTATACTTTGAGCCCACAACCCTACATCCAAAATCCCGAACCCCAACCCACCTCACACCGCACTTTGACAGGTCATGGACCACGTGCCTCAACTTTTACAAGGTGGTTTATGGCTTCTTTTAGATGCACCTCATGAAACCCAGAGAGCCCAATACTCCTTAATTAAGGGATAGTCCTTAAATCATATTAGGGATCCTACTATAATTTAAGGCATATTCCTTAATTGAGGTGTATTGGGCTCTCTGGGAATGTTGTATTGTTTCTGGTTTGAAAGAGGGCCTGAGAAAATGCACTTGGCATTTGGTGGGTTTCCGAAAATTAGGGGTACCTTATTTGGGGTCCTTACAATAAGGACCCTACTATTTAGGGTACTATTTTAGGCTCCCCTATCTTCGGAACCCCCATGTGGCGGGTTTCTATACTCCGATGGCTGCATGGGGAATCCTGAGGGACAGACTGCCAATACTGTACGACCCAAGGAGAACACCTCAAGTTGGCTTCAGCATTTTATGGCATTTAATTGAGGGGGGTTTGGGGAGCTTTGGGCTAAAGAGCTTCATGGAACGAGTGTTTAAGATTCACTAAACCCCCATAGGCTAAAACCCCTTTTAACCTCCTATGATTAATAATCAGGGGAATAAAAGGCACGCCCAGGCACCAGAGGGCCGAGCGCTCGGCCCCAGACTCCTTCGATCGAGGCGCATACGCAAACTTCTCACGATTCAGGTTTAGGGTTTAGGGTTTTGGGTTTTGGGCTTAAAGTTTTGAGGTTTGGGGTTTAGGGTTTAAGGTTTAGGGTTCAGGGGTTTAGGGCTTGGAACAGTTTATCGGGCCATCACTCCCAAGAGACCTGGAGGTTTTACGTACGGTTTAAGGTTTAGGGTTAGGGGTTTAGGATTACCACGGATCAAGAGTTTGGGGTGTACGGCGTGGGGTTCGTGTGGGTGTTTTCATAAGATCTGTGGGTCTGCATATGTCTGCATAAAACCCTAAACCCTAAACGCTTAAATCCTAAACCCCCAAACCCTAAACCCTGAAATCTTAAACCCCTAAACCCTAAACCCTTAAATCCTAAACCCATAAAGCCTAATCCCTGAAATCCTAAACCCCTAAACCCTAAACCCCAAACCTCCCTGAAAGTCTTCCTTTCCCGACCCCCAAGTCGAACCGAAATGGCCCTGAGCCAGCAGTCCCTATCCACCGTGGAACGGTGGATGATGCAAATCCTAGGGTTTCTTTTAAAGGGGTACCTTTCAGGGGCTCCTTTAAGGGATCTGTAGGGTTTTAGGGTTTAAGAGGGTTTAGGGTTTAGGGTCATGATATAAATCCTGCATTACCTTAAGGACCCTAAACTATGCGAATTATGGTATATTCCTTATTATGGGTAATGCAGGATTTATACCATCAACCGAAGAACCTTACCTGATACCGTACACAAGCCAAAACCCTCAAGACCCTAATCTGAATACAATATCAATGGCATACAAAAGATATGTGTGTATACACATTTTAGTCATATAAACATATAAATACATAAAAATACATAAAAACACGAAAAATACACAATCATAATGATCCATATACTGGTCGTAGCAGTAATCATCATTACACCATCATACTGTATTCACATACTAGTAGAAAATGTGAAGTAACAACAACCACAAACCTAATAACCATACTGATAATACGAGCATTTGATACTATGAAACGATAGCAAAAAACCAAGAATACTAGTCATCACAACAAGAACAAGAAAGATAGCGAAGAAAAATGATGAAGAACAGGTTATCAAAAGGTCCCACCTGGTCTTCTCGATCCGCACGGGCCCCACATGCAGCGCCAGATGGGCCGGGACCCTGCAAAGCCCAAGCGCCGGCTGCGGCGCCCTTGCAGGGAGGTTAAGGGCTTCTCAGAGTCCAGGGTTTAGGGCTTAGGGTTTGGGTTTTTGATGGCTTCTAGGGTTTAGGGTTTACCGAATTTCGGCTCCGTAGTGCTACTCATGATGATGGTCGTGGTGATGACGACGATAGCACCGGACACTGCAACAGCATCAGAAGCAGTGGCAGCAAGAATCACAGCAGCAGTAACACTGGCAACAACTGCGGAAGTGCTCACCTTCTCGTTATCATCAGCGAGAACTTCGTTGTCATACTCACCTCGATTCTCATCCTCGCAACATTCACCACAGTATCCCTCTCAGTCAGTTCAGTGCCGAAGGTGCTACATGCAGAGTGTTGCATCTCAATGTGGGAAGTAGCAATGAACAACAAAACCACACTTTCTGTGACTGCTTGATTCAACCCTTAAACCCTTGCTTCAGACAAGGTGGGGTTTTGGATTTTGGGTTTCGCGTTCAAGGCAGTACCCTTTAACCCCAAACTCAACCATAAACCCTAAGTCCTTAGACCCCTTAAACCCTAAACCCTAGACGCCCATAAACCCCTAAACCCTAAACCCTAGACTCCCATAAACCCCTAAACCCTAAAGGCAAAAGGGAAATGGGCCTCCACGGCCCCGCTCAGCAGCGCGCCAAGCGCGGGCACCAAGCCCTGCGTCCGCACCGGGAGTTTGCCCACTTGGGGCTTCGAGCTCAGTAAGTAGGGTTTAGGGTTTAGGGTATAGGGTTGGGGGTATAGGATTTAGGGTTTAGGGTATAGGATTTGGGGTTTAGGGTATAGGGTATAGAGTTCAGGGTATAGGGTTTTGGCTTTTGGGTAGCGGGTTTAGGGTATAGGCTTTCGGGTTTAGGGTTTAGGGTATAGAGCTTAGGGCTTACTTAAGGGTTGGATTCAGGCATGGGGTTTAAAGCCCAGGAGACCTCGTAAGTAGGGCTAGAAGTGCCCTAAGTAAGCCCAGAGAGCCCAATACCCCTTAATTAAGGAATATTCCTCAAATCATGCTCGGGATCCTACTATAATTTAAGGTATATTCCTTAATCAAGGGGTATTGGGCTCTCTGGGAAGTTCTCCTAATTACAAACTAACTTCACCCTCCAGGCTTTCTGCATTGGGCGTTTCGAGGGCAAAGCATTCAGCGGGTGGGGCCTATATCTTAGGTTCTTTAGAAACCCTAAGAGTGACTACCATAGCGCCCTTACTACTGTTGGGTTTTGGGGCCCCTTGTACTATACGTATGATAAGGAACCCCTCAAAATAGCATAGCAACTATTAAGACCCCTACAGCAACGGTTTATCCAAAGACCAACAACCCAAGGCCTAGGTTGGCCTTCGGGACATTTTAGATTGGCCCTTGTTGGGTGTGACATGCTCTTCGTTACGAATGTTCTTCAAAGGCTTCGATTTAAAACGACCAGCCGAGAGCCTAAAGGTGTAGGAAGTTTAGGGATAGTAGGGTTCACCATGTATCAAGTTTAGAGTGTATAAGCTTAAGGATTTGTGGGTCCAGGGTTTAGAGCGTTCAGGACTTGTCGGGTGCATGGTCCATGGGGTGTGTGAATGCAGGCAAAAGATCGCCAAAAAAGGAATGCCAAATTGCACTGCTTGCGGTGCGACATGTGCTGGATGCTGATCAGGACTCACCCACAAGAGTTGGACTACAGAAGGTGCTACATGCAGTTGCCGAACGTATCTTGCAGCTGTGCCTCATCCTTGACTTGCTGGAAAAATTGCTCGTCTCACAGAATAAGCATTGTCAGGCGAGGAATTTTGTTCGAAAGCCCGCCCTGTTGCCTCAAGTCCTCTTGCTCCTGATCGTGGATCTGCTTCCGCAGTCGCGCGACCACTACCACATCCACCAGTTTCCTTTCCTGATTGATAGTCCTCTGTAGCTTACATTGAAAACCCAGCATCTCGATTCTTTGGGCTTCCTGGACCAATGCTTGAAACCCTCAACCCTAAAGGCTCCAATATAGGGGCCTTAATAATTAGAATAGGGTTTTGGGGCCCATGATATGATACGGTACTTATAATAACGAGCCCACAAAATAGCATTGGTAATTATTTAAACCCCTATACTAAATCCTTATAACCGCCCTTAGAGTAGCCCTTATAGACCCCTGTATAAGGAACCCTTAAAGGAACCCTAGGCCCTTAAAAGCATTGGTAATTATTTAAACCCCTATACTAAATCCTTATAACCGCCCTTAGAGTAGCCCTTATAGACCCCTTTATAAGGAACCCTTAACCCTAAACCCTGAACCCTAAACCCTAAACCCTTAAACCCTAAACCCTAAACCCTTAAAGGAACTCTAGGCCCCCTGAAAGCTGCAGCTCTAGGCCTTCCCTCCTCCCCTGCCTGGCCCTCTGGAGATGGACTGCGGCTCGAGCTTCGAAGGGCCTTCAAAGAGCTTTTGGGGAGATGATGGGAGTAGAGGTTTAGCGTGTTAGGGTTTGGGGTTTAGGGTTTGGGGTTTAGGGTTTGGGGGTTTAGGGTTTAGGGTTTGGGGTTCAGGGTTTAGGGTTCAGGGTTTAAGGTTTAGGGTCTTGGGTTTAGGGTAGGTTTCGGGGCTGGCATGTGATGCTGGGCATGGTGTGCGCCACTTCATAGTAAGGTGCGCCATCATAAACTGATGCTCTAATACTGTTGATGATGTGACTCCCGCATTGCCCATAATAAGCAACATACTGTTATTTCCATAGCTATATCAAGGCACGTCCCAGTAGAGTTTGTTCTGCCTTTGGGCTCATGCTATCCTTTCCTAGTCAGAGACTCCAATATCCCTTAATTAAGGAATATGCCTTAAATTATAATAGGATCCTTAATATGATTTAAGGAATATTCCTTAATTAAGGGATATTGGAGTCTCTGGGTAGTCTATCCTACCATCTGCTACCCAATAACACGCAAATATGCGTTCAATGGTTGTGGCGTGATGTATGCACAGACAAATCAATGGCATGATGCTGTGAACCCTCCCCTTAAGCCCCGAAACCGCAACCTTAAGCCTAACCGACAGAATCCCCGGCCCCTGAACCCTAAACCCCAACCCCTTAGACCTAACCTTAATCACCCAAACCCTGAACCCTTGAACCTTTCACTCTCAATCCCCTCAATCCCCAACGTTAGGCCCTCAACCTTTTCACCGTAAACCCACCTCAATGAGCTCCGCGACGGGGCTCTCCCCGGCTCCCGCCAGAACCAGGGAAAGGGCGGCCACACCCCGGAGCACCATGATGGCCACAAGGGAAGACGGGGGGGGGGCTTCCGGCACTTGGAGGTTTGAGAGCTGTTGAGGGTGTAGGGTTTGAGGGTTAAGAGGTTTGAGGTTTAGAGTTGAGTCCAAGTCGCAAACTCGCATTGGACTAAGGATCAAGCCCTTGCAGCCCAGCAAGCTTTCTTAGCTGGAGTTTAGGGTTTAGGTTTCACGGATTTGTCCTGAAGCTTGAATCAAAAGAAGGAGTGCGGATCAATGCAAAAGCTGGAAGGATCAATTGTCTTCAGTGCTACTACTTGTTGTTGTTGCATATCTTCACTGGATGTCCTACAATAATCTCTGTTCGTCTCGTGGGCACCTCTGAAAACTAAGAGTTCAGTTCTGAGCTCCAGAGCCAAGAGCCCACACAGCAAAAACGCCAAGAAGGGCCTTCGGCACTCGCAGTTCAGAGCTCAGAGTCTTAAGGTAAAGAGTATTGTCAGGGTTTATATAGTGGCTCTAGACTTCATTCAAAGGGGAAAAGGATGGACCCTTAATGGGGACCCCTACCCTATAATGGGGCTATATAAAGCGTATATACTAGCTATATTAAGGCTATATACCGTGGGGGTCCTCATTACGGGTCCCTCCTTTTGCCCTTGGATTCATAAGATGGAGGCTTCAGGTTGAGGGTGTAGGGTCTAGCGTGGCCTTCAGGATTGAGGGTTTGAGGGAAGTAGATCGAGGTACGGCCCAAGAAGAGCATGGATGCATGGAAAGCACAGCAGCGTAGAGATCTCTAAACGGAATAATTCGACAAGCTAAACTCCTAGACACCCGAATCTCAAGCCCACAACTCCAAAACCCTCAACCTCGGAAAGAATCGGAAGTCCCTCATCATCCCTCTCTGACATTTCACATCCCTGCAGCCTCTCAACTCTGAACCCAGATGGGAGATTGAGAGAGTGTGGTACCCTAGTCACCCTAGTGTATACCACGGGAACGATAAGATCCATCAGAAAAGACCCTCATATTTTGAAAAAACCCTAAACCCTAAACCCCTCACTAAACCCCTAAACCCCAACCCCCAAACCCTAAACCCTAAACCCTAAACCCCTAAACCCTAAACCCCTAAACCCCAACCCCCAAACCCCTAAAGCCTAAGAAACCTTGAGGTTTCCCCCGATGCCCCAAACACCCGTTTTGCCATCGGCCAAACGCAGCAGCGGCTTAGGCTGCCTGCAGCGTCCTGCACTGCGGAGGGGTTCAGAGGTTCAGAGGTTCAGGGGTTTAGGGGTTCAGGGGTTTAGGGGTTCAGGGGTTTAGGGGTTTAGGGTTTAGGGGTCCAGGCACCAATGTTGGAGGGCTTCGTCCGAAGAAGCTGAAAACCTGGGGGCCTTAACACTTAGAATAAGGCTTTTGGGGGGCTTCCTTCGGAGGCCTCAAAAGGAGGGATGAAGGTAGGTAGGATTAAGGATCCCTTATATAAGGACTCTTATCTGGGAATATCCCACCTACCTTCATCCCACCTTTTGAGGCCTCCGATTCCTGATGTATAATTTCAGTCTAACGTACCCCGAAACCCTCTTCGAACTATCAAGGCCCCTCCCTCAACTCTAAACCCTAAACCCTATGTTGAGTTGGAGTTCTACAGTTGGGGTTCTACATTGCTCCAGTGCGACGACAAGCGCTGTGGTCGGCCACCCCACGCGTCCGAAGAAAGTCTTCAAAGCCAAAGGCAACAAGACTGACCCTAAGTTCCAGTGCAGAAGGCATAGAAGCGAAGAAGAACCAGAAGCACCAAACCCTTACAGCCTCAGTCTCGACCTACACTAAGTCATCCCGGTCCCGAACCCCTAGATTCTCCGGGATTTTAAGGGTCGGGCTCGAGGGTGTATCGACCTGCCGAGGGTTCTACAAGGGTTCCTCTGAAGCTTGGCTATAAATGTTTGTGTAAGGGTGCTATAAGGGGGTTTCCGAAAATAGGTGGCAAGTAGGATCCTTGTTATAAGGGCCCAAAAATAAGGTACCCCCAATTTTCGGAAACTCCCATAAGGATCAGAAATCACACTCTTACCTCGCAAACCCTGAACCCGACGAAGCTCGCCGCGAGACAAGCCTCAACATCTGCAAGGCCCCAGCGTCCTTGAGGGCGGAGGGCGAAGTGCTCCCCAGCTGACATTGGCAACGAAGCCTTCAGCAAAGATGCCCCTCCCGAGGATCATCTCCATGCCTGAGGCTGTGCTGCCTAGGGCTTCGTGGTTGGGGTTTAGGGTGTCAAGATTGGGGGCTTAGGGTGTAAGGCTTTGGGCTTGTACTGCTGGAGGATTTTGGTGAAAGGCTTCTCAAAAGCCAGCAAATGGGAGTTTCCGAAAATTAGGGGTACCCTATTTTGGCGTCCTCATAATTCGGATCCTACTATTTAGGGTACTCTATTAGGGTCCCCTATTTCCGGAAACTCCCACATGGAAACAGTACAAGGGCTCGGCTCCGGGAATGAACGGTTTGGGGACCCTGTCGCAATCTGCTTCTGACATACTGTTGATGATATGAACCCTGCATTACCTCAAGGACCCTAAGCTATGGGGAGTATGGTATATTCCTTGCTATGGGTAATGCAGGATGTATATCATCGACCGTATCGATAGCCCGGCAAGAAATCCTTTCTTGGACCCTGAGCCCTACACCCCGAAAACCCAAAATCCTTCTTCCTTGAGCCCCAACGCCAAAACCCTACAACCCCAAAACCTTAAAACCCTAAAAGCCCTAAATTCAAATCCCAACTCCAATCTCAACATGGAAAGTCCGAGCCCACAAGACCCCAAGCCTGTATATACTCTGAAGTCTACAAAACTCGCCAAACGGAAGCCTAAAGTCGAGAAAAAACTTTGAAACTACCCTCAACTCTAACCAAACACAATTGCAGTGACAGGGGGCGGCTCGCCACCCCACAGTTCATGAGTCGCCGGTCCAGTGGGTAGGAGCCTAGTTGTAACGTTTATGCAGGGTTTAGGGTTTAGGGTTTTGGTAACTTTTGAAGCGGGGTTTTAGTCATTTGTGGTGCAAATGTTGGTCTTGGGCTCTTGGCCTAAAGCATGTAAAAACATCTGGCGTTTCGGGGCTCGTGTTAACTAAGCTGGCTTTGTCACAGGCCATTTAAAAAGCTTGGATATGCTTGATGAAGCAAGACACGAATGTGCCACTGCCTGGGCCGACTTTAGGTCGCCTCCCAAACCCTACAAACCGCCCATTGCCCAAGGCCCCAATCTGCAAACCCAGCGCCGTTCCTGAAACCCCCGAATCCGGCTACAGATCCTAAACATCCATGCCCTCAGCCACCGAAAGTTTGCACTGAAGCCCTCCCCTCCAAGTCGTCGCAACCGCGTATCCTTAGTCGGATTGAATACATGATCTAGTCATGTGCTTTGTGCAGGGCTACACCTGCACAAATAACTCAACTCGATGATCGAAATCCTACAACCCCCAAACCTAAGGCCCTAAACCCTACAACTCTGGAACCCTGAATGCAGCGAGCTTTATCCAACACGCAAACTTCGAATTCAGCACCCGACAAGCCCAAATGTGCACCAACGAGCTAAATCAGCCCTCAGACACAAGCCAAGAAAAACCCTTTATCAAAGCCTTTCAATTCCCGGAAGAAAAACAACTACAGGAAAGAACCAAAACTTCTAGATTCCTCAACCGTCTTCCGGCCCGGGACGATAGGCGCCGCCCCTTCGCAGCGTCATAGCCAGGGCGGCCTGCGGAATGTAAAAGGATGCCTTTAGCGGCAGCATGTATATAAGCTTTGGGCCCTAGGAAGAGGGACAGTAATAGACCATACAAGCCTCTTTGGGGCTGTAGGAGTTGAGAGCACAGGGCTTAGGAAAGATCGTAAGTCTGGTTTAGTAGAGTTTGGGGTTTGTTCAGGCTTTTCGGTTTCAGTTCTTGGCCTTTGCTGTTGCATGTCTTTTGAGGGGGAGTTTTTGTGGCTCTGACAGAATGAGCACGTTGTTCAAAACTTGCGGCTTTCAGGGGTTTCGGAGAACAGAACAGAGTTCTTCGGTGCAGGAGCTCGGGCGTTGAGTTTAGAGTGTCCGGTGTGCGAGTTTATGACAAGCTCGAAGAAAGACCCAAGTTACGCATAAGGAGAGTTACAAACATGCGTGTAATCGTAGTCGGGAAGGAACTACGAAGTATTGTTTACGAGGTTCACCATCGCCCCAGCACAACTCTCAAACCCTAAACCCTAAACCCCTCAACCATAAACCCTTAACCCCTAAACCCTAAACCCCTAAACCCTAAACCCTAAACCCCTAAACCCCTGAACCCCTGAACCTCTGAACCCCTGAACCCTCAACCCCTAAACCCTAAACCCTAAACCCCTGAGCTCCTAAACCCTAAACCGTGAACACTGCCTCGTAATCAAAGTTCCCCTCCTGATCTCGGAGCTTTTCCCTGTCAGCTGCGAGCTCATCCTCGTCACTGTCCTGGTAACACCATAGTACCATGTGGATTACTAGAATAGTTACTATGATACTATATTATACTAGCTGATACATCCTAGTAGTTGCTAGATACCATCTCACCGAGAATCCGGAACTCCTCGACCCTGAGATCAAAGTTTACTACGCAAGACGCAAGACGTGAGGGCCCAAGACGTATCTGTTCTTTATTCTCTGATGGCCACAGCATGAATACTGAATACTGTCTTTGTCATCCTGCTTCATGTTGCGATGCTATGCATGTACGTCCCTCCTCGTAACGCTCCTTCACGCCAGGTCGGTCTGTAAACTCGAGGGGCTGTGACTTGCTGAGGTGTCGGGCGTCACGCGACTCCTCCTCGCCAGTAAAATAATACCATGCACAATCGAATCGCCGATCCGGATCTCCCTGAAAGCTGTCGGCCGGACATAGATCATGCAGCTGATCCTTGCACTTCTCATCACTGTGGACAGCCACCCCCTCTGCCAATACTTCCGCGGGTATAGCGTTCGTCCTGACATTGTGAATCGAAATTGGGAAGCGTCGATATCCCTCGCGAAGCGAGTACGCAGGGCCGATGGGAATAAACTTGCCCCGCTCAGCGAGAGAGAAGTAAATCGTTGGCCGCGCCAATGGAGATGTGTTTGCCGCTCCACGGTGCAAGGTACGCGAATCGTAAATCACAACAGTTCCCTGTGGTACAGCTAAACGCGCGAAGGGCACGCTGGTCATCAAATCCTTTTCTTCATCGTCCAAGAACTGATAGTGTGTGTGCGTGCCTGGCACGACATCTAGTGGCGCCGAATCGGGTCGGACATCATCAAGGTAAATGAAGGCAGAAAACATACGACCCAAGGAGCGCAGCTCATCTATTGAGGTGGCAGAAGAATCCGAATGAAATATCTGGGGGCCTGCACCGGAATAAGTTGTCAAGGATGAGAACTCCACCAAGCTTGAGTTCGGGCCTAAAGTCGCTGTAAACAGGGGATCCAACAGTCCCAAGGTTTTGTTCAACAACTCCAAGGCAGGTCCCCTCATCGGAAGCGCATAATCCTTGCGGTACTTGTTGTCACGTATGTTGCTGAAGGTTGCCCAAGGTGATAAGATCTCTGCGTGAACAAACTCGGCCGCCAGGCGACATTCCATCGGTCGGTGGAGGTCTCTGATCACCTATAGGGTTTAGGGTTTAGGGGACTCCACTATCCCTTAATTAAGGAAGAGACCTTAAGTGAGAAAAGTATCCCTAATATAAGTTTAAGGAATGTTCCTCTGGGTTGTAGTTTTGGGGTTCTGAAAAGTATTTCTGAACAGGTGCCTCTATAGGAACCATAAGAGAAATTAAAAAGTTTCCCAAATTGCCACCTAGTCACAACCACACCATGCTCATCCAAGCGTTCCGTCAAGCGTCTCACCGTAGAAGGACTTAATCGTTCACTCAAAACCTCCTCTGGCTGGATCACCACACTCAACAGCTCTACTGCCAAGCCTACCAAAGGGTGCTCCTTCTTCGAATCTTTGCTGGTAAAGCCCATCTCTTCTTGCACTGCTTTTCCCATCAACAACTCACTGACTTTTTGACGGAAAAACAGCTGCCCCACCTCAGCTATCTCGCGAGCAGTCAGCTCGTAAACCTCAGTCGTCAGCGAACTGCCAGGCCCCTGTGTTTCTTCGGGTTTTCGCCATGGATCACATCCGACTCCTTTGGAAATCAGCTGCTGTACAAGGACAGCGTTCAGCACAATAGAAATACAGCTCACCACGAACCAGAGCATTGCATGTCAATGTGCTCGGGGTGTGAAATTAAAAGAGGACATAACCGCGTGTTTGCTGGCACAATGCTTTGACGCAACAACCACATGCGGCTGTGCACTTGCGGGATCTTGAGCCATGTCCACCCACATCAGCCTTCTTGTTCTCTAGCTAAGCTTCCATCAAACCCATCTGGCACATTTCATTCCAGTATGATACGATCGAATCGGACGCATTTCAAAAGACGAAGTCATGCAAGCAAGCTGCCAAGCAAAGCTTCTTGAAAAAAGGTGAATGCCAAAGACATGCAATTTCTTCACAAATGCCTCCAACCAGCATCACTGAAGCAGCGGAAACCACATGATTTTTGTTCCCCCACCAAGGTCCGATGAGAGAGGGCAGGCATGTATATGTCAAGGGGAGGCGTCGGCAGCCACGTTCAACGTAGGCTGCTCATGCCAACTATAGGCAACTAAGCAAAATGAAAGCTTCTGCATGGAGAAATGTCGTAAATGTCCTACATGTCGGAGAGATGGTCGTTTGACCAGTATTACACTCCGCGACATGTCAGAAATCAGCAGAAAAGCAATCCCAAAGCAAGTAGAGCCGTGGCTGGAGCTTGCTGGATCATGGCGTAGCTCGCTTCAATCACCACCGTTGTAGTTGCATCGGTCGTGGTCGTCGTCTCCGATGATGTGGTCGTGGTTGATGTAGCTGCTGTCGTGGTGCTTGTGGTGGTGGTTGTGGTTGTGGTTGTGGTTGTGGTTGTGGTTGTGGTTGTGGTTGTGGTGGTGGCTGTGGTTGTGGTGGTGGTGGTTGTCGTAGTCGTGGTCGTGGTGGTGGTGGTGGTTGTGGTGGGCAGGTTGAACACCACGAAGCTGTCAGCGATCTTGTTACTCATAAAAAGATGGTCCCCAGCGATCTGCACGCCGTAAGGACCGTCAAGCTGCGCCATGTCCTGGATGGAACCTGCAATGGTGATGTTGTTTGCATTGGCGATGTTGATCACCGTCAAAGCGTCGCCAAGGTGGGAGGTCACGTAGGCGAAGCCCTCGCGGATCGCAACTGACTCGGCTCCGTTTAGTAGGTCGCCGTCGTACACGGAACTCTCGACGGTAAGGTTGTGTGGGTTCGCAATGTTGACCACAACCACACTGTCCGCGTTGTAGCTGACCACGTAGGCAAAGTCGCCCGCGACAGCAACTCCTCTGGGTCCATCCATTACCGAGTCCCCGACATGACCTGCGATAGAAAGGTTGCTTGGGTCGGCAATGTTCACCGCGACAAGAAGATCCTCGTAGGAGGCGGTTACGAAGGCATACTCTCCAAGAATGTCAATGCCATAAGCACCATCAAGCAAGCCGTCTTTGAGGTAACCTGCGATGGTGAGGTTGCTCGGGTCTGAGATGTTGACCACCGTCAGAGCGTCATCGGACCGCGCTGCCACGTAGGCAAGGTCCCCGACGATCTTTAGAGACTTCGCTCCGTTAAGCCTGGTGTCCGTGATCGAGCCTACAATGGCGAGGCTGGTTGCGTCGGTAATGTTGACCGCCACAACACCGTCATAATCGCTGCAAGCCACGAAGGCGTGGCCCCCCGCCACGGCAATGTCGAATGCACCGTTGAGCAGGCTGCTGTCTGTGACGACGCCCAGAATCGTGGGGTTACTTGGGTCGGCAAGGTTGAGGGCAGTCAAGGAGTCCTCTCCCGTCGCGAAAGCATAGCTCCCAGCAACCACGAAGTTTTGCACAGCCTCGAGCTCCTTGGTCTCGTGAGCAAAGGCTTCGATGGTGAGGTTGAGTGGGTCGGAGATGTCGACCACCGTCAAGGCATCAGCGGTATATGCGGACACATAGGCAAGGTTCCCCACGATGGAAATGCCATGCGCTCCATCGAGGTGCTCGCCGCTGATGCTGGCCACTATTACGGGGGAGGTTGGGTCTGAGATGTTGACCACCGTCAGGCCGTCAAAGGTTGAGGCGGTCACGAAGGCAAAGCCCCCGACGACCTGAACCTCTCTGGCCCGATTCAAGCGATTTGGACTGTTGCTCGAGTCACTGAGGCCGGCCACGACCGCAGGATTGCTCAGATCGGAAATGTCGACCACCGCAAAATAGCTACCTTGGGCGATTGCCACATATGCATAGTTCCCCACCACGTCGAGACCTTCGCCTCCATTGAGGACCGTGCCGTCCTGGACAGTCCCGGTCACTGTAGGGTTGGTCGGGTCGGAGATGTTGACCACCGTCAGAGCGTCACCGGAATAGGCTGTCACGAAGGCGAGGTCCCCGACCACCTTCACACCCGTCGCTCCGTCGAAATTGCTGTTGGAGATGCTAGCTACCATGGTGAGGTTGCTTGGGTCGGCAATGCTGATCACCACTAGGGCGTCGCCGAGGTAGGCGGTCACGTAGGCGTAGTCTCCAGCCAGCGCCACATGGTCGGCTGCATTGAGAAGAGTGCTATCGGAGATGGTGCCTACCACGTTGAGGCGGCTCGGGTCGGAAACGTTCACCGCAGTGAGACCGTCGTAGCTGCTGCAAGCCACGAAGGCAATGTCTCCAGCAACTTGCACACCTCTGGGGTTGTCCAGCACCCAACACTGTCGGAGTGCTAGGGTTGGCGATGCTGAGAACGGTGAGGCCGTCATCCGAGAAGCCAGTGACGTAGGCGCGGTTCCCCGACACTGTGAGGTGGTAGTTGCCATCCATGTGTGCAGGACTTGAGACGTACCCGGCAAGGCCTGTGATGCCAGGTATGGTTTGCCCATAGGCACGGGCGGCCCACACCATCGAAGTCAACATGAACAAAGTGGCCATAGCGCGCTACCTGGGGAAGGCACTGCTAGCTGAGGCTGCTTTACAACCTGGTTGAAAACCTTATGAGCAGCAAATGCTGCATCAGACCATCAATCGAAGCTGGCGGATATGTCGACCATGCCGGGCCAGCGATCGAAACATGAAGAGGTGCTTGGCGATTCCTTTTTGGGCGCAGCCAAGAGAGCCCGGCTTTTGCGTAGGTGCCGATATCAGGGTCACTCTTTGGAGGGCCCTGCATTTAAAGCATTTTTCTACATGAATCTCTTATTGGGCACTCTGGGAAACCAGAAGCTGCACCCACAGAGATGCAGATCAGAACTTCGAGCCACCCAGGAAAAGGGGCTCACACGCAGGATGTGGCAGACCTATAAACAAACAGTTTGTATGCATACAAAAATAGAAAGATATACACACATGAATGTTACATACATATACATATATATATATATATGCATATGTATGTAAACTATATCATATATATATATATGTATATATACACACCATAAAATATATATATATATACATACATACATACATACATACATACATACATACATACATACATACATACATATACACATACACTTTGTTATATATATATATATATATATATACACAGACACCAGCAGCCGCGTGGGTCACTAGGCCGAGGACTGCCATCTCCCGCGGTGCACCAAGACAGGAAGCTACGTTCTAGCTTTCCAACTGTGATTGATGCCCTAAGCCTTCACCTGAGAAGCACGGCACCGTAGTGTCGGCATCGGCGACGAGCGGGAGTGCCTTCACTTCCATCGCCCTGATGTGAAAGATGTACCTGCACATCGATTGGAATGCCCCAAGCAGGCTTTCCTCATGACTTGCTCGGCCATGTGCATTCCGTCTAGCATGCGGTAAGGCTCAAAATGCGAAGTTGCACTTACATACAAAGACCAAGCTGTTGGACAAGAGCCATCGGAAACATAGAAGCACCTGCAACAGCTCGAAACCTTATCCTGCATGCACTAACGGTTCTAATTGCGTGCCGTAAAACCTGCACATGCACAGGTCTCAAGGACTCCCAGACATCCTGATAATGTGTCTGCAACTCCTCACCCTCCGTCTTCTCGACCCTAAACCCTAAACCCTTGGCCTCATCGCCTTTGGCACCCCGTGGAGCTTTCCCTGCTGTGCCAGCTCCCATGTCTTAGCCGAGGCACTGAAGAAGATATGGCACTCCGGGTGCAAGTTGAGGAAGTACAGGAACCTCGGGCTCTGACAGGAGAGCTCTTCTATTCCTTCCCGTTCTTTCAGGCCTGCGACATGGAGAACCTTGATTGTTCAGGGCGTAAACAAGGCTTACTTCAAAAGGAACTGGCACCACGCCGCGAAGATGCCTTCGCGAGACCTTCAGCATGTTTTTCATGCAAGCCCAACATGTCAAGAAACCAGCAACGGTCAACGGGTTTGGCAAGATCAGCTCGCTGGCAGGATCCAAGCTATCCCAAAATCCTGTGATTGGGCCAGGACCCCCTGGAAATAGCTTCGATTGTTGCTTTGGCCTTTTGCCGGCACGCAAATTTGGTCAGTCTGAACCTACGAAACACACCTGAAACTCTTGGCACTGAACGTTGTCTTGGTCGCGGTGGGAAGCAGGTCAAAAGAACCTGCGTTTCCCTGTGGACACAATGGATGCCCTCCCGGCTCTGTTCTTCAACTATCAAAGCCAACAATCACGTTCCTGCAGGGCCTGAGACACCGACATCTAGGCTGAGATCAGTGCAGCCAGGTTACCGACCATCACGGCACATACGGACTTGGCAAGGAGTGTCTCCGGAGGCTCTGAGTCTACTCAGACAGGCCTTGGGCAGGCAAGGCTCAAGAGACTCCCACCCTAAAGCCTAAACCCTAAGCCCTAAACCCTAAACCAAGAGGCTCCCGGGACCTCGACCCGTCTTTGTCAGATCTGACAGCAGCCTGGCCTCGCCCCGCCGACGAAGCGGTGCAACAACAGGAACCTGCTCCGGGTGTGCAGGGTTTGGGCTTCAGGGTTTAGGGTTTAGGGTTTAAGGTTTAGGGTTTAGGGTTTAGGGCTTAGGGTTTAGGGTTTCGGGGTTAGGGGTTAGGGTTTAGGGCTTAGGGTGGACACTTCAAACTCCTCACAGAAAGCATTCTGCCGAACAGGTGAGGGTCTCTAAAGAGTTATAATTTGTTAGGTTGACAGTTAGTGATACTGGAGACTTGGTGCCCTAGGTTGGGGCTGCAGGGTGACGTCGTTCAAAAGTACGATCCTTTGACTTAGAGTTCTTGGGGCGGTTTAGGGTTTAGGGGATGACTTCTGTTTCTTGGGGACGATATCCCAAGCCCGCAGTCAAATACGTCTGCAAAGTTCAAGCCGGCAGAGCCTCGACATCAAGTGCCATCTGGCCTTCGCTTCTCTCGGATCATCCTGGCAGGTCGGATGTATCGACGTTTAGGGTTTTGGGTTTAGGGTTTGGGGTTTAGGGTGGTTTAGGGTTGAGGGTTTAGGGTTTCGGGCTTAGGGGTACAGTACGAGTGTTGCGCGGCCTCGTCCTGGACGACCTCCTCTGGGAAGAAGAGCCTCACCTGAGCGTCGAGTTTCTTGAACCGGGCTCCAGACAGGAGTTTCCCCAATTTAGGGGTACCTTATGTTGGGTCCTTACAAGAGGGATCCTATACTACTTAGGCTACTATCTTAGGGTCCGCTACTTTCGAACACTCCCAGACCAGTCTGACCGTTGCCTCCACGAGCTGGTCGACGGGCGTGGCGAAGCCAGCAGGCCTCGGCTTTTCACGGAACCCAGAGAGCCCAATACCCGTTAACTAATGAAGGAATATAGCTTAAATCATAACACATGGCCCCGTAAAGTTTAAGGCATATTCCTTAATTAAGGGGTATTGGGCTCTCTGGGAACATCGAAAGCACCGGACCCTTCAGCAGCAAAACTTCTTCCGGTGCCACCAAGAAGGGCTGTTGGACCTAACTCACGCCCTTGCGACTACACTATAGGTCAAGACGTGAAAGTTGGACATGCCGTCGTTGAAGGCTGGCGGCTCTCGTAACATGTCGATCCGTTGGTCACGTGACCCATCCTGCGGAGGTGAGAGCAGCGACATGCAGGCCCAGAGGCCGTACATCTCGAGTTCAGCTCAGAAGTCAAAAACGTCTGATGAGCAATTGACCCTGCCTGCTTCCAAATCCAGGCGCCTCCACTGGACTGACAAGGACTCATTCGCAAAATGCACAAACCTGTGGGCACCACCTGCTTCTTGGGGACCTCGTCGGCACCATCGCCCACCATAGCCTTCAATTCACACAAATCTGCAACCTGCACCTCATTCCCTTGATTGGTCACTCACAGCGCCCGAATTGTTGCCTCCGAATGCCTCGTGCACCTAAGACCCCTGCTTTCGAACCACAAACAACAGCTGCAGAACTATGAAATCGTTTTTTACATGGACGCAACAAGGCCTCGAGGAAACCCGGATTTGTCAGCATCTGACAGCTTTCTGTAACACCGGTGGAGTGTAAACCAGGATTGGGCGTGACAGCCACTTTGGTCACGTTGCATGTTGCCGTCGCTGTCCAAACACGATGCCCCTGCATTCACGCTTTCTGCATCAGATGAATCTGGGTCCCCTGTAGCTGAAACATGCATGCTGATGTCTGAAAATCATGGGTTTCTTCAAACCGATTGTTTGACGGTTACGCGTGGTTGTTTTGCAGTATTGCAACATGGCCGGTGGAGCCTTGGCAATTTCGCACATGAGGCTAACCGAACAACGACATCCATCTTTTTGGCCCGTTGCAAACAAATCTGCACAATGCCGTCCTGACATGTTCACATGCAGCGCTAGTACCAAGCACCCCAAAGGAATCTAGACAAACATGCTCTAGCAACATGTTTCTGCAAAAGTCGGCGGGGACTAACTAGAATACCGTTACAAAATGAAAACAAAACAACATCACGGAAGAAACACATGCCTCTATGAGCATCCTGGGCCCGCCGGCCTCCGCGAGCTTTCGACCCGATCCGCGGCGGCCACAAGGTCGCGGCCGGACAGACACTGAAAACGACAACGTACACAATCTCAAGCCACACATAGGTAACGCACGTGCCTGTTTTGATCGCAAGGAAGACAGGGACAAAACGCACTGCGAGGCCGAAAAAATTATGTGCTCTGTACCAGACCCGTAAACACAACCCCTTCAAAAATACGCGGGAAAAATGTTACTGCAAAAATCCGCGGGCCCAAGTCCAATAGCTCTTATTGCGACACCTAACGAAGTTGACTAGGCATCTCCGGCACTGCTCACAAACAGGAAGAGAGTCACGATAGAACAGAAAAGAAAGTGACTTTTCCGCCGCAATTTTGCGAAATTGAATGATTTGAGCCTTTGTGTTCCCAATCAGAACATGTTGTGACACTTCACCGCGTCAGCGAGGATCCCCGACATGATTCGACAAGATCAGAATGCCACCGAAGAAAACGGAAATCAATGATGAAGATCTGACATTTTTAAACATTTTACCAACGTCACTTCATAATCCGTTGAACACACACGGCACGGGCTTCCCTCATTTTCCCGCTGACTCGGAAGTCTTGAGCCGCGGTGTGACGAACGGAGTAATCCTAGTAAAACATGCTAAATTGGGCATACACAGGAAATTGAAATGTTTGTTACGCCCTCATCGACTCAGGTTGCATTGTGCAACTTGATTCGATCTTCAAACATTCTTGTACCATCCATTTCATTTCTCGCATGCTCTTTCGAGCCTTCAGCTTTATCACACGCTTCTTATAAGCATCTTCTTCCTTCTTGAAAAACTGCAAAGTGTTTTCAAGCACTCTTGTGGGCCTCGGCCTCGGTTGCGTCCAAGCATTTAGATCATCATGAGCTCATGTCATGCATGACCTACGAAAACGTTCGACGTGAAAAGTGGAAAAGCCTAAGGCAAAACACAAATCACAGTACATGATAAAACCTGCAAAAGGAGGGGATGCAAAGCTTCATCACCCCGCCTGAGTGTCCGCATGCAGCTTAGCGCATGAGACGCTCACGAAACTCTTGCTTTTGGCATCGAGCTGATTTTCAGCATTAGCCGTAGCGCTTAAAGCACTTACCGCATGCACTGTACCTAGTCGTGTTAGCCTTGTCTCGCACATAGACACAACCGACTTTGTGATACTTATCACCGTACTTCGTACTGCACACATCATTGGGCTCATTCGCAATCACTTCTTTCAACTCACGATTCTCTTTCCACAACATGAAAAGAGAAATCATCGCCAATGCCGTGAAGTAGTGCTCGGCACTGAAGCTTTGGAGATACTCGACTCCAACGTAAAAGCCAATCAAGGCATTGACGGCGTAGCCATCGACACCAGGAGATGACTTGTCCAAATCCCAGTGTACTCTGAACACAAAATGTCGATGCTCAAGGCCCTGATGACCAAAAGGATCATCCCGAACAATGCGCACAGAGGAAAACCCATGAACCAGCTGAGGAAACTGTTGTTAGTCACCACAGCTTCTGCACAATTCGGTAGCATGAACAATGTAACCAATGCCACACGCTTTGCCATGCTCATTGTCATCATCATGTTGTTCTGTTTCGACACCCGCTGCACCGCTTTGATCTGCTCCGTGACGTTTGCACGCAAGACCATTGCATCATACTCTTCATCACCGACGGCCTGCTCGCTTGTTCCGCTGACGAAACCATGCATGTAGAGAAGAGACCTCAAACGAGCTGCCGAATGCATCTTAGTAGAAAGGTCACCTAAGTTGAACATTGTGCGGATCGGCGACACGCTCAACACATGCTCTCGCACTGCCTGTTGAAGCCACAGGAGACGCCCGGCAATGTGCGGGTGCGTCCCACACCTCTTCGCATTGCCAGCTGCCGCGTGGCAGAGTTGTCAACCTTCAGCTGGAGCTCGCATGGTTCCCGTGACATGAATTCGAAAATGGCCGTAAGGAAAATACCCTCACACGATGCACTGATGGCGGCGTACCTTTCTGATTCCGTGCTCGACATCGACACTGTACGATGGGACCTGCACATGTGGTGAATGATTGCACCGTCCACTGCAAAAGTTGCGGAACCATATGATTTGCGAGTGACTCGGTGGCCACTCCAATCAGCATCCGAATAGATCTCCATGCAATGAACACCAGCGTCCTCAGAAGCTCGAAACACAGTTGATCCCGGAAGTTTGGGCGAAATCACCATTGCATAATCAATCGTTGCCATGCAATACTTGACAAGCTTCACCAATCCACGCATAGCAAGCTCAGTTGGATTCGCCATGAACCCTGCGAGCAATCGCACAATAAAGCACACATCAAGCCTGTCATTGCTCATGTAAAGTGCCACTCCCAATGCCGACCTGAACTTCGAGGCGTCGGCTGCGCACAAAGGTTTTGTTCTATCCTCTTTGATCAGCTCAGGTGTGTATGGTGTGTTCTGCCTTCCTGCATGCTTTATGCCAAGAATGCTCGCCAACTGCAAGATGTAAGTCTCGGGCGTTTGCACAAGTATACCATGCTCCAAGATTGTATGCTTCCGCTTGAGAAATGTAAATGATTCCCAGACTTCGCATGCTATCTCGACTGAAATCTCAAAGCGCTTCTGCAATGTAGGCACCAACGTGTTCCTGAGCCAATCGACTGGAGCGAGGCACAGTTCATCATCGGCATGTAGCAATGTAGCAGCATGGGCCCCTGCGGCACTCGCATCACAGCTGGATTCTCCAAACATGTTTCCAGGTTGAACTCACCCTTCATGTAATCCGTGTAATAATCATACCAACGCTGTGACCCATCTCTTTGTCCCGGTACGCACCTCAGGAACACGTATCGTCCCTGGCCCGCGTAGTCAGACGGGAGATCGGCAACGACCGGACTCTGCTGCGGCACTTCTAAATACACATCCTTAGCGTCTATTGAAGCTACCCTCCACTTGATCTCCGGCTTGGTCTGTCGCCACGTTGCAAACAAGGTCGGGAGAAGCTTCACCAGATTTGCCGATGTGCTTGGGGAAAATAAGCCCTGCTGCTCTTCAAGCCATCTAAATTCACGTGCTACCAATCTTGACCGCCTAAGGTAATACTTCTGGCCTGCCTTTCGCTTGCTTCTCCAAGACCGCACGAATTTCGTGCTCAACCGCTTCACGGACCCCATTGGGTCCTCAGGCGTTGCTGGACGGAGAACGCCCTTTGCTAACAACCGACTCACTTCCACTTCATCTGCGATCCTGTCCAATTCAGCAAGCTGCTCTGGCGAAAGGCTAGGCTCTGACCCTTCATCACGAAATCAGCTGGTTCATCATCCGACCACCCATGGGTCAGCTGTTCATACATCCCTGGGTCTGCTAGATCTTCAAAGTCTGCCTCAAAGCCCTCGTCGTTGACATCATAGCTCTGAGTCCCAAAAGTCACTGCACGGATCCTGGGGGCTCTTGCTGCCCTCTCGTCATCGCCCGGCGCACCTTCATCAGTAACACCGGTCATCGGCTCAAGCAGCTCTAGCTGCTCATCTGGCGTCTGCGGCCCAAGCTGGCCAATTCGGCTCCAGAAGAACAGGAGATGGGGTGTCTCAGAAGGATCGCTGCCTACTTCGTCGCGGTTGGCATCTTGGAATCTCGCCTGCGCATCATCAGCGGCAATTTCTTTCCTTGTCTTCGCTGGGGGTGCGACCCAGGTGCCCACAACATTGTCATCCCAAGGCAGCCCGGTAAGGACGTTTGTACAAAGAAGTATCCAGACTCCACTCCTACTCCTGGCCTGTGCGGCGAATGGCCCGCAAAAGCCTGATGCCGCTCTGGGTTCCTAACACATACATGTCTAAGGAAACATTTTGAGCGAGAAATATTCCTTTGATCCAGCGGGGATTGTCTTTGCGACGGAGAAGAGCGCAGAAGACCGGTTCCCCGAACACAACAAGCCTGCCAGTGTGGGCAGCATTGCTTGACAGCACCATTTGACTGGTGGAACCCAATCGGTGGATTCCTCTCAGGTGTCTTAAGGCCTAAGCGAAGCCTGGCATTCACAACTGCTCTTTGCAACTTGAGTGTTGCTGGTTCCTGGTCGCAACTGAGCTTAACTACCGGCCAAGCGACTGAACAAATCGCATCAGTTCGACATCCAAGTGCTGGGTGGCACCTTTGCTTGCCGTGGGAACTGCCAACACTGCCCCGGTCACCGCATCATGTGCTATGAGGCACAAAAGAGGTCCTTCGCAGCATCATCCTCAGTCTCGGGCGGTCGCTCCACGACCTCCTTCTTCTCTGGCTCGTAGCCTGTGTAAAAGAAGTTAAAGGAAACACTAGCCACATCTCTCGGCCCACTGGACACTGTTTCTGCACGATCCGGAAGGAATCACACACACCATGGAGCAAATGGTGTGTGAGTGAGCTCGTGTATGAGCTGCTCCTGCGGCGAGGATGTTTGCATGCGGGGCTGCCGCGACTCAACACTCTGGGAATCGCGCGCAATGTGCTCCAGAGACAGCTTTTGCTGATCAAGGTAACCCCGAACACGCTTGAAAAAAAGCCGGCTCTTTGACTCTGACGTTCTTAACCCAAGCTTTCTGGCATTAAGAGTCTGCAGAGGGCTTCCATACAGTACGAAAGTTCCACACCATCAACGGTGACCAACTCTCGGTCACTTGCGCCCTCGGGACGCTGGTTCTTGGCATCGGCCTCCTTACAACACCAGGCTCGACGGCACGCTCCTGCTGGGAAGCCTCCACCATATTTCATCAGCAAACTCATCACGAACGTCACTTTGCTGGTCTGAGCTCGCAGCTGGAACCTCAACCATCCTATTCTGTCGGAATCTCGATCATCTCTGCAGCATCCAGCGGCTGAACATGAAGAATCATGATGAGTTCGGCTTCTCCGCTGCAGAGATGCTTTCCTTAACGTCCTCAAGTTCATCTCTCTTGGCACAATGCTCAATCACGAATTGCATCTGGACTCTGGCTGACACCTATTTGGACTCTGGATACTTCAAGCTTGCAAATCATCATCACTTTCCTCTATCGGAACTTCTGCGGCCATGATATCACAAAAGCAAACTCGCAAGCAAATGTTATGCAATCCAGACAAGCTCGCACAGTCACGCCAGCTGCTTCCGGCTCCTTTGTCCTCTTTCTTGTCTTTTTCATCATCAACTTTGATCACTGCATCCTTCTTGATTCCTTCATCCTTCGGCCTTCGGTCGCTTCTTCATCACTTCCTTGCCCCAGCTTGAGTCCGGTCTCGAAGGATTTTCTTTCCGCTTTTTCTCGTCATCTTTTTTTCATCGGCACCATAGTTTTTATTTTCCCAGTCTTGAACCATTGAACGACGCCAGCACTTGTCAGGGCTGTGGCTGCCCCAGCCAGGCAGTCGCTCTTCGATAGCCGATTGTGAAAGCTTTTCCATCTTCACCGCTTTCACCCAACAAAACCCGCAAAACACGTGGCGCGGCTTCGTAATCTCCTTAGGAAGAAAACCTGTCATCCTTTCAGCATCATCAAACATCCGCTTGCACTGCATGACTTTATGGCCTGATGTCTTGCAGTAGCAGCAAGTTATCATGCTTTCCGGTTCTCGCCATCGCCATTGGCCTTCATCTTCCTCTTTTTTCTTTTTCTTTCTTGACTCGCCCTCAGGCTCCGAGGGTTTCTGCTTGCCCATGTCGATCTGCTTATCGGCTTCCCTTCCTCCTTGCGCTTGCTGATCTCCTCCTTCGCTTCTTCAAGCTTTCTCTTCAGCTCTTCTTTCTTCTCCTGCTTGATCCTTATGCCTGCCGGCATCTGCTTCGGTGTCGGCTTTGCGGTCTTAACTTAACTCCCGTGGAACATCATCTTCATCGTCATCCCTCATCTCTTGCGGAACGGGCGATACTGTCGCTTGACAAATCGAACGCTTCCTTCAGCTGGTCCAACCCCTTTTTTCTGTCTTCTTCTCTTTCTGGGCCTTCTCTGCTTGTTCTTTGTCTTCTTCTGCTTCTTCCCTCTTCCAAGCTTCATCTGCTTTGGCGTTGACCCGCTCGGTTCATCTTCGCACTGCTCATTGAGCCTTTCCACTTCCGCCCAAACAGCTTCAGCTGTCGAACGTTCTTGTCTTGGCTTCTTAAGAATCTTTTCGAAGTACGTAACCAATTCCATGCTTTTTGCAATTGTCTTGAGTCTTGAGTAATAGTTTTTTGGCTTGACTGGGCCTCGTCGACTACGGCTGTAGCACTCGGTCCCTACAAACAAGCGAAACAACAAACTAAGCAAAACTACAACAAAGCGGTGAAACAGCAAAGCGAAGCTCTACAAAGGGCTGCACCACACAGGCTTTGCCGGTGTTGCCGTTCAGCACAAACTACGGAGCCTCAGCGACCGGTCCGGAGCAAAGAGTCGTCGCTCTGAGCTGCCCAAAACAACAGGTGGAGTCAAGACCAGGCTCCGGCAGCCGTTTTAGTCTCGCCAGACAACGGACAGCCCTGGTGTTTTGTTCCGTCGCGATCGTGCACACCAAAATCCAAAAGTCCAGAGACCACTACGTGAGCGGCTTTCAGACAGGAATGCGATGGCCAGGGTCGCAGAAAAGCAACTTACAACCTGCCGGCGACGCATACACACACCCAAGAACAAAACCACTCGTTTCCGGCGTGCTGGGTGCAAGGGCGTCGCAGACGCCGGCGTCCAGCGACAACAAGTCGCTCGTCACAGTACGCAGCTGGCTGGGCAAGTGATGCAGACCGAGAAGCGCGTTAAAACCAGAGTCGCAAGCTAGAGCTCTGCCACAAAGGCAAAACAGTGGCCAATCCATTTCGAGAGTGCACACCGGACCTGGAAAGACTCAAGTAGTGGTGCGTAGCGCCCACCAGAGCAGAAGTAGCATGGAGGGTGAAGAACCTAAACGACGTTTGTCGTCGGTTGCAACGGCTTCCACGAGGAAAAACTCAGCCAGAAAAAACCGACTTGCCTTACAAGAGATCCGTCACAACCAGGCCATTCAATCCAGTTGCTAAGTGCTAGCAACCAAACTGCACCTGCGGTGTCCAGAAAGCAAATGTTGCAACCTCAGAGCAGCGCAAGCTAGATCCATCCACGAAGACAAACCGGTGACCATGATCATCCGTTTCGAGCGTGCACTAGATCCAGACTGAACTCAAGTGGTGAACAGAGGTGGCATGGAGGGTGGAAAGAACCTCAACGCATGTTACGACCACTCGAAGGAAGGTGAAGGAGAGATAAAGCATCTGGTAGTTTATGATTGTAGATTTTCTTCACTCTTGTGCATGTACACTGCTCATGGGTCGTCGCCATAAAAATGTGTCATTAAATCGAAAAACAAGGAAATTGGAGGCCAGGTCCGGCTCCCGTCCTGAGGAACTCCTCCGCCGCAGCCTTCGAGCGTTCAAGTAAAACTTCTTCTTTTGCGACCCGCATATCCAGTAGACTACGACCGCTCGGACAGCTCAATAGGTCAAAAACTCGTCTTTCAGGCAGCCAAACTGAGCCAATGCGACAGCCACTGCCAGCAAGGGCGTGAAACAAACGCGAAAAGCTTCGCTATCGTGCAGTGTCGCAACATGAGGGCCGGCTTCCACTCCTGGTTCGTCGTAGGCACTGGGAGGTCATGCAGAATCACAAACTCTTTGGCCTTCATCAACTCGTGGCCTACATAGGTTTGGGAGTGTTCAAACAAGTGTTTTCGAACTTCGAGTTCAGGGCCTGACTGGAACAAGTCGAAGACTATTACTCAAGACTCAATGGTTTCAGTCTCAAATGCGCGCTCTGCCAACACCGACACAGGTGAGACGCACAATCCGAAGGGAAGTGAATACCCACTGGCAAAAGGAAGTGCAGACGTGGGACTTACCAGGCTTTGAAAGTCCACAGCTGCGGCAGAGAGACTGAGTCTGTAAAGATGGTCTGTATACTGCTCTGCAATGCAACAGCTGCACAAGCTTCTCCTCCGGATTTGAGCACACTGGACCTAGTGGCCAATTCATCACTGCACGTCCATTCTATCCGGTGATTGACACTGATTGCCTAGTCTACGGACTGCTGAGTTTGCTACACTGCTGTAGTTTGGTCTCTACCGTCTTCAAGAGCACAAAAGCGTGGGCGCTTCCGCCTAAAAAGCCATACAGTGCACTTCGTTCCTCACCATGGGTCTCTCATTGGGACGCACATGTCCTTCGACTCGCCAGCGACAGTGTCAGAGCCAAGCCAGCTCATAGTTGCAAGTCAGAACTGTGACCTTGCTTTTTTCTTTTCTTATTCCTGCCCGAAACTCAACCTTCGGATTTTGGAGTGAAGGTGGTGGATTTTGCAATGCGCGTCTAACCAAATGGGAGTGGAAGTGTTCCGCCTGCACAAGGCTTTCAGGCCATATTCAGCCAGCAGCCAGCTTCTTTTTCACCTGCTCCTTCTTGGAGCTTGATCTGAAAACGGCCGCAGACTCCTTCTTGTGCATTGTACACCGTTTCCGATTCTTTCTTGCATCACTTCTTGCTCGCCTGAGACAAATTTATCAGTACTCCGGTGTGACTACTTGTGCAATCCTTGTGGGTCCTTGCGATCTTCTCTCGAACTCATCTTCCCTCGCACTCTTGTTTACTGCTCTTCGTAGACTTCTTGCACTTCTTCATCAAGATACTTGCCTACAGCCTGGTGGGACCAATTTCTGTTCTTTGTCGTGCGTCGGGGATTTTGTGCCGCAGTGAAATCTGGGAATCTCTAAACAAGGCAGTGTTCAAGGCCCTCAACTTCAAGTTCGAACACCATAGTTGTCTTCGAACTTCTGTTTCGAACACTCAGTTTAACTTCCAGAACTCTGAGTTCAACATTGGAACTTCCAGCTCAAACTCCAGTTCGAACACTTTGGAGGCCAGTGTTCGAACCCGGCCGAGTTCGAACCTAGTGTTTAGCCTCCAGGTTCGAACACTGGTGTTTGACCAGTGCGTACAGGTTTGAACTTGGGGTTGAATTCTGTAACTCTTTTTGCCTTTCTTTACAAAAAGTCCTCTCTCTGGGTGTTCCAGCACTCCACTCTGTAGCAGCTACGAGGCTAGTTTCAAGACATAGGCTATTCGGTACTTGGAGGGCCGATTTTCGAGGGCTGGAGGCCGTAGGGTTCGCAGGGCTCTAAAGTGCTTGCAAAAACGGGCGCGCACCGCATCGGAGGCGCTTTGAGGGCGCGCCGTCGTGCTCCGGAGCTGTTTGGGGAGCGACGCGCGCTTACGCGCGCTATGTTCGGCGCGGAGGGCGTGGTAAGCTCTTGGGAAGGTGGCATGGTAAGCTGCTCGGAAGGCTGCATGGTAAGCTGCTCGGAAGGCTGCGTGGTAAGCTGCTCGGAAGGCTGCGTGGTAAGCTCTTGGGAAGGTGGCATGGTAAGCTGCTCGGAAGGCTGCATGGTAAGCTGCTCGGAAGGCTGCGTGGTAAGCTGCTCGGAAGGCTGCGTGGTAAGCTGCTGGGAAGGCGGCCGGGTAAGCTGTTCGGAAGTCCCTCGTGAATTGCGAGCAAGCAGCTTGTGAGTTGCGAGCAAGCAGCTTGTGAGTTGCCGGCAAAGCTGCTGGCGAGTGCTCGTAAGTTGCCAGCAAGCAGCTCCTAAGCTGCTGGCGAGCACTCGTCAGCTGCTGGCAGGTAGCGCGCCCCTAAAGTTCTTCTAAAGCCCGTTTTGCAAAGACTTTAGAGCCCCTAAGATCGCTCGAGCTGCGGGCCGTAGGCCTGCGAATCGACAGTGCTCGAAAGTACCGAATTCTGACCTATGTCTTGAACTAAGGCTTGTAGCTACCACAGAGTGGAGTGCTGGAACACCCTCCCCAGAGAGAGCAAAAATAGAACTTATTCCTTATTTCCTAGCCCGAAGAGCCGACTGACAAAACTGACAAAACTGACAACCCTTTTCCCGGGGTCCGAAGGTTTATGCTCTGCCGCGATGCCTGGCAGGTCTGCAAGAACGTCTCACGCAGGCAGCGGAAAGCCGGCCTCTCTCAGCTTTTCGCGGTGCTGCTCCGTCGCCCGAGCATAGGCTTGTGGAACATAAGCTGCGAGTGCCCACATGCTGCCCTCGTGCGGTTCCACCATGTGATACCGGCGAGCATCGAAGCTGACTGGCTTGTCGTGCATGTTCAGCCACCGACCACGCAGCTCCCGGTCGCCCTTCTTGCCGGCGAGCACGGCTGGGGAGTCCCCTTCATCATCTTCGATCCACACCCGCCCTCCTGTGTAATCACCGAGAGCCAAAGCATGATTCAAGTGCCCGGGCATGTTCTGAATGTCGCGGTGCAGCCCCATGCGCGGGTTGAAGAGCACGGCGATGGAGGTCCAGGTGCCGCTCGGAAAGCGGCTCTTGAGAAAGCCGTTGACGGCTGCGCAGGCCTCCCGCAGCCCGGTGGCATTGGACACCCCGACCACCCCGCCGTGCCCGAAAAGCCCCAGCGTGGCGTACCGCTCATAGGCCCCCGGCCCCACCGCCCGAGTGCGCCCCCGGTGCTTCCAGTCCGCCGACCACAGATCCAGCAGTCGCACGAGATTGGCTTCGGCGGGCTCCTCCGTGGCGTTCCGGCACGCCAAATCCATTTTTTACATTGCCGGCATTTATCACTCCAAACACGCATGCCTCTAAAACACCATGCCGCACCCTAATTTTTTTGGATTTTGAAGCCGCCCCGGGAGGGTGCGCCCCGACGGCCCTCGGCAGCCGGCCGTTTTGCGAGCCGACCACGCACCGGCGAGAGCCCGATTTCGGTGTGCGCCCCGCCTAGGTTTTGAGCACGATTTCGGCCAGATCGGCCCTTCCCTGTCAAATCGGTGCCGGCAAGCCACGGAACGTGGTGTGGGAGGGTTTAGGATGGGTCGAACACAGCCACACGAAATCGCCGGGCATCACGGAACCGCCGCGGCCCCGATCTTCGGGGTGCGCCCTGCCTATGTTTCACACACCCTGCCGGGCCCGCCGGCCAAAAGCGACACAGCCAGCCTCGGGAAGGCCCGTGCGTGACACAAAAGGCTTTGCCGGGCCGTTTCCCACCAGACTGTGGCGGGAGCGCGATTTTCGGTGGGTACGTCCCCTAGGTTTGGCTCAAGTTTTCGTGGCCTCGGCCGCTCAGTGTCGATTGGCGGCGAGCTTGTGGCTATCGCCGACCTGATCCGTGGGGGTTTAGGATGCTCACCGATGCTCGCCTTTGTTCACTGTTGCCTTTTTGTTTTTTGATTTGTAGTGGTATTCTAGCTAGGCTCGCCGACTTTTGCAGTAACATTTTCCTAGAGTGCTTTCGCCGGGGTTGCTTTTGGTTTGGTTCAGGGCACCCGAACCCCTTCGGCCCCAGCAGTAGGTTTTGATCCCCGCGTCACTTCGCCACAGGTGCAGTGCTTGGCGGAAACATGGAACCGAGTGATTGCACACACACATGTCATTCACAGGTGCCGTGCTTGACGGAAACATGGAACCGAGTGATTGCACGCACATGTCATGAGTCTTTTGCTGCGCTCGTTTTTCGTTTCAAGCTCGTAGGGGCGGGGGGGCAGGGGCTTCGGGTGGGCGGGCTTGTGTCGCTGGGCCCTCAGAGTGCAGTTTGGTCCGTTGCTGCGTTAGGTCGGAGTGTTGCTAGACTCATGCTCCCGCAGTGTCGCCCTTGCCCCGTAGGCCTCCCACACTGCCTTTCCCCTCGCCCAGGTCCGGACTCCGGACTTCTTCTTGCCCGGTGCCGATCCTCAGAGTGCTTGCCAGGGGTTCTTGTGTTGGAAGGGTTTCGGGTTTGCGCGAGTGTGAGTGCCCTTGCCCCCGCCCCGCCCGTAACTAGAGTGCCCTGCAGCCCGCCTCGTCCCGGAAACCCCGGGCCCCTCGTCGCCGCTCTCAGGTGTCAACGGCCATCGGCTGCGGCGGCCTCTTCATCTCTCGCCTGGACCCTGGACGTTTGCATCTGAAGCCGCGGCTGAGTGTGAGGGGTTTTGGTTGCCTGCAGGGTAGGTGCACCTCTTTACAAGCAGTTGCCGAAGCCTTTGCTGATTCGAGCCCTTGGGTGTCCGTAGTGCTGCGGTCATGCCATCTGACGTGCAGACGGTCCTCCTCCTCGTGTGGGGCTTATACTGGCCGCACCATCGGCATTTTGTGGAGGATATGGAGCCGCTGCTGAGTACTGGCTGGCATGGCTATCAGCTTTACGAGCAGTGGGCTGACGTCATTTACCGACTCGTGATGCTGAACTTCTTGGAGGCCGATGTCTTGATGCGTGCCCGCATCCAGCTGCAAAGGGCCGGGAGGTTGTACGCGAGCAGATACGCGGTGCGGCTTCGCGATCAATGCAGGATCGCCGCTCAAGTATTGGACCGCGACCCGGACGACCGCCTCGAGGGGTTCCAATGGTTGTGCGAAGCGAGCAACCCTCGCCTGAACGAGAGCTTCTTGCATGCCAGTCGGGTTTCCGCAGCAGCCAGTTTTGTCATCGAGCGCGGCGCTTCTGGGAGGCTGCAGGCTGGAGAGGATGCTCTGTACGATCGGGTCATGCAGGAGACTGAGCGGCTCCGAACCGACGACGACATGGACCCTTTTGATGATATCAATTTCCGCTCTTAAGCCCTGCTTACAGAACAGCAGGCCCTTGGGTGCAAAAAAAGTCCATGCTGGATCCCTGCCCGTAGAGCTCGTGCAAAATAATCTGCAATCCTCGCTCCTTCCTCGCTCTTCCCAGGCCCGGGCCCCTTCCTTCCCTCCCAGGTCCGTCCTCTTCGCTGGTTCGTCGCTGCTTGGCACCGCATCGCCTGGAGCCGAGAGTTGAAGCCGTGAGGTTCAGTCTTGCTGTTGCCGTGCGAGCGCCCTTCTTAGCGCATTTTGCGCTCAAGTGTTGCTAGTTTTCAGAGCGGTGCGGAGCATGTCGGCGGCGGCTCGGGAAGCAGCCCTATCCCTGGTGCTGGCCACGGTTGGCTCTGATGACGATTGGAAGCTTGGATTCAGGGTGTGGCCTGATCAGAGTCCGGAGAACTGCCATCGGCGAATGATGTCGTTGGTCCATCCCGACAAGAACGACAACGGCGACAGGAGCGCCGATGCTTCGAAACGACTCCAGGCCATTTGGGAGCGCTTTTCGGGCTGGGTTCCGACTTTGCGGCAATCTACGGTAAAAGCCTGTCGTCGGCGCCCCCTGAATGACTTCGAGAAGACTCTTCGAGATGCTCTTCAGCAGGCGGGCCCGGGCCCCTTTTTGAACGACTCGTTCGTTTTTCTTGCGCCTGCAGGAGGCTTCGCGGACTGGTGGGCCGAAGCGCGGACCTCCTTCCGATGCCAGTGCCGAGGCCGGGGGTCAAACGCATCAAACACATCAAATCCATCAAATCTGTCGGCAGGCTCGTGGAGCACCAGCTGCCCCGACTTCGGAGCAACAGGCCCGACTCCGCGTCCCATCAAAAGCATCAAATATATCAAACTGCGGTTCAGGCCCCGGACCCTTCGACCGGACCGTCGAGCGCTCCTTCCCGAACCCAGGCCGGGGGTCAAGCACATCAAAAGCATCAAATAGATCACATCCTGTCAGGACTCTGCTTCAGCGCCTCCCGGCACCGAGGCTCCTCCAACGGAGGCGCTGCTTGGGCGTTTGATGCCTTTGATGGTTTTGATGCCCCCCCGCCAGGCTCCTGGTCCCGGACCGTCGAGTGCTCTTTCTGGTGCCGAGGCCGGGGTCAAGCGCATCAAAAGCATCAAATAGATCAAATCCTATCAGGACTCTGCTTCAGTACCTCCCGGCGCCGATGCTCCTCCGACCGAGGCCCTGCTTGGGCGTTTGACGCATTTGATGGGTTTGATGCCCCCCGCCAGGCTCCTGCTGGCTCATCGTCTTCGAGCGCTCCGCCGGCATCGCACCACGAGGCCGGCGCCCTTCTTTTACCGGATTTGTCGACGGGGTTGCACCTCGCAGGACACTGGCTTCATGGACCACGAGGCGCGGTTCTGCGCCTGGAACCGGGTGCCCGGTTCGTTGTGCTTGCCGTCAGGACCCCGACATGTACGGCGAGAGCCCCTTCGGCTCGGCCCCGGCGGCCGGACCTGCCGGTGCACATGCTTCCGGCTCTGCTGAAGCCCCTGCTGGCTCGACCGAGGGCGATGCTGCGAGTGCGGCCGGCTCTGCTGAAGCCCCTGCTGGCTCGACCGAGGCTTCTTCCGGGTCCCCTTCGGAGGATGACTTTCACGAGGGCGACGAGGGCCAGCCCACGGACTTTCCGCCCAAGCAGACTCGGCCCAGCTCTCTGAGGACCCGCTGGGAACCCGTCAATGTGCAGTCGCTGGACGAAGCACTCGGCAAAGACGCCGTGAGACGCTTCACCGCATTCAGCCTGTACGAGGTGCTCTGGTCGATCAGGGTCCGAGTCCGCTCCATCAAGGGCAAGATCGGCTGGATCTTCGTGGCGGAGCAGGATGGCGATGCCCCCCCGGGCATGAAGGCTCGGCAATACAGCGGCGTGGTTCTGCCCCCTCTCGTCAAAGAGGCCGCTCCATCCAAAAAGAGGAAGGCTGGCGCGAAAGAGGCGGACCCAAACGAAGCCCGGCACAAGCTCATCGCTAGCCTGCCGCCGCAGTTGCGCCAGGAGCTGCAGCTAGGCGTTCCCGACTGCCTCGTCGGCAAGAGCTGTTTCGCTTTCCCGAAGCTTGTGCGCTACATAGCACGCAAGGACATGGACCTCGTGGAGGTTGACGCCGTCAATGCGTACTTTCAGCACCTGGCTCGCGGCTTTCCCGCTTCGACCCCACTCCAGAACTACGTGGGGCACCGTGATGAGGTGCTCGGGCGGATCCGCCAGGCTTTTGGAGTCGATCGCGACCAAGCCAAACGCCTCGTGATCGCTCTGGGGTTCGGCGGCTCGCTGAGCAACTGGTGCTCCGAGACCCTCGGCTACATCCCGGAGGACGATGACCCCCAGGTCGGCGAGTGCTTCAGGGAGATGCAGGATTTCGAGGCGGCGATGAGGGAGATCCATCGCCAGGTCGTCGGAGCCATGACGCCGGCTCAGAAGGAGCATCTCCGCGGGCGCTCTTGGGGTGGGGCGTGCTTCTTCGACTACCAGAACGCAGAGCGAGCGCTGCTGGACGTGATGATGGCCTCTGCAGGGAAGGATTTGGTGTCCGGCGAGCACGACGGGGTGTGCGTCGTGCGACAGGCCGCACAGCGTATCCAGGAGGCCGCCCAGGCCGTGATGTGGGAGGTGGCGACCAAGCCGCTGCCGTCGCCTTGGGAGTTCGCTGCCCGGGAATACCCGATGTTCGACTGGGACGTGACGGCCCGCATGCCCTTCCGGAAGTTCCACGAGCTGCGCGGCACGGTCATCGACCATGCCGCGCAGGGCGAATCGGAGGTGCGAGCCAACACCGCGGACGTCGTCCGCTACGTGGCCGAGGTCCTGCGCGAGACCGTCAACGTGCCGAACAAGCCGGACGAGCGAACCAGCTCATACGAGTTCTTCACGAGCCAGGGGTTTTGGGTGGAACGACACATCGACTGCTTGCAGAAGCAGATCCAGGAGGTGCTTCGTCAAATCGGCCGCCACCCTCTTGCTTGGGAGGAGCCCCGGCCGCTGAAGCCTTTCAATCGCGTGGACTTCGCCCACAGCCTGGGGTCCGCCGTTTTGGCTCAGCTGGCGGAGCGCACGATGCCCTCCCTGGACGGCGCGCGCATCAACGGCCTCCTCCTGTGCAGCGACGGCTACATCCTGGACTTCAACGAGGGGGCCGCCCAGAAGCGCCGGCGAGCCAGGCCTTCGGATCGGCTGGGATTCATTGCCAAGGCCCTCTCCAAGATCTGGCAGCCCAAGAACCCCAGCGGCCTTGGCCGGCTTGTGCGAGATTTCCTGGAAAGCAAGGCCAAGACCCTGGAGCAGAACGAGGCCGGGAGAAAGGTCATCGAGGAGTTTGAGCGGCTCCTGCATGAGGAGAAGTGTGAAGTCCTCTCCATCCTGAAGAACTACGCGATCCTGCGGGAGAAGGTGGACGGCGTGGTGACGGAGACGATCGACTGGAACTGGGTCCTTTGGGTGCTGCGCTTCATCAGTCGCTGCATCCTTGGCGAGGAGCACCTCTGCGAGATGTTGTACCTTTGGGGCGGCGGCAGCTCCGGCAAGGACGTTCTGAACCTCCTGATCTTCGCCGTGCTGGGCTTGGGGGCCGAAAACCTGGGGGTCATGCTGCCCGGGCGCTACCTGGTCGCCGGCGGCCAGTCGGCCAACGAGAACGCCAGCCCGCTGCTGGCGCGCATGGAGCGCAAGAGGGCCGTGTGGGTGAGCGAAGTTCCGCACCACACCCACTTGAACGAGGAGTTCGTCAAGCCCTTCTGCGAGCAGGGCGGCGCTCCGGTTCCAGCTCGCCGACTCAACAAAGCGCCGCGTGACTTTGTCCCTACATCCGTGCTCCTGGCTACCTCCAATCATCCGGCGCAAGTGGAGCGGAAGTCCATGACGGAGGACAACGGGTGGGACAGGCGCCTGCGGCTCCTGGAGACGAAAGTCAAGTTCACGGCCAAGAATGAGGACCTGGAGTGCAACGAGATGAAGGCCGACGACAACCTCAAGGCCCGCGTGAACCTCGGTCACTACAACGCCTCCCTGCTGTTCCTCGTAGGCGAGCTCTACCCGACCTTGAAGCCCCGCTACAACGAAGGCACGGAGTTGGTCCCGAAACCCGCGTGCATGGAGGAAGCTGAGAAGGAGTTCGCAGCCAAGCAGGCGGGCACCCAGTTCAAGGAGTTCGTCAAGGACCGCTGCGTGCGGGTGGAGCAGAAGGTCGCTGCCTCCTTGTTCACGGACTTCTGTAAGGAGCTTAAGAGCTACCTGGGTGATTTCATGCAGATGGCCGAGGTCAGGAAGCTTGCCAAGGAGAACGGCTTCGCGTCCTCCTCTAACGGCTCCGAGCGGGCGGGTGGTCATCAATGTCGACGGCCCCTGGCGGCTCAAGACGCAGGAGGAGCTCAAGGCGGAGCTGGAGGCCCAGCAGGCGAGGAGGGCCGCCGAGACTTTCTTCGCCCCCCAGCCGTAGCTGCCGTGAGATTCTGAATTCATGCTTGGGCAGCGGCTTTGCCGCGGAAGCAGCATTTTCCTGCTGCACTTCTGCCAGATGGCGAGAGCTGCCGTACCCCGCCCGTAGCTATGAAGGCTTTTCCACGGGCTTTTATTCCTTTGCGGTGCTCCCTACAGGGCAAAAGGCCTTTGGAAGCTGTAGAGGTGTTTCGAGCATGTGCGAGTTCCCCCCTGTGTACAACAGGCGCAGTTTCGGGCTCGCGAGCTCCCGCTGTACAGTACAGAACCTCTGGATGGGAGGTGTTTCCCGATGCTGATCAAGCGTCGATCACATACCAGTTTAGGGCTGTGAAAACATTGTGGAGTCTCTCTTGAGCCGTTGTGCGTGTGTGCACTGTTTGAGCCTGTGTGCTGCTCAGGTCCGGGTGCTGAACGAGGCCTCCCCCCTGCCTTGCGTCGTTGCTCGTAGGATGGCATGCGGCTAAGCCAAGGACCGCAGTTGTTTGTGCGTCTTGCCGGGAGAAGTGTTGTGCCAGCTCAGCTTCGATTCCGGGCAGGCCCCGAGGTCAACTCGACTCGCCGGCCCAGGCCCGGAGGACTGTCAGTTTTGTCAGTTCTGTCAGGTCGCATGCTTGGCCAGTTTTGCTGCAACGAAAGCCCGAAATCCCCACCCAAGCCGCGTCTCACATACCTGACAGACCTGACAACCCACTGTCAGGTCCCTCCCTGAAGACTCGCATTGCCGCGCCGGGGTCCCGGAAGCAGTTGTCAGGTTTGTCAGGTTCGTCAGCTTGGACGTTTGAAGCGTTTTTTGTAGATAATCTGCACCAAAAGAACCCAGAGGAGCCGACTGACAAAACTGACAAGACTGACAAGCCTTTTCCCGGCTCCCGGGAAACAAGTCACTTGCCCCGATTCCAGGCTGGTCCTCGGCTTTCGCTCGATGCACGAGGCCAGGCTGGAGGACTGTCAGTTTTGTCAGTTCTGTCAGGTCGCATGCTTGGCCAGTTTTGCTGTAATAAGTGCTTAAATCCCCCATTCAAGCCCGCCTGACGGACCTGACAAACCTGATACCCCCACTGTCAGGTCCCTTTCTGAAGACTCGCATTGTCGTGCCGGGTTCCGGGGAGCACTTGTCAGTTCTGTCAGGTCTGTCAGCTTGCGCGTTTGAAGCGTTTTTGTAGACAATCTGCGCCAACAGAGCCCGGAGGAGCCGACTGACAAAACTGACAACCTGACAAGCCTTTTCCCGGGTCCCGGGAAACAAAAAGTCACGAGCCCCCATGCCCGGCAAGTCTACGGCGGCGCCGTGGGCCCGGGATTGAAATCTCTCAGCTGCCGCACCGCCAATTCCATCAATTTCATCAATCGGGTTGTGGTGGGTTTCTGTAGCGTTTTGGCACTCGTTTTGGACCCGCAGTCTCCGTAGGTGCCGTAGCAGTTTCTAGACTAATACGACTTTGGAGGTTCTCAACAACCGCCTCCCGGACGACGACGATCAGATCGTCCGGAGCCCAGGTCCCGTCGTGCTTAGCAGCCTTGTGCAGCCTTGTGCGCCGCATTGCACGTGCCTTGCGCGAGTTTTGTGCCTCTCTCGAGCCCCCCCTTGCAGCTCCCTGATCACGCACGATGCCGCTGGAGATGGTGTGCCGTTGGCGCCGCGCCGCGGACCGCGCCGCATGTGCGCCCAGGCGCTTCACGCAGTTGCACAGGGTGCCTTGGCTCCTGGTGCTGGACTTCTTGATCGAGGTGCCCACGGAGCTGGACGAGGCGGCCGCCATCGGCATGGAAAGCCTCGGACGGCTCAGCAACTGCAGCCGGCTGCTTCGCAGCTGCATCGACGACCGGGTTCTAGACTGCTTCTTCTCCGTGGTTCATCAGTCCCAGCTTTTCATGAGCACCCGCGCGGCCAGCCTGGGTCGTCATCCGAACCTCATCCTACGGGGACGAATATGGCAGGCCTACGAGGAATCCCGATGGGAGCGCGACGAGATGCACGTCACTCTCGGCGAGCAGATCCAGGACCAGCAGGAGCGACTCCGCGAGCTTGGGGAGTGCATGCTTGAGGTCAGAGGCCCTCGATCAGCTCGACGACTTGTCGCTGAGACGGTGAGGGTTTTCCTGCAGCACGAACTGTTGGACGTCAACGTGCACTTGCGACTCCTGGAGAGAAGCTTAGCGTAGGGGGCTCAAGCCGGCGTTGAGCGCCGCGGCCTACAGGAGCCGCGGCGCCCAAAGAGCCAGCGTGTACAGGCTGGCGTCGCACCTGAGCCGTGCGATTTAAAAGTCCTTCTGCTGTTCTCTGCATGCATCGGCCTGTTCCGCGAGCTCACCCTGCAATCAGGTCGATTCGACATCTTCCAGGTTCGTGCGGTCTGCAGCCCCCGGTTTCCCCTAAGTCCCGAACCTCCTGGCCCGACCCTTCTAGAACCCTAGTCCCTACTAGGCTGCCCTGTGAGTGCCCTGCGAGTGCCCTGCGAGTGCCCTGCGTGTCGCGTGGGTTACCCTAAGTCCCGTGGCGCCCGAACCCCTAGAACCCTCTCTACTAGGCTGCCCTTGCATCCGCCCCTGCGTGTCGTGGACGGGAACGGGGAAGGCTTGAAGCTCCGGTCGGACCCAGAGGCTTTTTATTTATATAAATAAAAACTTCCGGGCTTCCCGGCTCCCGCAGATCCCGCCGAGGCGATCACGGCGGCGCCGTGGGCCCGGGATTGAAATCTCTAAGCTGCCGCACCGCCAGCGGCTCCCGCCGGCGAGTCAGCCGAGCTTTAGGCTCCGCGGAGCCGCGAGGCACCGGAAGCGCATGCTTCAGCAACGTCTCCGAACCGTCGGTGGCCCGCACCGTCATCGAATCAAAATTCGCAACCTCCCGCACCGCCCCGTACTGGGGCTGGAAGCTCCGCGCCACATTGGTGGGGGCCCGGAACGCCCCCGCCTCCTCGAGCCGCCGCTGACGGCTCCTCGTCAACTCATCGTTATGTTTGAACTTGGCCGCGTTATCCTGGTAGGCCCTGAACCCTGCGGCCGGCATCGTCTCCACATCCTCGGGCGCCACGGTCACCGCCGCGTGCGGCCGGGCGTTGTAGGCCTCCGTAGCTTCGTCCACGTGGTCGCCCCACCCACCGCCGTGTCGTGCCGCCTCGCCCGCCAAATCCTTTTTCAAAGTCTGAATCGCGCGGTCCACCACCGCGGTCGCATTGCGATCCGTCGGGTCCTTCTGCCGGTGCACCACGCCCCCCGGCAATGCCGCCTCAAGCCCCCGGAACTCGTTGCCCAGATCCGTGGTGACGACGTAATTCGACTCGTCCTGCACCAGCCGGGGGATGATCTCCGCCGCCGCCCGCGTCACCGTCGCGGCCGACTTGTCGGGCAGGGCCTTCGTGGCCATCTCGCGCGTGAACACATCAGTCACCACCAAGCCAAATTTGTTGGCTCCCCGAGTGTTCTGGCTGAAATCGATGAGGTCCGCTTGCAGGCGGTCGTTCGGCCCCTCCGCCGCACTCTTCCCCAGACTCCGCGGCTTCGGTGCGAGCACCTGCCGCGCCACGTCGCTGCGCAGGGCCGCCTGGGCCCGCGCACTCGTGAGGTCCCGCCGCTCCGGAAACTCCCGGCGGGCTATCTGGTAGAGCTTGCGGGGATCTCGCACGTTGAAGTCCCGGGCCAGCCGCCCGAGCAGCTCCATCGCGCCGTCCTCTGCCATTTCTAATCCGAGTCGCCCTTGCTCCCCTTTTTTTTTCAAGTTTCTCCACGCGCTTCTGCAGCTTCTTGACCACGCCCCACAGCACCACGCTGAGCTTCTGATAGTCCAAAGCCATCAGCTCCCGGCCGTCCAGGTTCTTGGTCTTGCACATCGTGGCGCCCAGCTTCCCGCTGGCCTGCACGTCCTGGGCCACGAAGCCGACTGCTCCTTGGCGCCCCCAATGCGGTCGTAGAGCTGCGGCTCCACGGCGTCGAAGGTCTCTTGCAGGTCCTCCTCCGGGATGGCTCGGACGTTCTCCTTGAGCGCCCGGTCGCTCAGATTCACGAAGCCGTAGCCGAAGATGACCTCTCCATCATTCGATCCCCCGATGTTGGGTTCGATGGCCAAATTCGCCAGGCCGTTGGTGGTGTTGAAACTCATGAACTGAAACAAGGTGAGCTGCACGCCACCCCCGGCCAGGGCCTTGAGCTCCGCCAAGCCGGTCTGATTGTTCGCGTCGAGGAGCAGCTGGGCATCGCCCGTCGGCGCTGCGTTCCGGATCACCGTGCCCACGGTGCCGTCCGGCGGCCCCACGGCGATTTGCTCCAGCAAGGGGGCGAGGACCTGCACGCCGCTGGTGCCCCCCGACAAGGACAGAAAGGGTAGCGACGCCTCGGGGGCCACGGCCCCGTTGACCCGCAGGGTGGCGTTCACCAGCACGCCCTGCGTTCCCCCTTCGATGCTGAGCCAGGGGTCCGCCGGGTCGCAGCGCACCAGGGGCGCTTCCAGGCGCAGGTTGCTCGCCACCTGCAGGTTCGCGGTGACGCTGCTGCTGGAGTTGAAGGTCCCCGTGGCCGCCGTGGAGCCCACGAAGAATCCGCGGTGGTCGCGTTCAGCGTCTTCGCCGCGTTGACGGTGATGTCCTGGTCCAGCGTGATCCCGGCGGCGGCGAAGGAGGCCAGGGGCGTGTTGTCGATGGCCCTCAGCACGATCGGCGTGCCCCGGAGCTCGGGGGTCACCACGAAGCTGGAGGCGGTGAGGCTGGTGCAGAAGATGTCGGCGGGGAGCGGGCTCGCCTCCAGGGCGGCCACCCGCCCGTCCAGCGCCGTGACCTGGGAGCCCAGCGAGTTGAAGGTGGCCGTCAAGGGGTAGCGCCCGTCGCTCTGGGCCTTGCTCCAGCAGTCCGCCTCGATCTCGATCACGCTGCTGTTGCCCAGGATCTGGGTGCCGGTGAGGGGCGCCCGGAAGAGCAGGCTGCGGATGATGTGGGGCGTGAACTGGTCCTGCACCAGGTGGAAGAGGCCGTTGCCCTCGGGCACCGAGGGGTTGTTGGGGAAGTACCTGGCGTCGAGCGGGCCGAAGTCGTTGTTTTGCAGGTAGCGCCCGTCCGATTGCGCCTTCGTGTAGGCGTCGCAGGTGAGCTCGAGTGTGGTGTCCGAGAGGATGGTGGAGGCTCCCAGGGGCGCCCGGGGCAGGAGGGCCTTGATCATGGGGGGCGTCACGTTGGTGCGCACCAGGGACTCGAAGCTGTTGTTTGCGTTGACCGCGAAGTAGCGCGTGTCGCCCTGTGCCTGGGTGAGGAAGCCGGCGCCGGCGATGGCGTCGTCGATCTCCGTCTGGGTGCGCCCCGACATCCAATATTGGGTCAGGGTGGCCGTGAGCTGGCTGTCCAGCTCCGTGCGGGGGTAGTAAGAGAGGAGCTCGTTGGCCACGTAGGCCTGCGTCCCGGCCTGGTCGTAGTAGCCCGACAGGTCCACGTTGCCCAGCGCGTTGGCTATCTCCTGATCCGTCTCTGCTCTAGTGTAGAAGTCAAGCAGGGCCGTGATGATCTTGTTGTCGACCTGGCTGCTGTTGTCGTAGCTCGACAGGGCCGAGGAGATGGCCGAGCTCACCTGGGCGCTGGTCTGGTAGTTCGTGAGCTCGCCGGCCACGAAGCTCGAGACCTCGCTTTGGTCCCAGTAGGGCACCAGCTCCCCGCGATCAGCGCCAGCACCTGGGCCTCCGTCCTGTACTGGGACAAGTTGAGCGCGTCGACGGCGGCCGTGATGACCGCTCCGGTTTCCACCTGCGTGTAGGTCTCGCTCCGGGCGTAGGAGTCCGACTCGATGAGGATCGTGTCATCCAGGTTCTGGAAGCTGGCGGTCAGGGCCCCCGCCACGGACAGGTTGCGTAGCACATTCGTGCCGCGGAGCAAATTGAAGGTCGGTCCGCCGTTCCAGGTTTGGCCGTTGCTCAGGGTCACGGGCACGAGCCCCGCCGCGATGGCGGCCTGCACTTGAGCTATCGTCCAGTAGGGGCTCAGGTCGATGGTGGCCAGCCCCGCCGCGATGGCTGCATTCATTGCAGCGGTGTCCGAGTAGGCCGCCAGTGCCGCAGCTATCGCCGCGTCTCGCTGGACGACGGTCCCGTAGCATCGGCGATGGCCTGGGTCAGTTGCAGCGTGGTGCTGTAGTCGGCCAGCTGGGTGTCGGTGTAGGTGTTGGCCGACGCAATCGCGGCCACGATGTTCGCCGTGGACTCCGCCCTGGTGAAGTAGTCGGCCAGAGCCGCCGTGATGGCGGAGTTTGTCTCCAGGGTCGTGTAGTAACCGCCGAGCTGGGCGAGCACCCAGGACTCGCTGGCCTTGGGCGCCAGCAAGGCGTCAGCCTCCGCCTTCGAGTAACTGTCCACGGAGAAGGACAGGGTCCAATTGTCATTCACCAGCTGGATGCTCAAAGGAGCGACGGCGTGATAATTGCGCACAGTATTTGTTCCGGCCAACGAATCCCAGGTAACGTTCCCGGGCCAGGCGGGAGCGTTGACAAGATTGGTGGCACCACCCAGGGTGGCGATCTCGGCCAGGAGCCCGTCGATGGCCTGACGGCCCTGCAAGTCTCCGCTGGTGGCGAAGGGCCCGGCGTTTTGCAGTGCCAGGATGGCCGCGTCCGCGGCGTCCAGCCGGGAGTCCTGCAGGGCCTGGCCGGCGTCGTAAGCGCCCTGGGTGACGTACCCGAGCAGCGCTGTGGTCAGGTCACCCGCGGTTTGGTAGCCGGCGCCCTGCAGAGCTGCAAGCAGCGCCTCGGCCGCATCGAGCCGGCCGTCTCTCAGGGCGAGCGCCGCATCCAGGGCCGTCTGCTGGACGAAGGGGAGCAGGGCGGTAACGATGAGCTGACTGACGTCGGCGGGCGTGGTTCTGAGAGCTAATCCAGCCGTGAGGTCGCTGGTGCTGGCCATGGGGAGCAGGGCCGTGGCGATGGCCTGGTTGACGTCCCCGGCCGTCTGCCGGGCGGCGACGTCGAGGGCCAGCTGGTCCACGACACTTTTGAGCGCATAAGTTGCGGCCACCGTGGCCAGCGTTGCATTGTTGGCGCTGGTCACGGCGCTGTTCATCGCAGCCGTGGTCGGATGGTTGGCGAGCTTGAGGTCCACGCTGGCCGGCGTGCTCTTAGAATCGACCTGGACCTGGAGAGCATCCAGGGCCGACTGGTTTGCCTTGGTGGCCAGGCCCTGGGTCAGGCTGGTGTTCACGGCCACCAAACCGGAAGCGTTGGCGAGGATGGAGCCCTCTGCGGCGGCGAGGTCCGCGGCCAGAGCATAAGGGGTTAGATCGGGAGCTGCGGGCAGGGCATCCACTTGCCCTTGCAGTGCTGCGATGGCGGCGGCGTTGACTCCGATGGTCGCGGTGTGTGCCGTGTGCTCCGTCTGCGGGGTATACGCCGTGAGCACCGTCGCCAACTGTCCAGCGGAAATCCCTTGCAGTTCGATGACTGGCGGCTCCGTGACGCCGTCGTCGAGGATCCTCCCGGTCAGGGTGGAGGGAAAGAGTGACATTTATCTAGTGCCCCCGGGCTCTGCGCCGCCGGTCCAGGCTAGCGGTGTTCGAAGAGGGCAAAAAAGGTGAAACAAATCGCTCAAAACGCCCATATCATCAATCAGGGACTGATACCCCGGAGCCCGACAAAGTACAAATTTGGAGCGATACGAGGCCAACGAAGCACTGATCCACGCGGTCCGCGAGCATTTGCTTGAATGTGAAGCGGCACAAATCGCCGCTCCTCGTCGACAAACCGCTGGTGGGGTGCTTGGGTACACGCTCCGTGGGGAACGCGGCAATGAAGTGCGTGTTATCGTAGTTCGGGAGGCGCATATTTCGTAGCTTTGAATCGTAGGTGCCGGCCATGATGGCGAGGAAGTGGTGGTATTCGGCGATGCTTTTGACACTGTTTCTGGGGAATTGCATGGCCCCGAGCTGCAGCTGGCCCTCCATGACCGTGGCCGCCGAGACGTTCGGGAAGGCCTCCCCGGGGTACTCGAAGTTGGAAACGTGGTTCTCGCCCGTCTTGTTGAAGTGCACAAAGGCTCCCAGCATCTTGGTAAAGGCCCTCGCGACGGTGATATTGTAGCTCGTCGAGCCCGCCGGGATCGAGGACTGCTGCACGTGGAGGCTCGGAAAGCTGAAAATCAGCGATCTGTTGGACAACAATATGCGCTCGAAGCTCTCCCCGAGGGCACTATCAAGGGTCACCTGGTCGGCCAAAAGGTGCACGTTCTCGATCTGATACGACAGGCTGGAGCCCACGCCGGCGCGCATGGCCTGCTCGGGTTCCGCAAATTCGACTTCGAGGACGAGATTTAGCTGCGGCGGGAGCATCTTGCCGCAGTTGAACATGCCCAGAAGGTGTGGATGCATCAGCACATCGCGCTTTTGCCCCGGCTGCACCGGCTGCGCCCAGCCGCCGGCGTCCACCGGGAGGCCCTCCCAGTGCAGCTCCGTCCACCAGTCGCTCGGTTTCAGTAGCGAATACATGAAGCAAATGCGCCCGTAGTAGCTGATGTCTTCCACCCGTTGCCCGTTGGCGAAGAGCTGGACCCTTTCGACCAGGTCCACATCACCGGTACCAGCCATATGGAGTTACTCACTCAGTGGGGTCTACAACACCCGTTGGTTGAGATGCATGAGCGTTCTGAGGCATTACTTCAGTATGCTCAGGTTTCGGAGGACCCGATGGTCCACAATGAACAGGCCCTGACGTGGTTTACCGGCATTTCTTCGGATCTCCATCAGCGTGCCCACGTGGCTATCACCAAGGCTGATGCGGGACTTCCCGTGTCAGAAGGCACCACACTCCCATTCCAAGGCGCCGCTCCTGGGGAAGTTATCTCCTCCAGACATGGCTCCTATGTGGCTGCTTTCACTTGTGAGCACTGCTTGCTGTCATTTGGAACCCTCAGTATCCTGAAGCGACATGTACAAGAGCAGCATGACACGACTATTCCATTGCGAGCCTTGCCGTTTGACAGAGCACGTCATTCACAACTGGGGATGCCTCAGTGCAAACACTGCGATGCGAAATTTAATAGCTGGAGCCACCTGGAAAGACACATTCAGGAAAACAACTGTTCTGTGTTATGGCTTAGGGAGCATGAGGAGACCAAGCAGCCCGCCAAACCCCAGGGACACTCCCCACTGGATGACAACGATGCCCAGCCCCAAGGCGCAGAGCAGGTGGACAAACCATCACAAAATGTCCGAGACCAGGCTGACGATGAGCCCTTGGAGGTTCAAACTGGGGGACCGAATCGCGGTCCCCCAATTTACAATGGCGACGCTGCCGAGGAGGATGATAGCACACCTCTCATGCAAGTTCCGGAGGCTGTGGAGGCAAGCATTTCCAAGGGATGGCTCGCTCCTCTCTCACATCCTCGATGGGTACAAACTCTAGGTCGACATTGCGTTATCTGTCACCAATGGCTCGCGGACCCGAAGCAAATGAAGATACACATTCAAAGGATTCACAAAGCAGCTTGGCTACAGCACAAGAAACAGGTGGACGGCCTTTGTACGACACAAATGGGGATGATGCGTAGCCCATGCCAACATTGCTCGGCCACTACTACCAAACCCAGGCAGCATGCGGTCACGTGTACTGTGTTATGGCAGGCGGCACTGCTCCATTGTCTTGGAAGTCCTCCCGACCAGGACTCGGGCTCACCTGCTCCCATACCCCAGACGGCTCAAACCTTGGTTGCCGAAGTCCCAGGCCCCGGAAGTGATGCAGCGGCCACTGGGGAGCTGACGTCAGAGGCAACAGAGACTGAACGACCCATCATGCAACGTCCCTGGGTCATCAATTTCCTGCGTTCCCACGGCTGGCAGGACTTGCTGATGAAGTCATCGCTGAGGGATGAGCTCGATCATACGTGTGTCGTGTGTGGAAAAACTCCTGCAAACCGCACTCTTGTTAAGTCGCATTTCCGAAAGATGCACGCGCAGCTCTGGAATGACTTTCACGAGCAGGTTGATGACATGTGCAAGCTTTTGGTTAGTAACGCGGTCACCCCTTGCCGGTTCTGTGGGCACGACGTCGCCAAGCCTAAAGGTCATGTTCTTGGTTGCACAGTCGCATGGCAATGTGCGATGCTTCAATGTATTCTCCGAGGTCAACATGACAATGGACGCTGTGGACCAGGAAATGCTTCTTTTTGGGACGGCGCTACCAGCGGTAAAGCGCCTTCTTCAGCAGGGGACAGAGAGCCAGCCGGATTCGGATCAGGGCCATCAGAAGCGATTCAAGGGAACGGGTCGGGGAAAAGGGCGAGGTCACAAAGGCAAGCCGTACAAGAACTCCGGCATGGATCAGCTCCCAAAGGAGGTGGAAGCCTCCCTTCTGGATGCCATTATGCGGCTAGCTCTCAAGCACGAGGATCTGTGGACGCGCCTTCAGCAGGACACCACCCACGCGTGGACATTCGAGAACAATCCGGATCCTTCCAACACCATCCCCCTGCTATACAATGTGGCACAGGAGTGGAAAGCATTGAAAGACAAAGCACCGCAGAAGCTCACGAGAAATCTCAGAACAACAGTCATGTTGGGCCTCTTACAAGAACTTCACACTCGCGTAAAGAGGGTCAAGGAGGTGAAGGAGGTGGCGCAACAGGCAGAGGCGAAGGGATGGCTCCGCCAGGACTGCTGGGTTTACCTTCGTTGGGACGTGGAAAACTCGCAGCTAGTGGAGGACAAGGGTCGAGAACCTCTCCCGGCAGACACCGTGCTAGCCTCGTTGAACGAGGCAGTGGAACTCCTGAAAGGGGGCACCTTGCTTCACAAATTCCAGGCGACCAGGCCGCTTGTACAGGAGATGAAGGGAGAAGTGCTTACGTTCCTTTCGGAGCTGTCGGTCAGAGGCAAGGAGTCGGATCGCATGTTCGAGATCATCAAAATGTGGGAAGGGAATGCAGCTCTGAAGATGGTGGGAGTCCGCATCCGGGGGGCCAGACCTCAGCGTTCCAAGATGGCCAACCTCATCCAGCAGTACTTGGACCAACGTTACACATGAGGCTCGTAAACCCTGGAAATCATTGTTACATACACGCCACGGTTTTGTCATGGCTTTGGACTTCTCATCACTGCCTTCAGGGCGCCGCAGTATGCTTCGGCGCACTTCGTCAACACTTCCATAGTCTTACTTCTATGCCCAATAAGCCATTCACAGTATCAGGAATTTTGCCATGGCGAATGCTGTTGCAGGCCTGGCGCTCTGACCTATCGCGCCAGGAGGACGCCGCTGAGTTTTTACATTTCCTTTTGCAGAGAGCGCGTCCGCCCATGTTTGAGGGACTGTGGGAATCCAGGAGTCTCACCGAGGCAGGGCTCGAAGTCCGCTTAACAGGTCACTGGGAGCCCATCCGCATTTACATGCCCGCAGGACCATGTTCGCTACAAGCTTGTGTACGCGCGTGGCACCAACAAGCGGATTGTCATGCATTGGTTATTCCTTCGGATACAGTTTGTTTGCAGCTGATGCGTTTTTCAACACAGCAGGGGCCCATTCGCAAGAACATGATGCCGATTTCATTTGCAGGTGATGATTCCGTTTTGATGCCGATCTTCACTGAAGGCGTCAATGTTCAGTGGGTTGCATATGTCTTGGTGGCAGTATGTGTTCACTTGGGCCCCTCACCTCAGGCGGGGCACTACAGAGCGCTACTGATTGAGAGCCGTGGCAACCGGGTTATGTGGTACTCGGATGACAATGTGAAGTCTCGAAAACTTAGTCCGAAACAACTCGTAGCATTGTTTCCTGATGCCTACCTTTTCTGGCTTGTACGCAAGTGAAGCGCTTCACTACTGGGAGTACCGAGCCTCTGATCAGTACTGAGCTGTAGCTTTTGTGCCTTAGTGGTAGTTCGTCGTTGTTGTGGGTCTGCTGGCTCTTGAGCCGGGGCCCTTGTTCTCTGAAGTCTGCTTTGCAGTTAGCTGCGGGACGAGTGCGTTTAATACGTAGCACTTTGGTTACTCAGTGCCGGGCCTGTAATATCAGGCTTGCTCTTGTTTTCCGCCGCGCCTGGCATGTCTCACGACGTGCTGCGACCACAAAGACAAAAAAGCTGGACCCTTTCGATGAAACACGAGGGGTCCGGCGAGCCGCAGAGCATGTCGCTGGAGCCGTCCGTGTTGCGGAAGGTGAAGGCCAGCTTAATCGATTCAGGATCAACAAAGTCCATTCCTGGCGTGATTGGGATCCGGCATACGCGGCTGGTGCTTGGCGTGAAGGTACTCAGGGAGCTCGGAAAGAACTGCACCGACTTGCGACTTTGAATGTAATTGGTGTTGCCCGTGGCCAGCTTGTAGTCGAGCGAGGCCACCAACTCGTCGTTGACGGCTTGCGTAACCTGCTCCATCTCTCTTTACATAGCTATGCAGCTTCCGGTTCGCTCGCCTGACGAAGGGCGTCGAAGGACGGCTGCGTTCCCAAAGGTCCCCGGTCGCCGCGGGACTGCCGGCTGACGCGGGAGCGGTCGCTGCCGGAGGACACCGGGATCGGGATGTTGTTGAGGCCAAAAGGGGTTTGGGCCTGGGCCCTCGGCCGCCGCGCCGGGCGGGCCACGATGCGTTGCTGTGCTTGGGGCCGCGGCTCGCTCTCCGAGTCCGTGTCGATCCGGAAGACCTGGGGCTGGGTGCGCTGGGCCCGGCGCTGCTCCTGGATGAAGTAGTGATCAACTGCGCCCGACTCTTGCATGCCGTTCAGTGTCGCCAGGTCCGTGGTTTGGCTCGGCCGCGAGGCGTCTGAGTCCGTGCCGCCTCCCGTCGCCGCGCCCCAGCCCGTGAGGGCCGAGGCCGCGTTCAAGCCTCCCTCGATGGCCCACGCGGTTCCGACCAACGCCGCGCCTGCAGCAGCCACCGCCAACCCTCCCGTCGCCGCGCCCACGGCACCAGCAGGAGCGCAAGAGCTCCTCCGCCCGCTTCCGCTGCGGTTGCTGCTTCGGCAGCGCTCGCCGCAGCCTCCGCCGCCGTGGCAAAGCCTTCCGCCGCTTCTGCCTCCGCCACCTGCTGCGAAGCAAAAGCCTCGATGTCTTGAGCCGCCGTGCGCTCCACCTCTGCGGCTCTCTGGCCGGCCCGCTCCAGCAAGGGCTCCACCTCGCTGGGCCTCCCAATAATATTAGGCGGAGGCACCTCGTCCGGGGGCGGCGCCAGTCCCGGCGGCCTCCTGGGGATCCTGAGGGTTCTGTCCAACCAATCGCCTCCTCCCCGCAAAATGTTGAAGGTCTGGTTCTCGGCCACGCTTCGGGTCGCCGCCGCGGCGCCCGCAGCGCCCCCGGCGATGATCGCTTCCGCGGCTTGGATGCCAGACTCCCTCATGCGGCCTCCGAGCGTCGGGGGCCTCGGTGCATCGAGCCCGTCGTTCCTCAGGGCTTGCCCTGGATCCATGCCTCCGTCGTCGTTGTCCGGCAGGAAGCTGGGCCGAGTGAACTCTCGAGCCGGGCGAGGAAACGGAGTACCGCTGTAACCTTCGTCCGCTGTCTCGAAGGCGGCCGCCGGATTGATTGTGGTGTGCGGCATCGGTGCGTCGGAGATGGGCTCCGGAGCATTGGGGTAATCATCCAGGTAGAAGTGACTGGATGTGTAGATGCTGGCCTTGCGGTTGGGCAGGTCCAGGGTCAGGGGCTCACCCTCCTGGATGTAGCCTAGCACCTGACCAAATGAGGGTTTGACGCGGAAACCATTCTGTCTACGCTCCTCCATTTACATGGATCTTGAGTCCTCGCTTGCCCAAGTACGAGCGCTCGGAAGCCCGCTGGACGATCTCGCACAGGTAGCTGAGCACCGTCTTGGTCTCTGGGTCGTAGCGCACCAGGACCCTTTGGGGCCGGGCCCACCGCCGACCCAGCAGCCGCACAAGCTGCAGGTCCAGCTTCATCTCACATAAGACCGCCATACACTCCCGACTCGCTGGTGTTTCTACCTGCGGCCACGTCCCGCGCCATCCTGTGAACGCCCTGGCGCTCTGCCGGGGCATAGCGCAATTGCGGGATGCGGCGGTTGACCGCCTCAGTCATCCGGCCCAATTCGTCCGCGTAGGTCTCGCCCTCCTGCCGCAACCGGCGGTTGGAGAGCCACTGGTTGAAGGCCTGCGCCTCGACGAGCTGCTGGTGCCGCCGGCGCAGCAGGGGATTCAGGTTATAGCTGGGGTACATCTTATGGAACTGCCGAAGCATGAAGGTTCCTTTACAGTTCATGAGTGTTTCGTGCAAGCAGCTCCATGTACCGGTCCTGGCGCTGCATGTACCTTAGGGCCCGCTCTTGCGCAGGCGTCATCCTGACGGGGTCCGCGGGGGGCTCGGAGGCTGCAGGGGCGGGAGCCGGACTCGGAGCCTTCGGAGGCTGCGCGGGCTCGGGAGCCGGTGCTGGGACGGCCTCTTCGGCGGGCACCGTCTTCGGAGGCTTCGGTTTGTTTTTGCTGCCGGGCGGCGCTTGGGCTGGGGGGGCTCCGCGGGCTTCGGGGGCTCCGGCGGGGGCACGGTGGCCGGAGCCGGCTCAGGCTCTGCCACAGGCTCTGCCACAGGTGCGGGCTCGTCCACAGGTTCATTCTCAGCCATTTATCTAATTACAGAAAATCATTGGTCATACTCGAGGAACACGCAAAAAGAAACGCTGGTCCCGCGGGTATTCACCACATTGCCATCTATGTCGGTGAGCTTAAAGCGGAGAGTGCGCAGGGTAATGGGGCCGTGCAATTTGACGAAATGCCCCTCGTCTGTTCTTGTTTGCATGATATTCCCGACGCCTTTGTCGATAATCATTTTGCAGATAATGTCTTGCCCCAGCGGCCCCTTGATGTCGGCGGCGGTGGCAAGGGTGCCGCACCTGAGCAGTAATTCTGAGTATGGGTTCATCGTGACGAACACGAAGATCTGCAGCGCTCCATCGATAAAACTGGGGCCCAGGAGGTGATTGATCGAGAGCGGCCGGCTGGGAGTGGCGCCGGCGGGGTAAGAGCCAGTGCCTGGGAACAGGCTTCGGATCTCGTAGTCGTTGAGTATGCGGCGGTTGCCGTCGTAGGCCACGCCTATCTCGTTTGTGCTTTCGACGTACGTCGCCGAAGCAAAGTTGCTGCTGATCCAAGCGGCCAGGCGACTTCCCGTGTAGGCCCCGATGGGGAGCACCGCCCAGTTGAGGGTCTGCAGCGCTTCGTCGATCCAGTACAAGTACTGTCCACGATCCGTCGACAGGAAGGCGTCGGCCACCCTGAACTTGAAGACGCTGAGCTTGGCTCCTGTCTGGAGATGAACGGTCTCCCCTATGTCCATCTCGAAGGAACTGTCGTCCCCGGCGGTTCTCTTGCGACTATCGACATAGATAGTCGTGGACATCCTTTTCTTTCTACGCCAGAAGCTCCGGCCTGTTGACTTGTCGGAGGCCGTGCTGTCACTGACCTGCCGGACCCGCTCCGGGTAGGGAAGCCGCCGCGGGTCCACGACGCCCTGCGTGCTCGTGCAGCATTGCACATGATGGCACTCACTGTCGCAGATCGGGCCGTTGCCCAGCAGCTTGCCCACCACTTGGCTGAAGATCGTCCCCATGCTCGTTTACGAGGAATTTGCGGTCGAAGCGCACCCAAAACATGTCTTCTTTTGGCGCTCGCAGGTTGACGTACCAGAAGCTGTACTTCTCCCGGGTGGCTTCCTGATACATGCCATACAAAACGTCCTTGGGGAGCATGGCGGAGAGCTCCTCCACCAGGGCGTCCAGCTCCAGCTGGTTCCTCAAGCGGAAGACGCAGTAGAACATGGTGTTGACGCGCACAGCCGAGGGCATCAGCCGGAGCTTTTGCGTGGACACCCAGGTGTTGATGCAGTAGTGGCGCCCTCGGATGAAGAGCGTGTCGAGAATGCCATCCCCGGTTTTCTTGTGCACCTGCGGGGAGTCGGCCATATCGTCCAAAACTATCAATACTTGGTACAACTTCTTCATCCCCAGCTGCTTGGACTGCTGGGTGATCTTCTTTTGCTGGGCCAGGATTTGATGCAGCGCGCCCTCGTCCCACTCGTCCCACCAGCACTGCTCGCGGTCCGTGTTGACCCCCAGCTCCTTTCGGATGTACTCCTTGACGGGCTCCCACTGGGGGTCCATGTCAATGGAATTCGACATAACGTACACGCGCTCAAAGCAGCCCCTGTACTGCTCAAGGATCATCGACACGAGGAGAACGGTCTTCCCGGACGCGGACGGCGCGCAGAGGATGCCGTTGGAGGGCGTCCTGCAGACCGCCGAGTCTCGCGGCTGTTTGACGTCGTAGCTCGCGGTCGGAAAGAGCTTCACCTTTCCCATTTAACCACAGCGCCCTGTAGCACTGGTAGAGGCAGCCGCACATTTACGTGATGTTCCCCTCGTGCCACGGGCCCCGCAGCCGCATGGGGTGGTGGCCGGGCGGCGGCGCGCCGGGGCAGGACAGGAGCCACAGGGCCACGAAGACGCCCACCAGGGCCACAGTTGCGCAGAGGCACTCTCCCGGCAGCATCGGGGAAAAGGTGCGTTCGGCCGGTGGCATTTTTTTTATTGGGGGAATAAAAAGGGAGCATGAGCAGCAAGCCAAGCATGGCGATCAAGCTCGGAGACCTGTTGGCGAACCCGAAGGGCGGCAAGTACTTCCCCGTGTGCGCGGAGGACGGCGGCCCGGCAGTCTGGCAGTTCCGGGACTGGATCCGCATCCTCTGGCACCCCACGGCCTACAACGGCGAGGACGCCAGGAGGCTGCCCCTGTGCCTGGAGCCCAACGAGGCGGCGAAGGAGGAGCTGGCCGGATTCGAGAAGGCCCTGGTGGCCCAGCTGGCCAGCCGCTCCGTGGCGGACCCGAAGCTCTTCGGCCGCACGCTGACCCCTCAGGACACGGAGAGTCGCTTCGTCTCCTGCCTGAAGACCTCGGCCCGAGGCAACAGCTTCATCAAATTAAAGGTGTGCCTGGACCAGGTGCGCCTCTGGGACGCCCAGGGAGGGCCGCTGCATGAGCCCGGGGACCTGACCAACCGGGAGTGCAAGGTGCGCGCCGAGCTCCGGCAGGTCTGGATGATGAGCGGCCAATGCGGCCTCCTCGTAGAAGTGAGGAGGAGGCCCAGCGGTGCCCCTTCTGATCTGCCCGGGATGAAGGCCAGTTCCTTTTTTTCTCGGGGGGGCCGGGAAAAGGCTTGTCAGTTTTGTCAGGTTTGTCAGGTCGCTCTTCGGGGTCCTTTTGGCGCCTTTTGTCTACAAAAACGTGCCCAACGTGCGACCTGACAGACCTGACAGACCTGACAAGTGCTTCCCGGGGCCCGACTCGGGGATGCGAATCTCCGGGGAGGGACCTGACAGTGGGGTTGTCAGGCTTGTCAGGTCTGTCAGGTGGGACGAATCGGGGATTTTGGGCTTCTGTTGTAGCAAAACCGGCCGACCAAGCGACCTGACAAAACTGACAAAACTGACAAGCCTCCGGGGCGACCCGGCGAGTGCGCGTTCGGGGGCCGGGGATTTTTTTTCTGGGCTCCTAGAAATCATGTCGTGGATTTATGAAGAGAATACAGGCTACCATTAGGATTTGTCTTAAACTATATTATTGAGGAACACATTCCGTTTAGAATGCGATTGGAAATGAGAACAACATGCGATCAGAAATGAGAAGAAAGTGAGAGGTTCAAGCAAGTTCAGGCAATTTATTGGGAATCCCTATGGAAAAAAGCAAGAATAAAGGAACATGATCATCTGAAGCCACCATCGCTTCTGTCCTCAGACTTCTGGCGGATTTTATTCGGATTATTTTCCGAAACAATTGCGATCGAAAGTACGAAGAAAATGCTGCTGTTTTCGGCTGTTTTGCGGATTTTATTCGGAATATTTTCCGAAATAATTGCGATCGAAAGAACGAAGCGAAAGCAAAGACAACTCGAACCAAGCACAAGCAAACATATAAGAGAGAGAGAGAGAGAGAGAGAGAGAGAGAGAGAGAGAGAGAGAGAGAGAGAGAGAGAGAGAGAGAGAGAGAGAGAGAGAGAGAGAGAGAGAGAGTGAGAGTGAGAGTGAGAGTGAGAGACAGAGAGAGAGAGACAGAGAGAGAGAGAGAGAGAGAGAGAGAGAAACGAAAACAATGGGAAAACTGACAGAACCGCCGGGCTGCTACAGTGCTACAGCTGTTAGAATCAGCGAAAAAATAGAGGTGTATAACCCGATGGCACGTCGACTGACATGAACCGAACAATCGTGTTTCCCATGTCTACGAAGACCCTACGACCGTAACACCAGTCAGTGGTGAGACTCCATGGATCGTCGAATGACTTGAATCGAACACTCGTATTTTGTTGTTATGCGTAGGAGGAACGACCGTAACACCAGTCAGTGATGGGACCCCATGGATGGCCGAATGACCTGAGTCGAACTCACCTATTTTGCTATGGCTGCTATGTGCACGGTGTACGGCATACAAGGACCCGACGACCGTTACACCAGTCAGTGGTATGACCCCATGGATCGTCGAGTGACCTGACACTCGTGTTTTTTCCCGGTGCACGACGCACGAGGACCCCGCTGCCGGAAGGGCAGTCAGTGGTGTGACCCCAGGGCCCCATGGATCGTCGAATGACATGAATCGAACACTCGTATTTTTCCATTTAAACAAAACGTCAGTGGTGTGACCCTAGGGCCCTAGGGCACCATGGACGAGGCGCGAGGAACCCGCCGCCGTAACACCAATCAGTGGTGTGACCGAATGACCTGAATCGAAGACTCGTGTTGTTCTATGTGTCCGGGAACCCCACGACTGTTCATTCAACCACAGACCAGGCTCCCTGGCTACATCCTTCAGTTATTTGTTTATAGATTCTTGGCTGGGTACAATTGGGCAATTCGCTCGACATCCTCACAAAACACGCAATCATGAGTGAAGGTTTCGGTCTTTAACCTTTTTTTACAGCGGCGGCCACATATTCGTACTGTGGGAACGTCCTGGTAGGTAGGGCTAGGTCCTGCTAGGTAGTGAAGCCGACCATTTGTAGCCGATGGTAGACGTCGGACCGAATGCTGGGGTCAAGACAGAGGTGAGCTTGGATCTGCGGTCCTCGACCACGTTGCACATGATGTAGTGTAGCAAGGTACTGTACAGTGCAACTTGGCAGTGTCTGTTAATTGTTGTTGCAAGCAGGCCACAACTACAGCGAAACAGAAACGTGACAAGAGTGTTCGGTGTGCTAGCAACGGTGGTAGCTTGGATAGTGGCTAGGGCCTAGGGCCTCGCGACGAGTGACTGTGACCATCGACTACTGACTAGTGAATGACTTAGTTGTTACATGGTTTTCAAAAACACGTTCGTGAGTTTGGTTGGTACTCTTGATATATTGTTTTTGTGGGCACTGGTTGCCAGGCTTGCTTTTGTGATCGCAAGCTGACATGTTGCAGAACAATTTCTGTTTTCAAATAGAGCTTAGGGTCAAGCATGACCTGTGCAACGTGGAAGTCAATTCGCTGCATCGGCTGCGGCATTTCAAAGGCTCAACTTGAGCTTCGCCAGTGTGATCGTGAGCAGCGACAGTGACAGTGATAGCAGCTTCAGCTTCTGCTAGCAGTTAGTGCCTGTCACCGATAGCAGAAAGCATCTTCTCATTGCCGGCTTGTGAGTATTTAGTTCAAGTCGTCCTGAAAGTCCGGGCATGGCATGGCGTAGCTGCATAGCTAGAACTACATTGTATTGCAACAGTGGGGTACAGTCGGCAAGCTGTGCAGTGCGTAAACTTTGTGTTTTTTCCAGTGCTTCAGCAGCACAGAGTTTTTTCGCAGCGCCCATGTTGACCTGGAGGGCGCTCACCGAAGCAAGCTTGCTTGCTTTCCAGCAAGAGTGCGACGCTGTCCGCGAGGCGGATGAGGTACGAGATGTGTCTGATACAGAGAGCGAGTCGGCTGGAAGCATCCCTTTGTCAGCTCAAACTTCAGATGATCCTCTGCTTTCCTTTCATCAAAGTCATTTAGCAGTGTGTCACTGTATGTCAACGTCTATGTCTATGTCTATCTCTTTATGTCTATGTCAATGTCTCTGTCATCATGAGCCTGTCAGGCCTCGGCAAGTTCATGTGTGTAAGTGGTAGGTCTGCCCAGTGTAGGAGTGTAGGTCCGGGAGGTGCAGCGTAGGGCGTAGGTCCGGTTCGTGATGGCAGCCTTGGAACTACGGTAAGTGCGGGCAGAAGGCATATGTGTTTTTTGCGCCGGTGGTTCAGTGAAGCATTTGCGATCGAATTCAGCAGCTCAGGAATGGTACGTGTTTACACTGAAGCGTTTGTTGCGCGGTGTGAAGCCTGGTGGGAAGAAACGTTTGGAGCCCATCACCCTCATGTCATCCTGCACAGCTTCGTTTGGGGAAGCTTCAGTGCTGCAGGCCGGAAGCGGCAGTCTCATGTTATGCTGTTTGCCAGTAGTGACCTTGACCGTGTTTGGACATTCGCTGCAGCAGCTGAGTGTGATTGACTCGTGTGTCATGAGTAGGACCAGGACTGGTGACATGACAAGGGCCAGGGCTTGGATGTACTTCTGAGTGCAAGCCCGCTGCTGTGCTTAGAGGCTAGGCTTAGGCCAGAAATACCAACGCATTAAATCATGAAGCCCTTCGCCACAGCACAGCCTCTCCTGCTGCCAGGCTTTGGACATCCCCTTCAAGGCCATCGGGGCTTCGGAGCCGAATGCAACTTTCCGTGCTGTGGCTCAGCAGAACTTTGAGATCCAACACATGCATGGCACGATGCAGGAGCAAATTGAGGGGCGAAAGTGTTTGCGCCATGAGAAGTGCAGCGATGTTTCCTGCTGCCCGATGGAAGCTTGTGATCTCTGTGTGTTCGGCACGCCGTGCAACCCTTTCAGTGACCTCCGCATGAAGCGTTACAGGGACGACTCAGTTGCCAGGCATCCACTTGCAGAGGTGACTTTCCGGGATGCAAAGTCCATGATTGTTCAAGGCGACCACAGATGCATTATAATGGAGCAAGTCGCCGGCTTCGACAAAATGGAGAGCGGTTCAGACACCTTGTCAACTCCGATGCGAAGGCACGTCGGGGGCATCTCGCAGTTTCTTTGATTCTTGATCCAGCTAGGCTGGACTCCTAGACTAGGTCCTAGACTCGACCGCCAGGTTGCTGCGAGACCCCGAAACATGCTGATAGACTGATAGACGGAGTTTCGCAGTATCTATGATTTTTGCAAAAGAAGGCACACATTCCCATGAGTCTCAGATTGATTCACAGGCCAAGAGCTTCTCACCGTGTTGGCCAACCGGCAGTTCATGCATTGTTTGTGCGCGCAGGTTGAAGCTGTGACTTATTGATAAAGGCAGCTCTCAGTATTCTGGGCACAGTTGGGAAAATTGTGTATGTCACTAGCCGCTAGCCTAAATCTGGTTTCGGAGGGTTCAGTCTAGTCAAATCAGGTACAGTCTGAGTCTACCTAGAGGCTCATACCCTACCCCTTTTTTGGATACCTAGTTTTATGGTCTCAGGGTCTGTTATCTTAAAAAGTAGGCGCCGTAAAAAAGGGGCAGGGTATGAGCCTCTAGGTGGAGTCTAAGTCTAGGTCTACATTGCAAGTCCGGGCAAATCTGGACTCCAGATCGCTGCAGTCCTCTAGTAAAGCACTCTTACAGTCCTATTCTATGCAACTTGCTGAGTCATGCTGTGGCCAAAGCGAAGCTTTGCCGGGTAGTCTCATCAGTTAAATCTTGTTTTCAATTCAGACCAAACACAGCACAAGAGTTACCTTTTTTGGATATACGCACATACACATGTTGTTAGTGTTTGATATACACTCACTGCCAGTTCTGGTGCAGGTTTCTCTTCAATGTGGACAAGCAGATCAAAGAGAGTGGCAAAGCAGGTTATTGGATCTTGACCTTGCGGGCCCATTACCAGCATTGGGCGAAGATCCACCGCGAGAGGCCGGCAGGGTCAAGTGCAGTGCTGATCTGAATCAGCAAGGGTCTTCGTGTGTCGCATGAGTTGGATTTCACAAGTTCGAAACTTGAGCCTAGGGCCTAGGGTATCTCGGGTCTCTGCAGAGCTGTGCAACTGATTTACTTTTCATTTCGTGACATTTTTCCGGCCCAGGCCTGCCTGTAGGGCATCTTAGATTCGAGGGCACATGAAGTGGTGTGCACGCGAAGGGTCTGCAGGGACATGGCATCTTCTGGAAACAGGCCTGGAAGGCCTGGGGGAAGGCGTGAGTTTCGACAATTGCTGTCAGCATTGAGAGAGCAGCACCCGGATTCCGATCCAGAGCCAGAAGTGCAGAACGTTGTACGTGCAAGGGAGGTGCTCAAGGAGGTGAGGCTCCAAAAGCTGGGCTCCAAGAAGGGTGTCGGCATCGATGAGGACGGTGCATGGATGCGAGTTTCCAATTTGGCTGTGGGGTCTGAGCTTCAGCAAAGGCTCTTACGTGGTGTTCATGAGTTGCAGCTTGCAAGGCAAAAAGCACTGACGAAGTTCCAAGAGCTGTACCGGATGCTTTTCAAGACACGGCGCCCGGTTGCTAGCATGGTTGCAGAGTCCAAGTCCTTGGAGGCTGATCGCTTTGAGTTGGCTGCCGGCTTGCAGCAAGCTGCCTGCTTCCTCATCCTTTTCAGTGCTTTCCTAATTGGTGTCATGCTGATTCATATCGCTGCCATGGTCCGTGTGGATGGTTGCCCTTATGTAGCATTGCTGCTACAGATCCGACGAAAGTATGACGAAACACCATCAAAGATCTGTGTCAGCTTTCGCAAGAACGACAAGACAAATGAGAAAGAACAGAATGCAACTGCTAAGGTTATGCAGTCTCGGATCGAAATGTCCGTTCTGCTTAAAGACACACGGACAGGGAAGTATTGCTACATGGACTGGCTGCTCCCGACCTGGTTGCAAGCATTGGATAGAACAACAGCACTCAACACGAAGAAGGTGCAGGATGACTTACTGTCTGCCATACCTGGCCTGCGAGATTCGAGTAAGGCCTTTCGGCTGCTGGTGCATCAAGTTTGCACCGACCGGTACTCGGCCAATGTGGCTGCGGAAAACATGATGTCTGCGGAGCTTCCGCCGCATGGAGCGACCTCGCATTACTTTTGCGACGTTCATAAAGTCGCCTTGATAGAAGGCAGGTGCATGCGATTCGTGTCTGGGCACGTGTCTGCGCTGATCAGTGCTGCCCTGGCGCTCAGCGAAAGTGGTTGCCTCCGGCGTCTGCGTAAATCGCTCGAGGCCGTTCTCCAGCAGAAGCTGAAAGTTCGTGCAGGTGTGCCACCTCGAGACGACTACAATGGCCGCTACAGAGAAGCTATCCTAGATGCTTTCCTTCCAGTTCCCCCGCGAGGCAGCAGGAATGCAAAGAAGCTTGTGCAGAAGAAAAGATGCATTTTCTCGTATTTCCTGAACGATGACCTCCAGGACACAGACAGTGTAAGCTTTTGGACACCTCATTGGTCGGTTTCGCGTGCTACCGTTCTGGAAGCAATGACACGGCATCTGATCCCAGTTCTTCTTCCTCACAAGCCACCAATGTTTTTCAGATCCAAATGGACTGGCTTCGAACATTCTTACGAGTATTTTGGCCTGCTCGCGCTGGCCCACGGGCTTCTTCGAGACATCGTTGCTCATTTTTTCACAGCTGAGGTGCCTGCTGCACCCTCTGCAGCAGGGACTGCCGATGCCCAGGCAGTCGCTGATGATCCAGGTGACGATGAAGTTGGAGATGGGGCAAATGCCCAGGCTGGAGATGTAAAGGACGACCCCCAGCTTCAGGCGTTGACGGGCGACATAGACTGGAAAGTCTTGAACATCAGAATGCGTGAGAGATTCCGCCTATGGGTCGAGTCGAGCCCGGGCGCGGTCCTGCTCCTGATGGCATTGGTGCTGCGGCCACTGCTAAACCTAGTGCATCGCCTTTTGACAAAGAGCTCAAAGCTCTGGGAGTCAGAAGAGCGGGCGAAGCAGGCGAGAGGCCAGCCACGCACCTATGCGGTGCTGGAAGCTGCTCGTGGGACGGATCTCAGATGCTATCGCACAGAAGCAGAGCGTGTGTTCAACACCGAAATCATCGGCATCCATCGCTCAGATTTTCTGCTGAAACACCAGGCACTGGCATTCCGGATGTTATCTTCGACTACCTGCGGGGCTGAGTTTTACTTGGGCACATCCTGGAGATCCTTCCCTGTCCAGATCTTTCAGTGCCTCGATGGTGGGAAGGGTTTGGGGGCAGTGAAAGAGTGCTTGCTCTGCCCACTTTCAAGGCTGCTTCTCGAGCACTTCCCTGCTGAGGACGAACTGTCACCGTCCGCTGATTTCATGCATGTCGTGCGAGCCCTGGCCTGCAAATTCAGCCTAGATATCTCTGATCTTGAATCGAGACATGCGACCACAAGGCGAATTCACACAATTCGTTCTGTGCAAGCAAAGCGGTCCCAGCTGACAATGGTGTCTGCAGATTGGGCGTGCAGAACCAATGCCACAAACCGTTCGGAAGTTCTGATGCAAGAGACCGAGTGCCAGACAAAGAGCAAGGAAAAGGTCGACGACAAGCAGGGGTTTCACCGTGCGAATCCTTGGTATGCCTTTGTGAGCGACGAGTGCGAAGGGAAGATCGCCAGTGCAGGTGTCAACATGAAAAGCCTCAGCCAGAAATTCCGGTCTTTGGATTCCGAGACGAAGGACCGCTATACAGAGAGAGCTGCGATGTCCAAGCTTGCTGCTGAACGGAACTTGAAGGCCCCAGCCGAGCGTGTGCGAAGTACTAGCAGCAATGCTTTAGTTGCTGCAGACGCTGTGGAGCAAGACTTGCAACATTCATTGGACCTTGTGAAACAGGATATCAGTCAACAGGACTCGGAGTTGAAGCAGCATGAAGAATCTGTGAGAACTGCTCTGCTGGCGTACAAGGATGAATCAGTTGTGTTCGATGACATCGTTTCGGAGTGTGTGTTTTTGCAAGAGCCCTCCTTTCCAGCTCTTGTTGGCCTCGATGGCAGAACTCTGCACATTCGAGCAGATGATTTTGGAGAGGCCTGGCAATTCTGGCTTTTCACAAACTGCTGCGAGTATAGGCATTGGCATAGGTATAGTCAGTATACTCTCGTGATCTCTCGTGTATGGTGTAGAGAGTATCTCATTCATACGTCAATAAATCAGGGCAAGTAGCAATTAGGTTGCGGGGTCTCCAGCCCATATCACCCCTTCTTAAATGAAATATCACTAGTTTTTCTTTTTCTGTTGAAGTGATCCATGAGGTTCTTTTGAGTCGGGGTGAGCGAAGCCAAGTAAGAGCTGCTTTGCGTACAGAATGGGAGCGACTTCACAATCTTTACATCCACGATGAGCAAGCAGTGCCTTTGGAACAGCCCCTTTCTGCCCGCACACTCTGTTCTGAGTTGGGGATGTGTGTTTGCGAGGGCTTGGGCAGCAAGGCACTCAGGCTGCATCGGCAACTGGTGCAGAACCTCAGGCCGCAGTTTACTCCGAAGCGCAAGCGAAAGGCACAATCCAAGGCCAAAGCGAAGCCGAGGCCCGCGCCGACAGCAGCAGAGCAAGAACGACAAACTGTTCTTGTCACACACCGCAGACTGCTTCAGGAATCATTCATAGTGCTTCGCTTGACCCACACCAAGATTTCTGCCGACGACAGTGCTTTTGGCTTTCTAGATCGTTCTTGGTCGGAGATGGCCCTGCGAGCGTTGGGTTCCACGGCCGAAGCAGATGACGAAACAACGATGTGGTTGCATGTGGGCCATACGAATTTAAGCACATGGAGAATGGCTTTTCTGGAGCTGGAACCTGATCAGGAGCCACGAACAGATGGCTTGCAGCGCTTGAACGTCAGTCGGCCTTACAAAGCTGCGGAATCCTTGATTCATTTCGCCAACGGATTGAATTTCAATCTGAGCTGGACTGTCACAGCCTTTGTCATGGTGTCCGATGAACCTCAGGGGTACCTAGAAATATTTTGTATTTTTTGCTTCCTTTTCTCACCATAAGACTCAAGACCCTAAGACCCTAAGAAACAGGGGCCCGAGTTCAGTGTAGGACCGTTGGCTGACTGTGCCGGAGATGGTTCCGAACTGGGTTCTGGTTCGAGAGCTGGAGTCGGTGCCCAGTTTTTGCGTTTGGCAGGGTTGGGAGCTTGAACAGGAAAAAATCAAAGCAGAAGCTCTTGCCAAAGAACAGGGTCGCAAGAGAGGAGGGCGTGCCACCTCAGAGCCCCAAGCAAAACGTGCAAGAGGCCTTCCTGTTGGTGCCAGTGCTGCCAGCGGTGCTGCAACTTTGGAAGGTGCGGTTGAGGCCGAGGCACCTGTGGCTGAGGAAGCTGCCGAGCAACCCGAAGGCGGCCTTGGCGGACTGTTTGAGTCCCGTGAGCCTGATTTCTTGGAGGAGTCGCTTCAGGATCCCCAAGTGGAAGAAGATGCCAGGCGAGCTGAGCTGGAACGGCAAGAGGAGCTTCTCAAAGACTTCATTGAGGGTCGTGCTAGTGACTGCGAGGACAAGCCAAGTGAATCTGGCTCTGATGAGGATGATGTCCTGGCTCAGCTCGAAGCATTCTTTGAGGAGGGTGAGACAACAGAGGCTGCAAATGCAGCCCACCCCCGGCACGAACCTGGACCAGGAACTGAAGTCGCTTCTGGACCCGATGCTGGGATTGCTGAGCCAGCCTCTGGCTCCGGCAACGTGGAGACTGTCGCACGTCGACGACCACAGCCAACCACGGTTGTGGTGCTACCGGGCCTTGGTGAGATCAGGTACAACACCGAGCAGCGCAATTTCGTTGCAGTTTGCAAAAAGCCCGAGCATGCATCTTCCGAGGAAGCTGAGTGCAAGAAAACAAGAACTGTCAATCCCACCAAGCGTGGGTTTGCCAATCCAGGCCAGGGCAGGCCCTTGGGCCTTTTGGTTGCTTGGTTGCGGCAAGCAAGTGACTGTGCGTGTTCCAAAGATCACAAGGATGGCATTGTCAAGGTGACAAAAGCTGACCGAAAGGCTGCCAGGCAGTTCTTCTATGAGAATTGTGCAGGGGCCAGAAGCATCGCTGAATATGAGCGTGCAAAGGACGATGGCGAATCGTCTGAGCCAGAGGTCATCAAGTGACATCTGTTGGCTTTGTGTGAGTGCCTACAGTGCTTTGCAGCCAGAGGTCATCGAATCTAGTGATTTGTTCTGGCTTGCAGAGAAGTGCAGTTCATTCTGTCCGTCAGAAATGACTGCTGCGGCTGTGCGCGGGACCAGCTGTGGCTGTAAGCTGGGAGAGCATGTGTTCTAGCATGTAGCAGCCGAACGTGTAGCAGCCGCCTTTCCATGCTACTTTGGATTTCAAGTAGCATGCTCAAGGACCCAGTCGTATGTACAACAACCAGGAGAACCCAAAGCCAAAGCCCCACCCACACCCAACACCTAAACGGTAATGCAAAATACAATTCCCACTCCTGAAAACGTATGTATGCTAGCATGTAGCAGCCGAACACGTAGGCTACTTTGGATTTCAAGTAGCATGCTCAAGGACCCAGTCGTATGTGCAACAACCAGGAGAACCTGAGAGCCCACGCCATCCCACGCCCAACATCTAAACGGTAATGCAAAATACAATTCCCAAGCCTCAAACCGTGAGCCCTGAAACAGGAACACGTGTCGTGTAATTTGAGGGGAATGTTTTGTTGTCCAGGGTTCGGGTGTACAGTTTGGAAAGGAAGGTTCGTGGCACAACGATACTACAGCCTGAATTCTCAAAGCCGAGACCAGCTGAGCTGCCCAATCATCCGTCCGATACCGTATGGCCTTTGGCACAGGATCTACTTGGTCTTCCTCCACAAGGACTACTACGACAGCACAGATGCGAAGAAGTTGAGAAAGACCTACCAGGACGTTCCTTTACACACCTTTAGGGTTGGACTGGCAAATGACTTAGTAGAGCACAAAGTGTGAGCAGCTTCTTATTTGCAGAAACCTGTTGGTTGTCGGACTACCGGAGTGTGACGTGTGAGTCAGTGCTGCTTGCGTTTGCACTTGTGCTGCTGTTGACACTCGAACCTAGATTCAGACCCGGGTTGACTGGACCGCGCAGGACTTCTGTTCTCTTCTCCAGGCCCAGCCCGCAGTCGAGCTCTCACAGTTGTTGCTTCCAGTGGACTGTGCGGAACGTGTGGCCGCGTTGGAGAAGTTGGATGCCCGGGACACCTGTCATGTCTTGATGCTTTGCATGTCTGCTTCAGTCGGCTTCTGCGCGAATCAAGAACCCCCACGTGTTCTTGGAACATCAGTTAGCAGACAACTTGTGTCCCACTCCGCCTTAAGCCCTAAAGGGCCTCAAGCCTGAAAGCTGAAGCCTGTGCCAGCTGTGTAGTAGCAGATTCGGATGTGTGCCTAGCAAACTCAACATGTTCACTGTGTGTGGCTGTGCTGTAGACGTGGCTCTGGGTGCTTGGGGAATGTTTGAGGCGGATGGAATCCAAGTTATGGAATCGGGGAGGTCGCCGAAACTCGACGACATGGATTGGGGGCGGGGTGGAGCCCAGTGCCCAGTGTTCGGAGGCCAGAGTCATTATTTTTGCTTTCTGTTTCCGGCCCTACAGACAGACTCCACTTTCCGACCCTTTTTCGGCGCTTTCTGAGATGCATTTTGTGCGCTTTGTTTCCGAGAATGCACTTACCATGCCTTCTTTATTTTCTCATTCTTTTTGCACTTCTGGGCCACTTTTGGGGTGGTGGTGGGAATTTCGGAGCCAGTCTGGTTTCTCTCAATTTATAGTGTAAAAGTGAGGAAAAAGTGAAGAAAAAGTGAGAGATCGAGGCTGCCTGGTCGGAATTGGAGCAAAAATCTGGTTTCTCTCAATTTAAAGAAAAAAGTGAGAAAAAAGTGAGAAAAAAGTGAGAAAAAAGTGAGAAAATAGTGTGCCACAGAACCAGGTAGAAAGCACAAAAAACGGGATTGAAAGCACAAAAGAAAGGGATTCGAAGTGCCAAAAAAGGGATTGAGAATGGGTTAAAAAAGAGCCTCAAAATGGAGTTGCTGAGCCTGTGCTGAGCCCTCCCTTTGGATGCTGGCCCGGGCTGGGGTACGTCGCGTTGTGGCCCCTGCCACCCGTTCCCGCAAACCACCAAACACCGTCAACCCAGGAAGCGTTCCATAAAGCCATAAAATACCAATGTCCAGCCGCCCCAGCCCCGAAAGCAACCCCCCCCTTCTCGAGCCGAGAGGGGTTCATTTCCTAGCCCCCCAGCTCCAAAAGCACCCCCCCCCTTCTCGAGCCGAGAAGGGGGGGGTTGCTTTGGGCCCCTTTCCTAGCCCCTCAGCCCCAAAAGCAAACTGGCCCGACGCCCAACCATCCCCTCTCGGGCTGCCTGTCCCTGTTGCGGTGCACGGGTTGCTAAGAAAGGAGGTAGTGTTAGCACACACGCACACACATTCGGAGAACGTGCTTATATACTTGCAGCTGACATAGAGCGGCCATGCAGAGGAGGGTACTGCTCATTGACAATCATGTGTAATTCTGCAAAGTATAGTGACATCATCTTCAGGAGCATCGAGTACCTGACACAGAGGGCGTGACTGTGTGGGAGAAGGAGGCAGCTGACTTTCGAGCTGCTATGAAGGTCCCCTCTACTTGCAAGCCATGGACAGGACGTGATGGATTTAAAGGCCAAGGGCTTCCGAAGACACCGAGAATTTTGGATGCTCTCGATTGCTATGTCATTGAAAAGTGTACAGAAAACCGATTTCCTCTTGATGGTGATCTCTCTGCGCTGATGCGTGGGCAGTACATGGACGTGTCGCAAGCATTCAGTCGTGGCAGCCACACCAACAAGTACGGAGTGAACCACAGTTTGTCGACAAGCTCGGTGATTTATTCCTTTGACCGTGATAGTGTGCTGACCGGCCGTGAACTCATGCTTTTGCACGGCCAGCCTCAAACGTTAAGCCTACCCAACCTGTCTGAGAGTTGTATCTCCCAGCTGGCCGGGGAGGGCTTTGCTTTGCCTTGTGTGGCAGCTGTGATTTGGTGCATCTATCTTTGCAAGCAGTTCCCTAAATCAAAGATGTGTTAGAGCGCTGGAACAGCAGGCTACAGCAGTGCACAGTGGCCGGGGCTCGGGCTAGTACAGTCAGGCGGAGCGTGGGATTTGTAATTTTCCTTTGATGAAGTGTGCGTTGCTAACTGAGTCGATGCTTGTGTGCCTGCCTGTGCTGCCAAACTAATTCACAACAGCTCAGCCCGGCTTTCGTAGAATCCTGATCTGCTGCAGTGCAATTTGACTGCAAGGTTGCCAGAGCCCCAGGGATCGTGTTGAGCAGTCAGCTTCATGTTGGTCAATTTAGACTTGAATGCAGAATGTGTAACGCAGTTGTTTCTTTATTTTGGGCAGCCATGGAGTGTGGACTTTGTGTTTGAACAGTCTAGCATCCCTAACTGCGGACACATGTGGCAGCTGTGTGTATGACCTTTTGTTTGTGTCTGGGAGTTTGAACATGGCCTGCTTATTGCAATGGCCTGTGGCAACAGTGTTCACTCTGACTTAGTGCTAGCTGCTAGTGAGTAGCAACTGCAGATCTGCAAGGTGCTGTGCAGCGTCTAGTGGAATCGGCGTTGTGTCAGTGCCATGCGACACTGCTACCTGGACCTAGCGACCTGGCGGCTGAGCTTGGAAAACGAAGTAAATGGTACCTTGTAGCACTCAGGAGCTTGCTGCCAGACCTGTCCATAGGTCACCCAGGTTTGTTGCAGTTGCGCAAGGCTTGGGACTGAGCAGTGTCGATTGTTCCTATCAGCATTTTCAGCTTCGGTAGGGCAGTGTGCAGCCTTTGTGAAGAGTTGCGGAAGCATGCCGAAGGACCGATGAATGGTTACAATCTCCGAGTGGTTCTGTGGTTTGTTCCGAAGTGGCGGTCCTCGTTGGATGTCTTTCCTAGTCTTAGTCTCCTAGTCGTCCTAGTGCTAAACAAGGAACAACTGGGGCCATTGTTTACTCAGTCTACTGTTGAAGTATCATTCACTGAACTTTAACTAGATATTCAGATGCCCTCAAAAAGCTATGCTCTCCCACTTGAATTACCGCCTGTTTTCAGGAGACGTCGCGAGCCAAGGGTAAGGCCAAGGCTACCCCCAAACGGGGGGAAACCGACATCGCCGACATCGATGATGGTCAAAGCATACGATCTTCGACTCGACAGTCGAAGAAGATGAAGAGAACTGTGGCAACATGCCACAATTGCGGGGCTACGTCCGAGGACATTGCTCCCAAAACTTGATGTCCTTTGCAGTCATTTGTTGTGTGCCCGGGCCGTCGCATCAGAGAGGGAGTTCAAGCCCCAAAAGAACGGTTTATCATCCAAAGTAAGTATATAGTCAACATATCACACTGTATACTGACAGTGTAGGCTGTCACCAGCAGGTTGTTCCCGGAATTTTGTGCTCGCAAGAAACGATACAAGCAGGGTTCATGTGCGTGGCGAAACAGAGTGCGATAGAAGTGTTGGACCAGGAGACGGTGATGGCCAGTGAGGACGGGATGGGCAACAAGGTCAGCGACGCTTGTTACCTTTGTTGTTCCACCTGGACAGACGTCCACCCTGGATCAACGTGGGCCTGCGGTTGCACCTGGCCGGGCAGGGTTGTGTTGTCAAGTCCATGCATGTTTTTAGGAGTTTAGAATGATAGACTGCTTGTGTAAATTAGGGCCCTGATTGAATGTTGCGGTGTGCAGGCTCGACAGGAATCCCAATAATCGGGCCGAGTTCGCCACTTGGACCGCTGTGAAATCAGGCGACGAAGAGCCTGATGTTGCACGGCCCTCCAACGTGCACGACTCGACTTCCCGGGGATTTGAAACTTACATCGAGTTCGGTGTGGTGTCGGAGGCAGAGCTGGTCGAGCTGTGTGATTTGCCCAAAGGTTCAACAGTACCGAAGACCCTTTTCTGTAGTCAGTCAAGCTTTCCGGTTGTATAATTCATTCTTCAGGCCTTTAGGCACTGATGGCCTCACTGGTAGCCTTTAGGCCCTTGGCCTTAAACTTATCTAGTTTACCTGGGCCTAGATCCCCATGCAACCCATTGAAGAATACCAGGTCATGTGCGGAGGTGAAGATTCCGGATGCTTTGGGCGACGAGCGCACCTTCTATGTCATCAGCCTGAAGGGATTGGACTTGGCAACAATCTTCTCCATCCAGAAGATCAAGTTCTACAACAAGGTGGGTGTCACACAGGAGGAGATGCTGGTGCAAGCATCGAAGCAGATCGTCCAAGAGCAGGCCCGCAGGCACTTCGACTTCGCGGCGCAGAACCAGAGCGATGCCATGCCGGTCAGCAAGAAGGGCATCAAGGACATCACCACGGTTGAGGGCATGAAGGAGAAGATCATGAAAGCCGGCCGGGTGCCAGCCCCCACTATCGAGATGAAGCAGGTTTCGGATTCGGACGATGACGGTTGCAAGAAGAAGAAGGTGATGCACGCTGCTTCCTCCCGAATTCAGGACGCTGTTGCCAAAAGGCCTGCAAAGAAATCCAGGAGCAAAAAGAATAAGGCGGAGGACGATGAGCATTCCGACGACATGAATGCGACTGTGGAAGGGACTTCCCAGCCCCTTCCACATCCGGACCTGGAGAAGGTCACCGAAGCCCTCCAGAGCATCCCCCGTTCCTTCTACAGCTTGGATGTTGACAAGATTCTCGAAGGCCAACGCCTGATGAGAAGCGTGGATGCAGCCCGAACCCAAGAGTGTCAGTGATTTCTGTAATGTAGCTGTAGCTGTAACGGCTGATGACATGGGTAATCCATTAATGTCGTGCGCCGGCCCATGAAGCTAAAGGTGTATGATTTGTTGAATCCAGGCTTTTATGTGTGCAACATAAATGTGATCCCAGTATTTCTTCCAATCAAGATGCGGTTGTAATCCGATGCAGTCATACTTCATATACTAACAAAGGTGATCCGATGCCGTTACACTTTAAATCTGATCCGATGCAGGTATACTTCAAATCTGTCGAATTGATCTGATGCACTTTTATGTCGAGTTTGAGGAATCTGGTCCGATGCAGTCAGGTGTCAATTCTGACGAAGATGATCCGATGCAGCTGACGATGTTTTCTATTGTCCTAGTTATCCTATATTTACTAGTTTCTATTTACTATAGTCCATCGATAGCTGCCTGCAGGAAGCTGGAGCCTTGGAACGTGCTCGTTTAGGGCACAGAGCACCTTTTCTTTGCTTGTAGGTTTTGAACCCTTCAGAGACCTCGCGAAGTCAGTGGTTTAGGAGAAATTAGGACTTATCGGTAGTGTTTGCTGTGTTTTTTGTTCAGTGTAGCTGCTAGTGTAGCTCGATCGAACCGGATGCCAAGACTATACTCTTCATGCAACCGTTGGGCCGTCAGTATGTTTCTCTGCTTTGAACCCCAGAGAATCCAACAATTGAGTGTGGCTGAGGCCAGGAAGGTTTCAGAGGTGATGCAGAACAAGAAGCAGTTCCAGTACCGCTACCTCGAGAAGATCATAGAGAGCTGCGAACTGGCCAACGGCCTCGCGCAGAGCATGTCAACGTTGTCTAAGCGAGACTTGAAGCTTTCGGTGAAGACCCTCCACGACAGGGGCTATGAGCTGCCCCGTAGCATGAGGCTTGTTGTCAGCAAAAAGGTTGTCGAGTTCCTGTCGGAGGACCTGCGTGACACCCTCCAGCTCAAGGAGGTCAGGCAGAAGAAGCAGGCTCCCTTGATTGCTGAGTTTGTCGACATCATGTCGGTCTGGAAAACACCGGACCAAGCTGCAGGAGAGGAGATGAAGTGGACTTTCGCGAGACCCCTCTTTGCAGCCTTGGCAGTGGAGCTTGCAGAGCAGATCCAGGATGAGGACATGGACATGAGCGCAGCGTTGAGTGAGGAGACCCAGCAGCAACGTGCGGCGCTGAACCAGGTGGGGTTGCGAAACCAGGAGTAGCAGTAGTAGCAGTAGCAGTGCGCGTCCTAAAGGTGTAACAGTCTAACACACCAGACTCACTAAATTAGTCACTCGACTGTGTACTTGACTCTACACCTCTAGCTAGCCGGCCGATAGCTTTATTCGATTGTGTCTTTATGCGGACTGTGGGCGGGGCTCCTCGTTGCAAGCTCCAGTTCGAAGTGAGCTGGTGCCGTCGATATTCTTGTGCCGATGCTGCTGCACAAGACTTGTGTTCTCCTATTAACAGTGAGGTTGGTCTGGAATAGATCAACCACGGTGCTCCGTGACCATTTTGGATCGAGACGATCGTGATTCGAGAAGGATCTTTTTGTGATTGTAATTGGGCTCGTGAGCTCGTGCTTCGTCCTTGGGTTTTGGCAAGCAGTCGGAAGACACAGTCATTGGTTTGATAGACATTTTCACGGTGCTCTTGAAAGGAGTTTCAAGACATCGTCTTCGGTGCCATCACCAACACTGCATTCATGCAGCTGTTTGACAACGAGGACATCGGCCCAAAGCGCGAGCTCCTGCTGCGTGTGTCCGAGGCATACGTCAAGGCCTTCAACGACGACAAGGTGCGGGAAATGGAGTCCGACAGGTTGCTGCCCGCAGCACGTGCGGTAGCCGAGAACTTGGCGGACGTTTTCGTCTCCTTGACGATGCTCCTCAACCCCGGCAATCTCGAGAGCAACATCGCAGCGGTGTCCAAGCTTGTCGGTGGTGAGGCCAAGAGCCAGAACAAGTTGGAGTCTGCTGTGGCTTTGTGTCTGAGCACTGCTAGCTGGCAAAAGTTGGTGGACGAGGTGATCACGACAGCGCCAGCTACGATGAAGCATGCGGATACCGTGCGGGACAGGTGTGAAGGGCTTGCGAAGGAGATGTCCTCGTCCGATGTGGCTGTCACTGACGAGCTTCGCAGGAGTGTGCAGAAGCTGAGTGAGTTGAAGCGTGTGCTGCGACCGGGAGCCACCAGATCCTTGGAGGATTGCTTGCAACGACGATTGCAAGAGGTCGGCACGAAGACCCTAGAGAAGTCTGACGTCGAGGGATTGCCAGCTGACCATGTTCGTGTGGTGCTGCAAGGACACACTTGATAGTGCTACTGCTAGTGGTGGTGGTGCGGTTTTTGAGGGCCAGCGGTCTAGGCTTTGTCGTACATATATGCCGCGTAAGACATTAGTAATGTTGCAAGGCCTTCGCCTGTTCTCTGGCAATGAAAGAAGCTTGCTGGAGCTGGAGTTGAAGATCATGGACTGGTCTGCCAGGATGTCCAAGCAGCTTGGCTGGAAGAACCTGGCAGAGATTCGCACTTCTTTGCTTGGAGTGGCCGAAGATGCAGAGCTTATCTTCCCGTACGAGGAGATCAAGGAAGTGATTGAGGCTGTGGGTGACAGTGGCACGGACACCAACTTCGAGGACCTGCAGCTTCTGACGGATCTTGCAGCGAAGGACCTTTTGGCCAAGGCAGGTTGAGCAACATGTGGTTGTTGTTTGCAGGCAATAAGTTTGGTGGCCTTGAGGTATGGGTTGAGAATATGAGTATGAGTAGGGCTGAGTAGGGTTCTTTGAATGTCTGCAGATTGTAGATTCCTAGGTTTTCAAACATGAACACATCACAGCTCCACAATCCCAGAGCGATGGTATGTACTAGCTCTAGAAATGAAACAGCCTCTTTCAATTCAATACTGTGTGTGTATTGGCTATGCTGTGTATTGGCATTCTGTAGCTGTAGCATCTGTAGCCGGGTTTTTGGATGGAGGATTTCACTTTTTTGCCATTGAAACGGTGGTGGTGTCATTGAAGAGGTTTTCCAAATTTGGAAGCGGCTCATGTCTACCGCAAGCCACACCTGACTGCCAAATGTAGGCCTGTCTTTTGGAATGACACGTGGAGTGACTCGACTGCCCACAATTCTTAGCGCCTAGAGTCTAGAGTCTAGAGTCTAGAGGGTTAATAAAGCTAATGGGCCAAAAGATGGTTGAGTTGACCGACCTTTGGCAGGCCAAGGAGGGCAAGCTCGAGGTGACGCAGATCGATGTGGCCATCCAGATGGTGGCGACCGGGTTCAAGGATCCAGCAGCCCAGGACAAATGGAACACGCGTCTCGGTTGGCTCAAGGACTACACGAACGTGATGCTCGCCGAAGGTCGATGGCTGAAGCAAGGCCGGACCGTGGAGCTACGCTTGAAGAATGACGTGAGGAACGGATTGCTGAACTACTTCCTCCGGCAAGCTGACGTGTTGCACACCAAGGCCGAGAAGCTGAAGGAGTCGGCTCCTGATGACATCCCGTTTCCGTCTGTTGACTTCACTTGCTTGGATTGGGTGAGTGCACCGGTGCTGGAGGCACTGGGAAGTTTGGCAGAGTCCTCAAGTTCCTCATCCAAGGAGTTGATTGCGAAGCTCAGTGATACGACCCATGACCGCCACCATGGACCTACGAGTTGGAAGCAGAACCTCAAGCCAGACGCGCGGGGAAGCGAGATCCTCAATGTCGCTGCGGCAGCTTTGGAGGGCTTGAAGATGGATGCCTTGGATCCGATCATCAGCAACCTGCAGGAGGCCATGTCCAGTTGTGAGTTTCAGTGAGTGTCGTGTGACGTTGTGAATGTGTTCGGTCCGGTTTTGAGAGCGAATCGAGTCCCAGAGTCCAGAGCTAGTTGAGGATGTGATGTTATTGAATGACTGTAATTTTTCTAACGTCTTTCTGGTTGTGTGTAAGTCTAGGTCCAGGTCTAGGTCTTGGTCCATAAGTCACCATAAGTCTATACGTACTTTAGTAACTTATGTAATAATGACAAAGGTCCAACAATACACAGCATTTGGACATGTAGAAGTGCACGTTTCAGGTCATGAATTCCAGTGCCGAGCTTTACAAAGACTCCAAGTTCCTGGGCAAGAAAAGTCCGGATTCCGACACCGTCACCAGCATCCTCGACACGTTGAAGCTGGTGCATCATTCTTGCAAGCAGTCGCAAAAGGCAGCTATGATTTTCAAGACCGAAGGTTTGCTCGTGTCCGCTTGCTTGGAGAAGGATGTGGAAATTCGGGCGAAGCTTCTGCGCAAGGAGCTTGCCAACGTGAACGCAAAGCTTCGTGGCATCAGCGTGGAGGACATCCACCAGGGCTTGTACGCCTATGCAACAGAGATGCTGCAAGGCTCGGCATGACAGTCCGGGTGCATTGTCTTCGAAGCTCGATCGAAAGAATCGAAGATTTTCCCATTGTGATCTGCTGTGCGACTGACACCACGTCATTACCGCATTAGCCTGTCCGGAGGCTCTGCCAGCTGCTGGCATTCGAAATGGTTTCAACACGAAGCTTCAACCTTCAGTCCTTCAGCCTTTAGGGCCCAGAGTCCCAAAGTTGTAGACGCTAGAGTCCTAGAGCCTATGGCCTATGGCATGCGGGGCCTGTACGGGTGTAGAGTGTACAGTGTACGGCTTATGTAGGTCCGTAGTCATAGTCCCTACGAGATAGAGCTCACAGCCCTGTTTTGTTTTGTTTTCGCCCATGTTCGCCCCCTACGAAGAAGACTTATTTACTAGCTGCTACTCGCTCTGTTTTGATCTGCGACAAACACGTGGCAGAGCCTCAGCCAGCTCAGGTAGAGCTACCGTCTTTTAACAGTGCGGACATCGCAGGCCCTTTTGGTGTTTTCTAGTGGTACTTATCGTACGTTTTAGCATCGATTCCGGGTTCTAGATTTTATGCAGATGCTGGGTCCTTCTAGATTTTAGATTCCAGGTCCTAGTAGGCTCTAGTTCTACATTCTACATGATTTGTTGGCCTGTGCAAACATGTTCGCGTCACTTTTCTTACTTCTCCGAAGTCGCAGCCCCGGCATGTTCGGAAAACCGAAGATGCGTCGAACGGATGTCGAATAAAACGATTTGGCTCACTCTCTGTGACTGCCACGTTTGTCTGCTACTGTAGTTGGGCAGAGGCTTGCTTGAGATGTGCTTGGACGTGCGCTGGATGCTCTCTTTTGTTCGCTGTGGTGCCGCAGCTTTGCTTCGGGATTTCTGCGATGCCTGGGTTCATTCCACAGGATAAAGCAACGATGGTCATTCGCTACGGCTTTGCACCCGTAAACCCCAAAACCCTAACCTAAAGACATCTAAAACCCTAAACCAAACTTTACAGCCCAAAACCGCCTGTCCGTGGAGGAATAGGATGCCATGGTGAGAGGCAGCCTTTTGAGCAGCCGCATCGTCTGGATGGGTGGGTGCTTAAAGCTTAGGGCTCAGGGATTAGAGGGATTTAAGGCCCATGGACTCAAGCTTCACGTGAGGTGTGTCAGGCCAGTTACCTGGCCGACTGGTCGTGGTCCCAAACCGAAAGCAGAATCAGGCATAATCTCGTTCATTCAATGCGAAGTAAAGAAACCTGTCTTTTGGAGACTTTAGACCAGACTCACCTTGCTGTCAGCAAGCTCAAGCATGTTGCCAAAGCCGCAGCCATGCAACATGAGCTTAGTCAGTTGCGCATTCAGTATCTGAATCTGCAGAGCGTGTGGTGGCAACATGCAATTACACTGTAGCTACATGAGGTGCACAGTCAAAGGCCACCCACACCGAAGAAACAAGTCGACAGGTTAAACGCCTAACCTGAAGCCTGAACCTTTCTTAGCCGCTTAGCCCCAAGCCACGCTAATTTTTTTCGGCCCTGCAAGCTACGAGCGAGCCTCGCCGGGGATGTCGTGCAGATCAGACTTTAAAGTTGAGGATGTCGGGTCTCGGGCCGAGTCTAGAGTCTAGGCAAAGCTGATATGTCCAACTTAACTCCGGACGCCCAGGGTTGAATTGGCTTCAAACCGAATGCCAATCGTTTTGATCCGAGAAATCAGAATTCAGAAGCTACAATCGCTGCCGATGCCATAATCATGTTATATGTGTGGGTTGCGCGAGCTTTTGATTATACAGTTCGAATATACACTGACACTGTAGGCGGGGCATCGCTGCGCGATTTTGTAATCTTCCTAGACACGGCTGTTTGGGGACGATTTCGTCGCCAGCAACATGCCTTGAGTCGTTGGCTTGCAAAGAGCAAGGCTCGTGTGCGGTTTTGAAATCAGCCATCATCTCTAGTTTTCAATAAACCGATAAGCTGTTCGAGCTAATCTCTCAACCCACCCTAACCTGTGACGGAAACCTGCGCAGTCCTCCACACTAAGCCCTCTACTTTGCCTTAATTTTAATCTGGGAAAACTGTTAGTTCTGGGTCTGCAATGCCCGTGTGTCTCTCGTTTCCGTCCCTCTCTGCCACTCCGCTGCAGTCCAAGATCTTGTCCGCCAAGTCGGAATGACTTTTCAAGGTCGAAGCTAGCTTCTATGCAGACACTCGCCTAGGTATATAATGCTTCATCTCCCTCGTCTCATTCAGGGGTACTTCGCACCCTCTGTTTCTGATAAAGTTTATGCCGGTCTGTTTATATGAGTTGGTTGTGGTTCTTCATTCGGTTTCATTGTGGCTAATGGGGAATCATTGCTGTCGCTCTTGGTTTGTCGTCGGTGATGTATTTTTTCGTGTCGGGTTTGCGTGTGTTGCATGCGTTTTCGGTTTATGTGCCTTCCATTTTGTTTTCGCTTTTCAGAAGTGTGTTTCTGTTAAACTTTGCTAGACTGGCTGTGTTTTGCTGATTATTTGCGTTTTAATCTTTGCTAAAGCGGCTGTGTTTGGCCTGTAATTTGCTTTTGATTTGCTTTTTATGGAGTGTTTCAGCAAAACTTAGCTAAACTGGCTGTGTGTTGCTTGAAATTTGTTTTTTTGCTTTTTATGGTGTGTTTCTGCGAAGCTTACCTAAACTGGCTGTGTTTTGCTTGTGATTTGCTTTTTGTTTGTTTTTTTTTTTTGCTTTTTGTGGTGTGTTTGGGCCAAAACTAGCTAGACTGGCTTTTGGCATGTTCGGATTGTTTTTGCTTTTCTTATCGGAATATTTTCGGATTGCGAACGGACTTTCCGTTTCATTGTTTTCGGATTGCAAATGGATTCAAACCGGAATAATATTATTTCAACGATTTCCTAATGGTAGCCTGCTATCCTCTTCATAATCGTGGATGCAACAACGCGAAGCGATACGACGTGCAGCCGACGCCGGGGCCAGACCACGGATCTCAGCGCAAGGCTCGCAGCTTCTGCCTCTGAGGGACAACCGCCTGCAATCCGTACTTCTGAGTCGCCCGAACGGGCAGCTGACCCGCGCCGGGCAGTTCTACCACAGCATCACCGGCCGGCGCCCGCCGAGCCGTCAGTTCGACGAATCTCAGCCTCTCATTCGGGACGGGCCCAACGACTACATCCTGACCAGGGGGGGCGCTCGAAAGCTCGTGCGGTCCCTCCAGGCCAACGGCCAGTACCATGTCACCAAATTGGGGAAGGCCTTCTTCAAAGACAAGTTCACCGAATGGCTGGCTCACGTGCCCGTGATCATCCGGGGCCGACGCCGTAATGGGACCCCTTATGAGAGGCACGACTACCTGCCGGTGACGGCCCTGGAGATGGGGCTATCCCGCCAGAACGACGCTTGGAGCGAGGCGCAGGTGGCCCGAAACGTAAAGGAGTCCGTGCTCCGACAGCTGGGGCAGCCGGGACCCGACGAACCCATCTACATGATCTCTGGGGAGGTCTACTTTCTGCATCCCACCAACGAGTGGGCCTATAGCTCTTCTTCCATGCAGGTCATCGACAATCGGGTGGACACCCAAATCCGCCTGCGTCAACCTTTAGGGGCTCTCAAGGAGGTCAGCTACCAGCTCTTCGCCGGAGACCAGATCCTGGCCAGCGCTTTTGAGAGCAGGCAAGACTTGCTCTGTGTGCCTCGACAGATAGCCGAGCTTTTGAAGCTCCCGCTGCAGGAGGTCATGGAAGACTTTAACTCGATTTGCCCCGGGAACTGGCAGCAGCGGGGCGTCACCCCCGCAGAGATCCGCACCTTTTGCGTGTGGCGCAATGCCCCCATGTTCTACGTCGATTGCAGGGGCCGGCTGCTGGACTGCTTCCAGCCAGCACAAAAAGAGGAGAAGGCCATAGCCTTTACCTCTTGGAACGGCCACGCCTTCTTCTACAAGAGCGCCCGGGCCGTGGCCGGCTGCGACGAGTCCGAGCAGCGCCAGCGCTTTCGCAGGCTCAGGCGGGATAACCCGGTGCCGGAGTTCAAGGAGTGGCAGTTGTGGGAGGGAGAGATCAAGTCAGGGTACTTCTACTCCGAAGACCTTCGTGGGGTGCGGGCGGAGCTGCTGGCGGAGGGCCACCACCCCAAGGTTTCCATGCGGGGGCTGTGCGAGTGGTCCGCGCTGCGGCTGCGGGTTGTGGGCGGAGCCGACTGTGTGATTCGAGAGCTCTGCGAGGATGCGCAGGTGCTGCAGCAGTGGACGGAGCGCCTGGGGGTGCCCTATCGCGGACAGCGCCTCGCCGGAGCCAGCCTTGAGGTCTTCCTGCACCTGCTGCAGGGAAAGCGCGAGGACACCCGGAGCCGCCGGGAGGAGCTGCTCGCCCGCGCGGCGCACCGATAGGTCCGGGCACTTTCGAGATCGATCACGTCATCCCCGTGTCCCAGTCCTTCTCCGGACAGCAGCAGGAGCTGCAGGCCCTGTGCCTGGAGTGCCATCGCACCAAGACGAGCCTCGAAGGCAACCACAGCACCACCCTCGAAAGTCGCTTTTGCCGCTACGTCTACCAGAACTACGCGGCCTCCCCCAGGCTGCCGCCTCTCGTCTTCCAGCTGCAGAAGTGGGATCTCGACCGCCCCTGCCAGGGCATCGACGTGTGCCGCTGCAGAAAGAACGGATTGGCCAACGCCCGGTTTCCCCTGCCTGTGTTCTGTCCGTTGGACTGCATCGCCCCCGCGGAGGAGGGCAAGCTGGCGGATCTCATGTGGGTGGACCTGCCCTGCGACCACCGCAAGGGCGTGCTGGACCGGCTGCCCTTCGTGGGGAGGGGCTGGTACGCCAAGCCCGTGTGCGCCTACATGCTCGAGGCGGGCATGGCCCAGTGGCAGCACTTCAAGTGGAGCCTGGACGCCACCGCGCACGTCGACCAGCAGTGCCTGGAACAGGTGCTGCAGCGCATGGAGCAGACTTGGCCCGAGGGCGAGGAGCACTACGCCAAGCTGGCCATCAACAGCCTCGTGGGTCTGTTTGCTCGGAATCTAGAACTAGTCTACAGTATGAAGACTTCAAATCATCAGGTGGATGGGGAGGGCTGCAGCTGGCGCCAGACCTTCACGGATGCGGCCGGGGGGCTGCACTGGGACCACGTCTTCGTGACGGAGTTGCTCTCGAACAGCAGCTACCGCCCGGTGCACGACTACATCATGGGGGCCGAGTACGTCGCCGTGGCGCGCATTCGCCAGGCTCTGGCGGAGGTGCCTCGGCGGTACCTCAAATGCATCAAGACCGATTGTCTTGTGATGCAGGACGTCCCCAGGAAGCACCGGCCCGCCGTGGAGCGGCTGCTGAAGATGTCCCACCGGGACGGCACGCCTGTGTATCGCTACGAGGAGGTCACCGGGCTGAAAGGGCAGTATCGGGAGCCGAGCACGAGCCAAGCCGCCGTGGCGGCGAATCGAGGATCCCGTGAACCACTGCCTGGACGGCCAGAGCCTGCTGCTCACGGGCTTTCCGGGGACCGGCAAGACCCACTTGGGCAAGAAGATCGTCGAAGCCCTGAGGGAGCACGGGGACACGGTGCACATTATCACGAAGACCCATGCGGCCGTGCAGAACGTGGGCCTGGGGGCTCAGACGGCAGACCACTGGGTGCGGCGCAATGTGCGGAACGGCCACTGCAGCGCCACCTGGCTGGTCATCGAAGAACTGACTCAGTTAGATACTCCCCTGTGGGCTGACATCGCTTGCTTGAGCATGAACAAGAAGATTCGCTTCTTATTGCTCGGAGACTTTAGACAGCTCCCGGCGGTGCTGGACAGCTTCGCAGGTGCAGAGGTGTGCAAGGAACTGAAACACAGCCAGCTGCTGCACGATCTGGCGGGCGGCTGGTGCCACGAGCTCTCGGAGCGTTGGCGCTTCGACGAGCGGATCTTCGAGTTCCTGACTTGGTTGCATGTCGACGAGCCTGAGCAGGTCCCGCTGGTCGATGCGGTGCGGGAGGCCCGGCGGCGCTTCCCGAGGCGGGGAGAGCCCGACGTGAGCCTGGTCATCTGGCATGCCAAGCGGCTGCAGATCAACGAGCGGGAGAACCGCCGGCTCGCGCCCGCCGATGCCCTGGTGGTGCGGTACGAGGCTCGCGGCGCGGTGCCGACGAATGCGCCGCAGACCATGAGGGTCTGGCCGGGGCTGCGCTTGATCGGGGCCGGCGGCAAGGTGCAGAAGGGCACCTTCCTGACCGTGGAAGCCGTGGAGGGCGACGTTGTGCGCCTGGAGAGCGGGCAGTGCTTCGCGGGCCCGGAGCTGCTGAAGCACACCCGGCTTTGCAGTGCGATTACCTATGCTTCGGTTCAGGGGCTGACCCTGAGAGGGCGGGTTTGGCTCTATGACGTGGAGAGCCCGCGTTTCACGCTCAAGCACCTCTACATGGGGTGCTCTCGGGCCACGAATTCGGAGCTTCTGAGCGTCCTGTAGTGGCACTGCCAGCGTTCGCCAAATCCGGCGAGTTGTGGCAGTGGCCCGTTTTGATCGAAAAGTAGCGAACTTTTGAGGCACTGTCAGGCGGCACTGTCAGCATTCGTCAGATTTGACGAGTTGCGACTGTGGCTCGTTTTTGATCGAAAAGTAGCGTTTTGAGGCACTGTCAGGTGGCACTGTCAGCATTCGCCAAATCTGGCGAGTTGCGACTGTGGCTCGTTTTTGATGAAAAAAATACTTCAATATGATATGTTGGAGCAAGGTCGGGATTCCGACCTTGGTATTTGGGGTCGAAAAGCTGCAAAAAAAAGGGCAGCATTTCGTTCCCCACACGCCCCAACTGGGGGCGACAGATGCTGCAAAAAAACGGGCAGCATTCCGTTCCCCCGACAGCCCCCGCGAGGGAGGCTGGATGGGGGTTCCCCGACAGCCCCCCCGCCAAGGGGGACTGACAGGGGTGGCGAGGCTTCGGAAGCGCCCCATTCCCTGGACGCCTCCCCGGTGCCTCGCCGACCGGCGCGAGCTTCATCGGTGGCTGGCGGTTACTGATAACCCGCCAATTGAGCCCTGTCTCAGTCGGGCACCACCTCCACTCGCTGGGAGGACCGCCGTGCCACAACCTAGAGCCTCACCCCGCAAGCGAGGATCATCAGCCCTAAGCCCCGGCTCAGCGTGCCCCACTAGGGTAGAGTAGAGTAGGATAGACGACGGCGACGAAGTGAACGACGACGAACACGACCTGCCAGGAATCGAGGCCAGCCCCAAAAATCTCTGGACCCGGGAAAAGGCTTGTCAGTTTTGTCAGTTTTGTCAGTCGGCTCTTCGGGCCGAAACAGAGCACACATGCGTCATTTTTTCTCTCTCTGGGGAGGGTGTTCCAGCACTCCACTCTGTAGCAGCTACGAGGCTAGTTTCAAGACATAGGCTAGAATTCGGTACTTGGAGGGCCTGTCGATTTCGAGGGCTGGAGGCCGTAGGGTTCGCAATCTTAGGGGCTCTAAAGTGCTTGCAAAACGGGCGCGCGCGGCATCGGAGGCGCTTTGAGGGCGCGCCGTCGTGCTCCGGAGCTGTTTGGGGAGCGACGCGCGCTTACGCGCGCTATGTTCGGCGCGGAGGGCGTGGTAAGCTCTTGGGAAGGTGGCATGGTAAGCTGCTCGGAAGGCTGCATGGTAAGCTGCTCGGAAGGCTGCGTGGTAAGCTGCTCGGAAGGCTGCGTGGTAAGCTCTTGGGAAGGTGGCATGGCAAGCTGCTCGGAAGGCTGCATGGTAAGCTGCTCGGAAGGCTGCGTGGTAAGCTGCTCGGAAGGCTGCGTGGTAAGCTGCTGGGAAGGCGGCCGGGTAAGCTGTTCGGAAGTCCCTCGTGAGTTGCGAGCAAGCAGCTTGTGAGTTGCGAGCAAGCAGCTTGTGAGTTGCCGGCAAAGCTGCTGGCGAGTGCTCGTAAGTTGCCAGCAAGCAGCTCCTAAGCTGCTGGCGAGCACTCGTCAGCTGCTGGCAGGTAGCGCGCCCCTAAAGTTCTTCTAAAGCCCGTTTTGCAAAGACTTTAGAGCCCCTAAGATCGCTCGAGCTGCGGGCCGTAGGCCTGCGAATCGACAGTGCTCGAAAGTACCGAATTCTGACCTATGTCTTGAACTAAGGCTTGTAGCTACCACAGAGTGGAGTGCTGGAACACCCTCCCCAGAGAGAGAAAAGTCCCTCAAGAAGCGATTTCGTGTAGCTTCTCCGCTTCTCTACTTTTGTTTGTAAAGCGTTTGACAGACCAGTTTTCGAAGTTTAACTTTGGTCGAACACCAGTATTTGGTGTTCGAAGCCGGAGTTCGAACACTGGTGTTCCAACCTTGGGTTCGAACACTAGTGAAAGAACTTTGGGTTTGGTGTTTGAACACCAGTTTTGAATTGAGGTTCGAACACCAGTGTTCGAACTTGGGTTGGGACACCAGTTTTTAAACTCGGGGTTTAAACACTGGTGAATGTTCCTTCTCTTTTTCTTTTCGCAAAAAGTGCCTCTAAAGAACCCGGAGTTCCAATCCAGGGTTCGAACACTAGTGTTTGACTTCCGGGTTTGAACACTGGTGTTCGAACACCTGTGTTTGAATTTGAGGTTCTCTCTTTTTCTTTTTCTTGGCAAAAAGCACCCATAAAGCGATTTCGTGTGGCTTCTTTTGTTTTGTGTTCGTAAAAGCGTTTTATAGACCAGTGCGCGAACCCGGAAATCGAACACCAGTGTTCGAATTCGAGGTTCGAACACTGGTGTTCGAATCTAGGGTTGTTCGAACCCGGAGTTCAACTCCGGTTCCAGGTGTTCGAACTTGGGGTTCAACTGGCATGGAGCAGGAGAAGGCGCCAAGTCCCCCCCCCCCGGGCCCTCCCAAGTGTTCGAACTCGCAATTGGCACACAGCCCTCTCGATACCATCCAGCCTATTGTGAAATGCGTCTTCTGTTTTTGGAGACCATTTGAAGCCGCTTGTGTTCGAGGCTCGACGAGTGGAGTGTATCACTCTGACTTGGCTAGAGTTGTGTTGTTTGTCCTCGACTGGTCTTTTTCCAGACCCCGAGACGTCTTTTTCCAAACCACGCGATCTTTTTTTTGTTCGACATCCACGGTCCAAAAAAAGAGCTTGATCTTTTTTCGGCCCCAAGCAGAGGCCAGAAAAAAGACAAGAAGGCCGGAAAAAAGATCCTTTGTCGTGTGTGTGTTTTCATTTTTATTTTTCATTCTTATTTTCTTTGCGTTTGCCCCCTAAAGCGATATCGTGTGGCTTCTCCTTCCTTCGTGTTGGAAAACGTTTTTTTTGATATTTTTTCGATGACACACTTTGATTTCTTTCGCCCGCTTTCAGCCCCTAAAAGCAATTTCGTGCTTCTTCTTCTGTTTGTGTGTGTGTGTGAGAAGTTATAGTATGGTTAAGTTAGTTTTTGTGCAGTTTGCGTTGCAAAATTCATATTGCGGCGCTCTTTGTTGTGTTGTGTTGTTTGATATGTCATGTGTGCATGCTTCTGCAGAGGTCAGAAAAAAGACATTCGAGGCCCAGAAAAAGATCCACCGGGGTCCAAAAAAAGACGCGGGGTCAGTTACGAGATATTTCGGGGCCGAGAAAAAGGCGGCTTAAATCGTAGAGTGGAGGTCGAAAAAAAGATCGTACTCTTTTTCTAGACCTCGTCGCGGGGCTGAAGAAAAGATGGAGGTCGGAAAAAAGACATGCCGGGGTCGAAATCAAGATGGACCAAGCACGGGGTCTGATAAAAGATATTCCGGGGTCGAAAAAAAGAGCAGCCCGTTTGTCCTTGCGGATGGGCCATGTTCATCTTCTTTCTGTTCCTGGCTCGACGTTGTACTTCCGGCCCTCCTCTGAAATCTTGGTTTGGGACCTGGGTAATCTGGATACAGGAGTTTTGCCACGTCGTCAAACTGGGAGCACTGGACCTCACAGGGAGAACTCCTTGGTGGATCGTCTGGAGCGACTCATAAGCAGGAACGAAAAACTTTGAATGCTGCCAAAACGAGGCCACCAGCCATCTTCATCTTCTTTCTGTCTTTCAAAACGCCTTTAGCGGGCTTGCAGATATGAAGTGGGCTTAGGGCGGCAACGGTTGCACCACAAGGAGCCTCCCCTGCAGAATCAAAGTTCGAATTCGATTACGAAGACTACAGTGGTAATGGTTTTGAAACCTGGTTAAATCTTGAGTGCAAGATGCGGAGCTGCTCCAAACGTTGAGATTTGGGGAAGGAAGATGTGCTGCGGCGGCCTTTTCGGCGTGCCAGTGACATTTGTGAATGGTCAGGTTCCTCTCCGTTGGAGGTCAGTGGTTTAAATCTGGTCTTGTTCCTGGTACCATCCGAATGTGTAGAAGACAACTTTTGTGGGAGCCTCCCGAGTGTTCTAGACCTTGTCTCCTTCATTTTGACAGGTTTCACGGTTTGAGGCAGCAAAACCCTTCGAAAGTGCGCCACAGCCTCCCCAGTTGCGGAAGTATTCTCTTTATAATTGTTCGATTTCATAGCTTGAGCTACAGAATATTGTTGCCGTTGTCTATCAAATCTGCAGCGGAGTTGCACAAGCAAAAAGAGAAACACAGAAGACTTTTGTTGGAGTTGTGAGACATCAAAAAAGAGAGTGAGGAGCGAGTCCAAAAATAAGTCTGGAATTCGAACCCGTTTTGGGTGCTTCTGTGTATTGGCACCAAGTGCAGCGCCACAGGGAAGGCTCCTTGTGGTGCACACGTTTTCGAAGGGTTTTTCGGTCTCGAAAATGGACCCGTCAAAAATCGGACAAAAGCTTAATGTCAAACAACGTCCATAACAAGAATTTGTTCAGCAAAACCAAGTGGGAAGACGCCAGCCGCCGCCCTAAGCCCACTTCATATCCCCAAGCCCGCTAAGACCCAGTCCTAGGGGTGTTTTCGACGGACTCATCCAAACTGATATTTGTCTTTTGAGCCATACTTAGCTTGGTTAAGATTAGAGTGTATTGCGCAGGAACTGGAATGTGTCTTGGCAAAGTCTGCTGGAGCGTGGTCTAGGTTTCCAAACCATCACCAGAACAGTCTTCTGGAGTTGTGGCGTTGTGTCCTTGCGGATGGGCCATGTTCATCTTCTTTCTGTTCCTGGCTCGACGTTGTACTTCCGGCCCTCCTCTGAAATCTTGGTTTGGGACCTGGGTAATCTGGATACAGGAGTTTTGCCACGTCGTCAAACTGGGAGCACTGGACCTCACAGGGAGAACTCCTTGGTGGATCGTCTGGAGCGACTCATAAGCAGGAACGAACAACTTTGAATGCTGCCAAAACGAGGCCACGAGCCATATTCATCTTCTTTCTGTCTTTCAAAACGCTTTTAGAGGCTGCCTGCTTGGGTTTGCTGATGGCCTATGGGTTTCCAGGCCGAAGAAGCGTGGAACGTCGTTTTTCTATCTGCCTTTTGGATGTCCTCTGCGCAGAACCTGTCCGGAACTTTCTGGCCTGATGGGTTCTCTCTGGCAGAAAGTGTCCGGAATCTCGTTTTTCCACATGGCCAGGCAGAAAGTGTCCGGAACCTCGTTTCCATGTGGCCTAATGGATTCCCTCGGTAGAAAATGTCCGGAACCTCGTTTTTCCATCTGGCTTGAGTGATTCGCTCTGGCAGAGAATGTCCGGAACCTCGTTTTTCCATGTGGCCTCATGGATTCCCTTTGGTAGAAAGTGTCCGGAACCTCGTTTTTCTAAATGTGGCCTAATGGATTCCTGTCTATGGCCTAACACACCTTCCCTAATGATCCAATCATTTCCGTGTGGGAAAAGAACAGATTCTCTTCTCAAACGCGAAACTGATTAGGTCATAGGGAAGGTGTATTGGGCCATAGGTTAGGCCGTAGGTCAAGTCATAAGGAGTCCATTAGGCCATATGAAAATCCATTCGACCACATGGAAAAACGAGGTTCCGAACACTTTCTGCCAGTAGGCCATTTGGAAAAAAACGACGTCCGGACACTTTCTGCCAGAGGGAATCTTGCACCGGACATTTTGGCCATGACATCGCGATGCTCGCAGCGTCTTCTCCGTGTGAGTGACAAGATGAGTTTCCAACTCTGCATGTTTCCAGTCGGACAGTGGGCTTGCTGGGAATGCGAAAGCTTCCTCCAGACGGTAGAGCCCGGTAGGGTTCACAGACGCGACGTCATAGACTGTTGCCGAAGGACGGAGCCCTTCTTCGTTGCCCCCCCCTCCGCGTCCCCCTCCATTTCAATGCTGTCGTCTGCTCGGAGGTGCGTGTCGTCTGCTTGCGCAGGGCCGTGCTGCTCCAAACATTGAGATTTGGAGAAGAGGGATGTGCCGCAGTGGCGTTTTCAACGTGCCAGTGTCATTTGTGATGGTCAGGTTCCTCTCCGTTGGGGTCAGTGGTTTAAATTTGGTCTTGTTCCTGGTACCATCCCAATGCGTAGGGGACACATGGTGGTCCCCCTTTCTGTAGTCAGAGCTGGTTTAGCTTGAAGCAAGTGAAAACGTCTAAGCGGCCCTGCAGGAGGGTTTAGGACAACAGCAACCCGCGTGTTTTGGTTCAAACCGCGCGTTTGATGTTGTGTGTTAGGTTTAGCGTTTTTTTGCGGATGGGGTTCCAGACAATGAAACATAACAGAGAGCCGGAGAGGAAATTGTAGGCTGCACAGGGCAAACTCATGTGGGAGCCTCCCGAATATCTTGGACCTTGTCTCGACCTTCATTTTGACAGGTTTGACGGGCTCAGGTTCGAGGCCGAAAAACACTTCGAAAACGTGTGGGCCACAGGGGCCTCCCCAGTAAGCTGGTGCACAAGTACTTCTTGCAAAGTACTAAAAGTGCCATCTGCGAATCATCCGAAGTGGAAAGGCAGGACGTCACGCTGCTTTGTCTCTGAAGAGTCCGGTGGTGATGTCGTCATGTGGATTATTCGAGGCTTGTGATTTTCATTTTCATGTTGCAGACAATTATCAGGCCCAAAAAGGAGTAACTCCGCATCTTGTTGTGTCTTGACAAAACATCGAATTGTTGAACCACACAACACGTGAAATAATCTTCTGGAAATGTTGTTTGTCCAATCACACGTTCATACGATGAAAGATGCAAGCGATAGAAAGTGCACGGTGGTCTCTGGTTGCAGTCCTGGTTCAAAACGTCAGCATCTTCGGATGTTTTGGACACCTCGGTGGCTTGTTCCCGGACTTTATCCCGGCTTGGAGCGTTTTTCGTAAGGGTTTGAGGCCAAATGGCCAGCCACAAGGTCACTTGTTGGCAAATGTGTGGCTGCTGGTTAGATTGTCGTAGCGTGCATGTCAACACATGAACAGACGTTCAAAATGTGCGAGAAGTGGTTTCAATCCTTCAATCACAGACAGCTAATGCTTGTAGCGTCACAGGTAGTAAGCTGTACCAGTTGGTTGGCCACGATGTGAGCTGCTTTGCACCACCTACTTGTCAAGTGTTGTGCCAATGTGCCAGGTTACATCTGCTGTATTTAATGCCGTGCTGCTTTAAGCGACCTGCCAAGGGCCTGGACCGATTTCCCACATCAACAAGCCGGTCACATGTCGAGAATCAGGTCTGGCACTTTTCGTCGTTCGTTTTGCATGACAGCTTCTCTTTTGTCAGTGCCATGTAGCTGCACATGCCATGCATCATGAACCAGTTTTCCGCACACCGTGGCCTTTTTGTTATTATCTAGTGACGTTTGTGCAGCAGTCCAGTGGCGACAGATGTCAGCGCTATCATTGCAGTGGCGAAATTTGTCAGGCAGAATTTGGCGCAGCTTTTGAAGTGAAAGCCTTAAACTTGGATTCCACGGTGTTGAAATGTTGTCACTAGGTGACGACGCTTCGCGAGCAATTGAAAGTTTCTTGGCATCGTCGGTTGGAGCTACAGCTGCTTCTCAACAAAGTTACGGTCAGGGTATTCGTACGTTTCACGGCGAAGTACTGTTGTGTGCTGGCGTTGAAAGTTGAAAGGGTTTCAACCCGAAGAAGACGAGACATGCTTGGTCCGTGTTGCTATTGCACAGTGAATGGCTGCAGTCAGGCTTTATCAGGCAGTCACGGTTCACCTTGCATTTCATGGTGACAGGCCCCGTGAGGCAACAATCTTGAACGACTTGCACTTGATGTAAGGGATTCTATAATCAGAATAGAGTATGATACTATAAGCTTGCCAGTGCAAACCCGAAATCGTAACTGTACTACACCTCAAGCCCTGACAGCTCTAATTTGCAATGTCGGCCCTGCCTGCCTTCAATTGCTTCGCAATGCTTTGCACGATCGATGTCGTGATCGCTGGGCAGCTTTTGGCCCAACGTCTCGACAGAAAATTGCAAGGATCCTGGCACTCTGCCTGCTTCGGCTTGCGATCTCCGGGGCCGAGGTTCAGGCACCCGTCGGAGGTCGCGGCTTCATACCCGGCCATGTATCAGGGGAGGGCAGAATCTCGATTGAGTTTCTTTCAGCCTTGAACAAGGATTTTCCAAAGGCTGCAGTGGTGCAAGATGATGTTCGAAAGCCTTGAGCTGTTACAGTGTGTGCGGCCGCACATGCGGTTGATTGGACACGTGCTTCGCGCGCTTCGCCGGGCAAGGGTTCTTTGAGACTAAGAAGGACCCACGAAAAGGATGACCTTCTGGGATTCCTGTCTGATCGATAGCTTCGGTGAGATCGCGACGTCGACGAATTGAAGCGTGGCTACCGTCATAAGAACTTCCCGCGCGCATGCTGGCAAAGCACAAATGCGTTTGTGTGGGTCGTCAGCCTCTGTGAAGACGCATTGGCCTGATGCTGTTGTCCACTGAAGTCGCTTTGTTTGCTTGTTATGCTTGGTGTGGAGGTTCATCTGCTCTTTGATCTCCAGTCGTACTGCGATTTCCAGCAAGGATTCGCCTCGGCTTTTCCAGCTTGAGGAGAGCCGGGGAAATGAAAGGCAGCATGCGTCAGCTCGAGAATGGAGTGCCATGTCGTCGGCCCCAGTCGTGCTTTGGAAATGTAGCAGCTAGCGCCTGGGCTCTCCTGCAACCACTGAGAGGAAGTGGTGAGAGAACCTCTTGTAGCCCATGAGGCCCCAGGATAGCGGAGCTTTACTGTTCTGCAGGCACCGCGTCTTGAACCTTGGAGGTGGTGTACTGGCTCCAGCGATGCGCCAGCGTTGCTGTTGTCGGTGATCGAAGATTCCTCACTGTCTGGTATGTTGCGGGACACATCAGACCAGCAAGCCGAGGGTCATGAACCCTAAATCCTAAATCCCAAACCCTGTATAAATCCCAAGCCCTAGGCCCTGACAGATCTGACAGTTGAGCCCGGACCTATCTTCGTTCTTATTGGTTTTGCTTGCTCGATCATCGAGATTCTCGTCCGCCTGGTGCAGAAGGAAGGACAGCTGGTACGTGCCCTGCTTTAGAGTCTAAGCGTTTTGGGCTTCCGTCTGCCATGAGGGTTTCCCTGCCAAGATGACTTCCTCGAACCCAACCTAAACCCTAAAACCTAAAAAGTGGTATGCAGCAGTCTCGCAGAACGTTTCGGATGAAGCAGAGACTCCTCGACCTGGCTCGTGTTTGGCAGGGGCTGCTGCAAGCAAGTTGCGTTTGCTGCCGGGGAACGGGCTGGGTGTGAATTGCTCACTCCTCACATCTCTGATGCAGCAGAGCTGCGCAAGGGTGGCTGTCAGGTAAGCTTGAGGCCCCTTGGAAGGTGCATTAAAACTCGATCTTCTACTGCTTGATCTTACCGCATCGGTCGCGAATACTCCGAACTTGCCTTCCGGCGCCGCGAGCTTGAAAGTTGAACTTCGGAGGGTTTTGAAAGCCCAGGACCCCCACACAGGGTTTCAAGCACCACTCCACGCGCAAGAACATCGCTCCTTCCAGAACAGGTGTTCGCGACTCGGCTTCGCCGTGACAGCGGTGCGGCGGCAAGTGTGCTTCCGACGAGCCTATAGCCTAAGGTCCTCAAAACTTTGTTGATGTTCTTGGGGGCTCTAGGCAAAATCGGCTTTAGGGTTTGCAGGGGACTGAGAAAGTTTAGGACTTTTTAGGATTTTAGGGTCCTCCTCGTCTACTTCTCGTGTGCCCCAGAAAACAGCCGAAGCAGCTCTATCCTACGAAGTCTTTGCGGCGCCTGGGCGATGACGTAAAATCGCAGGCTGCCCCCAGACAGCTCCAGCTCCTCTTCTGAACGCCAAGGTTCAACTTCCTGGGCTTGGTCCTCATCCAGTCAGCTTAAAACCCTGTCTAGTGTTCGGGGTTTAAGATTCCGGCTTTAGGATTTCGCTCAGATTTTTCGTGCCTGTCCGGGATCCATTCCTGCGCCGAGTTTCGCCCACGTTCCTGCTCAACGCTCAGCTCTAAGTTCTTGCCGAGGAATGGTATCCGCATGCATGTGCCGCTGCCGTTCTAGACCTGAACGCAGTCTGATTCAGCATCGGGGTCGAGTTGATGTATTTTGACGTAAGACGCATGTTGAGCTTGCCTTCACTCTGCCGTGGTTGCGCGAGCCGTGTGCTTCTGGCGATGCTGGTTTGCAAGCCAGGTGATGGCATGTCTTTGTGCCATGGTGGATGCAAGCTTCTGGTGGCGTGAGTGAGGATTGTGCTGTTCAACAGAGGATGCCGCGCCACCTACAAGAGCCGAGCCCATTTTTTGCAATCCAGCCGGAAGCCTGCGCTCCGAGTGAACAGAAGCAGCAGTTCACCTAAGCCCTACACCCTAAACCCTAAACCCTAGACGTGTCTGACCTCTTCAAGGACATGGCTGGCCGATGCTGGCTACCATGTCCAGCAGGCATGAGCTTGCGACGTATACTACGTCACCACTACAGATGTCTTGAGGTTCAGCTTCCGATTTCCTGGTTGGGGTTCCTTGTTTCAGGGGGACGGTTGCAGAGAGAGCCCCGGCAATCTGGCGTTGAACCCTTGATGTCGGACTGCGGCCCCGGACCTCCCACGAATGACTCTGTCATAGTTGGGTAACATTTTACATTTCTATGGGTACTTAAACCCAATAAGGAATAAAAATGTACATTTTTATTTTTATTCTTATCCCAACAATGAACTAGATGAGGATGAGCCCTTGTCAGTTGGCTCTCGTTTCTCTCGAGCTTTCGAGCCCGCCCTTGGGCTCCCTCCACTGCTGCCGCCTGCCAGCTGAAACTGGTGACCGCCGATTCCGCTTGATCTTTCACAGCTGGCTGGAGGGCTTGGGTTTAGGGCTCAGGATCGGTGCTGGGCTCGACGCACTTCAGCTCCCGCTTCGCCCGCTCGAACTGCAGCCAGTGAGATATCTTGGCGAGCGCCGTGCCTGGGACCCAAACGGCTCAGGGAGCCCCACTTTTGTTCGCAAAGGCCTCCTGTTGGGGAATCCGTGCTAAAGCTCGCCAGGAGCAGCAGAAGGCTTTGCACTGTTCGCTACACATGGGTATGCGTCACACTTTCGCCAGCAGATAGCTCGGCTTGGGCGGAGCTTTTCCCAGGAGCCCAGCACCTGAAAGCGGCTGAGCTGAATCCGAAGCCGTTTACCCACCATAACTTCGGTGCAGCTCGGCAAGTCGCGCAGGCAGCACTTGATCCTGAATGCTCGGTGCAGGTTGTGGGGACAGGACAGACAGGACCTTCCGATCGGGCCTGCGTCAGACACGTACGACCATCCGGCATTCCTGACTTCACATCGCTCACTTAAAGGCTCATGGGACTTAGTAAGTAAAGAAATAAGTGCTTAGGGTACCTATAACCCCAATTACAACCTACTTACTAAGTCCCACGATCCTCTAAGCATGCAGGCAGTCACAGCAGGTTCTGGCCTGCTGCTGTGCGAGAAGTGATTCTGATTGTGTCCAGTCCCAGAACAACCGGGGCAAAGGTTCTCAACCAAGTCGAGTGGCCCTAAAAACCCCTGCACCCTAAACCTTACCAGAAACCGTAACTCTTCTTCCATGCTCCGAAAGCAGTGCTTTGTCTTCTGGGGCCTCAGCTCCAGCCACAGCCTCGACAGGTGCAGTGAATGTAGCTGTTCTTCGCTCTCACGGAGAAGGCTTGAGGTGACATAGTTTGTGTTCCCTGTGCAGAGCATTCGGACCGTGATGAGCCTTTGCATGTGGAGCGGATAGGTGGCTGAGGCCAGACTCTATCTACACATCGTGAACCAGCATATGCCACGCCTGCTAAATTTCGTCATTTTTGGCAGTGCTCGGCAAAATGCCTCGAATTGAAAACGCCGGTCTCATCCCCTCTCGTAAACGGGTGCAAATGCGCATGCTGTAGCGTGAAATCATGTAGCAGTGTAGCGGTGCTTGTGCAACGACTTTATGACCGTTGGAGTGAGCCCGGAAGGGTATCGAGTCTCAATACCTGCAAAGTAGTAGTCTGGCCAGGGAGACGCAAACGAAAGGTCTTCAGAAAGTATCTCAGTAGGATCAAGGATCTCATCGCCACCCGCTGCAGACATGACAACTCTCGGTCTCTGATGCCTGTAACTGTAACTCTTACGAGGCCGCTGCTGTTTGACTCAAAACAACCCCTAAGCCCCAAGCCCCAAAACCTTCTGCCCGCAAAGAAAAACCCTAAATCGCCATGAAAGGCCTTCTGCACTATATCCGAGTCTCCTGGGGCCTGACGAGTCAAGTTCGGATCCGCGGGCTCCGGGTCAAAAGCTCCGATAAAAGTTCCCGAAGGGTGTTTTGTAGGATTTCAATAGTTGGGGGGTCTGGGGTTGCTAGGGTTCCTTTGAGGGTTTTTTTCCTGTAGATTGTTGGTTTCCGGGCGGCAGCCGCAAACTAAGAACCTGCAGCATCTTGCAGCAACATTGCTGCTGCTTACCACGACAGTGATGCCGCCGCTCGCACCGACTGGGCAGGACCAGTTTCGCAACAGAATTGGAGCGATTCTTTTGCAGCGTACGTGGCCCGTATGCAAAGTCGAGGTTTTTCTCGATCTTGTAGCGAGCACTTCGCGCCCTTGTCTGTCACAGCTTGCTGTGGTCATCGATGTTTCTTTCCGTCGTGTCACATCCATGTTTATTCGTTCCACTCTCGCTGCAGAATGAGAAAGCTCAAGCGTGTTCTTCAAGCCTCGTAAATCTACGGGATGCCTGACTTGTGTTGGCTGCAAAACGTGGCTGGGTAGCAGTGAGAGAGGAATGGGACGCTTGACACCGACAGCACATGCCGTTCCACCATGCAAGCAGTTTTCGGCCTTGGTGCTTGTACGACTCCGGCTGTAATTTCGCTCCCTGCTTTTTGAAGGCTAGCATGGGTAGGTTTGGGCCTTTAAAGGTACCCTTGAAGGAACCCTTAGGGGAACCATCAAAAGAACCCTCTCCACCCATGAGGTCCGCTTGCACCTCGTGCTGCAAGTCTCCTGGAAGGTGTGGAGGTCCCATGCTTTCGAAATGTCTGCGGAGACACTCCAAACCCCTCGGTTTGGGTTTTGAGGGTTTAGGGTTTAGGGTCCCTCTTCGCTTGAAAACGGTAAGCCCGAAGACCTTACACTTCACACCCTACAGGAAGCTGGCGGCCCTAAACCCGAGGGCCCAAATTTGAGTTCTTCCTGTTTCCCGGCTTGCGCTCCTGGCCTCATTTTTCCTTTGTGAGTTTGCGGGCTCCAATCCCCAAGTCACAAGGGTTCCCTTCTTGCCCGCGTGGTTCCCATGGCGTGGTTAGTGCGGAGGACGCCTCGACAACGGCCCTGCCCCGCTGGGGGAAGTGCTGATCGTCAAAGTTGCTGGAAGGCTCAAGACCCCTGGTGTTCTTCTCTAGCGCCTTGGGACCAAGCTGCAGGCCTGAGGCTTCCTCTGCGCCTTTCCCGGAATCGGGAGTGCCTGAGGAGATGGATGTCGTTTTCCACCGGAGTCATCAGAGTCCCTCTCAGGAGTATTGGACCCGTGGAGCACAATCGGCTGCGAGGATGGGGAACATGCTTTGAGCAAACTCTTCGGGAGCTCTGATTGTGTGCGGAAGCTCCAGTATAGGGTTTTGGGCCCATGAGACTAAAATTGTAACCACCAAAATAGCATAGGTAACTAGGTGAACCAAACTCTGTCAGAGAGTCCCAGCTGCAGCTTTGTCCAGGCACAAATGCTTTTCGGCCCACAGCATGTCTCCGGGAATTTGACTTGAGGACAAGGCTTCCACAGCTCTCAAACCTCAAGCCATAAGAGGTTTGCGGGTGCGCCCTGGCCGGATGTCACGACACGGTGTGCATCTGAGACGTCATTCACAGGACACTAGAATCAAGAGAGGGGGTAACAAATATCGCGTTGCTTCGAGATGCCAATGTGACAGGCGTAGCAGCCAAAAACAGTATTGATGGGAAACCTCTGGGACGCGTCCAGAAATAGGCGTCCACGCGATATGACCCGATCCTTCTGTGGGGTTCCAAGTCGGGTGCTGACGGTTTCGCAGTTTAAGAGTGTAGGCATTTCGAGACGCTTGCAGTCAAAGGGCCACGCTACTTGCAATCGCCGTCGCACGTTTAAAGTTTAGGGTCTAGGATTCAGGGACTCTCTCGTGGTCTTCTTCGCACCTCGCGGCACATCTTGCAGCATTTCGGCTGGATGACCCCGTGGTGTGCGGCGTGCCGTGGCTGTGGCATTCGCCTATTAGTTCAAGGACCAGGCCAGCCTCCGTAAACCCAAGGCCCTAAACCCTCAACAGAAATCCCTAAACCCTATAAACCCTTTCCCTAAACCCCTGAAGGCCCTGAAGCCTAAACCAGGAATTGGGGCTGGGGTTCTTCGGGCCTCCCATCTTCCGACGCCCCGGGTGTCAGGGCCGGTGCTGCTGGGCATCGCCGGAGCGGCCCGGGGGGCCTTCGCAGATCCCGAGATTTATCTGCACTTGAGGCTTCTGCTGTTCTGCTTCCCCGTGGAGCAGGCTTTGCAGTACGGATGCATCAACCTAAGCGGCTTGATGAAGCTTGCAAGGGCTGTCGCCATCCCGGAGGAGAATCCTCGTAGAGGTGCCTTGCTGGACTGATCCTCCTAGGGCACAGCTTTGGAGTCAGTATTGCTCGGACCCTTCTTCGGCACCTTGTGCTGCACGGTCTGGAGCCCCGGGCGCTCGTGGCCCTTGACTGCCGCTGCATTGAGCGGACGGCTCTTCACCATGAGTGCTTCTCTGGGCCCAGGGCGCCCACGGCGCCCCGCGCTTGAGGCAGTTCCTTCCCGCCGTGTCTTTCCGCTGCGACGCCGAAGTTCACTTCTTGGCCCCCAGGGCGCCCCGGTTGGGACTCTCTGCCCGCGCGCTCTCCGGCGATGGGGGGATGTCTTCCGAGGTCCACGGAGGACCCTGGGAGTCGAGGCGTTAATGCACACGGACCACTGGGGCATCGCGTCCTCGAGTCCATGGGACATCGGTGTGATGATCTCAGGAGCTCTTCGGAACTCCAAGCAGAAGAGTAGCTTCGAAGAGGACCTTCGACCAGGTGCGACACGAAAAAGGAGTGCTGAGGTTTCAGGAAGGAGCGTCTCGGGGCGTTTGAGTGCATGATATGAAGGCATGAAGAGCAATAGCTGTAGTCAGACGGAGAGTCAGAAAACCAGCTCTGGAAGGAAAAGGTGTTACAACACTACAAGCCTGGAAGTACATTAGGGTCCGAAGGGGGCGGGTGCTAGACTCGTACGTGGGCATGTTGGAATCTGGGGACCTCCGGATCAGTGACGGCCATCGAGTCAGGAAGTTCGCTCGGCGAGCACCATGGCGCAACGTTGTGCAAGGGCACATATATCCTTTATCCTATGGTACACATCTATAGAAAATACATATTTATATCCTATGGTACATATATACATTATGTATCCTATAGTATGTGTGTATATGTTTGTTCCTAGCGGCACGACTCAGCTTGCTGACAATGGCAAGGCTCGTCCCGTCCGAGCGAGAGGCCGTCCGATCCAAGTCCGAATACTTCTGTTGCGGAGTGTTTTACGGGCTTGTGCATGCAGTGCATGCCAATTCCGGTGATGGTCCCGCTGGGTGAGGGAACAGGACATCCGTCCGATCACTGGGTCGCATGCCATATCCGTCAGGCGAATTTCTGAACAGTCATTGTGTGGGACGGGCCTCGTTTGTGAAATGGGGTTAGTGTACGATGTGCATTGCGGTGGTCATCGTGCTCGCACGTACGCGTGGTGCGTCATTTGCTGTGCTTGTTTTGTGATTTCGTGCTGCGAAAACCAGTCTGCGAAGAATCCGAGTAGTGCTTTCGATAATTGTTTGGTACAGGCGCCCGCACATTACTGGAATCGTTCTGAGTTGTCTGGCGGCGAGATCCGTACCTCCTGCAATCCGATCATTCCTTTGGTTTCGTGCCGATCGCAGGGTGCTCTTGCGTGGATGCGTTGCTGGAAGCGGGGGTCGCTGCTCTGCGCGTTGTCCGAAATTTTAAAACAGTTGAAAGGTCCGACAATGCTGCTTCGTGCATGCTTTGGCCATGGACAACGAGATCATACGAGTCTTCTGAAATCACCAACAACCATTGCGAGAACAGTCGGCATGCATCGGGCAGGCGTGCGAGAATAGTAGTGGTCGAGGAAGACTTGCAAAAGACCAGTAAAATTTACCCTTCAAGATTTGATGCGGCTCTTGGCGAATTGGGCGCCCGCCTCCTCTGCATGCATGCGGAATTCACAAATTTTTCGGGACGCAGTATCCAAACCGGGTGGATGTACCAATCATGGGCGCTTTGCAGTTGAACATCCGGCCCGGCACCGCTTTTAGGATGCTTTTGGTCCAGTGAAGGGCCGAACGTGCATGTTCACAGCGTGCGACACCTTATCGGAGAAGATCCGCTTTACCAACACTCATGATCTCATGATAGCTTTGCACGCCGAAATATATGACCAAGCTGTCCCAGCTGTGGGCAAACAAGCGATGCTGTTGGCCCCCAGCAGCCGGAAACTGCTCCAATTAGCTGGCTGCGAGGCTGGCAGGGTCACACGACGCTGATGCTGCTGTTGTCGCACACGCAGGTATCATGCCGGAACATGGCTAATTGCCGCGCTCAGTGAAATTGCGCGTGCCGCCCGCGGCTCATTTTGTGCCTGCCCGCGACCACGGCCTGCGATGAACACACTTCCTCCACATCGTGGAATCTGTGTCGTGGCGAGGCATGACTGATTTGTGCACGTGTATCATCATCATCCCAACAGATGGTAGTGTTGTTCTTCAAATCCGTACTTCGACCGCTTGCCGCTTCAAAGAACAACAGTGTGGCACTCAGCAAGCAGACCGCAGGTGCGGCTCAAAATCGCAGGGGTGGTTGTTCGCAGGCCACGCTGTTACGGGAAGGCGGAAAAAGTAACGAACGAAAACACGAAAAACTAAACAATGTGAAAAAACGTCTAACAGCAATAAGGATAATTTGGTGGGATAACCTGGTCAATGATGCCCAGCCAATCGTTCGACCCGCGTACGAGGGGTGGCCTAAGTGCGCCGCATGCCTGTGGCGTGCAAGTCAGCAGGCAGCTGTCACTATCTGCAAGCTATTCGCCATCGTTTTCTGCACTCCAGCGACCCCCAACCTTGAGGCAAGGAGAGCAAGTCGGCACCGATGGGCACCAGCGAACTGGGGCATGTACGTTCCTAGGCCCGCCGGCGCCACCAACGTCGTTTCAACAGCATTAGGGAGCCACCCCACAGCGGCAATCCATTGACGATGACCACAATGCGACGGTAATCACCCCTTTTTCGTGGAAGACGAAACTTGCAAGCAAGCCATTGGTTGCCCGCTGATGCAGCGGAGCCATTTTGCAGACGACATATGGCTATGTGCCAGGTCGACGGAGGAATTGGTTTTCATGGTAACATCGTTTGGAAACCAGTAGGCATAAAGAAAGTGGAATAAAAAATCAACCGTTCTTCGTAGAAAAATACGGGGCAGCATTGTTGAGACGACGTATGCGCGGTTTATTGGCTGAACGACAAATGCCGTGGCATTGACCTCTATCTCCATGCCCACTTGTTGCAACAGCCTTGCCCCACCTTCCGGTCTCCCCCTAGGCTTTTGCGAGGGCCACCCCGCCAAGCCATGCATTTAGCCCTGTCGCACATCCAGTCTCTCGCAGCAGCTCCCACCAGCATTGAGTCCGAGCGAGCGTGGAAGTTGTGGCTGTTCCTCTCACGCATGCTGTTGTTCCGGCCGCAGGCTGCTCCTCGCCTGCCTGCTGCAGCCTTGCGCGCGCGCGCGTCGCTGCCTTCCAAAGCGGGGACCGCTCCTGAGTGAAGCTGCCACTGCTGCTCCGCCGGCTCGAGCCCCAATGTCCGAGCCTGGAGCTGAGCATCGTGCTATATCGTGCTGACGGGGCTGTCCAGCTTGCTCGCCTGGGCGAGCGCTCGGCCGCTCATCGCGCTCTCCTCAGCGAGCCTCTAGCCCCGGGCGACCAAGCCACCCTCCAGCAACTGTGTGTGACCCTGACCGCCGCCCGAGCCAGCCGTACGCACCGCTTGACCCAGTTCTGCTGTCCTGGCTCCTTGACGTGCCTGTCGCGCTGCCTGCACCTGCCTTGCTGGCCAAGCTGCGTCGCTCGCGCCGAGGCCCTGCACCTGGCCCCAGTGGACTCGCAGCCGACATCGCAAGATTGCTCCTCGACGATGCCGACTCCTCAGAAGCTTTCGGCGGGGTCACGCTGCTGTTCGCAAGAGCCCGCCTCCCCACCTCCATAGTTTCGGCGCTTGGCCTTGGACGCCTCGTTGCATTGCGCATGCCAACCGGTGGCGTCCGTGGACTCGTTGTCGGAGACTTCCTCCGCCGTTTGGTTGCCCGCACACTTGCCCAGCAGTTCAGCCGACACATAGATGAAGCAACCCGCCCCACCAGTTCGCCTTGTCCACAGGTGCTGGGGCTTAGGCTCTCGCCCACTCCTTTCAACTCGAGACAGATTCGGACCCCAGCTGCGCTGTCCTTTCTGTCGACGGCATTGGTGCATTCGACTTCGTGAGCCGCCGAGCCATGCTGACCGAACTCCAGCACACGCCCGATGCCTTTGCCATGCTTCCCTTCGTCCGCCTGTTTTGTGGTGCTCCGTCCTCATTTGTCTGGACTGACGATGAAGGCGTCACCCACCTCGTGCCCCAGGCCGAGGGTGGCGAGCAGGGCGACCCGCTTATGCCCACGCTGTTCGCCCTTGGACTTGCACCGGCGCTTGGCTCCTTTGAAGAAGAGCTCCTCCCCGGCGAGCGTGTGCGGGCCTTTCTTGACGACATCTATGGCAGCTGCTACAGTGTTGTCGCGCCTCGAACACCACCTGGTCACGTCCTTGCACATCCGGCTCCATGCCGGCAAAACCCGTGTTTGGAATTCTGCTGGTGTTCGCCCGCCCCATCTCCCGCCCCCTCCCGATGGGTGCACCAATTGGGTTAGTGACCCAGCCCTTCCCCCGCTAGACCGTGGTTTGCGTGTCCTCGGCAGCCCCGTGGGAACGGACGAGTACGTCGCTGCGCAGCTCCAACACCTTTCAGTGCAGCACCGTGCTGTCCTCCAGCTGCTCCCTGGCATCCATGACCTGCAGGTCGCGTGGCTACTGCTGTTGTTTTGTGCGTCACATCGCGTGCACTACTTACTGCCTCGCCTCGCCAGCCAGAGCAGGAGGCGGACCACGCTGCTTCAGCCAGCGACGGGGCTGAGGACACAGCGGCGGCCCCGCCTACAGCTCTTGCTAGCACCGCCGCTGCTTTCACCCGCGAGGCTGCGCACTGGCTTGATGATATCGACCTCCTCGCAGAATTTCGACACCCCGTTCCCACCCTCCAAACTGTGCCCCGGTTCCTCATCGCTGGTGTGCGACAAGCACTCGTGATTGCGCTTGAGGCGATCCGCGCTGCACAGGAAGGTCGTGATGAGGCAGCGCGAGTCCGGGCGTGGAAGCTCTTCCTCCTCTTGCCGCGATTGCTCCTTGCGCGCTCCGCTCATTCCGGGTCCGAGGGCCGTGCAGCGCTTGTCCACCGGATCGAGCTGTTCCGCCAGAGCCGCTTCGAGGCGTTGCACGCCCAGTCTGTCGCCGCCCGCGCGCTAGCGAGGCCCCGGCGTGGGGGCGAGGACAGCGAGGAAACCCGCGCAGCTGCCGCCTGCGCCAAAGTCAGACGTGGCGAGTTGTCTCGCGCGCGTCAGACTCTCACTGCGGCGGCCCTCGCCCCCGGGAATGCGGATACGCTGCGGGCGTTGACGGACCCGGCTCGGCGCCCGCCGGAGCCGCTGCGCGAGCCGGCCCCCGACGTCCTTCAGTTCCAACCTGCAGCGGAAGTTCACCTGTCGACGTACCAGGTTGGGGAGGCGTTGCGTACTTCCAAGCACGGCTCCGCTGCGGGACTGTCTGGTGCCACCGTCGAGCTGTACAAGCTGCTCCTCGATGATGCTGATGCTCTCGAAGCCTTCGCCTTCGCGGCCAATGTCGCCGCCCGCGCGGAAGCACCTCAGATCGTGCTCGATGCCCTTGCCCTTTCGCGTCTGACCGCCCTCTGTAAATTAAACGGGGGTGTCCGAGGCATCGCCACCGGGGACGTGTTGCGGCGTCTCGTGTCCCGTGCGCTTGCACGCGCGTTCGGTGGAGAGCTTGATGCTGCCACCAGGCCCTTCCAGTTCGCCCTGCAGACTCGCGCCGGAACGGACAGCTTGGCGGCGATGCTTCGTGCCGCTGTCGAGCTCGACCCCAGGACCACTGTCGTTTCCCTCGATGGGCGAGTGCACGAAATCACGCAGGCCGAAGGAGTCGAGCAGGGCGACCCCCTCGCACCGGGGCTTTATGCGCTTGGTCAGCACGATTCGCTCGTTGCCGCGAGTGCTTCTCTGCGGCCCGATGAGCGCCTCGCTGCGTTCCTGGACGACCTCTACGTCGTCACCGTACCGGAGCGCGCAGCGCCACTGCTTCGCGTCGTCACCCAGGAGGTCGAACGAGGCGCCGGGGTCGAGGCAAACCTCGGCAAGACGCGAGTCTACAACGCCGCCGGCGGGGACGCCCCACCCGGCATCGCAGCCTTGGGCCCAGACGTCTGGTGTGGCAACCTGCCCCTGGCGCAGCGTGGCTTCGTAGCTCTTGGCGTGCCCATCGGTCACCCCGACTTCGTTAAAGCTCAGGCCGCCGACCGCCTTGAAGCTGAGACCGATCTGCTCAGCAAGCTCCGGCACTTCCCCGATCTTCAGAGCGCCTGGCTCTTGCTCGCTTTCTGCGCCGCGCCTCGAGCGCAGCATCTGATCCGAAATGTCCCTCCTGCAGACATCCTTCCGTATGCTCGCGCTCATGATGCTGCAGTCTGGGCCGTCGTTGCCTCTTTGCTGGGCGACCCGGGGCCCAGCGACGGCGACGACTGGGCAGCTGCGCGCCAGGTCGCTTTTCTGCCGCCGAGCCTCGGGGGGCTCGGCCTCTTCGCGGCTGAGCGGGTGTCGCCGGCTGCTTATACTGGGCGGCGTGGGCAGATGCACTCCCGGTATTGCACCAACGATACCCCGACGCAGCAGACAGGCTCGTGCGCGAACTCGAGGGCGAGCCGGTCTCGCCGTGCCTGCGTGCCGTCGCCGACGCAGCACGCCAGCTCACTGGCGTTGGCTGGGCGCGTAGACCGGACTGGGCTGCCTGCGTTCAAGGCGCCGTGGCCCCCACCACTGACGGCGAGCTAGGGCTTGGAGGGCCCGGCTGGCAGCGACAAGCGGCTCTCGCACTTCACACTTCCTTTAGAGACCGCGACTTGCTCCCAGCCTTGACTCCTTCAGCTCGTGCCCTCCTTCACTCCCAGTCCGGTCCGCATGCGGGAATGTGGCTGGCGGCCATCCCTTCTGATGCGGCGACTACACTCACGCCCGACCTCATGCACCTCGCGCTGAGGCGTCGCCTGCGCCTGCGCTTGCCCATAACAGGCCGGCACTGCGGCGCGGAAGGCCGCCATGGCTGTGGAGCTGAAGTCGATGCCTACGGGGACCATCACCTCGCCTGCCCCCGGACCGGCTTGTTGCCAAGACGCGGGTTCGTTGTTGAGCGAGCCTGGGTGCAGGTCGCTCGCGAGGCTGTTGGCCCGGAAGGTCGGGTTGTCCCGCAGCAGTGGCTTGCGCGCACTACTGCGCCGCAAGTCCACGCCGACGATCGTCGCCGCCTCGACTTCGTTGTCTACGGAGCGACGACTAATGGCGAGGCCTTGTGCTGCGACGCCACGCTGGTGTCCCCACTTACCCGTGCTGGTCGCCCCGTCTCGGGTGCTGACACGCGGGCGGGAGTCGCACTTGCTGCGGCGCGACGACGCAAACTCGCGCGCTACCCGGAGCTCACCCGTGGCGGGCCTCAACGGCTCGTTGTCCTCGCTGCTGAAGTCGGGGGGCGCTGGAGCGACGAGTGTCAGCAGTTCCTCCGTACTTTGCTCCGGCTCCGGGTCCAACGAGCTCCGCCGCCGTTGCGAGCCTCCGCAGCCCAAGGCTGGGCACGCCGCTGGTGGAGTGTGCTGTCGGTAGCCCTGCAGCGAGCCGTTGCCAGCTCTGCGCTTGGAGTCTGGTCCATGCCGCCGCTGCCTGGAGCGCCTGGCGTGCTTCCACTTGGCGACGTGCTTGCTCTTGCGGATGCGAGCGCCCCCAGTCGGCTGCCGCTCCGATAGTGCAACGCACTAGGGACCGAGGGGTAGTTTAGACGGCGTTGGAACAGTTCGCGCAGACGCAAAAAGGCGCGGAAAAAAAAAAAAAAACTTACTGCCTCCGCCTGCTCCCGCCAGCACTCACGGCTGTGTTTGTTGCGGCACATGACCACAACATCCTGTGCTGCTTAGCCCATCATGCCCAGCTGCTCCAGGTTGCTCCCGCCGAAGCCGACGGCGCCGACCCCCTTCCCAAATCCGCAGCCGCACGTGCAAACCTGTGTTTGCGCCATGGTGGCCTTGGACTACGCAGTGCTGCCCCCGTTGCTCCAGCAGACCCCGACGAGCTTGTCGACACCACTCGAGGATGGCAGCGGCCGGCTTCCCTTGCTATCGACGATAGCATGGCTGGCCGCTTCGGCGCAATGCTTGACCCTCCTTCCTTCGCCCTGCTCGAGTCCCTGTCGGGGCCATTTGCTTCGAGGGTCTTCACTGCCTTGCCTTCCAGCCAGGAGCTCACTTTGGACTCGCCTGTTTTCCGCGCTTTGCTGCTCCGCCGGCTCTGCTTGCCTTTGCCGCTCGAAGCTGCAGCCTGTCGCTGCCGCCGCCCCGTGGACCCCCCCGGTGACCACCGCGCTGCTTGCCCCCGCTCCGGCATCCTGCGGTCCCGCGGCCTCCCGCTCGAGCGAGCTGCTGCCCGTGTTTGCCGCGAGGCCGGGGCTACAGTTGCCAGCAGTGTCCTCGTGCGGGACCTGAACATCCACCCTGAGCGCCTCGATGACCGCCGCATCGAAGTCATCCCAAATGGACTCCCGCTTTGGGGCGGAGCCCAGCTGGCTGTCGACACCACCCTTGTGTCGCCTCTCGATGCCAGTGGAGCTGTGCGCCGGCACCAGCGACAGTACCACCAAGGAACGCACCTGCCCCGAGCTATTGCGCTCGCAAAGGTGCAGGCTCGTTGTCCTTGCATTCGAGGTCGGAGGCCGCTGGAGCTAAGAGGCTGCCCAGTTTGTTCGCCTCCTCGCTCGCTGCCGGGCCCGCGCCGTCCCTCGCCCGCTGCGAGCTGCAACCATCGCAGCCTTCACCTCCCGATGGTCTGCCCTGCTCGCTTGTTCTGCCGCGAAAGCCTTCGGTGCCAGTCTGCTTGGTCTTTCCCTTACCGGCACTGCCAATGTCGACGGCGACCGGCCCCTGCTCAGCGAGGTCCTTTCTTCGACTCGCTTCGACGAGACCCCGCCCCTTGCCAGCCGACTGCCACCGCGCCCTTGAAAGAGCCTTCCCGTGCCTGCAAGCCTGGACTTGACGCCGTCGGACGTCGCCTTGTGTTTGGGCCTGCTGCACTGGGACCGCGTCGCGGATTGTTTAAAAAGGTGCGTGGGAATAGAAACGGACAATGGATGACAAGGGAATGGCGGCGGCATGCGGACGTTCCTGCACTTGTTCGCGCTCGCCGATGCACGCCAACGCCTGCGGTGGCGCGCTACAGGGCCCCGCCAAGCGATGGGACACCGATGGACCACCCTGGCAGCGCATGCAGAGCCGTGCGTCGCTGGAGTTTCCAGTCCGCCGGGCCCACTCGCCAGGTAAGAATTCGGTCTAGGGGAGCTCCTTGCCGGAGGCTCACCCTAGCCTTTGCAGGCTGGAGCCCGGACCCAGAAGGTAGAAGAACTGGTAGACGTGTTCCGCGATGGCGAAAAAATGATGTTCAGCATCTCGACCTTCGAAGCTACATTTGGGATTTCCGAAACAATACACAGTTCGATGCCTCTACCGTAGGCTTTCACTCCCGACCGAACATAATGACCGAGACTCCTTTCTGAAAGCAACAGCTGCTAAAAGAAAGTACCCGACTGCGCCAGCAAACCCGGCCATTCCATACCAGAAGCCCTTGTGCGGATGCCGAAACGGTTCATGTTTGGACTCATGCCAGGCCGGGCTCCGAGATGCTGTAACCGCAAGGTGGACGCTGAAACGGTTTATGTTTGGATGTATTGCCAGAACGGGCTCGAAATCCTTGACCGCAAGGTGACGCTGAAACAATATATGTTTAGATGTATGCCAAGCCGGGCTCCGAAATGCATAACTCCGGAATGTTGGGGGCTCGGGACCCCCGCGGCCGCCAACCTCGACAGCGAACGCAACGATGTGGCAGCCCGAGCGGGTCAAGCAGACCACGGCACAGAGCCGGGGCGCGAGCGGCAGCGCTAAGCGCAGGTGGCGGAGGAGAAGTACTCGGACCTCCGCGGAGGGGATGGTGATTGCTTCGTGAGTAAGGCGGACTAAAGCAGCAGGCGGCATGTGGCCCAGCCTGGGACAGAAGCAGCGCTCGGGATGTGGAAGGCAAGGTGGCGGAATGCTTCTCGTACTCGCGCGCGGGCGGCGTGCCGTTGTAAGCTTTGGAGACGGTGCCCTAGCTGGTCGTGGACAATTGCGTGTGTTGGCTCCAAGCGGGGACGTGGCAGCCTTGAGCGGCGACGTGGTCGGCGGCTTGCGCGGCCGCTGCGACGGCAGCTGAGCCACTGGCATGGGGTGCGGCGAGCGCATGCCAGAGGTTGTCGGCGATTCGCGGTGAGCGAGCACGGAGGGCAGTCGGCGGTTGCCGAGTGCAGACCTGCGAATGCAATGGGCGCCTCACCAAGCGCAAAGGTGAAATCCGCAAGGATAGCTTCGTGGAGCACCTAGGAAATAGCTCGCTGCCGACCGCGCGCGAGGTCGGCTGGCTTCAAATGACTTGGTTTTCGGCTGTATCGTGCAGTATACGTGCTGAGGTGATGATCGGAGGGTATGTAGCTGCAGCTGCAGTAATGGGATAAGTCCGGTGGAGTGGCCTCGTTGCTGTTGCGGCGCAACGACCGTGGGGACTACGGAACTGGTGAATTGGGACAGCACCACCATCGACTGAGCGGCAGCGTCACTCCCACATATTGCTTGTGTCGACCCAGCTAAACGTTTTCTCCCCCTTCAACCTGCTGCTAGCCGTGCCGGGTAACAGGCGAACAGGGGAGCCATGGGCTGCGACATCCATGCAGTGTTCGTCGGCGACAGGGTCATCGAGGTGCATGTCAGGCAGCCGCACGAGCTACGCCATGGCGTGCCTACGTGCCATATATCGCAGAACGGCATTCACGGCCACATGCCCACGCGGTGCAAACCGGAAACCGGCGTCGCTCGTTGACCAAAAGATTGGCAACAAAAACGAACCCTCCCCCGGTCCGTGGCTGTCGGTTACGCCCTCTCATGGTCACACGGTGTTCGAATACGGGGGTTCATGTATGTTTGTGCGCAACTTGGCTGTAGTCCCGTGGGTGCAATGGAAGCTATTGTACTTGGTGCGGCCACGCAGGGCCTCACGAAGAGTGTGGCGTTTCCTTGCTTGCTCAAGCACGAATCAACAGCACGATTTATGCGAAATCGTACAACGGAAGAAGTTCTTGCGGTGCAACACCTCAATTTAGAATCATCCTCGGAGACATTCGGAGACGCGAGTGCATACTCGAGTTTATGATTTGTAGCGTGAACATCCACTCGGATAGGCATGCACCAAGAATTCCACAACTCATCGACGGACTGTTCTTGTTACGTGCAATAGTTCGCCCGTCCCAATGGGTGTGGCGAGTGTGTTGCACAATCGACGCGTGAGTTGCTCAGACAGATTCTGCGGTTCATGTTTCCCCGGCAGACAGCACGTAAATTAGCACGAGCTGTTCTGCCAGAGGTGACAAGCATCAGTGATGCAAGCGCGCTGCTGCCTGAGTTGTCATGTGCAACTGTATCGGAAACGGTTGTCAGTGTATGGGTTTTTTGTGTGTATGTGTTGCGTTGACTGTTGAATTTGGTTTTTTTACCACTGGAGGAGAGCGCAGCCGGTCACGCAGTCCAGTCGCAGGCGAGGGTATGGTGATCCGTGGCACATGTCTTTGCGTTTGTGATTGATGGTACCGTTGGCAGGAGACACCGGGCTTGCAGCAGTGGCCGGGCTTGGATTGTTTCATATTGCTTGCACAACCTGAAGGCAGTAGCAAAACATTGCTGGAACAATTTCCGTACCGAGGCGACTTCACCTGACGCCGGACAATGCCAAACGAGTGTAGCGTCTGCCCCTGGCAGCAGTGCCGGAGATGCATGTGCCGGAGCAGCAGGTTGCAACGGTTGTGGGCAAGCCTGCCCATCCGGATGCTCCGCAGGCTGCCAGACTAGCTGTCAGCCAAGCGGCGGCTGCATGGCAGGGTGTATTCCTTGTTGTCCGGGTTGTGGTGGCTGTGGTTGTGGATGCGGCTGCTTGGGTTGTGGCTGCCCTACAATGTCACGGGCTTAGTCTGCAGCATGTGCGTTTGTGTTGCAATGTCGTTTGTTTGGAAAGAAATTGCTCGATGTAAAGCATTCGGCACAACCCAAGGTCGGCTATGAATCCAATGGCCGCCCTCCTGCAGCAGCAGCAGATGGCCTCGGCCCGAGCATAACGCCCGAAAGGTAGTCTAAAGCAAGATATGTGGCGATTCGCGTTTTGATTGCTCGGAGCTTTTTTCGGTCCTCCCGATCTGTCATGCGACATGAGGCCATGATGATGTCCCCCATGGCCGGCATGATGCAGATGAATCCCATGGCCAGCATGATGCAGATGAACCCCATGGCTACTTGGCAAAGCAGAGCAGCAAGCGTGTTGACATGATTCCGTGTGGCACGTAGGGCTCCACAAATGTAGTGTCGAAAGGAGCTTGTTGAGATATGATGCCGTGATTAGCTTCCTGAACGGACAGAACGTCGCCATCGTTCTTGTAGCCAAGGCAATGGGACTGATACCAGGAGCTACTGGACAAATGGTGCCCCCGGTGGATCCTAATGCCAGTTGGCTAGCAGATTGCAGAGTTTTATTTGGTCTACAACTTAAGCTTTACCGCTGGAAGCAGGCGACAGATGCAGGTGTGTTTGCTTTTAAGTGACATCCGGCTGTAAGGAGGAGAACGCCTGCTTGCTGGCTGCTGTTAATGCGTGTGATGGGGGTTTCTGGATACACTTTCAAGTTGAAGGCCTTAGACGGCCTTGTTGCATACTTTCTTGTAGCACCGGTTAGTTCCCTGAAGGAACCCCTACAGAAGCCCTAAAGCCCTGACCCCCCAAAGCCCCTCGAGCCTTTCTATCAAATCTTCAACCCCTGAACCCCTAAACTCTAAACCATAGTGTGGCAGTATCTTTCGGACGTTTTCCCTGGGGTGCGATCTTACAGCTGGGCGGGTGGGAAAAAACCATAAATCCTCGACCCTTAAAACCCTTAAACTCTCAACCTGAAATCCTGAACCCCTAGAGAAGCTCGAGACGGGAAAGCAACGCCCAGGCCCTGGCGTTTGCCGGACAGGAGGAGCTACCGGAAGAAGAGGAGGAGGAGGACCCCTACCCGCCGGCAGCCTCAGGAGCTGGAGTAAGGTTCCCAACAGGGTTGCTGCAAAGGCATCTGCAGCGCTTTGGGTTTAGGGCTTTAGGGTTTTAGGGCTTGAGGGCGTTTTAGGGCTTCAGATTTAAGCTACTTAGAGGATCATGGGACTTGGTAAGTAGGTTAGAACTGGGGCTATAATTTGTAACACCTACTTACACCCCTACTTACCAAGTCCCATGAGCCTTTCAATAGGGCTTTGGGTTTTCAGAGTTTCAAAGTCCCAGGCTTTGTGGTAAAAAGGAGGAAGAGGGGGCCCCCTGGTCAGGCTCCCATTCGAGAGAGGTGGCATGTGTATTTGAAACTACTGTTGATGATATAAATCCTGCATTACCTTAATATGAAGGGCCCTGAACTATAGTAACTATGGGGAATTATGGTATATTCCCTATTCTGGATTACTTTAAGGGCCCTAAACTATGGGAATTATGGCATATTCCTTATTATGGGTAATGCAGGATTTATATCATCAACCGTAGTAGCTTTGGGAGGGCTACTTCAGAGGCCCGTGGGTCTTTGTTAGGGTTCCTTTAAGGAGGGGCTGTAAGGGTTCCTTTAAGGGATCTATAGGGGTTTAGGGTTTAGGGTTCCTGTAAGGCTCATGGGACTTAGTAAGTAAGGTCATAACTAGGATATAACTAGGATACCCCCACTTACGGAACTTATAACCCCAATTATAATCTACTTACTTCGCCCCATGACCCTTTAAGTAGGTGTGGAATGTTGGACGGTCTGTGTGCAAAATAGCAAAGCTGTTTTGCCTGGCTGAGTTATTTGGAAAAGCTACCCGTGTGAACTAAACCCAAAACCCTGAAGGCTTGATCGGTCATGGAGTTCGTAGCAGCATCTACTTATGTAAAGCCCCTCGCCTCTAAGCCGGATACAGCAAGGGCTTCCTTGTGCTCCAAAGCCCAAAGCCCTAAGCCTTTATATCCTCGCAACTTTAATGAGCGAGGTTCCAGCCTAAAGCCCTACACCGCCAGGCCTAAACCAGGCAACCCTGAAACCCTCAGCCCAACCCGCAAGCCCTTTAAGCCTTGAAAGCCTCCAACCCTAAACTTCAAGCGGAAGTCTTCAAACATCTTCAAACCCTGCACCCTAAATTCCCCTAAATCCTACCCTAAGCTTACAATCGACGCGTCGCCGCTTCTAGGCCGGGCCCATCCCCCAACATTAACCACCCGCACTACCGGCCGCCGGACATGGAGGTGGTTCCAGGCCTGGGTCGGGGTTTCGGGTTTGGGGTTTAGCATTGCCTTACTTGAAGGCTCATGGGACTTAGTACGTAAGGTTTTAAGTAGCTTATAGTTAGGATAACCCCGCTTAGGGGACTTATAACCCCAATTATAACCTACTTACTAAGTCCCATGATCCTCCAAGTAATCTCAAGTAACCTACATCTGTAGGGACTTATACAAACAAATCATATTGGGGAACCCGAAAAAGGTAGGTTCCTTAGGGTCCAGGTGAGGGTTGAAGGGGGGTTTCGGGATTTCGTTTTTGGAGTTTTGGTTCAAGGCTTGTCGCAACGGGCGTTGAAAGAACCCCTCAAGAGGAACCTTATGCTGCTGCCCCGTGTAATAACCCTTAACACCCCCGAAACAGCCCCCTTCAAAGGAATCCAATCATACTATACCTTGAAAGGTATAACGCTTAAAGCGGCCCCTTCAAACGACCTCACAATCCTCCTTATAGCAACCTTTTCGGGTTTTGGGTTTAGGGCATTTGGGGTTGAAGTCTTGGGGGGTTAAATGATGGGTGTAAGGGTTTGAGCAAAAGAGGGTTAGGGTTTTAGGGTTTCATGGGTTCAGGGTTGCAGGGCTTAGGTTTTCGGGATTAGGGGCTTACTAAACCCATCTAAACCCATCTAAACCCTATAAACCATAAGCCGGAAGGGGCAGAAGCGCTATCAGTGACGCTTAGCGGCGTAGTAAGTAGGTTATAATTGGGGTTATAAGTCCCCTAAGTGCGGTTATGCTAATTGTAACCTACTTATAACCTTACTTACTAAGTCCTATGAGCCTTTAGGTAAGGATTTAAAGGCTTGAGGCCATGGGCTGATAAAGCCTTGAACCCCAAGCGAAGCTTCCAACGCGCCCACGCCGAACCCCGGAGCCTCAAAGACCCTAAAGACTAAATCCCACGAGTCCTAAACTCTGAACCCGAAGAGTTTCGGGTTTAGGGGTTTAGGGTTTTAGGGTTTTAGGGTTTTAGGGTTTAGGGTTTTAGGGTTTTAGGGTTTTGGGTTTAGGGTTTAGGGTTCCTCAGGCCCCGAGGGGCCGGATTCGTGCCGCCAAGCCGGGTTGAGACTTGAGAAGTGCAGGGTTGCAGTCAAGGAGCCATGCCCGAACCCCAAACCCCAAACCCTAAACGCTAAACCCTAAACCCTAACCCCAAGCCCGAGGTAGGAGGGAAAAAAAACCCAAGCCCGAAACAGGTCTGACAGACCGGCGGTTCGTGGGTGTGATGTACCTTTGGCCAAGACCGGCATGTTGCTTTCAAGCTGGCGAGAAGCTGCAAGTCATACGCTAGGTGGCATTTTGGGAAACTTTGTAACTTATGTTATGGTTCCTATAGAGGTACCTATTAGTAAAGGCTTTTCAGCGCCCAAAAGTGCAACCTAGTACAGCTTAGGGTCCAAACTTTCCCGGGGTCTTGCTGCCAATCTGGCCTTACCATGTTGTGCAGCTGAGCCCCGGGCTATGGCACATGCCTGCACAGGTTCTTCTTCTAGGATATCGTCCCATCCACCTGCTTCCCAGATACTAATGATTACTAATGGTACAAATAACTAGAACATAATTGCGGATGATGCGGCCTGTAATGATTGTAGTGCTAGCAGTTCTAATGATACTACTACTAACGACTGCTTGTTCGAGTGTTTAGTCAGCGGAGGCTCGTCTATTGCTGTGCCAGGTTCGAGGACAAGGGCTTTGGCTTCATTGAGTGCCCGGACATCACGAAGAAGTTTGGGCAAGATGCGCCGGGCTCCAAGCAGGGTAGCAGGGTATAGATTTGAAGCTCGCGGGCTTAGGGTCTGCATATTATCCCGAGGTTTGTCAGGGGTGTAGACAGTGCCAAAGATAATACTATCAGTCATAATAATAACTGTTATTGGTAGTCTTAGTAGTAGTAGTAGTAGGAGCAGAAGTTGCTTGTGGAGCATCAGGTGGAAGAAGGGTTCCAAAAAAACAAACGATGTCCCTGCGAAGAGCAATTCCTTCAACTCGCTACCGGAAGCCACCGCAAGCCGTGAGGTCCAAACTTTGGACCCTCTTCTGGCTTCCAGTCACGTTTGATATATATATATATATATGTATGGACAGAAATTATGTACACATACATATACTCATATTTCTATATACACATGCTGCTTGCCATATGAGCGCTGAAGCCATGTCCCCATAAAATTGGACTAAACAGCACTGTGCCAGCAGCGACCGTCGGCGTGTTGAGGGTCAAGCCGAGCATGTGGGAGCTTCACGTTCAAGAGTTTAGGGTTTGGGGTTTATGGTTGTCCAAGGATAAAAGGAGGGACCCTTAATCAGGACCCCTAGGTGTATACCCTTCATATAGCTATTATATACCCATTATATATACCCATTATAGGGTAGGGTTCCCCTTTAAGGGTCCATCCTTTTCCCCTTTGAGTTTATGGTTGGCAGCAGTCCTACTCTGGCATTGCGGGTTTTGCATTGCTTGCAGCATGCAAGAGATGCAGTTTCCTGTGGATGACGTGAGCTTCATCTCTCGGCTCGCGATGTCGGTCACAAACCGCAGCGAGAAATCATGAATACGAAAGAAGCTGGAAGAAGACAAGGGTCTGTTGAAGGTGCAAGTGGGTCGGTCAAGGTTGCGAAGATCAAACGATCTGCCTGCAATCTGCCTTCAATCTGTTGCTGGCCTGGATGGTCGCCCTTCCTGCGAGAGCCTAGGCTAAACCCTGAACCCCTGACCCAAAAAATCTTAAGCCCCTACTAAACTCCAAACTCTATAAACCATCAGTACCACCGAAGCAAGCTTGCCCTTTCTGTATCTTTGGCCCGAGGTTCCTTCATCGGACGCAACGAAAGAACTTCAAGCGTGGGCAGTACGTCCCTGTGCAGTATCTGTTGAGGATTTATGAAGGTGTTTCTCTGCTTGGGGTTTGGCTTTGAGGATTTCGGGCATCTGGACTTGGGGTTCTAGGTTCCAGACCACAGTACCCGGCAGGCATGGATGCAAAAAAAAAGACCGCAGGACATTGACCGCTGCATTTGTTGGCATGGTTCGGCGAGCGGTTTAGCGCTTCGGGGCTTTATGGGCTTGTTGGGATGTTGACCCTAAATGGAGGTGTAGGCTTTAGGTCTTGTAGGCAGTCGCCAAGTTCCAGTTGCGAAAACGGTTTAGGGCACAGCCACGATCAGTATAAGTGCCTTATGAACTTTTGCATGAAGCGGACGACTCAAGATTCCAGCAGAAGCATGGCGAATATGGGGTTTGCGGATACCTTATGTGGAGTTCCTTGTAACAAGAACCCTGGTTTTCGGGATTCTATATTAAGTTTTTTCTGAAACCCCCCATTTGAGTTTGCAGGAGTGCAGGAAGGTTCGGCCGGAACGTCGGCAATGGCAATGTGGACAGGAAGCCCCCTACCCAAAACCCTTAAACCCTAAACCCTGTACCCTGCAATGCGGGCTTTGTCCTTGCCAAGTAGGAGGGGAAAAAGCCTTAAACCCTAAGAGCTGTTGGGCATTGTTCACTGCTCCTTGTGGTGAGGCACTGGAAGGCAGCTTGTAGTACCGACCGTCAAAGCACACAGCACCAGAGACCTCGTCAGGCATGTCCGAGTTGCGAGAGCGTAAACCCCAAGCCTTAAACCCTAAACTTCGAGCCTGAAGCCCTTTTGCTCTGAACTCAGCGCCATAAACCCCTTTGCCAAATCCCCAGAAGAAGCGCGCGCACACAGACGCATACAACGCATGCATGTGCAGATTGCTACATATGTACATCTTCGCCCCCAACCAAAACCTATCAGAGCCACCGTGCGGTAGATCACCCGAGGTTTCCTTCTCTGTTTACCTCAACTACCGTGGAAAGTGTGGGGCTTGGATGCGGGGGAGCTTGCCGGAGTGTGGAATGATAGATGTCTGGGAGGTTGCGGTTGTTTAAATTCGATGAATGAGGGTCGCGGTTGAGTGTTCAGATATCAGGTCTGTGGGCGCTGGGTTTCAGGAATGGGGATACAGCGACGACAGTGGACTGCGCAGCTGTTTGTTGCATGCCTGCCCACTGTTCGCCAGGCATCCGGGACACCGCGAACTCAGCTAAGCCAGTTATGTGGACTCGAGAACAGCGTGCACTGATGCAAAGCCTTCCGGAACTTCCTGTAGGCTGTCAACATCTTTCAATTTCGCCAGCGTCTGAGCATTGGAGGGAACTGAAGCGCCAGTTGATCGGGACAGTTTTGGAAAGCACCAAAAGCAACCTATGAGCACTGCTAGGGGGTCATCACAGCACCCCAAACGAACAAACCCTAAACCCTAACCCCTAAACCCTCGCCTGGCCTCGTCCGAGTTGTGAGAGCGTAAACCCTAAACCCTTACCGAGAAGTTTAAGTCCAGAGTCCAGAGACCTGCAGCTGGCAGCCCCCTATTGTAGACCTTAAACTCTCTGAACCCTTAAACCCCCTTTATCCCCTAAACCCTCTATAAGCCATGGACCCTAAGCCTTGATCCCCTAAACCCTGTATAACCCCTAAACCCTTAAACCCCCTTTATCCCCTAAACCGTCTATAAACCATAAACCCTAAACCCTAAAGCGCCGAAACCCTAAACCTTTATGCCCTAAACCCCTATAACCCATAAACCCTAAACCCCCTTTATCCCCTAAAACTTCTTAAGCCGCCTACGCAGGCCTCAGGCGACCGAGCTTCGCAAGGCGGAAAAGCCGAAACCCGAGGAGAAGACTGAGACCTAAGAGGCAAGGATTGTCAAAGGGTCCCCTTAATTCAGGAACACCTAGGTTCCTTCAAAGGTCTATAAGGGATCTATAAGGTACTTAATCCACCAGAACCTACATTTTTGTAGGGTCCCTACGAACTCCATGTTAGGGTTTCTAGTAAGAGCATACAAAAAAATTAAGTTTCGGTCGGTTAAGCAAGGCCTTCGCAGCTTGTGGGTTGAGGGTTACTAGGGTTTTGGGGGGGTAGGGGTTGAGGAGTTAGGGTGAGGGGTTTACAGGTTTGGGGTTTAGGGGTGTAGGGGTAAGGGCGTCGCGGATTTCCTGCTCCAGACACAGACTTGCAGTTTGTAACTATTATAGCACTTCTAGTCTAGAACCCGAAATACACTCTCATAAACCCGAATCCATCCCCCATTCACCCACCACTGCTCATCAAGACGTAGCCCCAGCCCTAAACTAGTACTTAGAGGATCATGGGACTTGGTGACTAGGTTACAATTGGGTAATAAGTTCCCTAACTGGGGTTATCCTAATTACAATCTACCTATAACCTTACTTACCAAGTCCCATGATCCTTAAAGTAGACCCTAAACCCTAAACCCTTAAAGGGAACCCTACTACAGAACCCTATAGTTCCCTTAAAGGGATCCGTAAGAACTTACTTACCAAGTCCCATGAGCCCATGGGCCCTTGGGTGCACTTGAAGAGTGCGGCCCCGAGCCTGAAGCATCTACCCGGAAGCACTTTCCCAAAGTACTATAGGGGCCTAAATAAACAGTATAGGCTTGCTTTAAAGGGTTCCTTTAAGGGTTCCTTATAAAAGGGTCTATAAGGATCGCTACAAGGGGTATTTATGGGGGTTTTGTATAAGGGCCTAAAAAAAAGCCAATACTATTTTTGGGTTCCTTATTATGATCATAGTATTATATACCCCAAAACCCTATTCTGATTATCAAGGCCCCTGCAGTACCTTGAACTTGCTACAGTCAAAGTCCGGGTATGGAGTTCCAAAGCTGAAACCCAGAGACTCCAATATCCCTCAATTTTGGAATATTCTTTTCATCACATTAGGGATCCCACTGTAATTTAAGGCATATTCCTTAATTAAGGGAAATTAGACTCCCCTAAACCCTAAACCCTACAGATCCCTTTAAGGATCCCTTTTAGGAACCCTTAGGGTATATTATATTCCCCAATTAAGGGATATTGGAGTCTCTGGGAACCTTAAGCGGCCCCGCTCCCTAGCGGCGCTTCCCCACTTTTCTTTGTTTAGGGTTTAGGGTTACCAGAGACTCCAATATCCATTAATTAAGGAAAATGCCGTAAATTATAGTAGGGTCCCAAAAAGGATCTAAGGACTATTCCTTAATTAGGGGATATTGGAGTCTCTGGGTTCCACTAAGACGCCTTCCCTGACAGAGGCGAGCTGCGACGCCTGGGCCCTCGTTTCTCGGCGTTGAGCGCTCTTGGGCCACGAGACATGGGAAGCCTAAGCGAGCCATTGATGAAACCCGAACCCGAAACTTCACCAGCAGCATGTTTACGGCCGCAACATGACACAACCCTTAGAGCTTAAGGCATCACATGTCTGCGTTTCATGCTTAGCTCACTGCGTGTTTCTTAGCTGATCTAATCCTCTCGAGTCAGCAGGATCACGAAAGAGTGCCTGGCGGCTTTGAAAAAAACGGCGCGCTTCCATTACCATAGGTAGGCTGTGAGCCCTCACTGCATTCGTGCATCCAGCACTCCTGGAGAAGAGAGGAAGGACATGTGACTTAATCCCAAGTAGGCCAGTGCAGAGAACTTCGTCCTCCCCAGCAGCTAAGATGGGCTGCCAAGACCTGTGCCAAGCCGGGCTGAGTCGCAAGGATGTGAAGCTTTGGTGTTCATGTTCATGTTAACCCTAAACCCTAAGCCGAGCCGCATTGGCTTTCAACGTAATTGTTCCGCATCTTGGCCCGACCTCAACACCCCAGACCCCTCGCAACACCTGATCGAGCTGAAATACCTCCCCAGCCTTTACTGTCCCACAAGAAGCCCTCCATGTCTCCCGCCATGGCCACAGATGTTGCTGAAGGCCTGTTGTTTGGCGTGTGAATTTGAATTCCGAGTTCAAGGGATGGAGTTTCTTGAAAAGTGGTGTGCAGGCAAGTGGGAAGGACTCCGACTTTTCAAGGGTCGAAGTGTCTGTATTGCTGAGAGATGCTCGGCCTGTCTAACTCATATCGTGCCCGCCTCTCTTCGAAGACTTCGGAGAATGACCCAGAAGGTTTCAAGTAAAGAACAGGTCCAGGACGTGCTAAACCGTTAAGCCTAAAATCCTAAGCCCCAAATTCCAAACAATCTCCGAACATCTCCGAACCCTAACCGTCGTGGCAAACAGGTGTAAAAATCCTGACAGAGTTGACGATATATCATAGTATAATTTTTTGTCAATAAGTAACCCTACGGACCTGCGGAACAGTTTTTGAAACTGGTCAGGGCCTTATAGTAGATGGACATGAGAAGACATTAAAGGTATGTAGTGGTGCATAGGCTGTCGGTGTATCTGGTGTTGAATTCTGGTTCTGCGCTTTTACCATCCGTGGCTCAACGCTTTGCAGCCTGGGCTTGATCTCGGCTTGGGGACCACATTTTCCCTGATTGGAAAGTATAGATACGATAAGAGCAGACGTACCCGAACGAAAGTGCCAATAACAACAGCAGTGAACATTGCCAACATCAGCAGCGTGGCCTATTGTTTCAATAGCCGCACACATCACAATACCAAGCAAGAGAATGAGAAGAAGCCGGAGTCCAGCAAAAGAAAGGCACAATGGAGTTTACCTGGCCTGGAACCCTAGCCAATGTCACTGACGGTTGAGGTGAGCCTTATAAGTGGCAAGACTGTCTCCTTGGAGGCACCCCGGACTGACTCCGTAGAGTCGCTGAGGCTGCGTGCCCAGAGAGCGCTAGGAGTTGGTCAAGGTCGACTCTTGAACTCCGCTGGGGCTGTTCTGGATGGGAAGACGTCGCTGGAGCGGGCCATGCTACTAGTTCATTGTTGGGATAAAAATTGAATTGTACATTTTTCTCCTTATTGTCTTTAAGTACCCATAAGCATGCAGATTTTTCTTCCTTATTGGGTTTAAGTAGCCATAAAAGCGCAAGATGTTACCCAACTATGACGAAGGCTACAGACTGGGGAGCCCTTGACCCTGCAGATTCGGACCGTGCAGGTCTGCAGTGGATCGATGGCTATGGGTGCCATCCTGGGTGACGGATCCGTCGTGGCGTGGGGTGGCTCTGGGGCTGACAGCACTGCTGTGCGAGAGAAGCTGAAGAACGTGCATAGCATCCAAGCAACAACCATGGCCTTTGCGGCCATCTTGGGTGATGCATCCGTTGTGTGCTGGGGCATCGCTAGCCGTGGGGGTGACAGCAGCTCCGTGCAAGGTCAGCTCAATAATGTGCAGCAAATTCAGGCAACTAAGGGAGCATTCGCCGCGATACTAGAAGATGGGTCCGTCGTCACTTGGGGAAGTGATTTTCTCGGTGGTAACAGCAGTGTGGTACGAGATCTGCTGAAGAACGTGCAGCAAATCCAAGCAAATGGTTTGGCTTTCGCGGCTGTCCTGATTGATGGTTCTGTTGTTACTTGGGGTGATGCTGCCTCCGGCGGTGACTGCTTTTCCGTTAGAGACAAACTGAAAGACGTGCGGCACATCCAAGCTACTGGTACGGCATTTGCTGCGATCTTAGGTGATGGATCCGTCGTGTCTTGGGGCGATGTTCGATTTGGTGGTGACAGCAGTTCCGTTCAAGATCGGTTGAAGAATGTGAAACAGGTGCAAGCAACCGAAGGGGCCTTCGCTGCGATTCTCGCAAATGGATCTGTCGTCAGCTGGGGGGAAGACAGTTTTGGTGGGGATAGTAGTGTGATTCGAGATCAACTGCAGAAAGTGCAGCAGATTCAAGCAAACACAGAGGCTTTTGCTGCGATCCTGAGCGATGGATCCGTCGTGTCCTGGGGTGATGCTCGCTGTGGCGGCGGCGGTAGCTGTAGCATCGTGAGAGATGAGCTGAGGACTGTGCATCAGATTCAGGCAACTGAATCAGCTTTCGCTGCGATCCTTGAAGATGGATCCGTCGTGGCCTGGGGCGATAGTCGCTGTGGTGGTGACAGTAGTGCCGTGCGAGATGAGTTGCGAAACGTGCTGCAGATTCAAGCAAGCAGGGGAGCATTCGCCGCCATCCTCATAGATGGATCCGTCGTTAGCTGGGGTGAGGCAGGCTTGGGTGGTGACAGTAGCGGTGTTCGAGACGAGCTGAAGAATGTGCAGCATATTCAAGCAACAGAGTCCGCATTTGCAGCGATCCTTGACGATGGATCTGTCGTCACTTGGGGCAGCGCCTTCGCTGGTGGTGACAGCAGTGCGGTGCGACATCAGCTGCAATCCGCGTAACAAGTGACTTATACGAACCATTCACCCAGAAAACTGTTTTACTATTCAAACAGCTAGAGAATTACGATTTCGCCTGTAGGCATAAGGATGCTGCACGGTTTTGAGATGCCGGGTCCCTTGAAGTCGGAAAGGCAGTGTTAGCGGGGCCGAAATAATTTATATATGATTTTTTTGGACCTCCTGAGTAAATTATCGTATAATGGGCCCCATAACTGTATTAAGCGAAAGCAGAACGCACAATAACTTGTGGCAGAGCCCTACCCCCAAAAGCCTGAACCCTAAACCGCTGGCATAAGTGTGTGAGTCGAAACCGCTGGTGATGGTCAGTGTTGGTGGTCGTTGGGTGTGTTGAGTCGCTTCGAAAGCAGCTGTTGATGATGAGATGGATTCTGTCTTACTGCAACCCTGAGGCTCTAGGTCTGTGCGACCACTGAAGCCTTGTTGTCATGTCTAATAACCCAGAATACCAGAATACCCAGAATCCCGCCCCGCCGAACCTCACTCTAAGTGCGACATCTTGGAGCAAGCACCCCAGAAACCTGTTGCGAAGGGCTCAGGGTTCTGCTTACGGTTCAGGGTTTACAGCCTCTAAGGGTGGGGTTTGGTCGGCGGTGTTCTGATACCCGAAGGGCATATGGTTTATGAAGCCTTCTGACACTTAAAGCTCAGAGACAGAGAGAGAGACAGAGAGAGATAGAGAGAGAGAGAGAGAGCGAGCGGTGCGCGAATACGCGCGATGGGGGCATCAACCCTAAATCCCAGAACCGGTTGAAGCCCGTTTATGACCCTCAGCCGATTAACCTGAAGGCTTTGAAGCAACTCCAAAAGGCTCAAATCCCTGCAATTTTGAATCAGCAACATTGCAACCCCATGCAGCCCTCTAACCCTGAACCTAAAGCCCAACCCCTAAACCCGAGCCGTGACTCAGAGTGAACAGCGTGAGCTCTACCATCCAGTAAATCTGAGTGAGCCGGTTAGAGTCTGTCTGCTTTTCAACTGTGCAAGCTCAATCTTGAGCGAGCTTCCATGTACCCGCCTGCGGATCAAAGAGGCTACTGCACTTTAACAAAAAACCCGAGTCTACTAGACCGAAGCCCAAGAAGTACTGAAACTCACCCTTTTCCCTGAAACCCTAACCCCAAACCCTAAACCCCACAACCCCTAAACCCTAAACCCCTAAACCCCTAAACCCCTAAGTACGTAGGACCTTTAGGTCCTATTTGGCGTAGGGCTTGCTCTGTGTCTTAATATATACTGTGTGAATACGCAATTAAAAATTTAAAGAATTTAAAAAATTTAAAGGGAGTAAATCCTTTAAATTCTGAAATCGTCCGGAATTAAAAATTTAAAGAATTTAAAAAATTTAAAGGAGGGAAATCCTTTAAATTCTGAAATCGTCCGGAATTAAAAATTTAAAGAATTTAAAAAATTTAAAGGAGGTAAATCCTTTAAATTCTGAAATCGTCCGGAATTATAAATTTACAGAATTTAAAGAATTTTAAAAATTTAAATGTCCAGCTCCAGCTCCAGCCCCAGCCCCCCAGCCTTCGACCCCAGCCCACGGAATTAAATTTTTAAAATTCTTTAAATTCTTTAAATTCTGAAATCGTCCGGAATTAAAAATTTAAAGAATTTAAAAAATTTAAAGGAGGGAAATCCTTTAAATTCTGAAATCGTCCGAATTAAAAATTTAAAGAATTTAAAAAAATTAAAGGAGGTAAATCCTTTAAATTCTTTAAATTCTGAAATCGTCCGGATTTCAAAATTTAAAGAATTTAAAGAATTTAAAGAATTTTAAAAATTTAAATCTTCAGCTCCAGCCCCAGCCCCAGAGCCTCCGACCCCAGCCCCAGCCCCCAGCCTCCGACCACAGCCACCCTGCCAGGGCCTGCCCCCAACCCCAGCCCCACCAGCCCCAAGGCCCCGGCCCCACCCAGTCCTAGCCCCAGCCCCCAGCCCCCCCAAAAAAGCCTAGGGGCTGGGGCTGAGGCTGGGGCTGGGCTGGCGGGCCTTGGGTGGGGCCGTGGGTCGGAATCTAGGGGCAGGGGGCAGGAGCTGGGGCGGGCTGGGGGTGGGATGGGGAGGAGTAGGTGGTGGGTGGTGGGAAGTGGGTAGTGGTGGCTGGCGGGTGCTGGGTAGTGGTGGGTGGTGGGTGGTGGGTGATGGGTGGTGTGGTGGGTGGTGTGTGGTGGGTGGTGTGTGGTGGTTGGTGGGTGCCGGGTGGTGGATAATAGGTGGTGGGTGGTGGGTGGTGATGGGGTGCAAGGCAAGGGGCTGAGATAGGGGGGTGGGTAGTGAGGTATGAAGGGGGAGGGTGGAGTGGGGGCAAGGGTGTATAATCCCTGCGAGCCGCGACCGAGCAGAAAGCCTGTAAATGCCGCGTTCAAAAAACGGCCAGGGATCCCACACATCTGCGGGCAAAATCTGGCGGAAGCGATCCGCCACCGAGCAAAAAGCCTGTAAATACCGCATTAAACAAAGGGCCAGGGATTTCACATATCTCTTGGCAAAATCTGACAGAAGTACCGATTGCTCGCTTCCGCCAGATTTTGCCACCAGATATGTGAAATCCCTGGCCCTTTGTTTAATGCGGTATTTACAGGCTTTTTGCTCGGTGGCGGATCGCTTCCGCCAGATTTTGCCTGCAGATGTGTGGGATCCCTAGCCCTTGAAGTGGTGGGTGAGACACGGCGGTTTGGAGCCTGCTGTCTCTTCCCATCCGCGTTCAAAAAACGGCCAGGGATCCCACACATCTGCGGGCAAAATCTGGCGGAAGTGATCCGCCACCAAGCAAAAAGCCTGTAAATACCGCATTAAACAAAGGGCCAGGGATTTCACATATCTGTTGGCAAAATCTGACAGAAGTACCGATTGCTCACTTCCGCCAGATGTTGCCACCAGATATGTGAAATCCCTGGCCCTTTGTTTAATGCGGTATTTACAGGCTTTTTGCTCGGTGGCGGATCACTTCCGCCAGATTTTGCCCGCAGATGTGTGGGATCCCTAGCCCTTGAAGCGGTGGGTGAGACACGGCGGTTTGGAGCCTGCTGTCTCTTCCCATCCGCGTTCAAAAAACGGCCAGGGATCCCACACATCTGCGGGCAAAATCTGGCGGAAGTGATCCGCCACCAAGCAAAAAGCCTGTAAATACCGCATTAAACAAAGGGCCAGGGATTTCACATATCTGTTGGCAAAATCTGACAGAAGTACCGATTGCTCACTTCCGCCAGATGTTGCCACCAGATATGTGAAATCCCTGGCCCTTTGTTTAATGCGGTATTTACAGGCTTTTTGCTCGGTGGCGGATCACTTCCGCCAGATTTTGCCCGCAGATGTGTGGGATCCCTAGCCCTTGAAGTGGTGGGTGAGACACGGCGGTTTGGAGCCTGCTGTCTCTTCCCATCCGCGTTCAAAAAACGGCCAGGGATCCCACACATCTGCGGGCAAAATCTGGCGGAAGTGATCCGCCACCAAGCAAAAAGCCTGTAAATACCGCATTAAACAAAGGGCCAGGGATTTCACATATCTGTTGGCAAAATCTGACAGAAGTACCGATTGCTCACTTCCGCCAGATGTTGCCACCAGATATGTGAAATCCCTGGCCCTTTGTTTAATGCGGTATTTACAGGCTTTTTGCTCGGTGGCGGATCACTTCCGCCAGATTTTGCCCGCAGCCTCCTCCTCATCCCTCGTCCTCCTCCCATACCCCTCCCTCCCTCTCCCTATCCCTCCCACTACCCCCTCCCCTCACCTTCCTCACTCTCCCCCACCTCCACTATCCTGGAATCTCCACCCTCCCCCACCCTCCCTTCTCTCCTTCTTAAATATCCCCCTAAGGTTTTGTGAAAACTCAGATCCCAAAACCACAGATCTTAAGGGGTGTCCCCCTAAAGGTTTTCATGACAAGTAAGTGCAAAAAGCACAAATCGCAAGGGGTGTCCCCCTTAAGGTTTTGTGAAGATTCAAATCCCAAAACCACAGATCTTAAGGGGTGTCCCCTAAAGGTTTTCATGACAAGTAAGTTCAAAAATCACAAATCGCAAGGGGTGTCGCCCTAATATTTTGTAAGAACTCAGATCCAAAAATCACAGATCGCACGGGGTGTGCCCCTCTCAGGCTTTGTAAGAACTCAGATCCAAAAATCACACATCGCAAGGAGCGTCCCCCTAAAGGCGTTTGTAAATGATCCACCCTGTCCCTCTCACTTGCCTCCTACCTCCCCCACTCCTAACTCATTCCTTCCCTTCCCATCTCATGTCTCCTCACCTCCCATCACTTTTTCTCCCATCCACTCATCTTCTTATCATCTTCTTATCACCTTCATCACTTTTTAATTTGTCTTATGGGGTCTATAGAGCCCATATAGAAAGCTTCATAGATATATAAACCTTACAGATCCTCGAGATACAGAACTTGTAGGAACCGCTTATGTTTCCCACAAATGGAGTCCTTTATAAAAAAATGAAAGATCGACTATATGGAGCCCTCATACACAGTCTTTATATACTCCTTATAGAAATCTATAGATCCTTTGTACAAATCCCTGATATGGAACCCTTTGTAGAAAACCCTTAGACTATACAATCCAAAGAACGCACCCACCCTCCACTCCCTCTACCTCTCCACCCATCTCCCCACTCCCTCCTCTTCCCCTCCCTTTGTCCACCCGCCCTCCCCTCTCCCCACCTTTTCCTTGCGCTCCCTCTACCTCCTCTCTCCACCCACCCTCTTCTCCCTGTTCCTCTCCACCCTCTCCCCACTCACTCACCCAACCCACTCAGCCCGGCCAGGCTCCCCAGCTGGCCCTGCCTCAAAGCAAGCCGGGCGTGCTGGCCGTGGATCTCAGCAGGCCCCTGCCCACCCTCGAGAGCCCACCAGGCTCAGCAGGCCAGGCCGCAGGCAAGCTGCGAGCTGGCCGCCTTCGGCAAGCTGTCTAACATTGTTTCTTATCCACTTTCACCTATTCCCCCGCTTCAGTCCATGCCCTACCTTTCACTCCTTTCCAGACCCTTCTGATATGAGTAAAATGAGAGGAGGAGGTCAGAGGGACGAAGAACAGCTCTCTCCATTACTTTCTCATCTGCTTTGACCCCTTCCCTTTCCTGGCTCCATGCATGCCCTGCGAGAAGAGAAGAATAAGAGAGAAAAGAGGAAGAGCAGAGGAGAAACTGGTTTCCCCTCTTTCATTACGTAGCATTTCTTTTGGCCACTTCCTCCACACTTCTCGTATCTTCCTCTCTCTTCTTCCTCTGCTGGGCTTGAAGCTCTCTCTCGCCCTCTCCGCAACTCTCTTCTTTCTGTCGAGCGGACGAGCGGTGGGAGAGGAAGGGCACAAGGTGAGTGAAGACGAGAACACTTCTTCCTTGTCTTCCTCCACAACCTCTTCCTGGTTTTTTACCAATGAGACGGTGAGATAGGACAAGCAAGGCACTTTCGACTGCTTTCTGCATCGCTTCCCCTCCCCTCCTTTCTCTCACTCTCTGCCTCTGTTTTTGCTGGTCTTTCTCTCTTACTTTCTCTCTTTGTTTCTGTGTTTGTTTCCTTATGGCTCTCGTTCTTCTTCTGCCCTTCTCGGATTGTCTCTCCGCTTCTGTTGTCTTTCTCTTACTCCCTTGTCTTCTTCCTTGTGAATTGTCCTTCTTCCTTCTGAGTGATAGAGGGAGAAGGACGGGAGGCAGGAAAGGCAGGAGGAGAAGGAATAGGGGGCAAGCGATTCTTTCCAAAGCGATTCTTTCCAAGCGAACATAATAGGCGGAGAGAAGCGGAAAGGGAATGTGCAGAAGTAGACGGGAAGGGAGGGAGGGAGAAAGAGGGATCTGGAGAGAACAATGAAAAGGAGGATGGTGAGGTGATGAGAAGAGTGCCCTTTGCATGCCCTGAACTCTCCGTTCCTTTCATTTCTCCTTCCTTATGAAGATGAATAGGGTAAGAGAAGAGGAAGAAGGCGAAGGGCAAGGAAGTAAGAGAGGCGAGCGAAGGAGGAATTCTCCTTTCTTCTCCGAACCGTCTTCCCGCATCTTACCGCTTCCTTTCTGTTGTCTGCTCTTCTTTCCTTATGTCTTCGCAGAGCCCTTCCTCCTTATCCTTTTCTTTCCTCTGGTCATTCAAAAAGGAAACGATGAGGAGACGCGAACTGATTCTCCTTGCTCCTTCTTACCACACTCTGCTTCTCTACATCCCCCTGCTTTCTTTATACTCGGTTTGGTGTTCATGTCCTCAAGAGGCCCCCTTAGGGAGGAAGTTGGTGGCCTCCAGAAAGTTGTGGAAGTGTCTGAAGGCGCCTACAAGCCTCCTCGAAGCCCTCGCGAGGCCCGGAGTCCTTTGAGATACGGCAACACTGGTACTCTCTCGCTTCCTCTTCTGTGTCCTTCTTCCTAGTCTTCCTCGTTTCCCTTTCTTTCGCACTCGACTTCCCCCACTCTCTGTCTATGACTTTCTCTTATCCACTTTCACCTATTGCCTCGCTTCAGTCCATGCCCTAGCCTTCACTCCTTTCCAACCCCTTCTGACATGAGCAAGCATCAGGAGAATGAGAGGAGGAGGTGAGAGGGACGAAGAACAGCTCTCTCCGCTACTTTCTCTCATCCGCTTTGACCCCTTCCCTTTCCTAGCTCCATGCGTGCCCTTTGCTAAGAGAAAAATAAGAGAGAAAAGAGGAAGAACAGAGGAGACAGGGGCTTCCGCCCTTTCATTACGTAGCTTTGGCTTACGCTTCTTTCTTGTGAATCGTCCTTCTTCCTTCTGAGTGATAGAGGGAGAAGGACGGGAGGCAGGAAAGCCAGGAGGAGAAGGAATAGGGCAAGCGATTTTATCAAAGCGAACATAATAGGCGGAGAGAAGCGGAAAAGGGAATGTGCAGAAGTAGACGGGAAGGGAGGGAGAGAGAAAGAGGGATCTGGAGAGAACAATGAAAAGGAGGATGGATGAGGTGATGAGAAAGAGTGCCCTTTGCATGCCCTGAACTCTCCGTTCCTTTCATTTCTCCTTCCTTATGAAGATGAATAGGGTAAGAGAAGAGGAAGAAGGCGAAGGGCAAGGAAGTAAGAGAGGCGAGCGAAGGAGGAATTCTCCTTTCTTCTCCGAACCGTCTTCCCGCATCTCACCGCTTCCTTTCTGTTGTCTGCTCTTCTTTCCTGATGTCTTCGCAGAGCCTTTCCTCCTTCTTATCCTTTTCTTTCCTCTGGTCATTCAAAGAGGAAACGATGAGGAGACGCGAACTGATTCTCCTTGCTCCTTCTTACCACACTCTGCTTCTCTACATCCCCCTGCTTTCTTTATACTCGGTTTGGTGTTCATGTCCTCGGGAGGCTCCCTTAGGGAGGAAGTTGGTGGCCTCCAGAAAGTTGTGGAAGTGCCTGAAGGCGCCTACAAGCCTCCTCGAAGCCCTCGCGAGGCCCGGAGTCCTTTGAGATACGGCAACACTGGTACTCTCTCGCTTCCTCTTCTGTGTCCTTCTTCCTAGTCTTCCTCGTTTCTCTTTCTTTCGCACTCGACTTCCCCCGACTTTCTCTTATCCACTTTCACCTATTGCCTCGCTTCAGTCCATGCCCTAGCCTTCACTCCTTTCCAGACCCTTCTGACATGAGTAAGCATCAGGAGAATGAGAGGAGGAGGTGAGAGGGACGAAGAACAGCTCTCTCCGTTACTTTCTCTCATCCGCTTTGACCCTCTCTGTCTATGACTTTCTCTTATCCACTTTCACCTATTGCCTCGCTTCAGTCCATGCCCTAGCCTTCACTCCTTTCCAACCCCTTCTGACATGAGCAAGCATCAGGAGAATGAGAGGAGGAGGTGAGAGGGACGAAGAACAGCTCTCTCCGCTACTTTCTCTCATCCGCTTTGACCCCTTCCCTTTCCTAGCTCCATGCGTGCCCTTTGCTAAGAGAAAAATAAGAGAGAAAAGAGGAAGAACAGAGGAGACAGGGGCTTCCGCCCTTTCATTACGTAGCTTTGGCTTGCGCTTCTTTCTTGTGAATAGAGAATGAAGAGTTCACTTCGTCCATCTTCATGCCGATTCCTTTGTCATGACTTCAAATTCTGTGTCTTCTTGACAAACGGCAGAGTGGATAGGCAGGAAGAGGAACGGGAATGAGAGAAAGACACAGGACGAGAAATACACAAGACAGATTCTTGATGGTTCCCGGCGCGAGAGGGACGGGAGGACATTGTGATAGACTGTGATAGACCCTAAAACCAGCACGGAGAACTTGTAAGAGCGTAAAACCATCTAAATCCTCATAAACTCCAAACCTTAGATCTTCCATAGTATACTGACCCCGGTAAACCATAGTTAGGAGCTAAGACCCTAGACCCTTAAACTCCTGTCGAGACCTTTGCACTGTACACGCTTCGGCCTCCCGATGTAACCGTCGTGCCAGACCTTGTCGTCGCCGTGTTGAACCCAGTCGTCGTCGTGCTAAACCGAGTCGTCGTCGTCCTTGTCGCCGTGGTGTTGTTGCAGTTTAAATACAAAGCCCAGCAGGATTGCCAAATAGACCCTAAAGGTCCATGCCACAAACCCCTAAACCCTAAACCCAAAACCCTCAACCCGAGCACCCTGAGACTTTCGGAGGCCGGGAGTTGCTCCGCAACTTCCGCCGCCGGCAAGCTCTGGGCCTCCTTCCGGGCCGGGTGAACTGCCCGGTGAGGCCCCTGGGATTGAGGGTTTTAGGGTATGCTTGAAGGCTCATGGGACTTAGTAGGTAAGGTTATAAGTAGGATATAATTAGGATAACCCCACTTAGGGGACTTATAACCCCAATTATAACCTACTTACTAAGTCCCATGATCCTCTAAGTGGGGTTTAGGTGTAGGGTTCCAGACCTGAGTCCAGTGGCAAAAAGGGTGTAGGGTTCAGGGTAGAGGGTTTAGGGTGTAGGGTTTAGGGTATAGGGTTTAGGGTGTAGGGTTCAGGGCATAGGGTTAATTTAGGGTGTAGGGTTTCAGGGTATAGGGTTTAGGGAGTAGGTTTAGGGTATAGGGTTTAGAGTGTAGGGTTTTAGGGTATAGGGTTTAGGGTGTAGGGTTTAGGGTATAGGGTTTAGGGTGTAGGGTTTAAGGGCTTCGGGTTTAGGGATTAGGGTTTGCCGGGTTTTTCGGTGGTTTGAGGATTCGTCAGTTGCAAGGAGATGGTTCAAAAAAGGGTTGGGAGAGGCTGAAGATCGCGGCGTTTATGTCTTTCCGATTGTTTTTTGGGAGTTGAAGGTGGCCGAGGCTTGTAATGTAGGAACCGGATTAAGAAACCCTGGGCCTATAACCCCAAAATAGTCGGCTTCAAAGAAGGAACCCCAGTAAAGGCCCAAAGTTTCTTAATCAGGTTCCTACATTACCAAGGTGCGCTCGCTAGGCCGATGTCCCGAAATCGAAGGCCCTTGACGCACCTGAGGGTTTGAGATTTTGCGGGTTTCGGCAAAGGGGTTTTTTGGGGAGAAGTTCTGGGTTGCCTGTTTCGGGTCGACGGAGCTCGTGATGATGGAGGTCGAGCGGATCTCAGTAGCAAAAAAACAGTGGGGGGGGGGGGGTTCGGGGTGTTTTTGCAGGCCCCAGGTTGCCAGGCGTGTTTTGCTGGCTTCGGAATTTGGTTTTGGTTTGCCCACTATCCTCGTACTTTGTTTGCTTTTGCCCACCATCAGATGCGCGGCTCGGCCAGGACGCTGGGGACAGCGACGCTGCCATCGCATCGTGCGGGGCCTGATAGTGCCGAGTCTACCCGAATGTTCGTCAGGGTTTCGGGTGTCCCCTGCCCGAACGCGTTACGACGATCCATTGGCCGGTGACAGAGAGAGCATCATTGGATTGAGGGTTTTAGGAGTTCCATAGACTTTGAATCCTCACCACCAAATCCTAAAACCCAACTCTTCGTCAAGTTCTAAACCTGCAGCCCGAGCCTTAAACCCCGAACCCCTCATAACTTCGTCATAGTTGGGTAACAGTTTACATGTTTATGGGTGCTTAAACCCAATAAGGCAGAAACTTGTACATGTTTAATCGTATCCCAACAATGAACTAGATAAACCTGCGTTGCTGACGCCTTTGGCCGTTTGGCTTAGCGGGTGCCCCTCAGACACGGAAGTCGCTGCAGGAGCGGGGAAGAAGCCCTGGTTAAGGGTTTAGGTTTTTGGGTTTTGGGGGGTTTAGGGTTTAGGGGTTTGGGGGGATTTCAGTTTTGTAAAGCAAAAGGTTTTTGGGTATAATATTGTCTCAGAATGCAAGGGCGGTAGTAGAATTCCTTGAACGCACCGCCTTAAACTCCAACTCGCACCCAAAGCCCCAACCGCAAACCCTCAGCCCTGAGCCGTCTCGTCTTCCTGCCTCGGCCGTCCCGCCCGTGCCCCGTTTGCAACAGGAGAACAGCCAGGATGACGACCCGTTTCAAGAAGAGCCGTAAGATGCACGCCCACAGGCAAAGGGGCAGGCTTAGGTGTTTAGGGGTTAGGGTTTAGGATTTCAGGGTTTGTGAAATTTTGCCTAAGGATTGAGGGGGGCTTTCTGAGTTTTGGGTTTTTGGGGCGTAGGGTTCTTGGAGGTGTTGGAAGGTTTATGGCTTGGGTTTTCAGCTTCTCGGGGTTTCAAGGCTTACTTAGAGGATCATGGGACTTAGAAAGTGTAGGATTCCTTAAAGAGGGTTCCTTTAAGGGATCTATAAGGGTTCTATAAGGGGGAGTTTAGGCTACTTAGAGGATCATGGGACTTAGTAAGTAGGTTTTTATTGGGGTTATAAGTCCCCTAAGTAGGGTTATCCCAATTACAACCTGCTTATAACCTTACTTACTGAGTCCTATGAGCCTTTAAGTAGACCCCAGAAACATCCTTTCAACCCTCTGGCAAGACCGGCGTGAACTAACATCACCCGGGACGGGAACCACAAACCCCAAGTCCTATCCCCGAAGCCCTCAACCCGTAAACTTGATAAGCACTTTACCCTAAACCCAATCTTGGCGTTCTTCTGGCTGGCTCTTAGGACTTTAACTTTTTGGGTTTCTTTATGAACCATCATAAGGAGGCTAAAAGAGTATCAGAGTCAGCCAAGCAATTATTTTCAAACTGAAAGTCGTGTAAGCTCTAATCCCTCAAAGCCCCAGAAGACTTTCACCCCGACCACTTGGGAGTTTCCGAAATTTAGGGGGTACCTTATTTTGGGATTCCTTATAGTGAAGATCCTACCACTTAGGGCACTATATTCGGGTCCCCTGTTTTCGGCAACTCCCATATCTAAACCCTAAACCCTTTTAGAACCCTTCTAGATCCCCTTAAAGGAACCCTTATGGTACCCTTTAAAGGAACCCTGTTAGGATACCCCCTAAGAAGCGCAGCGGAAAGACGCGCCAGCTCGAAGCCGAGAGCCGATAAAACAGAGGGGCTCAGCCCCTGAAGCGCCTAGAGTAAGTAGGTTCTTATTGGGGTTATAAGTCCCCTAAGTGGGGTTATCCTTATTATATCCTACTTATGACCTTACTTACTAAGGCCCTGAACTGCCTAGAGTGTCGGTTCAGGGTGCAGGGCTTAGGGTGTAGGGTTTAGGGTTTGGGTTTAGGGGTTTAGGGGTTTAGGGGTTTAGGGTTTGGGTTTAGGGGTTTAGGGGTTTAGGGGTTTAGGGGTTTAGGGTTTAGGATTTAGGACGAGCACAGTCCTAACTGGCGGAAGAGCGGCAAACTACCAGGCGTCCTTGCAAGCAAGCCTGCAGCAAAAAAAGGGTTGTAGGATTTTAGGGTTGTAGGGTTGTAAGGTTTAGGGTTTCAGGGTTTTAGGGTTTAGGGTTTAGGGGTTTGGGGTGTGCTTAAAGGCTCATGGGGCTTAGTAAGTAAGGTTAAAAGTAGGGTATATTTAGGATCACCCCAATCATAACCTCTACTTACTAAGTCCATGATGATCCTCTAAGTAGGGTTTAGCGGTTTTTCTTTGCTGCTTCCCAGCTGACCGGCAGAGTCGGGGTTGGAAATGGGGGGAGGAGTGTGCCATGGAAGGCAACCACAGTTACCATACTAGGGAAAGATGAGCCAGCCCTATAGCCCTAAACCCTAAATTTACTTGAAGGCTCATAGGACTTAGTAAGTAAGGTCATAAGTAGGATATAATTAGGATAACCCCACTTAGGGGGCTTAAAACCCCAATTGTAACCTACTTACTAAGTCCCATGGCCCTCTAAGTATAAGCCCTAACCTCCGAAGCCCGAACCAGCGAAACCCGAAAACCCATAGAGATTGCTCACCGCCATGCTAGCTCAGAGGGGAAAGGAGGGACCCTTAATGGGGACCCCTACCCCATAATGGGCTATATAATGGGTAGATAATACCTATATTAAGGGTATATACCTAGGGGTCCTTATTAGGGGTCCCTCCTTTTACGCTTGGACTAACTTAGTTGACAAAACCTGGGCTCTGGGCTTCGCGTTGCAAGTCGAAGACGTAAGGCTGTTTAAAGTCTGTCCCCCAAACAGGGTAGAGGGTTTTTATGGTTTAGGGTTTTAGGATTTCGGGGAGTTTAGACCTGGTTTAATCCGTAAACGATACGCCCCAAACCCTAAACCCTCCAGAGCTTATCCCTGAAGCCAGGAAGCGGGGCCACGGCCGTATTGGCAAGCATCGTAAGCACCCGGGCGGCTGCGGTAACTCTGGAGGCCTCCAACAGGGTTTAGGACCATCAAGTTGTTTTGGCTTTGGATGTGAGGGTGCAGGGCACAGAGCTTTACTTGCAAAGGGGACGGGCTTCTTTAGCACTCTAGCACTACCGTCTTTTGTTTAGGGTGTAGTAGGGCCTACTCCGGCCGATTAGGCAGCGGTGGAACGTGTGAGCAACAGTTGGCGCTGCAAGCCGTGTCTGCGTACAGACGTCCTGGATCACTAGACCCTAAAGACATCTAAACACCTTGCCTGGCTTGGGTGGAAGTGTACAGAACTTAACCCTATTCTCTATACTGCCAACCCTACGCTCAATTTGAAGAAAGCGACGAACAGTGCAGGCCAGCATCACCACCGCATAAACTTCGCCGGGTCCTCTTGGGGAAGAGAGCAATGAGGTCTTCTTGTCGAGGGGGGTTGGGAAGGCTTGTGGTGCAGCCGCTTTGTTGACGAGTTCGTGATTTGTGAAGCATGTGTATGTGTGTGTCCACAGCTCTCTGGTGCTTAGCAGGGAACGGGGGAAATGAGTTTGGGGACTATTATTGGGGATTATAGGGACTTATATAATTCCCAATAATTTTTGGCAAGAGGCAGGAAATTATTGGGGATGATATCGGGGCTACTATAGGGATCCATTTCCCCCATTCCCTACTGAGGGTTAAATTTAACAGATTTGGGCTTTAATCGTAAACCCTAAACCCCAAGCCCTAAACCGTTTCAGAAATTAAATGCTGACTGCCCCGAGATGCCTCGGCAGTTGTAGGGTTGAGCCTTTTGGGTTCTCCTGTGCGCCAAAAAGGGGTTAAGGGTTTGGGGTTTGCAAAAGGGTTTAGGGTTTAGGTTTTTTTTTGTTTAGGGTTTAGGGTTTAGAAGTGTTCGCTGGCACACAATCCAAGCCCATGCTGAAAAAGGGTTTTTTGGGGTGTGGGGCTTACACACTCCCAGAATTCAAGGCAACTTGCCCACTGCCTTCCCAAAGTCGTGCCTGGATCCCTGACTCCGAGAAAGCCCAAAGAATCGATAACCACTATCTTCGCATTCCACCCCACTTCGGTGCCCATGTGGGGTTTCCGAAAATTAGGGGTGCCTTATTTTGGGGTCCTTATAATAAGGATCCTACTTTTTTGGAGTACCATATCAGGGATTATTAGGGTCGCCTATTTTCGGAAACTCCCATGTGAAAGAAGACCGAATCTCCAGTGTTGAGATTTGGTTGGTGCTCCTGCAGCTATAGAATCTCAGCCACTGAGGACAAGTACCACCCGGGCTACTTCGGCAAGGTAGGCATGCGCAACTTCCACTTGATCAAGCACGGCAAGGCCAGGAACCCGAAGTTGATACTCCTGTATAGGTTTAGGGGTTTAGGGTTTAGGGTTAGGGTGTTTAGGGGTTAGGGGTTTGACGTTTCGAATGCCTGGGAGAGAGAGAGAGAGAGAGAGAGAGAGAGAGAGAGAGAGAGAGAGAGAGAGAGAGAGAGAGAGAGAGAGAGAGAGAGAGAGAGAGAGGGGAGAGAGAGAGAGAGAGGGCAGGGGTTTAGGGGTTTGGGCTTGATTGAGGGGTTGAGGGGTTCAGGGTTGAAGGTTTATGCAACAAGGGTTTAGGAGTTTAGGGGTAGAGGGGTTTGAGGGTTCAGGGGTTGAGGGTTTAGGGGCTCTGAGTTGAGACGAACTCCTCAAAACGCGAGTCGTTCCATAGTTTCGAGGCCAGGAGAGGCGCAAGCCCCACGTTTTCGCTTTGGTGTTCTTGATCCGTTTAGCAGGTTGTGGTTTAGGGTTTAGGGTTTAAGGGTTTAGGGTTTAGGGTTTAGGGGTTTAGGGTTTAGGGTTTAGGGGTTTCTGGTTTAGGGTTTAGGGTAATGAGCACAACCTCCATCTCAATACCGTGCCTGCACCTGCATATTCGTGATCGAATGCCAGGTAATTCCAATCATCAACGTCGAGCGCTTGTGGTCCCTGGTCTCCGAGCAGACTCGTACCTACTACAAGGCAACTGCTTGCCTTGCAGGTAGCAGCAGTAGCCGCTAGGATTTGCGTGCTTGGTAGCATGATCACATTGAGAGCAATGTGGGTCAAGTTGCGTCCTCAACTAGTTGCAAGGTTCAGCCATAGATCCTGAAAGGCAACCCTGAACCCTCAATCGTAAGCACTATCACCACTGTTCAGGAGAACACGGGTAAGGCCCCCGTCATCGACGTGATGAAGGCAGGCTACATGAAGGCCGCGGAAGGGCCTTTTGCCAGAATCCCCCAAAGCTCGGAGCGCGCAGTAGTATTCCTTCATACGTGGATCTTTGAGTCTCTAGATGGTCGAGAGCATGAGCCACAACAGTACTTCCGAGGCCTGACAGTAACCTGCAGTCTCGTCCCCTAAGGCTTCAAGCCAGGAACCCTCATCTCCCTATCCCTCCTTTGTGTGATCACTATACCCTACACCCTAATTGCCTTGCCTGCTTTGGGCGAGCGTGAGCGATGAAACTTGCCCTTGGATCCTGAGCCGCTACAAAGCACCGACAGCGAGGCCTTAAAATCCTATGAGCCAAAGCCCTAAACCCCAAGCCCAAAACCCTAGACCCTGGCAAAAAACCCTGAACCCTAAACCCCAAACCCTAAACCCGGAACCCTAAACTCCAAATCCTAAAGGAAAAGGGTCGTTCAAAAAATAAATTGAACCCCAAACCCTAAAAGAATGGAAAACCCGGAACCCTAAACCCTAAAGCCTGAACCCCGAACCCTAAATCCTAAGCACTGAACCCCGAACCCTAAATCCTAAACCCTGAACCCCGAACCCTAAAAGAATGGAACGAACAACCCTCAACCCTGAACCCCGAACCGTAAATCCTAAACCCTAAACCCCGAACCCTAAATCCTAAACCCTGAACCCCGAACCCTTCAAGAATAGAACGGAACGCTGGGAGGTGTGTGGCAAGGGCCAGCTCCCCGAGCAGCCTCTCATCGTCAAGGCTCCGGGATTTCGTGTTTCAGGCCCTGTTGGGGGTCTTATCTAGGTCCCTAAGCTTCCCTTAAAGGGTTATCATAAGGGTATTAGAAGGGTACCTTTAAAGGGCTCTACAAGGGCTTAGAGTTTCAGGCCTTTTGGGGTCTTATCTAGATCCTTAATATAGGGCCTTAATAATTACCTACACTATCTTGGGGGTTCCTCAATTATAATTATAATATAATGAGCACCAAAACCTGATTTTAATTATTAAGGCCCCTACATTAGGCTCCCTTTTAGGGTTCCTATAAGGGAACTAGAAGGGTACCTTTTAAGGGCTTTATAAGGGTGTCCATATACTAAGGATCCTTGTAATTAGGGTACCATAGTAGGGTCCCTATTTTTTTTGGAAACTCCCAGGTGTCACTTGGGGAAAGTCTTACAATTTGATGGGGGAGGGTGGGGACCCTTGCAGAGAGCCTTGAACCTGTATTGGGGAGGAATGCTTAGTATGGCCCGGCCAAGGCGCGATACTTCACCAAGGAGGCCGAGACCAAGATCAAGGAGGCCACGACGGCGCATGTTCCGTAAACCCTAAAGCCCTAAACCCTGAACCCTAAAGCCCTAAAGCCTAAACTCTAAACCCTAAAGCCCTAAACCCTAAAGCCCTAAACCCTAAAGCCCTAAACCCTAAAGCCTTAAACCCTAAGCCCTAACCCTAAACCAATGTTGAACTATCAGGGGCTTCTGGCCTTGGCGTGGAGCCTTGGGCCCTGAACCTTGAATCCTGAGCCTGAAATCTTAAGCCCTAGATCCTGAACCGGAGACCCTAAACATCCCTAAACCTTGATAGAACCCTTAATGGAACCCTGAAAGGAACCCTAAAACGAACCCTTAACAGGACCTGTGAACCCTTAACCCTGGACCCTAAAGTTTGAGCTCGCTTTTCGAAGATAGTGCCACAGAAAGCAGCAGATTTTTGGCGCTCTACCAAAGGCCGGCGGCGTCTGCGTCCTGTGCGCCTGAGGCTTCCGAAAGCTGACTCTGACACCAGCCGAGGGCAAAAGAGGAGTCGAGCTGCCCATGTGAAGCTTGGGCAATTTCCTTTGCTCACGCTAAGAGTCGTGACGGTCATGGTCGCTGTCATCGTCATAGGAATAGCGATGGCAACGGTAATAGTGATGGCTATAGTGATAGAAATCATCAAAAACTGTAATGGTCATTGAACTCCGAAATCCTCACGCAACTCCGAATGTGGTGTCGCCCTCATGAGATCTTAAGCCGAGATGTCTGGCTTAGGGCCTAGAGGGCTGCAACAACATCTTACAGAAGGTGGAAAAATAGTCGTATGCAAGTGGCCGAACTTCACACTTCCCACGTCCCGTCCCAAACTAACCCTCAAATCCCAGCAATCCACGTAACATCCCTACCGCCACAACTCCAATGCGCGCACGAAGCCGCAGTGCGGAAATCTAGCAACCCTGAAAACCTGTACAGATGAGGTGCATAACCCCAACCTTTAGACCCCGCCTGGTATTGCCGAGTGTGAGTGTCAAAAAACCCTAAAGGTACAGAGGTCTTACGACCCAAACCCCAAACCCTAAACCCTAAAAAGAAAAACAAAAAGCCCCAAACCCAAAACCAAAAAAGCCCTATAAAGCAAACGGAAGCCCTAAAAAGGCAAAGAAAAGCTTCAAAAAGCAAACAGAAGCCCTAAAAAGCAAACAGAAGCCCTAAAAAACAAACAAAAGCCCTAAAGCCCCCAAGGTGCAGAGGTCTTACTCAGCCAGCCTTCCTTTGGCTACCGGTCGGCGACTCCCGAGGCGTACTTCTGCTCGGGCCTGGGGTTCAGGGCTAAGGACTCAGGGTTTAGGGTTTAATTAGGGTTCAGGGTGGTAGAGTTTAGGGTTTAGGGCTTAGGGCTTAGAGTTTAGGGTTTAGGGTTTAGGGTTAGAGAGAGAGTTTAGGGTTTAGGGCTTAGGGCTTAGAGTTTAGGGTTCAGGGCCAGATTAGGGTTAAGGAGACCATCTGCAGAGAAGGGATAAACAGGGTTTAAGGTTCCGTGGTTCAGGGTTTAGTCGGTCTTTGGGGTTTGTGGCGCATCCCCACCCCCGTTTTAATATGCTTTCCAACTGAACCCGGCAGTGACGTGAGGGCACTGTTTGGGTTGCCTGTCGTCTATGCAAAAGCCCGCTTTCAGAGGATCCCTAAACCCACAAACCAAAAACCCAAAAATTTTTGTCAGTGAAAGCCCGGCCTGGGCTGTCTGCCGTGGTGTCATGTCCAAAACTCCGGAGAGCCCCAAACAAAGATACGAACTCTGAAATGTTGTGTGGAAATCAGGGTCTGGGCAGTTTTTGTTCGTTCGCTTGAACATGGGTAAGGGCTTGCCTGCCGAAGTTTCACGTGTAATGGGCAGCTCGGCTTAACCAAACACGTCGCTTGTGAAATGATCACTATGCTGCTCTATCCTGAAGCCTGAAGCATGATTTGGTCACACCGTGGGCTTGGGGGGGCGCTTTGGTCGGCATCTCAAGTTGATTTTGCATGGATGCGATATTCTGAGATGTGTGCTTCGGTGTTTTGTCCTCAACTCTCCAAGGGCATGCATCAGAGCGTTTGGATTGCCGAAGGTGCCAAGTCACAAACCTTATCTCACGTTTCCGAAATGAACATATCCTTACAACCCATAACTGATGAAGCCTAGCACCTCTTCATTGAGATGTACACGGGTACCTGATACCATCATTCTGGGCTGCCCGCATAACAGCTCGCGACTTGGGTTGGAGTGTGGAGGTTTGTTTCTATGTTTGTTGTATCATTGGCCACTCCTACTCAAAAACATAGGTTTCACTGAGAGCCGATGATGCACCAGGAACTTCGCTTGGCATGTCCGAGTGTGAGTGCCGAAGAGCCTGAACCCTAACCGCTCTGCCGCAAAACCCAGAGACTCGGGCTGAAGCGTGATGTGCTTAATGGTTTGTACATAGGAACTGTTTTGGGTTTATCAACATGTAGACCGGAGGGATCTGCGTACGAACAGTATGTCAGTCCACAGGGCTTCTACAGTGAGCTTTGCACCTGGAAGCTGTGTTGTCTCTCCATGCTCCCCTTCTATCGGACGCGCGAGGAGGCCACCGCCGAGAGTTGCTCGGAAAACGAAGAGTTTCGATGGTTTCAGTTAGACCGTGCAGGAGACACTACTAGCCGTTACTAGTCGGAACTCAGACCTCAGACGACACCAAGTCCGGTGCGCAGAAGCTTGAATCCTTGAGGCAAGCGTTCGGGGATGGGGTCTTGATTCTTCTGGCGTTCTGCAGGCCTGCATGCCGTTGCAAGGCCGGGTGCCCTTGCAAACCCACAACCCTCGAAAGTTGTAAAATTCTTATGCAAGACCGAACCCCTTAAGAAACGCCTTTGCCTATAACGATTTCAAAAACCTGGTATCTGGAGCTCGGGCACTGACGGAAACCTTCAAATCTAGACCCAGAGTCCTAAAAGCCTACCGTCCTGCAAAGTCTAGTAACATAGGGGGTCTGAAGAAGGGTAATAGTAGGCCTATCTAGAAGCGCCGAAATAGCAGTTTCGATACTAGAGGACGCGGAGAAGCTTGTTGAGTTGATATCCTACCAAGACCATCTTCTCTTCGTGTTGAGATCACGACCTCGTTTACGACAGTTAGTCGGACCGTTAGTCCTGCCAGTCCTACTCCTCCTGCTACTGCCGCTGCTATTCCTGTACTGCTGTTTCGACGACGAATACTAGTGCTACGACTACCTCTGCTACTCCTCCCACCACCATTGCGCTCTACTGTTACCACCACCACGAAGACGACCACTGCCACTGCGGCCGCTGCTGCTGCTGCTGCTGCTGCTGCCAACGCCGAGGCAGTACCCGCAGGCAGGTGCGGGAGCTCGAAGCAAGGGCTGCCACCCTCCAGGCCATCGCAGCGGGCAGGGCAAGATCTGCCTGAAGCGCTTTCGTGGGTGTTACAGGGCTTACCTTTGGTTAGTAGGGAATGGAAGAATGGTAGTAATAGTAGTTATGATTGTACCCCATTCCTCCATTCCCTACAACCAAGGTAAGTCGTGGGTGTTACAGGGCAAGCTAGCAATGCAAAATAAACCTTTTTCAACGCCTAATGAGTCCTGGCCCTAAACCCTACACCTTAAACCCTAAAATTGTCCGATTGCGAGCGCCGAAATCCTAAAATTCTTATCCTCTAAACCTTACAGCCTAAGCCTTCCAACTCTGAATCTTAAACTTGTTGTCCGAGCCCCTGGCCCCCTTTACCTCAAAATGCAACTCAACCTACTCAACCCTAAGCTTCCTAAACCCCCCTCGCAGGCAGACAGCCAGGGAACTTGAAGCCCTCAAACCAGGAACCAAAGTGCTACGGTTGATGATATAAATCCTACATTACCCATGTCAGGAATATGCCATTATTCCCATAGTTTAGGGTCCTTAAGGTACCGCAGGATTTATATCACCAACAGTAGGAACCCCAGTCGAGCCCGCTCAGCGCGTACTTGAAGTTAAAGACTCTATAAGACCTTTGGTAAATACCAGTTTTGAAGCCCGAATTCCTTCAACGTCGCCCACATCCTTGTTAGAAATTCACCAGTGTCACCCCAAACCTCAGGCCCCAAAGCCCAAGCCCAACCCTGGCCCTAAGCTCCAAGCAGAAGCCGGCCCAAATCACCCGAGGATCTTGCACAAGACACAGAAGAAAGGTCCCCAAATCACCCTAAGTCCAACTCACCCAAAAGATGATCCCTCCAAATCCTAAAGCTTCTGCATTTCATCCCTTTAACCTTCTGAAACCCGATACAACCTCATGAGAGAATAGAAGACCTCAATTCAGCCCAAGCCCGCATCCCTGCGAACCCTTATAGCAACCCTTTACAGAACGCTTAGTAAACCCCTGCAAAGGAACAGAAGCCTTAAACCCAATCCCTAAGCCCTTAAACCCCTAAACCATTAAACCCCCAAAGCCCTCAAAACCCAAAAAACCCGAAACCCTATACCCCTAAACCCCTGAACCCCTAAACCCCAAACCCCTAAACCCTAAACCCTAAAACCATCAAACCCCTAAACCCTAAACCCCTGAACCCCGATTATGCCCCTTATAGTAATCCTTACAGATCCCTGCAAAACGGACCCTTTTCGGCCTCTCAGTCCCACCTGGCGGAGCTCGCGTCGGCGCTCGCCGCCCAGAAGAGTCGCTCGCAGGAGCTTGGGAGCTTCTCTGGCGTTTGACGTGCTTAGGGCTTTAGGGTTTTAGGGTTTTGGCGTTTTAGGGTGTAGGGTTTTAGGGGTTTTAAGGTCTAGGGTTTTAGGGAAACGGTTTAGGGTTTTAAGGTTTTAGGGTCTTTTAAGGAAACGGTTTAGGGTTTTAGGGTTTTAGGGTTTTAGGGTTGGTACCCGGCAGTCGCAATAGGCCTGGATGCAAAAGGGTTTTAGGGTTTAGGGTTTTAAAGAAACGGTTTTGGGTTTTGGGGTTTTAGGGTTTAGGGTTTTAGGGGGTTTAGGGTCTAGGGGTTTAGGAAACGGTTTAGGGCTTTAAGGTTTTAGGGTTTAGGGTTTTGGGGTTTATTTAGGGTTTGAGATTTAGGGTTTATTTAGAGTTTCGGATCAGGATTTAAGGGCTTTCTGGGACCGGGCTGCTGGACAACGAGGCCTGCTGCAAAACAAAGGGCTTTCTGGGTTTCGGGTTCGGGTTACAAACTCTCTTTTCAAGAGGCAAACTGTGTAAGTGAGGGCTTTGAACGTAGGGTTGTGTGCATGAATTTAGTTACTTTTGCACCTGGTTGGTTTAGGATAGGGTTTAGAGTTTATAGGTGTGAAGGTTTCTGATTTTTTCATGTGTTTTGTGAGGGTTTATGGGTTTTGAATGTAGGGGTTGGTTGTTTGGGGGTTCCTAATTTCTGGGATGCGGGATTTAACGCATCCTTCTTCTTTGCACAATCTTCTGCTAAGGTTTCAATTCGTAGGCCCTTGGCGCCCGTCAACTTAAGCTCCTACTGAGAGGATCATGGGACTTAGTAAGTGTAGGATTCCTTAAAGGGTTCCTTTAAGGGATCTAGAAGGGTTCTGTAAGGGGGAGTTTAGGGTACTTAGAGGATCATGGGACTTAGAAAGTGGGTAACAATGTCCTCTAAGTGGCGTTATCCGAATTATAACCTGCATATAACCTTACTAAGTCCCATGACCCTTTAAGTAGTCCCTACAGATGCAAGCTTGGTGATGCAGGGACTTAAGGTTGAGTCCAAAAGCCCTGCTAAATTAGGCACTTGGAGCCTCATGACTTGCAGGAATATGCACCCCAAAAGCAGGATTATACATCCTTCAATTGGGTTATCACCAGCCCAAAAGCTAATCCCTGCAGAGTTCAGCTGTCCTGCCCCGCGGTTCCAGATGAAAGACACCGTATAGAGAGGACTTTTAGTCAAGCGGGCCTAGGGCTAATATAGGGGTCGAGCAGTTGGTACTACGACCCTTTGAATTTTGGATGAGGGGTTCTGTAAGCTCTAAACCCCCAAACAACCTTAAACCCCGAGACCCACATCCCGACCGTGAGCCCGTCTGGAAGCTTCCATCATCGACGAACCCACCCGCATAGGGCCCTAAGTCCACAGTCGCCTCTGGAACCAAAACTCCGACCCCTTCCCTAAACCCTAAATGCTTTATACTAAAGCCTAGCCCATCCGAGAACCAATAGTAGTGGTGAAAGTGCCCAATTCGCATGGCGGTGACAAAGCCCGCAATGGCTTGACTTAAACCTTCACATCCTTTCGCCCCCTAAGCCCTAAACTCCACGCCCCAAAAACCGTACCATCACCAGGAGGTCGAACAGCGGGTGCAAACCCTCCAGGAGGACATGACAAAGGCCGCCAGGGCCCCACCAATACGTTTGGATTTGGGCGGCTGGGGCGCAGGGGTCCAAGGTTTAGGCGTAAAGGATGCTTCTAGTTCACAAACCCTTCTCCCTCATATAAATTATTATACATAGGGATCACATCATGAGGGCCTGGAAGGAGTGTTTAAATTTCTTCCGGTAGCGATTCCTGTAGCCCAGCAAGCCGGGTGGGTGGGTGGGGGGTTTGGCAGTCCAGAAATCCAGCTCTGTAAGCTTTGGGATGAAGCTAGGGGTTCGAATAGTTACAGGTAGTATTCTCTTTTTGCTGCTGTGAAATAAAGCTGAAAGCATAGCGACTTGTTAACGACTCTATATCATGGTCTGTGGCAGGGAGGTCTCGGATTCGGGAGTAGCATGGCCGTAACACGGAGCCCTAAACAATAATATTGGCAATTAACAGGCTAGAGTAGATATTGAACAAATTAGGGTACATGTGTTTCATGTCGGTTTAGGGTTGAGGGTTTAGGGTTTTTTGTTTGCTTCGTTGCCGGCTGCTGAGGTGGACCATCACGCATCCCTGTCCCGATCGCTCGTCGAAGCCAAGATGCGCGAGAGGGAGCTGCCCCCTGACCTTTGCTTAGGGTACTTAGAAATAATTTCTAATTTTTGGTTATTAGAATCCCTAAGAAACAGGCTAAAATTAGATTTTGTGCTAGGGTTCTAAGTTCAGTATAGTTCAAGAGGGTGCTTGATTGCTGGTAGCTCTGCAGACTTCCTTGACTTCTCTTGACTTCTTCGTGCCAAGAAGCTGATTTGTTGTGACTCTCCCCAGAGATTCTCAAGCAGTTTTCGTGGTAGATTTCGACCAGACTTCGTTGGCATGTGTCGGTCGAACACCGGCGAAATACCGCAAGCCTATGGGGAAAGCAATGCACCAATAAGGCCGCTGCCGAAACCATCCTTTGGGATCCTGGTACTTCAGGGCCTTAAGGGCTCAATGGACTTGGTAACGCTGAGTAAAGAAGTACCCACCCTGCCTGGGGATATCCTAAGGCAAGCTCCCAAAATCCAAAACCCAAAACCAAAAGCCTCACTTTCTACTTGCAGGCCAGCTTTAGCATACTTCCCAAGTTCCCACACAGTTCCTTTCTGACAACAAACTCCCAACACCCATCCCGGAACCAACGCTCTGAACAAACTACATGCACAAGCCCCAAGCTGGAGGTTACATGAGGCCGTCCGTCTTCAAGCGGTCCTCCAGGACGCGTTTCGGCTTCCCTTCGGCTCAGGTGTTAGGGTTCAAGTTCAACATGGGGGTCGGAAAGATTGGTGATGGCATCACCGTATGATGGTTATGTTTGTAGTGTACTATGCGCTAAACCCAGTGTCCCTGGATAAGGGTCTTTGGCACGTTTCTGTGCCGTAGAATTTCGCATGCCCCCTGCGAGAATCCTACGAAGAAGTCCTAAATCCAAGACGGCTTGAGGCTGTAATCTAGCGGCCTGAAGGATGAATGATGCTATTCTTATTCAAACGTTTAAGGCCCGTATATTAGCCCCTAAAACATAGAATCTGAACACCAGCCGAAGAATTTTAAACTGCAGTTTAATCTGGCTTTTGGGGAGTTCAAAGAAGTCGTGGCATCACTCATGCAGTTCTCCAAAACCAGATTAGAGCGAGCTCATCTGAGAGTTTCCAAAAATAAGGGGTGCCTTAGTTTGAGGTCCTTGTAATAAGGATCCTACTATTTAGGCTGCTATATTGGGGTCCCCTATTTTCGGAAACTCCCATATCTAAACCCTAAACCCTAAACCCTTGTAGAACCCTTATAGATCCCCTTAAAGGAACCCTTATGGTACCCTTTACAGGAACCCTATTAGGCCACCCCTAGTTTCGTAAACTCCCAGTCTTCGGTATGACACATACGACCAGGCTGCTCCTTCCACAGCTCTGCACAAAAGCCTTTGAACTCTGGGAGTGGGAACCCCTACTTAAATTGGGGGTGTTCTCTACCATTTTACTATGGGATTTGCGCTACCCACCCTGGGCCCTCAGTTACCGCTCCGTTACAGCTCCGTTACAGCTTCCGTTACAGCTCCGTTGCAGGTCCGTTGCAGGTCCGTTACAGCTCAGTTGCAGGTCCGTTACAGCTCCGCTACAGCTTCTGCTACAGCTCCGTTGCAGCTCCGTTACAGCTTCCGTTACAGCTCCGTTGCAGGTCCGTTACAGCCCCGCTACAGCTTCTGCTACAGCTCCGTCATAGCTTCCATTGCAGCTCCGCTGCAGCTCCGTTGCAGGTCCGTTGCAGCTCCGTTGCAGGTCCGTTACAGCTCCGTTACAGCATTCTGCTACAGCTCCGTTACAGCTCCGTTGCAGGTCCGCTACAGCTCCGCGACAAATCCGTTACAGCTCCACTACGTTCCGTTACAGTTTCTGTTGTAAGCCCCGTTGCCGGCACGTTTCTGTCATAGTAGAGGCCTACAAATGATGGTAGAGAACACCCCCAATACTTAAAGGCTCATTGGACTTAGTAAGTAAGGTTATAAGTAGGTTATAATTCGGATAACGCCACTTAGAGGATTTATAACCCCAATTATAACCCACTTACTAAGTCCCATGATCTTCTAAGTAAGGTCAACCTTCAGCAAGAAGGCCATGCCGCGGCTTTTGGCTCAAACTGCTACTTGTAGTTTTTGGTTGGTGCCACGGCTCATTGTCCATGGTGCATGCCACAATTTGCATTTGCATCGTCTAAAGAGTTTCCTAAGCGTGCCAATTCCCGGCACCATGGAGGGCGAGAAGGGCGAGAAGGGTGAGAAGGGCGCCGGCAAGGGCTATGGCAAGGGCTACTGGGGAGGCCATGCCTTCGGGCTTCAAGGTTTTTGCAACTAAGTCCGAGAGGAAGCCCTCACCGAAACGTGCTGTTCTATGCCAGAATGAACCATCGGACAAGTCCTAAGCCCATTACCATAGTAAGCCATAGTAAACTATCTGCTAGTCGGTCTACAACACCTAAACCCAATATTGGATCACAGGCTGCAGGAAACCTGGCCAAGGATGCTTCTGCTAGTTCCGGTGTCCAGCATGAAAATGATTGTAAAGCTGTAGTAAGTTCGTAGTAGCTTATAACATCAGAGCAGCGTAGAAACATTGTGGCATCTCAGCTACGTTGCACCAAGCAAGTGCCGCGCAGGTTGGGGCTACCCCCCGATGATGATGCCCTGGTTCGGCAAGGGCAAGGGAAAGGGACTGCGAGGCTCACGGGAGCACAGGGTAATGTAAGAACTGGCCTATATTAGGGTTCTTTTCAAGGGGTCGATAAGGGTTACTACAAGGGACCTACAAGGGTACCATAGTAATGTAGGAACCTGATTAAGGAACCTTTTGCCTTTGTTAGGCTTTTTGTATGAATCCTACTATTTTGGGGTTATAGGCCAACGGTTTCTTCATCAGGTTCCTACATTATTCACTCCTTCACATGGGGTCATTGTCCTGGGCCTGGCACCGAAACCTTAGGCCCTACACCCCATCCCCTACAGAGCCCCGTGGCGAAGACTAAACCCAAATGTTATCCCTTAAACCCTAGCCGGCACTTGGATGCCTACCCAAGTTGGAGTTTCAGAGAGTTGGGGTCCATTTTAAGATCCTACTGGTTTAGAGTTTATTGCTGGGCCCCTTATCTTGAAATTCCCATGCAACACGATTTTCAACCCAAAACCCCCAACACCCAAAGCCCAACACCATGATAAAGCCACCAGAATCGTGGAGAAATCCAAAACTCTTCTTAACCATAAGGCACCTCAAGTTTCAAGAGGCACAAACCGTAAACCCCAAACCCTAAACAATCCACGTCTCGCCTGTATTGTCCGAGTGGGCGCCGAAGCCCCCCATAGTAAACGATAAACCCCAGAGCCTAAACCCCCGAAGCCCTACATTTCGACTAAAACCGAAACTCCTAAACCCCTAGACCCCTAACCCCACATAGTTGACCCTGGCCTTCGTTCTTGACAGGCTTCGCCAATGAGAAGAAGCTTGGCATACAGTCTTCCGGGTTTCTTAATGGGAGTTTAGGGTGGTTTAGGGCTCCGTTTGTAGGAGTCCTTATGCCAAGGATAACACGTATAATGCTATTAAGAGTCTATACTAGAGGTCTAGTTCTTTACTCTCTAAGTCCATATAACCAGGATAATACTGATAAGGGTCTACGATACAGGTCTACTTCTTTAGTTCCTGCAATTCCCACGTTCTTCTGAGCGATGTCTGTTGTAGGTTTGGGGGTGTAGGCTTGAGGGTCTACTGTACTCCTGAACCCTTCACCCTAAGCCCAAGCCTTACGAAGTACTGCAGTTTCCAGCGCCGTTTTCATAGAGTCGCAACCCTACGTGATTCGGCCGCAGGTGCGTTTTTCGATCCGTGTAGTTGCGCTGAACCGAAACCTTATTATATACCCATTATGTAGCCCATTATAGGGTAGGGGGCCCCATTAAGGGTCCCTCCTTTTCCCCTTTGAAACCTGAGCCCTGGGGAGTGTGGTATCAGTCTTCCCAGAAGAGCTTTGGTATTGGCCATGCAGGCGGTCCACCGGAATAGTCCCAGAGACTCCAATATCCCTTAGTTAAGGAATATTCCTTAAATTATGGTAGGATCCCTAATATGATTTAAGGTATATTCCTTACTTAAGGGATATTGGAGTCTCTAGAGTCTAGGGGCCTTAATAACTACCTATAATATGTTGCGGGTTTCTTATAGTTATAGTCGTATAGTAAACCCCAAAACCCTAGTCTAATCTTTAAGGCATCTATACTAAATCCTGACAACAGCCCTTATAGTAAGCCGTATAGAGCCCTTTAAAGGAACCCTCTTCTAATCTTTCAGGCCTCTATGTTAAGTCCACAGGCCGCCAGGCACAGACACTCCCCAGCACTGACGGGCTCTGGGTTTGCGATCAGCTCTGGAGGGACGGTTTAGGGCTTAGAGTTTAGGGTTTGGGGAGCTTTTTTTTCTGGCTGATGCCTTTGTCCCCAATGGCCTCGAAACCCTAGACCAAGTTGGATGCTTCAGGAAGGTGTGGATCGGGGGCCTGCCGGAAGGAGAGCGGGATGTGGAGAAGAACAAGACGCTGGGCTTCCTTTGGGCTACCTTAGAGGCCTTAATAATTGCCTTAATGCTATATTAAGGTTCCTTATTACAATGAAAGTGTCATGGGCTCCAAAACCCAATTATAGTTATTATTAAAGGACCCCATACTACCGGGCGGATTTTTCTTCACAGAAAAATTCGGGCTTCGGCGGCCGGGTCGGTTGCTGGACTAATGACTCATGTCGCGTTTCGCAGGGCCGAGGGGTGCAGGTCTCTGATTCAGGGCAGATGCCCCGAGAGACTCCTAAGGGTTCCTTAAAGGTATCCTTAAAGGGATCTATAGGGTTTAGGGTTTAGGGGAGTCTCATACCTATTAATTGAGGAATATACCTTGAAATGGTAGGATCTCTCATATTATTTAAGGAGTATTCCTTCATTAAGGGATATCGGAGTCTCTGGGCCCTTGGGGCCTTGGGGTGATTGAGCGGGACAGCCGAGGAAGCTCAAGGAGCACATGGCACAGGCAGGGCAGGTTGGTAAGGACGTCCCCAAACATGTGGGAGTTTCCGAAAATAGGGGGTACCTTATCTTGGGCTCCTTAAGGATCCTACAATTCAGGGTACTATATTAAGGTCCCCTATTTTCGGAAACTCCCGTGTAGTCCCTGTATAACCAAAGTATAATGGTATCTCCGTATAACCCTTATTGTGGTAGCGTACAGGAGGGGTTTGCGAGTGAGTTTTGCTGATGTGTGTACTGAGCGGAGTTTAGGCCGCGCCACATGTTCGGAGACTTGGTTGAAAGACCTTCGCCAGTGAGCTACCCTAATGCTAAACCCTCACCGTCCCGATCGAGCTGAGCATTTGTCGGCAAGCCAACATCTGCTAACGAAGCAGCACAGAGCCAGGCCGGCGAGTGCATCTTCGCTGAGATCAACCGCAACGGTGTGGGCGGAGCAGCATTCAAGAACCCCGAGGACTTCTTCTGGGCATAATATAGGGCCTCAACCCTATTCTAATTGTTAAGAGCCCTATATTACGAGTCTTATGCGTGAAGCTTTTGGAAAAGGGCTTTGGGCTCAATATGAGGGTGTTTGGCTGAGGGGATCCTTTTTTTTGGCGCTCCAAATAGACACCACAAGATTTCCAAAAAGTCTGCAACTCTCGCGCAATCTGCAACAGGGCGCAGGAGGTAGAGTACTGGTAGCCCGAGTTGGAAAATTGGACTCCGCAGCTGCAGGATGTGCAGAAGGCGGTGGCCATGCTCAACGGCAGTGCCGATGCTGCAGTTCATGAGAAATGAACCTGAACTCGAGTTTGCTTCTCGATCCCCCAAGCAGAGCCAGTGACCCAAAGCCAGACTAGTCGCAGGGGTTTCCAAAGGATTTGACAGAATGTGCACATCTGCTGTCAGACAAGATTTGGGTACTGTTTTGTCAACTCTCCATCTACGAACACCGTGAACACACTGTCGGTGCTGATCTCTTTCCGCGAGCAGGGCTTGCGATGGACGAAATGTTAGCAGGGTCCAAGTGATCGAACGCTGCACTCTCTCTTAACATTGGATGCTGGCACGGTGGCTCATGGCTTCGCAACGTGCCTGTATAGGCCTGCAGGTTAGCTTTTTCACCTCAATCGGGCATGCAGGGTTGGACCAAAGTGTATCTTCGAGAACGTAGTGGTGTTAGAGACAGTTTTTGATGGTAATTATCAGGTACGGCAGAGCCGCGAAACTGAATTGAAGCTTCAAGACGCCCGTTCGACCACTCTACGCCCTACACCTGAAGCAAATCCTCAACTACAAATCCCAAACCCCTTACACCTTGACTCTTGGGTCTTCAGTTCTTCCTAAAGCCATAGCTCCTGCAGCGGCCCATCCTTAAACTCCTGAGCCCCACATCCAGATTAAATCCTGAACCCTTCCTGGCCAAAAAGGCTCCTTCGAAGGCCACAGCATCCAGGCCAGTCTTTGAGTGAAGCTCAAGGTCTTTCTTGGCGAGGGCCTCATACGGTTTTGCAAGGAGGTTCTGGGCCCTTCGGTGGTACCTGCTTTCCATTGTTGTTTTGGTTCCCCTAAGAAAATTTGAGGAATGAGAAGGTAGAATTATTATCAAGATGCTGGGCCCCTCGGCTCATAAGCATTTCGAGAAAGCATTAGGGGTTGGTTGTGTGCAGGGTTTTACGGTTTAAAGTCTGAAGTGAAACGGTGGCCGACTAAATACCAATACTATGCATTAGGGCTTCTTCATATTAATGATGTTTCAATGTACCCGGAGAGCTCTTCTCTGATGAGTCATAAGTTATGACACCCCCCACATGAGCGTCGAACTCGAAACCCGGTTTGTCCCACTGAGTGCAGGTGGATGTCTGGCAGCGCAAGGCAGACACGCCCGAAGCATGAGAGGCCCAGGCAGACTGGTGAGACTCTGGAATCACAGTCGAGGTTGAGGGTTCCAATACGTCTTCTTTCAAGGGTTCCTGTAAGGGTTCCATATAACGGTTAGGGAACATTTGCTCGCTACAGGATTTTTGGGGTCTCTGGCTATACCATATGTTTGTACGAGGCCAGGCGGGGAGCTTTCTGGCGAGGTTTTGCTGTGAAACCTGAAACGCCTGAACCCTAAACCCTAAACCCTAAACCGTTTGCTCGGCTCCAGAAACCGGCTCCCCTCCAGCAAGTGCCTTGAACTCTGCGAGCCGCACCGTGCGGAGGCGAAAAGAAGGTTGCGCCCCATGCGTTGTTACCAAGACTTCTTCTGGGTCCGCTAAGCTTGGGGTCACTTGTTCAGATCCTCAAGAGACTACGTCACTCTTGGATGAAAAAGACTCTGACAGGAATCCCCAGAGTCTTGTCTGTATGATTCCTACTCTGCCCGGATGGTTTCTGTCATCACAGACAATTTTTTGATGAGCTTTGTTGTCTTGATTGCACGATGTTATTGGCCACTGTTGCGCATCTTACTCTGGCGTTACTGCCTGGAGTTTGCTGAGTCTAGGTTCTCTAAACTCTAAAGCTCGATCGGGCTTTGTCCAGTGAGTTCAGGTTTTCGAGCTGAGGAGCATAGACAAAATGGCCCTCATAGCCTCGTAGTCTTAGTGCTTGTCTGAGGTTTTCGTACATTTTGTAGAGCCTGAACAAGGGCTCGTATGAGAGTCTTGCCGGGGGGGCATAAAACAGTCTGCGAATGGTGGTATGTTCCTTGATCTGCGGGAGGCAGGTTTGTGTCCGTCAGCAGTACTAGCATCCTCTTGAACCATACGGGTGGTTGTCAAAATTGGGGTCCCTGTTTGGGTCCTTATTATACCCAACAAGGGACCCTAATTTTGACAACTGCTCATATGTAATTATAGTGTAAAGCACTGCGCCCCACGACCCAAGGAAGAACAGTCGGGAGCCCCTCTTCTTCAAACCTTTGTTTAAAGGCACCCAATCCCTGATAAAGGGACACTGAAACCTAGATCCTGAAGTGGGAGACCAAAATCCCAAGACCTGAAACCTGAAACCTTGGCAATTTGATCCCAAATCCTGAAGCCTCAAACCCTAGACCCCTAAACCCCTAACCCTGAAGCCCTATAGCCTGCGACCCTGGGACCGGAAGGACCTCACGCGAGAGCAGCGTGCTCCTGAGGAGACGATCAGGGATGGGGTGGCGAGGGTTTGTTTCGTATCGGGGGTTGAATATTTAATAAATACTAGTAAGTACTACCATGAAAACCATTCCTTACGGTTCCTTCATAGAACTATAGCACAAGGCCTCTGTAGGAGTTTTCGGCCTCCGGTTTCAAAAGCCAAAGCCCCGAGCTGCAAGACCCTACAGTAAGACAGTAAACGGACCCCCACCCCTAACATAACGGGCTTTTGAACAAGAAGAGGGAGGCAAGAAACCCCAAACCCAACCAAAGGGAGCTGCGAGCCGACGACAAGACAAGATTTCAGAGCCTACAGTGTGTTTGTTGTATTGTAGGGTTACCTTAAATGAAGGGTCCTTATAAGTTACAAAGACGCCACTGTGTAGGGGTTATAAGCATGGTCCCTTCTTTTCCCAGGAGCCGCCTCAGCGGCGGGCGCCTGAGGCCGCGGCAGAGCGTTGCGACCCCAGAAGGGGTCGTAGAAACCATGGAGGGCTTACCAAAAAGCGTAGTTATCGCCTTAGGATGTTGTAGGAGCTCCCAGGACTAGTGTGTAGTGTAATTTAAGCAACCTGGTAGATTGTTTGGGGGCTTCAGCGGTTGTAGCCATTCGTCCCGCTGCTGCCTCGGGAAAGCATGCGCAGTTTCAGAAGCCTTTTGACACAAAGATGCGCAGTGTGCACATCCACACCCTAAACCCTAAACTTTCCATTTTGGATTCCGAGGCGCCAGAACCAGCGAGCGGCCCAATCAAACCCCAAACCGCGGAACGAAGCATTGAGCCCCACACCGCGAACCACAGAGCCTCTTAGGGTTTAGGGTTTAGTGACCCCAAAGCCCCCCAAACTGAATTTTAAGCCTTCACCTATGAGCTTCAAACCCGAACCTCTGAACCTCAAACCCTAAGCACCAACTTATAAGCCTATACACCTTCACCACGGTTCCAAGCCCCGAACCGTAAGCCTTCCTCAACCCTTTTCCCTCAACCCGGAGCCCAAAACCTCAAGCCCTCCCTCCTCAACGCCAAACAAAACCCTCAACCCCAAACCCTCAACCCTAAACCCTTTGTCCTTGCTATGTAGGAGGGAACCAAAACCCTAAACGCCCTTAACCTTAGACCCTAAACGCTGAACCCACCCTAGGCCCCAGAGACTCCAATATCCCTTAATTCAAGGAGTTGTCCTTAAACCGTATTAGGGGTCCTACTATTATTTTATACGGCATATTTTTAATTAAAGGATATTGGAGTTTCCGGGAACCCTGAACCCTAAACCCTAAACCCTAAAGCCCTACCCTAAACCCCTAAACCCGAAACCCTGAAGCCCCAAAGCCCTAAACCCTAAACCTTGAACCCACCCTAGACCATCCTCGGCCCCTAACCCAAGTCCTGGCCTATGGGACTTAGTAAGTAAGGTTATGAGTAGGTTCTTTTATAAGGGCTTAGGGTTCCCTTTAAAAGGTACTACAGGGTTCTATAATAAGGGTTTAGGGTTTAGGGTCTACTTAAAGGCTCATGGGACTTAGTAAGTAAGGTTATAAGTAGGTTCTAATTAGGATAACGCCACATAGGGGACTTATAACCCCAATTACAACCTACTTACCACGTCCCATGATCCTCTAAGTACCCTAAACTCCACCCCTTATATAACCCTTATAGATCCCTTAAAGGAGCGCTTGAAGGAAGCCTACACTTACTAAGTCCCATGATCCTCTAAGTACCCTAAACTCCCCCCTTATAGAACCCTTATAGATCCCTTAAAGGAGCCCTTTAAGGAACCCTACACTTACTAAGTCGCATGATCCTCTGAGTACCCTAAACTGCCCACTTATAGAACCCTTATAGATCCCTTAAAGGAGCCCTTTAAGGAACCCTAAACTTACTAAGTCCCATGATCCCCTAGTCTAGGTACCCCAAGGCCTGGCCTTGAGCACCCCAAGGCCTGGCCTTGCACGAAGCCTACCTCTTGAAGCTGCTCACGGAGAACAGACAGCTCCGCCAGCGAAGCTCCGGCCTCAATACGGGGGCCTTCATATTTAGAAAAGGGTTCCTTTGGAGGGGTCTAGAAGAGATACTATAAGAGCTTCATAAGGGGCCGTACTAATTAGAATAGGGTTTGGGGGCACACTAAACTATAAGTACAATCAGGAACCCCCAAACCCTACTCTAATCATGAAGGCTTCTGTATTAGAGCGAAAACTTACCATGGAGGGCTTTGAAAGGGCTATTGAGGAGGGCTACGGCTACTGTACCACTGTAATATGCGTCAACCCATTGTAGTCCGGTTGGGTTGGGGTGTTGGGGTTGGGAGTTTCTGGGGTTTGGGGCATACGGGTTTCAGGATATGGGGTTTTGGGGTGTCGCGGTTACGGGTGTTACGGGTCGGGGTTCCAGGGTTGAGGGTCGTGGATGTTGGGGTTTTGGGTTTGGATATTTGCGTGGAGATTTCTGATTCTGTCGATTCGGGCCTCATGGGTTTCAGGCCGTGGATGGCCCGAAAACCTCTCCACACATTCTCTGCAGCTTCGACTTCCAAGTGAGAGTCAATTGAGGCCTCCATGTTTGCGTTGCTGGCTGTTCGCACTGAGGCCAAAGCTAACATGTGCCGGCACATTCATGCGCAAAAGAATTGCGCACTGTACCTTGCACATGCACTGATGGTCGCTGCGTGAGGCATATGGAGGAACTAGACATCTTTGCCTTTTTTATGTGTTCGTATTGACGGTGTGACTTGTCTTGAGCGTGGGGGGGGGGCAGGGCGGCACAAAAATTGTCCGTGAGCTTTGCTATGATCCCGCAGCCATGTTCCACAGATATTGTTACGAGTAGCTTGGAAAGCAGCACTTATGTTTTTCCGGCACCTTTCAAAGCGCGTTTTTGTGCAGTGCTCGGTCCACACACTGAACGAGCAATGGAGATGGCATCCGTCCGACGGCTGGAGGCGCATGACTTGTTTGAGCTTCTTGATAGGGCGTGCTCGCACATGGTTTGTGGAACGCTGAACACTTCAACGGTCATTGCTCAAGATGGCTTCTTGAAGGGTTGTGATGCTGTGTTGATGCGAAGATTCGGTTGGGGGTTCGGTGCGCCGTAGCACCTTCAACGATTCTTTGTCATAGTTGGGTAATTAGCATTTTACATTTTTATGGGTACTTAAACCCAATAAGGAATAAAGATGTACATTTGTATTCTTATCCCAACATTGAACTAGGATTAAGCCCAACCCGAAGCTCTGAACTCCTACCTTTGAAAACCCATTAAAAGGCAATGAATCGCCACATCCGCATCCTGGGGCCTAAATGAAGCAAGCCTTCTCGCGGCTTATTTGGCTCAAGCGGCTCATGGTTGTTTGTGCCATTGCTCTCTTTGTGCAGGGTGCAGGTCACAGTTCCCAATTGCAGCGTTTAGGCAGGGTGCATAGGGCGGACCGCGAAGAGCCTTCCGACACTCGCCATTCGCGACACCATGGAGGGCGAGAAGGGCGAGAAGGGCTCCGGCAAGGGCTATGGCAAGGGCTACTGGGGAGGTCTGCGGCAGGGTGCATTTCGTCGGACCCTAGAGCCTAAACACCTAGACCCGAAGCCCCAAACCCTGAATCACAGACCTTCGTAGTTCTTGCATGTTGAGGGTTCTTGTGAAAACTGAAGTGTCGAAGGCAAAGAAGCGCATGCTTTCCGAGAGTGTCGGTTTGTTAAGGTTTTTGGGGCATTGATGGATCAGGTTTTGCCTACGGGTTTGTTTTCTTTTGGGTTTAGGTCTATATTCGGGGCTTTGTGGTTTGGGGAGTTTAGATTACGGTCTAGGGATTTGGTGGTTTTTTGGGATTCAGGTTTATGTTTTGGGGTCAGTTTCGGGGTGTACGGGTTCAATGTTACGGTTGGTTAGGGTTTGGGTTGCAATGAGGGGATTCCCCATTGAAGATCTCGTTCTCAGTGTTTCATCGAGGGTTTTCTCAGTTGCATCAATCCCCTCTTACGCTGCACAGATCGTCGCAGATGTTACTCTAAGCGCTAAACTCTCAACCCGCAAACCCTGAACCCTAAACACTCCGTAACAGTTTGATAACATTCGTAATCTAATTATGCATACCACAGCCCGGGATATGACCTCTAATCTCGGGTGTTACAGGCTGGGTGCAGCACCCAAGATAAACCTACTTGTGTGTCATAGAGGCTCGTAGCATTGGCTCCCCACTCTAAGACCCAAGCAACCCTACTTCCTAAACTATATTATAGTATAACATAGTATAACATAGTATAATATAGTATAGTATAGTATACTGTAGTATATTGTAGGATATTGTAGAATAAGATGCTTCCATTCCTAAACCCTAAACCCCCAAGCCCCAAGCCCAAAATTCTAGAGCCCGGCTTTCAACCCCTTACCATGTCCAAGAACATCTAAGGCTTGCCTTAGTTTTTCAAGGAGCCCCGATGAGGCCCAGGAAAGGAACCCGTCTCAAACTTTCTGAAACCATACAAAAATAGACCTTGATAGAAGCCTTAGAGGCTCCTTATACAATCCGCAGGCTGGGGACGATTCGCGATGATGAGCCACAAAACTCAAACTCTCAAGCCCTAAACCTCAAAGCTCTAACACCCTCACAGCCCAAACCCCAAAGCTCCTAAACTAAACCCTAAGCCCCTAAACCCCTAAACCCTAAACCCTTAAACTCCTAAACCCCTAAACCCTAAACGCAAAATCCCTAAAGTGCCCTAAAGGCTGGGGCTACCCCCCGATGATGATGATGCCCTGGTTCGGCAAGGGCAAGGGCAAAGGCCTGCGAGGCGCGGGATCCTCCCATGTCTTTCAGGGTTCCTTTCAGGGATACTTAGAGGATCATGGTAAGTAGGTTATAATTGGGGTTATAAGTCCCCTAAGTGGGGTTATCCGAATTATACCTACTTATAACCCTACTTACTGAGTCCTAGGAGCCTTTAAGTAGTGGGATGGTTCCTAAACCCTAAACCTTATACCCGTTTTCGATAAGGTTTAGAAGTTTTCGGGTCTGCGTGTTTTAGGGCTTGGGGGACTCTTTGCGGTGTTTCGTTTTTAGGGCGTTTCGGGCTTTAGGGCTTTACGGTTTCAGTATGGTGTAGGGGTTTACTGAAGGATTGCCCGAACTCTCCTATGAGCAATGTCTGCGTTTCTGGGAGTTCCGCTCCTTTCTTTTGAGGGTCGACAAAACGTTAGCTTTGTGTTTACTTTCTGTTCTGGTTCAGGTGAAAGTCAAGAGGCCGCATAGACACCCTTTCTAATAACCCTTTCTACTAACCCTTAAAAGACACCATTGTAGTATCCCTAAAGCATGATCTGTTGAAGTAGTGAGCAAGTTGCAGGGCTGAAGTTCGTGGATGAGGGGCTGCAAATGACTTAGATCAAGGCTGGCGGCCCCTTCTCCTCGTGCGAGCCATGTACTCATCATCTTTTTCTCAGTTTGCTGCTTTGTGCTTTTTTTCCGGAGCCCGAGACTCCAAACCTAGCAGCCCTAGACCCTGCCAAACCCTGAACCCGGAACCCAAACCCTAAACCCCCAAACCCGAAACCCTAGACCCCAAACCCTAAACCCAACCCCCCAAAACATAAACCCGAAAGGCCCCAAGCTCTAAACCCAGGGTCATGCATGCGATGTGCAGTTGGACTCCGTAGCCAATCCCGCCAGGTTTCGCCAACGAGAAGACGCTGGCCTCGTATGTTTGGCAAGCTTTTCCATAAGCCACTCCAGTCCCTAAAAGGCCCTACGGTGGATGATATAAATGCTGGGGTTCCTTTGAAGAGATCTACAAGGGTACCTTCAAGGGGCTCCTTTAAGGGATCTACAGGGTTTTGGGGTTTAGGGTGTAGGTTAATGATATAAATCCTGCATTACCTTAATGACTCTAAACTATGGGAATTGTGGTATATTCCTTATTATGGGTAATGCAATTTATACCATCAACCGTAGGTTTGATATAGCATGCTCTATAAGTAGACAAAAGAATAGAACACTGTCCGGATTCTGAATGCAGGCCTTTTTTTCAGTTACTATAAGCACACGGCGTCTCTTCAACTTCGGCGTACCGTATTTGGGGTGTTGATACCTCGAATCCTGAACCATTAGCCCCTGAAACCCTGAACCCCAACACTCCTAAGCCCTAAACGCTCCACAGCCCATGCAGCCCTAAGCTTAGCCCTAAGCTAAGCTTATGTTTTCGATCACCCATAAGAACCCTTAGTGGGTAGGGGAAGGGGTACCTTAGGCTTCCTTTAAAGGGTTACTGTAAGTGTACTATAAGGGTTCCGAAAATTAGGGGTACCTTCTTTGGGGATCCTGATAAAAAGGATCCTACCATTTAGGGTACTATATTGGGGTCCTCAAGTTTCGGAAACTCTCAGGTGGCTACTCCCCCAAGGAGTGCATCCGAAACCGAACAGGGGTCACGGTCTGAATGACTAGTAATGGTACAGTACCACTTCCAATCATAGGGATCCTTAGGGGTGTAGGGGGGAGGGGTGTAGGGGACTATATTTCCTTAAATAGGCCTTATGAGTCCTTATTATGGGCCTTAAGGCCCCCTACCCCTACACCCCTAAGGATCCCTATGATCCAAAGAGAGAAGCCAGTCCAATAGTTTCAGCTCCCATATTGCGTTCGCATCGGAAGCCCAACTTCCCTAAACCTCAGACCTCAAAACTTGCAGCGCTTGAGTTCGGCAAACGCCCCAAGAAACTGAGCAGATGTTGAGCTCGGCTACACCATGTTGCGCTGTGCAAGGAGAGTATTTGTAGTTTGTAGGTGCCTGGATATGTCGGGTCTTCGGTTCAAGGGGCTTTCGGGTTTAGGAATTCCGGCGTGGACCCTTCGGGTTTCCTAATAGGTAGAATTCTAGCATAACATATCCCAGAACCCTGTTCTAGTTATCAACACTCCCACATTATTGTTCTTCTTTTCCTCCACCGAAGCTTTTGGCTTCTTGCTGAAATCTCGCCTTGAAGCCTAAGGCCCGAATCCCACCCCTGTAAGACCCGATGTGGGATCCCTGAAAGGAACACCTATCGATCCCTTAAAGGGACCCTTAAAGGAGCCCTGACAGAACCCTTAAAGAACCCTAAAAAAGCCTGAGCCCGCAAGCTTCAGGAAGGTGTGGATCGGGGGCTTGCCGGAGGGAGAGCGAGATGTCGAGAAGAACAAGACGCAGGGCCCGACTAAGGTCTTTAGGGTTTATAGGGTGTAGGGTTGAGAGTTTAGGGATTTCGGTTTAGGGTTTGGGGTTGAGGGTTTAGGAATTTGGGTTGAGGGTTGAGGGTTTAGAGTTTCAGGATTGGGGCTTGAGGGTCCTTAGTCACAGTTGGGGTTAGGGTTTGGAGTTTTAGGGTTCAGGGTTTTAGTTTCGGGTTCCTTTAAGAGGTTACTATAAGGGCTACTAAGGGCGGCAGATTGTTGTGCTTAAGCCTTGGGATGTAGAAGGGCTTATAGGGTTTCATAAGAGATTCTAGATTTTCTAAAAGCAAAGCGTGTGTTTTCAAGGTCAGGGCCGCTTGAACCCAGCCTCTAAGCCGTCAACCCTAAACCCTAAAACCCTAAACCAAAAAAAACAACAACCCTAAACCGCTGAAGTCTGAAACCCCAGCCTTTACACTTAAAAAGGGCTTGAAGGCAACGGAGGTCGACAGACCTGAGAGGGTTGGACATTTCCGACGGATCCGCCAATGATAGATTGAACGATCGATGTCGATACAGTATAGGTATAGACATAGTAGATGTAGATGTACGACATCGATGGTGCCGGTTCTTCTGTGCAGGATTTCTATTGCCAGTGTGTTAGTACTTAAAAGTAGGGGTACGGCTATCGTCGTTAATATTACCCGTTTTGTTTCTGATGTTCTTGTTCATGCTTGCTTTCCTTCAATTCGTTTTTCTGTAGCCCTTGTTCTGGATGCGGTTGTTGCCGTCGTCATCTCGATTCAACACAACGGCACCTCCACAGGCAGCTCCTTCCTTCTCCACCACCAGCGCCACCCTGCAGAGCAGAACCACATTTGTTCAATCAAGAGAACGTGCAATACTGTACATCCTAGCCCTGCGAGAAGCTCCGGCAAAGCTGCATACTTTTGGCTAGGTAGGGCTTTGCCCCAGCATTCGGCACTGAGCCCAGGCTTAGGACGCTTCCGGGCTTGTGGGCTGAGGATTACTATTTTGTTCTCTTTGTGAGGTAAGGTAAGGCTGCGGGCTTTCAACCATCCTTGACAACGCCTCTTACAAAGTATCCTAAACACACCAGCAGAAGTCTTAAACCCTAAACCCCAACTATGCAGCCCTCGTTAGAGAGCCTCCATGTAGAGGGGGGCGGAGGGTGCTAGCTGAGGAAGCTCAAGGAGCACATGGCACAGGCAGAGCAGAGGGCTTTTCAGGGGTTGATACGGTTTTTACAAGGTTTCGGCAAGGGCTTCGCAAGGGTTTATAGTTGGACATGTTCAGAAGGGCGTACAGGGTTTCAGAAAGGCTTGGCATGACTAGTGGTGCTGTGCCCTTATAGTTCCTATAAAGATGCATACCCCGAGGACCCTTTTGGCACGATAGTTTGCGTGAACGTGTCAGGCCCGTTCCCCACCACTAAACCCAAAGTCCTCCATCCCCAAACCCCAGACCCTAAACCTTCATCCCTGAACCCAAAACCCTAAACCCGAAACCCCAAACTCCTAAGCCCCAAACTCCTAAGCCCTAAACTCCGAAGAATCTCCCCTAAACCCTAAGATCCCCAAACCCTAAACCCGAATCCCCAGACCTCAAATCCTGCAGGATCGAGGCCTGGGGTTTGATTTGAGGCTGCTGCTACTACTGAGTATAGATATATTTCTAAAAAACTATTTCAGAAAACTTTCAATACGATTTTTTTGATTATTCTATGATTAAATTATAGGTTATACTGCCATAGCAGCAACAACTACAACGACAACAACAACTGCTGCTACCATGTCTAGCTAGCAGTATGCCACCAAGCCTGGTAGTAGTACCCCTGAAACCACCGAAAATCAAAAATCTTAAACCCTCAAGCCCTAAACCCTAGAACCCTAAACCCTAAAACCCAGACCCCTCGAACCCTTAACCGATAGGCCTGCATTCCGAAACTCGGTTTCTTTCTCGCACAGCACGAAGGATCCAGGCCCCTGAAAGATTTTGGTCCAGGGTGTAAGGCTTAGGGATTCCATGTTCTCCTCCCATCAAAGGGCTTAAGCTTTAGGGTTTCTTCAATCCTTAATCTTATGATCTCTGTCAAGTACCCTAATCTCAGGATGTCCGTGCGAGATCTCCACAGACTTTGAGTCCCAAGCCCTAAACGCCAGACTACCTAAGCCCCTAGAATGTAGTGCCTAGAGCCCACAACCACTAAACCTTACAGCTCCAATGGGGTTTGGCACTTGAGAGCCAGGCTGGTGAGTGCCTCTTCGCTGAGATCAACCGCAACGGCGTGGGCGGAGCGGCTTTCAAGAACCCCGAGGACTCTGTTATGATGATGGTTTTACCAGGGTTCCTCCAGGATTTTATGAGGGTTCCATCAAGGTGATGATGAGGTCTTCATAAGGGTGAGACAAGGGTTCCAAGTAGGGTTTTCAGCATGAGCTTTATATCGGATGTGCAAGGCTTCTACAAGGGTGTTTTAAGAGGCGGGCTCTTTGTTGGATTTGCGCTTGCTTAAAGGCTCATGGGACTTAGTAAGTAAGGTTATAAGTAGGTTATAATTAGGATTACCCGACTGAGGGGACTTATAACCCCAGTAATAACCTACTTACTAAGTCCCATGATCCTCTAAGAGGGGTTTAGATGCTTGGAATTTAGACCCGCAGCCGTCAAAAGCCCGAAACCCAGAACTTCTCCTTGGTTGCCAAGACATCAGGTGGAAGAATGCAGAAGTACTTGGAGGATCATGGGACTTAGTAAATAAGTTATAATTGGGGTTATAAGTCCCCTAAGTGGGGTTATCTTAACTATAACCTACTTATAACCTCACTTACTAAGTCCCATAAGCCTTTAAGTAAAGTATGAAAGCCAAACCCTAAACTCAGAACCCTAGACTGGCCCTAAGCCCACAACCCAAATCCCAACACATAAACTCTGAAAGTCAAACCTTGAGTCATAAACCCAGAGCCCTCTACATCCCAAACCCTAACCCCAAATCCCAATCCACAAAAAAAACCCAAATCGCCAAACCCTGAAGCCTAAGCTCGAAATTGGAAGCTCTAAACCCGATGCCCTAAACCCAAAGCCCGAAGACCACGGGCTCGAACTTCGCGGACAGTGGAGGGTTGGCGATTTCGGTGTTAGCCCTCAGGATTCACAGCTCAGGGTTGCTGATTAGGGTTTAGGGTTTTGGTTTAGGGTTTAGGGTTTAGGGTTTTGGTCTAGGGTTGGGGTTTGGGGTTGTAGGGTTGAGGGTTTAGGGTTTCGGGATAGGGTTAGGGTTTGGGGATTCATACAGAGCTGGGTTGGTATGCCGTTCTGCGCCATATACTTAGGGGTACTTAGAAATATTTTCTAATTTTTGTTATTATAATCCCTAAGAAACAGCTAAACTTGTGATTTTTGCTGGGGTTCTAAGTTCAGTATAGTATAGCATAATATGCGCGGCAACCATATGCTAATTATTAAGGCCCCCCATGTATAGCACAGCTGGTATATCCTGTACGTGCTCTAGTAGACCCTGGAGCCAAGCCCGGAAAAAATCATGTATACCCTGAACCACATATTCCAATCTCTGAACCCAGAATCGACGAATAATTACCGACATAACTCCTCAAGGTTCCTGCTCTTATCTATACCATAGTATATGTACCCCAAAGCCCCTATCTAGTTATTCAGGCCCCTACATCAGAAGCTTCAAGGGCTTATGTAAGCAATCTGACAAGTCCCCAGACCGAAGCAGAGGACGTTCTGAAGGCTGTGAACATGCTGAACGGCAGTTCCAGGGCTGCAGTTAGCAAATCCCTCCGACAGAAGCAGCAGTATTAGCAAGGTTTTGGCAATACACAGGACCGAGCAACCAACAAGAGGTTTACCCTAAACCCTACTTAAAGGCTCATGGGACTTAGTAAGAAGGTTATAAGTACCTTAATTGGGGTTATAAGTCTAGTTACCTTATGTATAACCCTAGTTAGTAAGCCCCAAGATCCTCTAAGTAAGCCGAAATCTCATACCTGATGCGCAGCGGAAGCCTGGTAATATAGGGGCCTTAATGATTGTCTACACTATTTTTGGGATTCCTTACTATAACTATAGTACAATATGCTCCAAAACCCTATTGAAATTATTACGGCCCCCATGTTAGAGCAATCCAAAGCTCAGCGGAGCCCAGGTACCTTTGAGGGAAATGCCATCCAGGCCGGGCGCTTCTCGTGCTCCTGGTATACCTATAAACTGCGATGATGTACCATAGTATACTAGAGTATATAGTATGATGTATATAGCATTTTTCTGCTACAGTATACTTATGCTGTAAGATGCGATGATGTGGCATAGTCCACACAGTATATAGTTTATAGTTGGCTGCATGCAGCATGTATGTGCTATAGTGTACCCTAAACCCTAATCCGCCTCGGGAGCCTTAAGGCACCCACGAACCTAAAGCCCCCAAGCGCAACCCTCTAAAGAGGCTGGCGGCCAGCGGAAGTTTCGAACCGAAAGCCCGTGTTACGAAGTGCAGTTGTGTATAGATTCCCTAAACCCTAAACCCTTTAGGGCTACGCAGGCGAAGGATTCCGACTTGTGTGTCAGGCGGCTTAGAGGCCAGGTTGACACGCCGAGTACCGGTGCGCGGTTTTGTACCCTAAACCCCTAAACCCTAAACCATAAACCCCAAAAGCCTAAACCCCTCACTCCCTCAACCCTAAACTCAGGCCCAAAACAGTTGCAGGTTGTCCGAATATGAGAGCAAGGGTTCGGGTTGGTAGAAAGACTGTGCAGGTTGATGTCTGGCAGCGCAAGACGCCTGAGACGCCAGCGGCCTGAAGCTAGGCAAATTCAACATACGATTCTCTCTCTAAAGGGCCTGGAGGGGAGTTTTGAATGCAGCATCTACGCTCACGCATCGGTGGTTTTCTCATCTGGACGACCGGTTCCCCTCCGGCAGCTATGATTTGAATAGCCGTGCTCAAACTGTTTGTGAACCGCTTGAAAAAGTCGCTTTCGCACATTTCAGCGCTTTTGAGCCAAATGCTCGAACCGAATCAACTGGGACGTGAGGGGTTTAGGGTTCAGGGTTAACGGTGTAGGCTTTAGGATTATCAGTTTCGGGTTCCAAGACACGACTGTTCGGTCTTGGACAGCCAGAATCGGAAGTCCTGATGCACAAAGCTGCGCAATATGTCAATATGATCGTTGGGTTTCATGAATGTGGAAGTATGGAGGATTATCAGTACAATTCTGTAGTTAGCGTTCCTTATGTAAGTATAGTAAACGATACTTTTGAAACCAAGACGTCGTGTTTGCATGCGTGACTCTCCATGATCCTTGCCGGATCCTTCTCCAGAGCACGCAGTCCTCGCCCCCTGCATACGGTTAGGGTTTAGGGTTCCAGCCGTGCTCCTATAGTTGAGGCCGAGAGAAGCAAACAAGAAGCCGGAGTAAGAAGAAACACTCTTCTTAAAGGGGTCGTTGTTACAGAAATTCCATAACAAAATCCAAAACCCCATTGGAGATTACTAAGGCCCCTGTATTATATTAGCTGCCTCTCTTACATACAGCTTTGGTTTTATAGACCTAGCGGAGACGTCGCACCGTCGAGCCCACAGTCCTCAGTTCCTCAACACTCAACGTAGGCACTAATAGGGTTTGGGGCTTTTATAAGCCAAAACCCCAAACCCAAATGAGCCCCACGCCCCATGCCCAAAGACGAGCGGTAAGCTGTTGAGTCGGAAAGCAAAACAAACCTCAGCTAAATCGGGAGGCTCGAGGAACATGCATGGTTTCTGGGCATTCATTTCCGCACTCCGGGAGGTTGAGGGGTTTGCAGAGGTGCCCAAAACTAAACCCTAAACCCAAAACTCAACCTAAACCATAAACCCTAAACCCCTAAGCCCAATTTATGAATTAAGCTAGCGTCTTTTCCTGGGTTCCTCTTAAAGGGCTGGGGTGTGGACAACCTCTCGACTCGAATCCCATTAGGGTTCAAGGTTCAGGTCTCGGGCTTAAGTAAGGTTATAAGTAGGTTATAATTAGGATAACCCCACTTAGGGGACTTATAACCCCAGTTATAACCTACTTTACTAAGTCCCATGATCCTCCAAGTAGCCCCAGTTTAGGGTTTATTCAATGCTGGAGTTTAGGCTTCGTTGTTTAATCGAGCCGATGGAGGAACCGTAAAAAGGAAGAGGACCCAATCCCCTGAGCCATCAACCCCAAAACCCGTAAATCCCTAAAACCCTTAGCCCCTAAATCCTGGACCCTAAACTCTAGCATAGTATAGGGGCCTTAAAAATTAGACAGGGTTTTGGGGCGTGTTATACCATAATTATAATAAGGAGCCCCCCAAAATAGTGTTACCCGAAGCCCGAGAGTCTGAAAGGATGCATCCTCTGCAGTGTCGCGCCGGTGGTGCCGAGCTTAGGTGGACCGGGCATGGGCCCTTGTTTCCGAGCGTTCTTAGGCTTTAGGTCTGGGTTTGTAGATTAGTGTCTAGGGCTTTGGCATTTTAGGGTTTTTTGGGGTTTTCGGATTTTGGGGACGGCTGAGGGTTCTTCATTTAGGGGTGGAAGTGGGTTCTGTAGCAAAGTCCAATGCTACTTTTCCATGATTGCTGTGGTTGGAGGCGTAGATGCAAGCAGCTACCTCACATCCTGTAGCCAGTCGTATTCGCAACCCCTGAACCCGAAACCCTAGAACCCGAAACTGCGAAACCCTGAATGATTGGATCCAGAGGCTAAATTCGAACAGTCTTAAACCTTAATCCTCATCAGACATGTCGGGCCACGGGCTAGGTTGCAGACCCTAAACCCTAAACCCAAAACCCTAAACCCTAAAGCCTAAACCCTATGTAGACCCTCGACCCGATGTCCTGAGACCCAAAGCCGCAAACACTGAAAGAGCCCTCAAGTCTTCAACCCTACTTAGAGGATCATGGGACTTAGTAAGTGTAGGGTTCCTTGAAGGGTTCCTTTAAGGGATCTATCAGGGTTCTTTAATTTAAGGGGGGAGTTTAGGGTACTTAGAGGATCATGGGACGTAGTAAGTAGGTTATAATTGGGGTTATAAGTCCCCTAAGCGGGGTTATCCTAATTATAACCTACTTATAACCTTGCTTACTAAGTCCTATGAGCCTTTAAGTAGACTAGCTAAACGCCGAACCTCGTTCTCCGTGGTTTCCTTGAAAGGTTCTTGTGAGGGTTCCCTGAGGATTGTCTGAAGGTTCAGGGTCTAGGTGTGGTTTAGTGTACAGGTTCAGGGCTTAGGATTCTCACCAATTAAGAGTTTAGATTTTTGCGGCTTCTTTCAGTACAGCAGTGGCACAGCCACTCAACTCCAAATACCCCTGCGGTCTTTGGGCTCAAACCGCCAGTGTTTGTTTGTGCCACGGCTTCTTGTCCATGGTGCATGTCACAGTTCGCATTTGCATCGTTTAAAGAAAGTCTTTCCGAAGCGCGCCATTCCCGACACCATGGAGGGCGAGAAGGGCGAGAAGGGCTCCGGCAAGGGCTACGGCAAGGGCTACTGGGGAGGCCTCCTGTTAGGTGCATTTTAGGGCGGGCCCCATTATACTATAGTTATACCAAGGAGACCCAAAATAGTATATGTAATTCTTGAGGCCCCTTTCTCAGAGAGGGTTTAGCCTGCGGCACTTGCCCCCGGCTCCGATGCTTTGGTGGAGAAGACCAGCGCAGCATACGGAACGAACGCGTGTTTGCTTAAAGGGGCAAGCGCCCAGACCGTAGACAATGAATTCTTCGGAGTGCAAGGGAAGCAAGCTGCAAGGCTGAAGAGCCCGAACCATTGAAGCAAGATGTGCAAGAATGCATCTTGGAACTTGTGCTGCTATTAGGTAGCCTGTGACTAAAGCCCAAAAACTCCATGAAGCCCTACGGAAACCAACCCCGTAAAGCCCTGGTAAAGCCTCACAAACCCCTGTTTGAAAGCTTAAAAAGCACTACAAGCCCCTAAACCCGAACATCTCAAAGCAACCCGTGTAGAACCCTCATAGAACCCCTAGAAGAGCCCTTTAAGGAACCCTCATCTACCCCAAAGGCTCGATCACGCCAAAGCTTTCATCACCTTAACTCCAAAACCCTAAAGCTCTAAACCTCCAAAACCCTAAAGCTATCCAAAAGCAACACCCCTAAACCCCTAAAGTGCCCTAAAGTGCCGTGAACTGCCCCAAACCCTCAACCCCTAACCCCTAAACCCTAGACCCCCTAAAGTGCCCTAAAGGCTGGGGCTACCCCCCGATGATGATGATGCCCTGGTTCGGCAAGGGAAAGGGCAAAGGTCTCCGAGGCCCGCCCGTCAGATTTGGGGGGCTCCTTAAAGGGGTTCCTTTACTTGAAGGCTCATCGGGCTTAGTAAGTAGGGGGCCCTTCAAGGGTTCCTTTAAGGGATCTATAAGGGTGCTATAAGGGGGAGTTTAGGTTACTTAAAGGCTCATGGGACTTAGTAAGTAAGGTGATAAGTAGGTTATAATTAGGATAACCACACTTAGGGGACTTATAACCCCAGTTCTAACCAACTTACTAAGTCCCATGATCCTCTAAGTAAGGGGGTTACTAGAAGCAGTACTCTTAGGGATACTAATAAAGAGTTACAAGGCGGGGTTTCGGGCGCCAAGGGATACTCTAAGAGGTACTACAAGCGGGTTTGGGGCTTTTCGGATTTTGGGGTTTGAGGGTTTAGTAGGTTTCGTGCTTTCGGACCCTCCACCGGTTTGACAGGGGTGGGGGTTAGGGTAGAGGGTTGCTCTCTTAGGGTCTAGGGTTTAGGGATTTATGGATGCGGTGTGAATTGTTGAGGGTTTTGGGGGTGTCAGGGTTTCAGGATTAAAGGGCTTAGGGTTTCAAAAGCCGTATTCATAGTTCTCGAGCCGTGCGCTCCTTCCAACCTCATTGAAAGTTCCCCTCCTTAAACTGACACAACCCACTTGATTTGTGACAGGTTTTTATGTTTTTACCCTGACATGGAATTTATAGGGACCCTACATACCAAAAGTAGGCTTTGAGGACCTAGTGAGTCGGTTGCAACTTAAACTGTTTGTTTTAATTCAGGGGGCTTAGAACCCCAGTTGCAAGTTACTGGCTCAGTCCTTTGAGCCTTTGACGACCCTGACGCCTAAATCCTAAAACCCCTAAAGCCACCAAAGCCCTAAACCCTAAACCCTAATACCCTTGAAAACCCCTAAACCTGTAAACCCCATAAGCCCCATAAACCCCTAAACCCTGAACCCTGAACCCATAGCCACAACCCCTGAATCCCGTAAATTCCTCAACCCTATAACCCCTAAGCCCTATAGGCATACCCTCAACTCCCCTTTTTGAACCCTTTTTGATCCCTTAAACGAACTAGGCCAAACCCCAGAATCGTAACTACCTTAGCCTACCAAAACCTATTTTTCTGTAGGTTCTTATTATGAATCCTAATATAGATCATATAGGGACCTTACAAAACAGTAGGTTTTGGTGGGTTAAGGTAGCCCTTCGCACAGTGTTGCCAGGCTTCGCAAACGAGAAGCAGCTGGGTGCGAGTTGGCCTCCGTTCTCTCTTTTTGGGCCCTTTAAGGGGCCCGTTTTGAAGGGGTCTATAAGGATTGCTATAAGGGGCATAATAGGGGTTTAGGGGTTCAGGGGTTTGGGGGTTTAGGGGCTTTGGGGTTTAGGGGTTTCAGGGGTTTTAGGGTTTAGGGTTCAGGGGTTTAGGGGTTTAGGGGTTTTGGGGTTGACGTTTCGATATGATGACAGACTGTGCTCTGTGGGTTTAGACGGGTTTAGGGCTTCAGGGTTTACTGTAGGGGTCGGAGAAACTAGTTATGCCATTCCTTACGGTTTCTTGTTACAACTCTTCTGTAGTATACCCCAAACAAAGCTCTAGTCGAATTATTTGGGCCCCGACATCAGGGCTTGACGTTCCCCCAACTCTGTGACTTTCCGGAGCTGTAACCCCTACTTAAAGGCTCATGGGACTTAGTAAGTCAGGTTATAAGTAAGCTAGAATTAGGATAACTCCACTTAGGGGACTTATAACCCCAATTATAAGCACTTACTAAGTCCCATGATCCTCTAAGTAAGGCCCTAACCCAAAACCCTGAGCGCTTCGGAGTCGCCTGCAGGCCCCAATCTCCCTGTTTTTCAAAGGGGAAAAGGAGGGACCCTTTATGGGGACCCCTAGCCTATAATGGGCTATATAATGGGTATATGATAGTTATATTAAGGGTATATACCTAGGGGTCCTTATTAAGGGTCCCTCCTTTTACCCTTGGAGTTTGGGTATTCCCTGTATTCCGTTTGCTCGTCTAGCGATTGAGGGTTTCGGGTTGTAGGGTTTAGAGGTGGGACATGTAGATTTTACTATATGACAATTGGTTGGTCGATCCGAGCAGAAGCGAGTCGTGTGCTCTAAACGGTACGCAGGCGCAAGGCCGTTCAGATTTGAGAAGCTTATTTGCCCTTGAGCTTTGACCCTAAACCCTAAGCACCAGACCCTAAACTTTTAAACTCACATCCTGAAGTGAACCCTGATGCCTACCCCACCGAAAATTAAACCCCAGTAGCTTCGCGACAAAGCTTGATCCTTATGCCGCGATGATCATCGAATCATGTGTAGGATCCCTCGGTTGAGGAGCTGCCCCATTCTGAGCACATCGCCCAGCGACCCACATGCCTCAGAAACCCTAAACCCCGAACCTAAACCCTACATCCTAAACCCTAAACTCTACACCCTGAACTCCTGAAAGAAGCTGCCCCCATCCTAAGGAACCCCTAGAGATCCCTTAAAGGAACCCTTAAAAGGAACCACCCGCATCCTAAGGAAGGTGTGGATCGGGGGCCTTCCGGAGGGGGAGCGGGATGTGGAGAAGAACAAGACGCAGGGCCCGATTAAGGTTTGTAGGGTTTAGGGGTTTAGGGTCTAGGGTTGAGGGTTTTTAGGGTTTGGGTCTAGCCCCTTCAGGGTTTTAGGGTTTAGGGTTTAGGGTTTTGGGGTTCAGTGTTTTAGTCTCGGGTTCCTTCAAGAGGTGGCTATGAGGGCTATTAAGGGCTCCTAAGGGGCACTGCAACGGTGCTCAGGGTTGCGGGGTTTCGGGTTTGGGGTGCATCGCTTTGGGGTTTCGGGTTAAGGGCTTGAGGCTTAGACTGCTGTTTTGCTGATTTCTGATGGGGGACTACATTAGGGGTGCCCCATTTTCGGAAACTCCCATATAGCTACATTAGGACATACCCAAAACCCTTATTGCAATTGGCAAGGCGCCTATATTCCCATACTGAAGACCCACCTGAACTCCAACGCTGGTTTTGTTAATCGGAGTGCACTGTCGGGTCAGTGATGTGGCTCAATGTAGAGATTGGTATGGGGTTGTCGGTTGCAGGAGTAAGTGCACGATATGGTTCTATGGTAATTATAGGGTTCGTTGCCGTTGTAAGGTGTAGAAAGTTCTAGGGGTTGGAGTTTAAGCCTCAACCCTACGCGAGTGGCACCGAGGAAGCTCAAGGAGCACATGTCACAGGTGCGACTGGGCATGGGGGTGGGCTTCTGCATTTCTTCCCGCCGGAATCCTAACCCCAAACCCTTTACGCCGACCCCTAAAGCCCTTAAGTGCCCAACCCTTAATCCAAAAGCTTAAACCGTAAATCCCCAAGGGCCTTGAGGCCCAAAGCCTAAACCCCGAACGCCTCAAAGCTTTAATTTAAAACCCTAGCCTCTAAGTCACCTCGTAGTACGTAGCCCTTATAAATACTTATAACTGATCCCGATATAGTAATCCTTAAGGGAGCCTGGTAAACCAGGATTTTGTTCCCTCAGCTTCGCTCCAGTGTCCTGCGCGTACAAGCATAGGTCGGGGTTTCTCAAAGTAGGGCCAAGGGATTCTCATAATAACGATGCACCGGGGTCCCTTCCCAGGTATGTACAAGAAAGCATGCACAGGCATAGAGACAGCACTGATTTATCTTTTTAGCTTATGTACAGACAGACCACAGATAGAAAAGTGAGCAAGTACATAGATACATGTCTTCATGTTCACATGAACATAGGCATCAGGAGTATATGCAAAGTTCAATGCTGCTCTTACTTACATGCAAGCAAGAACATGTCCAGGTGCCGTACAGGCGTACATGCGTACATGTTAATCTTGGACTTGAACATGTTCGTGTGTGTAGAGACAGTCCCACACATGTGAGCAGTGAAAGCACGCATGTATTCTTGCTACTAGGATGCCCAGTAGTACCCTTATTCCCTTTTTGTAGTCCTAGGTTCCTTATAAAGTTACCCAATACCAAAAAGAGAGGCCTTTTTATTCTTAGGTTACTGGGTATCCTAGTACCTACGTCTGATAAACGGTCACTTTGATGAACAGGCTCATGAGCAGACACATGCATGCATGCATGTCAATGTCTACATACAGATATAGGAGTTTCCGAAAACAGGGGTACCTTATTTAGGGATCCTTACAATAAGGATCCTACTATTTAGGGTACTATATTCGGGTCCCCTATTTTCGGAAACTCCCATGTCTACATACAGATATAGCTATCATAGCGGTGCATGCGCTCGTTGATAGGTACACAAACCATGCGGTATGTGTATATGTAACCCCTTCAGTCCTCTAGCCGCTGCGTCTGGTCTTCTTGTTGTTGCGTTTTTCCTTGTCGTTGTCTCCGTTGTGGAGTTATGATCTTTATGCGTTACTGTCATCCTCATCAACTCTGCATCGGCTTGACTTGCTGCTATGTCCCGTTTCAACAACACAGTATCCCGTACATGCTGCAAGCAGTGAGCAAGGCTGGTGAGTGCATCTTCGCTGAGATCAACCGCAACGGTGTGGGCGGAGCAGCTTTCAAGAATCCCGAGGACCCTGCAATTAGCCCAAAGAACGAGCTCACAACTAGTTCTTGAAATATGACCCGCGTGCCAGCATCACCACCTGCACCACCCCCCCACGACCACCACTATTATCGCCGCCGCCGCCACTTCCACCGCCACGAGCATCTACTACGACGACAGCGACTACTACTACTACTACTACTACTACTACTACTACTGCTTCTACTACTACTACTACTACTACTACTACTACTACTACTACTACTACTACTTCTACTACTACTACTACTACTACTACTACTACTAGTAGTGCTGCTGCTGCTGCTGCTGCTGCTGCTGCTGCCTCTACTACTACTACCACTCCTGCTGCGCAGCTGCTGCTGCTACTGCTGCTACTGCTACTACTACTGCTGCAACTACTGCTGCCGTTAGACATTATTATCGTACAAGAGTAATAACATAATTTCGAGCAGGACGTCTTCAGTCGTGACAGCATAACCATAACAGCAGCAAGGATTACGGTAATCACTTCACGCGTGTAAAGCCTGCCAGGTCGTCATCATCATACTGATGATGATCATCTTCATCACCGGTTTAAGGGTTTAGGGGTTTAGGGTTTAGGGATTAGGGTTTAGGGTTTAGGGTGTAGGGCTAATCATCACCATCGGCATCTGCTAGAATGCTACACTTTTGCGCGTCTGAGTCGCTTGTCCTCGTATGTGTGTTCAGGTATTAAACCCTAAGCACTGAGCTTAGTGCCCTAAACTGAAAGCCTTAAATCCAACACCCTCAACCCTGAATTCCCTAACCATGTAATACAGGGGCCTTAATAATTACTTATACTATTCTGGGGGTTCCTTATTATAAGTATAGTGTAATGGGCCCCAAAACCCTATTCATAAGGCCCTATAGTAGTGGTGCTTCGGCAGGACGTGGCGAAGGCTGTGGCGATGCTCAATGGCAGTGCCAGTGCGGCAGTCGGTGTTTATTTGGGATTGGGCCCAGGGTTCAGGGTTTGGGGTTGAGGTGTTGGCGGTAAGATTCGAGGTGAGCTTTTGTAAGTGATCAGGAACTTGTATTAGGGTCTCGGGTTTAACCCTAAACCCTAAACCCTAATCAAACCCAAACAGAAAGGACTCCGAAACCGTCAGGTTCTTTCGAAGGAAGTGCCATCCAGGCCGGGCGCTTCTTTCTTGCGTACTGGAAGCTAGGGTTCGGGTGTAGGGTTTGGGAGGGTTTCAGGTGTAGGGTCTAGGATTAGGGAAACGGGCTTGGGGTGTAAGGTGTAGGTCTAAGGCTAAGGGATTTAGATGGATACGTGTCGAGCCATGCTACTTGCACATGGTTCCAAATCCATGGTGAGAAAGCTGTTTCTCAGAGATGAGCTGGTGTTTATCTGGTGATCATAGTGTTTCAATCGTGCAAAAGGGTGTGTAACATGTGTTCTTTGCAGGTTCTACACGGGTTTATAGAGTTCAGCATCGCTGGACAATGGAACCTTCCTTTGACTGTAGCAGGGATGCTTCACACAGGGGCTCTGAGTTAAGCGATGCTTTTGGTCTCTGGGTCTTTGGCGCTTTGCAGGTTGATGTCTGGCAGCGCAAGACGCCTGAGACGCCGGCTGCCTGAAGCAGGGCAAATTCAGCATATGTATGACTCTAAAAGGGCCAGGAGGGGAGTTTTGAATGCGAGTTTTGACTGCAGCATCTACGCTCAAAAATCGGTGGTTTTCTCATCTGGACGACCGGTTCCCCTCCGGCAGCTATGATTTGAATAGCCGTGCTCAGAACCTTTTGCGATTGGCTTGGAAATTTTCGAGCAAGAAAAGGGGGTTTGGGCTGTCCGGGCAGCACCAAAACCCCTGTTTCTGAACATCCCTAGACCCTAAACCTTAAACCCTAAACCATGGCAGCCTGAAGAAGCCCTTGCAGGAGCCTCATCAAGAAGTCACAGAAGCCCCATAACGCAGCGTTTTAAGAAGGTCGTTTAGTTTTTTGGGCACGGATCTGGGCATTTCTCTGACTGTGAAGTCGGAGATGAACAAACGAGATCCGAATCTGTAGTCCCACCCCCCCTGCACACTGTAATACGGTCGACCCAAGCCTCATTCAACTCGTATAGCACCTCTTTTCAAAACCTTCAGAAAACGGGAGAAAGCCAGAAACATCATAGAACCTTGGAAACCCTTCTAAAACCCGTCGTCGCTTATGAGCCCCGATAAGCCCGCATAGAGCCCTTTCTATCCTTCTCGGCATACCTACACCCTGCATACACCCTGAACCCCTAAGGGCGAAACCCTAAACCCCTAAACCCTAAACCCCGAAGCCCGAACCCTAAACTCTACTGGGCCATGTGCGTTTTCCCAGCCAGGGAAAGCAGGGCTTCTCCAGAAACTCTTTCCGCGCACGGCCACTGCGGGGATCAACGTAATACAGGGGCCTTAGTAATTGCCTATACTAATTTGTGGTTTCCTTGTTATAATTAGAGTATAATGGTGCCCAAACCCTATTCTAATTATTAAGGCCCCTATATTATATCGCAGGGTTTAGGGTGTAGGGCTTATGGTTCAGAGTTTAGGGTTTAGCGCTCAGTTGTCACTGTTGGGATACACCCCGTATAAGCTAGCCGAGGGCTTCAGGCCTGTAAATTGCTGTGCTTTGCCGCTTTGTTGGGCTCAAACGGAAAGTGTTTGTTTGTGCCACTGCTCCTTGTGCATGGTGCAGGTCACATGCCGCAATTGATCGTGTAATCAGTGGGCACAGAAGCCCCAAACATACACAAAGACTCTCCAAAGCGTGCCATTCTTGGCACCATGGGCTTCGCCGGTGAGGGTGAGAAGGGCGAGAAGGGCGAGAAGGGCGCCGGCAAGGGCTATGGCAAGGGCTACTGGGGAGGCCTCCTCAGGGCCCTTTCGTCGTGTTTTTCGTGCATCCTGTCAGGTTCGGAGTCCAAACTGGGAGCCTGAACCTGTAAAGCCAGGTAGGTTCTCGGCAAGTTCCAGGATGCCCCACCCTTTTGCCCTGTGCCGCAAACTCGCAAACCGCAGAGCCGTAAAACCCTCAAGCCTCCAAGCCCAAGAACCCTAACGTAGGAACCTGATCAAGAAACCCTGGGGCCTATAGCCCCGAAAAAGTAGGATTTATACAAGGAGCCCTAATAGAGGCCCAAGGTTTCTTAATCAGGTTCCTACAGTAAACCAGAGGACCTCAAAAAGCCCAACACTCCAAACCCTACAACCACAAACCGTTAAACACTGCCCACGCCTTATGCCCGAAAGCTCGAAAAGCTATGCCCTAAACTCCGAAGGCTGGGGCTACCCCCCGATGATGATGATGCCCTGGTTCGGCAAGGGCAAGGGTAAGGGTCTGCGAGGCTCCGGCTTGGGATTGGGGTTCCTTGAATCGGGCTGCTCTGAGGGATGTGCTGCAAGGGTTCCCAGAGACTCCCAATATCCTTTTATTGAGGAACATACCTTAAATCATATTAGGGATCCTACCATAATTTAAGGAATATTCCCTAATTAAGGCTTGGGATTGGGGTTCCTTGAATCGGGCTGCTCTCATAGGAGGCCCAAAGGGGTTTTAGCCTATGGGGCTTTAGTAGGGATTAGGGTTCCCATAACAGGGTTCATATTAAGGAATCCCTACCCCAAGAATCTTAAACCCCCTTGTGGCCTCCCATCATGCTCTGAGGGATGTGCTGCAAGGGTTCCTTTAACGGTTCCTGGTCCTGTGCAGGGCGCTCCCCTGGTCCTCGGAGACTCCAATATCCCGGCCCTAAATTAAGGAATATTCCTTAAAGTAATGGTAGGATCCTTAATATGATTTAAGGTAGGTTCCTTAATTAAAGGATATCGGAGTCTCTGGGTCTAAGGGGTACTTTAAGAGGGTTTAGGCGAAAATCATCCACTCCGGTGCTGTCCAGGTTCAGGCTAAATCCCTGAACCCCTGGCGTTCCCAGAGTCAGTGCCTGAAACCCTAAACCCTAAACCCTAAACCCTAAACCCTAAACCCTAAATCCCTGAAATCTCTAATTTCGATTCGCAGGATTGATCTGAGGCCCTTAGGTCTGGATTGCAGAAGTACTGTAGGGGCCTCAATAATTTACCAATACTTTTGTTTGGGGTTCCTTATTAAATATAATAGTAGTATAGTCATATAACTTTTTTTGGGGGTTCCTTATTATAATAGTAATATAGTGGGCCCCAAAACCCTGTTCTAATTAGTACTTAAAGGGTCATGGGACTTAGTAAGTAAGGTTATAAGTAGGATGTAATTAGGATAACCCCACTTAGGGGACTTATAGCCCCAGTTATAGCCTACTTACTAAGTCCCATGATCCTCCAAGTATATTATGTCACTGTCTGCCAGGCTGTCCTGGCTGCCTGCCTATCGATCTCGGTATCTGTTTCTATCAGTGTGTATCTGTCTGTCTCTTCTTCTGTCCATCTCTGTCTCTCCAAACAGGGTTTAGGGTTTAGGGTGCACGAATCAGCCTGGCCATGCCTGGCCCGAAATCCTCAAGCTAAACTCTCAGCAAGTTGGAACATCTGAACCATGAAGCCCCACCGTATTAGGAGCCTGGCATGTCGTACGGCTCCGCACTGTTTTGGTTCAGCATAATCCCCTGTGTGAATTAGTACGGGGTCCTTTCTCCAAAAATAGGGTCTCTTTAAACTCCCCGAAATAGTACGGCACCTTTATGAAAACGGGCCCCCCCCAATCTAGATAACTACCCCTCTAAACCCTAGCCTTAAAAAAAGCCTCAATCTAGGTAACTACCCCCATTGTACCATCGTTGTTTAGCCGCATGGGAGTTTCCGGAAATAGGGGACCCTAATATAGTACCCTAAATAGTAGGATCCTTATTATAAGGACCCTACAGAAGGTACCCCTAATTTTCGGAAAATCCCACATCGTTGGCCCTCGAACATCGCGAGGCTTCGCCAACGAGAAGCTGCTGGGCTCGGGGTTAGGGGCTATACGGTTGTTCAGGGTTCAGGGAAACCCTAAACCCTAACCCTCATATATAACCTTATAGCACCCTTAAGAGGAATCTTGAACCCTAATCCCCCAAACCCTGGAACCCCAGGCCAGGAAACTCTAACACTCTACTTAAAGGCTTAAAGGCTCATGGGACTTAGTAAGTAAGGTTATAAGTAGGTTATAATCAGGATGACCCCACTTAGGGGACTTATAACCCCTGTTATAACCTACTTATTAAGTCCCATGATCCTCCAAGTAGGGGCTATAGGGTTGTTCAGGGTTCAGGGTTTAGGGTTGAGGGTTTAGGGTTCAGGGTTTAGGGTTTGCGGTGCAGGGTATAGGGTTTGATGGTTTAGGTTTCTGGGGTGTAGGGTTAAGGGTTTCGGTTTTCGGGTTTAGGGCTGTTAGTGCTTTACGATTTAGTGTTTTAGGGTCTCTACGGCGGTTGGAGGGATCTGAACCATAGGCTCTTAACCCAACTTGCTAGAAGCCCTCGGCCTCAAAGTCAATCCCGACTGCTGCCCACGTTGGTGTGAATTCAGTCGGTATGGGGTTACGGGCCAAGGGTTTCGGATTTTGCAGTTTGGGTTCCGGGTTGCCAGGGTTTAGAGCCTAGGGTGCACCTGCATTTGTAATTCACAGGTTTTTTGCCACTATTTGGCTTGGAGCCTCGTTATAGTATTCATAGCATTGCATGATAAATTCTCAAAACTATTCTCCATTTGTAACACTTCAATCTTTCTAGCACCCCTGTATAACACTTCAGGCAATCCTAAAAGCTCTAGAAGGAATGCTGTATGAAACCCTGAACCCATATTAAACCCTAACCCCAAACCCCCAATCCCTAAACCCTAAGCCCTAAACCTTAAACCCCTACGTAAACTCCTAAGCCCTTAAACCCTTAAACCCCGAAAGCCTAAACCCCAAACCCCCAAATCCCTAAATCCAAAGCCCCGAGCTGGGACGGCTGAGGAAGATTTGGATCGGTTGCCTAAAAGAAGCCCTTATGGATCCCCTACCAGTAACTGGAACCTTGTAGATCTTTCAAAGGAACCCGAAACGATGCCCTAAAGGAGCCCTTGTAGACGCCTTCAAGGAACCCTGATAGATCCTTAAAGGAGCCGTCGTAGATCCCTTAAAGGAACTTAAAAAGACCCTGAGCCCGAAAGCTTCAGGAAGGTTTGGATTGGTGGCCTGCCGGAAGGAGAGCGCGATGTGGAGAAGAACAAGACGCAAAGCCCGATTATGCTCTTTAGGGTTTTGGGTTTAGGGTTTAGGGTTGAGGGTTTAGGGTTTAGAGTGTGTAGCAGTATGCGCGCGGTTTGTGCGCCTTTTACTTTAGGAATTGGGGCGCACCCACTTGTCGCGCGCTTGCGTCAGCATGTAGTCCCGCCCCAACCACCCCAATTATTCTCAATTAGGGTTTAAGGTTCACCCCCCAAACCCCCCTGAAGGGGGCTTTCTTGCTGTCTACTTCCTTTCGCAGTTCGAACACAAACGACCATGCTTCACAGCAAACCACAACTGAGATGGATCAGTGTCGGGTTGTGGGTCCTCGCGGCTTGTGCCGGCCGCTCGAGGAAAAGCAAGGGTTTCCAACAAACAACCTGGTTCTCGCGCCCTGCAAGGGCTGCTCGAAGGCAGGGGGGCAGGGCAGGGCAGACAGAGAAAAAGGGCAGGGCAGCAGGCAAGCAGTGGGCAGGAGCGGACTGACGTCCGTATTGTGTGAGGCGTAGCCGAGTCATTTCCGTTCCCGTCTACCTGGAGGCTTTACCCTCCCTCACCGTCCTGTCGAGACGCTCGGCCGGGGGCCTCGGTCGCAGCTTCGAGCGCCCATGCAAATGGTCAGCGGCGCTCTCGGCAGTTTAGGAACAAGACGCGCGCCCGCTTTGGTCTTGGGTTCTGGGTTTAGGGTTTGGGGCTTTGGGGTCCCGAGTCATAGTTGGGTTTCGTGTTTTAACGTTCTAGGGTTGTGGGGTGTAGTGTTTGGCGTTCAGGGTTTGGGCTAACTGGGTTCTTTTTTAAGCAAAATGTAATTTAAGGTACCATAATAGGGAAACTATATTATGTATGAGGGGTCCCTATTATCGTAACTTTAAATGAAGCTCCTTACCAAGAGCCCTATGATTAGAAGCCCTTATAAAACCCTTAAAGGAGCCCTTGAAGGAACCCTTAAAAGAACCCTATATTACTAAACCCTAAAAACCCTGAACCCTAAACTCCTTAACAAGAACCAGAGGTTTGGGTGTACGAGCCTTGGGGCTTGAGCCAGGCCTGCTTCCAGGGCCTGCGGTTCAGCCTGACAGGGCTCAAGAGTTTCGTGTTGGGCCTTTAGGGGTTTAGGCTGTTTAGGGGTTTAGGGTTTAGGGGTTTAGGGTTTAGGGGTTTAGGGTTGAGGGTCGAAGGTTGGGGGTTTAGGGCTTGGGGCTGAGGGTTTAGGGTTGGGAGTTCCGGGTTGAGAGTTTAGGCCTTGTTACACAGACAATTCTCTATCCTACTTGCAAATGATTTGCAAACTGATGTAGACCCCTGATTAAGAAATGATTCACCTTAACAGGGATTATGACTATGCTAGATCCCAATACTGAGGTCCTTACCGAAAGAAAGGGGGTCATTAGCTCCTCGCAAACTCCGGTTTATGGTATGTGCAATGCCCCCGCAGGAGAGAAATCCGGTCCCCCGAGCCCCCTTCCTTCCCTTCTTCCTCTTCATATGTGCGATTGAAGTGTCTCCTGGAGTCAGAGTCTGTAAACAGTTTTCAAGTCAGTTAAGCTGGCCCTAAACCCTAAAACCCTAAAACCCAAATAACTGAAACCCTTTCAAGCTTTTAAGACACCTCGATAAGACCCCTACGAAGCCCTGATTCCTAAACCCTAAGCACTACACCAGTCACAACGCCCTTAGACCCTAAAAGACTCGGGCGCCTTTAAGCCCTTACAGAAGCCCGTGAAGAGTCCACGCAGGTGACCCTTAAGAAACCCTTGACGGGATCTTGAAAGGAACCCTTCTAACTACCCTAAACCCCAAACCAGCCGAGGAAACTCAAGGAGCACATGGCACAGGTCTGCCGGACGGGGCAACAGAACCCCTCCAGAGGGATCTTCAGGACTTGCGGTTTGGGGCTTAGGGTTTCGGGTTCGGTTTTGTGTCTGGTTTTTTAGGCTGTTCGCAACACAAGGTTTTAGGGCCGTGTATAGGACTTGACAAGGGTTCTTTGAGCTTTGGCAGGTTTTGGGTTTCCTTGAGCTCGAAGCTAGACCCTAAACCCCTGACCCTTGACTTCAAATCCTCAGCCCTAAGCCCTAGACCCAACCGCACCCTTCAGGTTCAGATTTCTGGCATGGTGAAATTTTCGGTGGTTTACCATGGACGCCCCAATTTCCAAACCCAAAACCCCACACCCTAAAGCCTCAACCCTATCAACCCTAAACACCCTAAGCTCTAAACTCCCCTAAACCCTAGACCCCAAGCTGTCACAGCGAGGCCGGCGAGTGCATCTTCGCTGAGATCAACCGCAACGGTGTGGGCGGAGCGGCCTTCAAGAATCCGGAGGACTTATGGGAGTTTCCGAAAATAGGGGACCCTAATATAGTACCCTAAATGGTAAGATCCTTATTATGAGGACCCCAAAAGAATCCGGAGGACTTCTGCTGGGCATAACATAGGGGCCTCAATACTTACCAATACTATTTTGGGGGTTCCTTGTTATAATGACAGGATAATGGGCCACAATACCCTATTCTAACTATTATAGAACCCGACTATAGATCCCTGGTAGACCCCTTTAAGGAAGCCTTCTTCTGGGCATAGTATAGGGTTCCTTCTTATAACTACAGTATAATGGGTCACAACACCCTATTCTAATTGTCAAGAATCCGGAGGACTTTTCTGGGGGATGGATCAGGGACCCCAAAAAAGGATATGCCTCTGCTCATTTTTGCTGATGTGGCTTTTTTGCGGCCCTAATAGAGGTTTTTGCACGGGTTCCCCATAAGAAGTTTTTATTTTTTAAGTTTTCCAAGGTTCTATGAGACTGTTGTTAGATCTTTCAGAGTGCATGTTTTGGGTGAGGTGTAGGAGTTTGGGGCCAGTGCTTCAGGGTTTATAGGGTTTAGGCGGTGTCTAGGGATTTTGGGTTGTTGAGGCTAAATGTGCATCTTAGAGTACTCTCAGTTAGCAGAGTTGCCTGTTTGGGCCGAACATAATGGCAACAAAAGATGGTTATGATGAGGGAATATAATGACTGCTAAACCCTAAACCCCAAATCCCTAAACCATATGATCTGATGCTGCATACTTAGAGGATCATGGGACTTAGCAAGCAGGTTATAGTTGGGGTTGCAAGTCCCCTAAGTGGGGTTATCCTAATTATAACCTTCTTATAACCTTACTTACTAAGTCCCATGAGCCTTTAAGTAGACCCTAAACCCTAAACCCTTTTCATAGAACTTCATAGAACCCTATAGTACCCTTAAAGGGAACCCTAAGCCCTTACTAAGTCCTCATGAGCCTTTAAGTACTGCCAGCTACGAGACGAATATTGCGCAGCTCGACATGCGGCTAGCAAAAGCGCACCTTCTAGGCAAAACCCTGAATCCCACGAGCCTCAACCCCAGTTGCTTGTTTCAACTACGAGCAGCGTCTTTTGGGGCATGGTCACCCTGCACGGCATATTTCGCCAAGGCATTTTGTATGCTTCTAGAAAGGATCGTAAGAGTTCTACATGGGTTCTACAAGTGTTCTAGACATTGCATCTTATCGGTGTTTAAAGGGTTCGACCAGGGTTCTTATAGGTTAAAGACATGGCATGTTTCGGGTTCTCAAAAGCTTCTACAAGGCTTCTATAGCGGTTTTCCCAAGGATGCTAGGTTGGCTCGGAGTCCCCGAAGGATATTTCCCGGAGAGCACAGGACTGCCCTTACTTACGGAACATAGCTTAAGGCCAGAGGGCTTTATATTATGATTGAAGGTACATTTTCCGGAGTTTACTTTACAAACTCATAGAAGCCTTCGTTTCGTATCATCATTTCAAGCCTATTCCTTAATTTCGAGGTATTGGGCTCTGTGGGTTGGATCGGTTGAGCTTGTTCAGAAACACCGTCAGCGTGCGCTCAATATTTGAAGTTCCCGGTACAGCGGTATCAAGATTAAATTCCTGTAGGCTCTTCGTAACTGCACTAGAAGATGCCCCGAAAACCTTTTTAGTCTGGCTGCTAAGTCCCATGATCCTCTAAGCAACATCTCGGCAAAGGACGTGCCGAAGGCCGTGGCGATGCTCAACGGCAGCGCCGGTGACGCATTTAGGTTTCGCGTTTGGGGTTCAGTTGTGGGTAATGTAGGAACCTGATTAGGAAACATTGGGCCGTTATTAGGGTTCCTTGTATGAGTCCTACTATTTTGGGGTTAAGGCCAGGGTTTCTTAATCAGGTTCCTGCATTATGGCCCAGAGATATTGTTGCAAGTTAAGTAGTCTCAAGGGTTTCAGTTCTTTTGGTTTCGGGTCTGCCTAGGGGTTTGGGGGGGCAAAAGGGTTGTGTGTGAGGGTTCAGGGTCTCTGGTTTAGGGGTTGAGGGTTTGGGGTTTCGGGTGCAGGGTTTGGCGAGCAGTGCATAGCCGGAAATCTCAAGCCCGACACCACGAAGGATCCGCCTGCATTCATAAGTTTTTTGTTTGTTTTTAGGTTTAGGAGTATACAAAGGCTTCATAAGGGTCTTATAGTGGGTTGACAAAGGGGTGCCAGGGGCCGCAATGATGAGCTCTTCCAGGGTTCCCCCTGATATCTTTAGTTTAGAGACCTCAAAGCCCGTTGTGCAGGCTTGTACACTGACGTTGGGTTTTGGGTTGGGCTGGTGGGTTGAGGGTTTCCCAGAGAGCCCAATACCCCTTTAATTAAGGAATATTCCTTAAATCATATTGGGGATCCGACTATCATTTAAGGTTTATTCCTTAATTAAGGGGTATTAGACTCCCCTAAACCCTAAACCCTATAGATCCCTTTGAGGATCCCTTAGGAACCCTTAGATTATATTATATTCCTTAATTAAGGGATAGTGGACTCTCTGGGCACCACTGAACAGTAAACCCCAAACCCTAAACCCCAAACCGGGTTTGGGGTCTAATGTAATCAAATCCCAAGAAGAAGGGAAGGATTCCGAAACCCCCAGGTTCTTTCGAAGGATGTGCCATCCAGGCTGGGCGCTTCTTCTTACCGTTGGTTAGTAGGGAATGGAGGAATGGGGTACAATTATAACTACTATTACTACCATTCTTCCATTCCGTACTAACCAAAGGTAAGTCTTTTCTTGCCTACTGCCGTGAGTCCGTGAAGCTTAGGGCTTAGGGTTCAGGGTCTAAGGTGTAGGGTCTAGAGGGTTAGGGAAAGGGTTTGGGGTTTGTGTAGGTCTAAGGCTAATGGGATTTAGGGTTTAGGGTACATGTCGCGCCATGCTTCTTTCACATGGTGCCAAACCCATGGTGAGAAAGCCGTTTCTCAGAGATGAACGGGTGTTTATACGGTTCTCATAGTGGTTCAACGTCAGAAAAAGGTGTACTGTAACATGTATTTTTTGCCGGGGCTATACGGGTTTATAGAGTCCAGCATCGCTGAACAATGAAATTTTCCTTTGACTGTAACAAGGATGCTTCAGCAAGGGGCTCTTAGTTAAGAACCCTCGACCCTAACCCCTCAACCCCCGAACCCTGAACCCGAGGGTCTTTGGCGCTTTGGAGGTTGATGTCTGGCAGCGCAAGACGCCTGAGACGCCGGCTGCCTGAAGCAGGGCAAATTCAGCATACATATGATTCACTCTAAAGGGCCAGGAGGGGAGTTTTGAAATGCGAGTTTTGACTGCAGCATCTACGCTCAAAAATCGGTGGTTTTCTCATCTGGACGACCGGTTCCCCTCCGGCAGCTATGCTTTGAATGGCCGTGCTCAGAACCTTTTGCGATTGGCTTGGAAAAAGGCGCTTAAAGAGCTTAGCATTCTCCGGCTTCACTCTTGTCACTCTCCCGAGCGGTTCAAGCTCAGGTGCCAAATCTGACAACGGCGCTTCACAGTGTGGAGCCGCGGGCGAGAAAATGCTTTCTGCTTCGACCGATCACTGTCTGTGCTCGAAACCCAAACCCTACATGCAGGCATCCGATTGCATTGATGAAAGGGTCGCACATGGTTTTACAGCTGTTGGAAGTTGCTGTCATCTAAGCCCGTGGGAGGACAGTCCAAAATCTAACACCTTCGAGTGTTCGTGCTCGATGTGTGCAGACCCTTACATCATCGTCTTCATCTGCCATGTGCCGCAGCATGGGTTCTGTGCAGAGCTTCGAAGTTCATGACTAGCCACCGGAGAGCTTTAGCTGCACGGCAGCCATGCCAAGAGCCAGACTTTGGAGTCAAAGTTTGCAGTAGGGCCCCGGCATCTGAAAGCGTCGCGAGCTTCTTTTTTCAAACTTCTCCTGTCAGGCGGGGAGGGTGCTTCTGCGAGCATGCATGACTTCACTTTGTGTTCGAAATCTCCTCTTCAGCACACATGTGGCATCTTGGCGCGCTCAATGTAGACATCGGAACAATTCTGCAAACCATTTCGTTTCGCTCGAGTTGTCCCCCACAGATCCTAACCCCAAACCCTCAACCCCAAACTCGAAACACGAACCCGAAACCCCAAACCCGAAACCCCTGTACCCCTTAACCCTTAAAGCCCTAAACCCCTAAACCCTTAAACCCTAAACCCCTAAACCCCTAAACCCGTAAATTCCTAGACCCCTAAACCCCGAAGCCCCTAAACCCCTAAACCCCTCAGTCCTAAACTCCAAGTGGCCCTAATTCCCAAATCCGACAAGCTTGGGGGTACCTTAGGGTTCCTTTAAGGGTTACTATAAGGGTACTATAAGGGTTCTGTAAAGGGTTTAGAATGCTTTAATATCCGACCCTAATATAGTGCCCTAATTAGTAGGATCCTTATTATAAGGACCCCAAGAAAGGGTACCCGTAATTTTCGGAAACTCCCATGGCCCTAATTCCCAAATCCCACAAGCAGGTTATAATTGGGGTTATAAGTCCCTAAACCCTAAACCCTACTTATAACCTACTTATAAGCTTACTTACTACGTCCCATAAGCCTTTAAGGAATAGCCAGGAAGCTCGCATCCTGGCCAGGCCCCGCCGACCGGAAGGAGGATGGAGCCGGTGTCCATCTTGTTGGCAACAGGCGCGTGGGTTTGAGGGTTTAGGGGTTAGGGGTTGAGGGGTTGAGGGGTTGAGGGGTTGAGGGGTTTGAGGGGTTGAGGGGTTTGGAGCTTTAGGGTTTAGGAGTTAGGGGTTTAGGGGTTTAGGGGTTTAGGGGGTTTAGGGGTTAGGGGTTTAAGGGGTTCAGGGGTTTAGGGGTGGAGGGTTTAGGGTGTAGGGGTTTAGGGTTTTAGGGGTGCCGCTGAGTCGTCGGTGCAGCTGATAAAGGGGTTCCTTTAAAGGAGCCTTTAGAGGGATTCTTTTGGGTTCCTTTGAAGGGGGCTGAAGGGGTTCCCGTACTGGAATCTTTTAGGGGCATGGATTTTTTTCAAGAACTGTTTTTTGAGATCTTTGTTATACCGGTGTTATCATGAATAGACTCCATAAGAAAGCCAGAAGTTATAACTGTATTATCGTGAACAGACCTTAAGGCCCTAGTTTAATTGTTGCATGCAGCGCCCACCAGAGAGTTTCCGGAAATAGGGGACCCTAATATAGAGCCCTGAATAGTAAGATCCTTATTATAAGGACCCCAAAATGGGTGCCCCCAACTTTCGGAAACTCCCAACCAGGCCCCCAGCCTCAGCCTGATAACAGTGTGTCAATACAGTAAACCCCAGAAAGGGTTTAGGGTTTAGGTTAGGGTTTAGGGTTTAGGGTTTAGGGTTTAGGATAAATTGCAAATAGTGCTGGGATTCCCTATACATTACTGTTAAAAATTGAAGCTATTGGGTTTCCAACTTTTGGGCTTCTACCATAGGTGCAAGCGAAGTACAAATCACCTGGCAGGGCCGGGGGATTCGCTACTTTTGAGACTTGCAGTTGGTTGTAGGGTTTAGGGTTTAGGGTTTAGGGTTGAGGGTTTCGGGTTCCAGGTTTAGGACATGCGTTGGCGTTGCAAAATCTTAAACTTTTGCCATGCAGGTTTTGCGGCAGCGCCTACGGATTCGCTACTTCCGAATCTTCCAGTGGAAACTTCCGTGCATGTTCTGTGAGAACGTAGGGTTGGGTCCTTGTCCAACTCATGAAAGAAGAACGTCAGTACCACGAGGCACGAAGCAAGAACCTCATTACCCTCCCTCCCCCCGTCCGCCCCTCCACCAGGTCCCTATTTCATCCCAGAGACTCCAAAACCCCTTAGTTACGGACTACACCTTAAATCATACTGAGGACCCTACTATAATTTAAGGTATGGTCCTTAAGTAAGGGGTTTTGGAAGGTCTGGGATATCCATGTTTTCTGTGCAGATATTAACTCTCGTTAGTACTACTTGTACTCCTACTAACAGGATGGTTGCATTACGACTAAGACTGCTACTGTAGGGCACATTGCCACTCTCAGATTTAGTGACACTGGGACATATGGGAGTTTCCACAAATAGGGGACCCTAATATGGTACCCAAAATATCAGGATCCTTATTACAAGGACCCCCCAAAAAAGGTACCCTTACTTTTAGGAAACTCCCATATTATTGCAGCTAAGGCGGATGAAGGGTCGTCAGTCCTCCCATCCGAACCCAGACCTTCCAAAACCCCCTAATTCAGGACCATACCTTAAATTATTGCAGGACCCATAGTATGATTTAAGGTATATTCCTGAATTGGACGGTTTCGGAGTCTCTGGGAAACCATAAACTGCATCGAGAATGTCTTTAATTTCAGAAACCCCTAAACCCTAAACCCCCAAAACCTTAAACCCTAAACCCTACACCCAATGAGCCCTAAACCCGAAAAGCCCAAACCCAAAGCTTTGCACGACAAAGGAGCCCGGAGCCAGGGTCAAGGGTTAAGGGTTAAGGGGTTTAGGGTTCAGGGCTTAGGGGGAAGTGCCAAAAGCAAGTCCCATAATTTCGAGAACCACCCATGCAAGGGCCTTAATGATTAGAGTAGGGTTCGGGGGGCATATTATAACGGGGGCATATTATACCAGAACTAGACCAAAGCCCCAACAGGTGCCATTGCCATCTATGCTGCGCATCGCGCAGAACAGATGTCGGAGAAGGCCCAACGTTAGCGTCGTCTCCATGGCGATTGTTCCCTGCATCGAAGGGGAAAAGGAGGGACCTTTAATGGGGACCTCTACCCAGTAATGGGCTATATAATGGGTATATAATGGCCATATTAAGGGTATATACCGAGGAGTCCTTATTAAGGGTCCCTCCTTTTACCCTTGGACTGTACCATAAAACCCTGAACCCCTAAACCCCTAAACCCCGAAACCCCTAAACGCCTAAATCCTAAACCTTAATTCCCTAAATCCTAAGCGCAAAGGCAGCTGCACTCAAACCTCCGATACCTTATTGACAATGATCTCTACAGGCTGTGGGTTTTTGGAAGGGATTGTTGTTGTTGATTTTGCTACGGTCTCTTCTTGAAAGTACTGTGCCTTATCCTAAGTATTGTTGCTATAGTGTTTCTGTTGTTGTCAGCAGCCTCGTCTCTCGTCGCTACCTTGCAGTATTGCCGATATGGTTTTTTCCGAAAATAGGGGACCCAAATATAGTACCCCAAATAGTAGGATCCTTATTAAAAGGACCCCAAAATAAGGCATCCCTAATTTTCGGAAACTCCCATATTGGGTGTTGCCTTGTGATCATTGGTGGAGAGTCAGAGAGGTTAAGAAAGGGGCCTGCATAATTGCCTATACTCTTTTGGGGGTTCCTTGTTAGGGTTTAGGGTTTAGGGCTAGGGTACACTATACCCCAAAACCCTATTCTAATGAACAAGGCCCAGAAATGAGGGGCTTTGGGTTTGCACTAGTCTCGGGTTTGGATTCTCACGCTTGTCATCCTGGCCCAGAGAGCCCAGTACCCCCTAATTAAGGAATATAGCTTAACTCATAATTTAAGGGCCCTTATAGTTGATGGAAAAAGTCCTTAAGTAAGCGGTGTTGGGCTCTCTGGAATTGTCTGTCCGCCTTCATCCCTCCCAGAAGAATCATACAGATCCTTGTAAGAGTGGTTCGGTTTAGGGTGTACGGTCCGAACTTCAATGCCAAGCCAAGTCCCACACACAGGCACGGCGGGGCCCCATCACCCTGCCGGAGATGATGGATGCGAAGAATGCCTGCGGCTTAAGCTTCATGATGTGGCGCTAGGGGTCTCTACTTAAAGGCTCATGCGACTTAGTAAGTAAGGTTATAAGTAGCTTCTACTTAGGATAAGGACTTATAAACCCGATTATAACCTACCTACTAAGTCACATGATCATCTAAGCAGGCACCATTCCAATAGCTAAACCTCAACAAAACAACACCTGACCCAAGACCCGAAACCGGGCTAAACCCGAGATCCGTTTGCCGTCCTTGTACATAATACTGTTATATAACCCGAAACCCAATTACAATAATTGAGGCCGCTTTGTTGCCCTGAACTGCTAGAACAGCTTGTCTGGTGGGGTCCTCTCCCGGGAGCGACGTCCGCAGGGGTTTTGGGTCATCAGACCTTCAAAACCCGAACACCCAAACCCTACACCCTAAATCCATCCGCACGGCCAATCTTCAAACCCGACACCTACACCCCCACAGAAACCACAAACTAAGCCGCTGACCCTAAGCCCTAAGGCCTAAGTCCAATATCTTAGAAGCCTAAAATGAAACCCGAAGCCCTGAGGTGGACGACGATGCCCCTGTCCAGCTTCTCGCCGTCCACGTGCGCAGTGGTCGATTCCGCCAGGGTTTCCTTGGGCAGCAACTCAAGGCAGGATCGGATTAGATTTTTCGAAAGGTCTCTCATTTCGTGATTTTTAGAAGAGTTCAGCGGCTGTGAGGACTTGTCGGGTTTAGGGCTTAGCATTCAAGGTTTACAAACCCCTAGACCCTAAACCCTAAACCAGGGATTACAAACTGGGTTGAGGATAAACGGCTCTCCACGCGGATGCAGGACTCCTTGGGTCTGCACAAAAGTAATAATAGTCATCGTAGTAGATTTATAAAAGTAATAGTAGTTATTGTCTTAGACTTATAAAAGTAATAACAGTCATCATAGTAGACTTTTGATAGAAATGAAAATGAGAACTCAAAAGATAATGGGACAAATGGCCGACATAATGATAGGAGTCAGGGTCTACCTTTACTTCTAAACCCTTAACTTATCCACACCAGGTAGGACTACTGACCCTGCAGAGTCTGGACTCCGAATCCCTAGATCGCTCCCCATTTGCAGCCCTGGATTTGTGGTTTTCCGGGACCTTTAACTTTAAAGCCTGAAAGCCCAACCGTCCAAAAGCCCTACACAACTGCAATCTTCACAAAATCGCACCTGGCAGGGCAAAACGGAAAAGCCAAAAACCCCTAAACCCTAAAACCCTAGAAAGGCCCTTGATTCTGCAGTCGTGCAATTCAGAGTTCAAGTCGTTTTCAGTCGTGTTTATGCAAGAGGAGACCTGCACTGCTCCGGGCAACACAGCCCCGGCATTCGACATTTTTGCCATGGATTGATCCGCAGCTGGAGTATTTGTCATGTCACTGGTGGTTGAGGTAAGCCTCATCAGTGGCAAGACCGTGTCGCTGCAGATCAACGCCGACGAATCCATAGACTCGCTGAGGGTGCGTGCGCAGAGAGCCCTGGGAGCTGGCAAAGGGCGACTCGTGGACTCCACCGGAAGTTTTCTTCATGGAGGGGCACCGTTCAAAAGGGCCCAGCTGCAATATGAGGTACCACTAATGTTTCAGGTTCGACCAGTCGATATATGTTGCGGAAGGTTTGCCTTTGCTGCCATCCTTGGTGATGGCTCCGTCGTGGCATGGGGCGATGCTGGCGAGGGTGGTGACAGCAGTGGTGTGAGAGATCAGCTGCAGAACGTGCAGCAGATTCAAGCAACCCCGGGTGCCTTTGCTGCGATCCTTGGCGATGGCTCCGTCGTGACTTGGGGCGTTTCTGGCAAGGGTGGTGACAGCAGTGCTGTGAGAGATCAGCTGAAGAATGTGCAGCAGATTCAAGCAACCTGGGGTGCCTTTGCTGCGATCCTTGGCGATGGCTCCGTGGTGACCTGGGGCTATGGTAGCCACGGTGGTGACAGCAGTGTCGTGCGAGACCACCTGAAGAACGTGCAGCAGATTCAAGCAACCTGTCATGCCTTTGCTGCGATCCTTGTTGATGGCTCCGTCGTGACTTGGGGCGATGCTGGCTTCGGTGGTGACAGCAGTGCTGTGAGAGATCAGCTGAAGAATGTGCAGCAGATTCAAGCAGCCGATTATGCCTTTGCTGCGATCCTTGGCGATGGCTCCGTGGTGACCTGGGGCTATGGTAGCCACGGTGGTGACAGCAGTGTCGTGCGAGACCACCTGAAGAACGTGCAGCAGATTCAAGCAACCTGTCATGCCTTTGCTGCGATCCTTGTTGATGGCTCCGTCGTGACTTGGGGCGATGCTGGCTTCGGTGGTGACAGCAGTGCCGTGAGAGATCAGCTGAAGAATGTGCAGCAGGTTCAAGCAGCCGATTATGCCTTTGCTGCGATCCTTGGTAATGGCTCCGTCGTGACTTGGGGCGATGCTGGCAAGGGTGGTGACAGCAGTCGTGTGCGAGATCAGCTAAAGAATGTGCAGCAGATTCAAGCAACCTTTCATGCCTTTGCTGCGATCCTTGTTGATGGCTTCGTCGTGACATGGGGCGATGCTGGCGAGGGTGGTGACAGCAGTGGTGTGCGAGATCAGCTGCAGAACGTGCAGCAGATTCAAGCAACCCCGGGTGCCTTTGCTGCGATCCTTGGCGATGGCTCCGTCGTGACTTGGGGCGTTTCTGGCAAGGGTGGTGACAGCAGTGCTGTGAGAGATCAGCTGAAGAATGTGCAGCAGATTCAAGCAACCTGGTGTGCCTTTGCTGCGATCCTTGGCGATGGCTCCGTGGTGACCTGGGGCTATGGTGGCCACGGTGGTGACAGCAGTGTCGTGCGAGACCAGCTGAACAGCTGCGACGAGTAGCAAACGCAGCAGTTACACACATGTCGTGCGAATCATCGTCTTTCCTGGTAACGCTCCCGAAGCTCCAGGCTGAGCGTTTAAGCTCCCTGGAAGATGTTCTTTTGTACCACACCACAGCCCTGGCTATCCATAGAGCCTCCTTTTAAGCACCCTATAGCGGTTTAGGGTTTTAGGGCTGCGAAGTCGTTTCTAAGCCTGAAGAGACCTCTTCGGCAACCGATACCCTGATGAAGCCATAAGCTACATGGATTGTTGTCAAAATTATGGTCCCTTTTTGGGTACCCTAAATATTAGGTGCTGTATTTGACAACCACCCACATGGAAACAACTTGATGCCCCTGCTCCCTGAAGCCCGAAGCCCTGAAAATAGAGGCGTAAAACATGAGCAGTGGTCATCCCCTACAAATCTTCATAGGTTTCTACAAAATCCAAAAAAGCCATGGAAAGACCACTGAGGCTCTACAGTATAGCCTCCCTGAGTGAACGGTCTCCTTCCTAAGGATCTCTGCCACGATTGTGCAACTTGAGGGGTTTTCCTGGTAAAGGAATATGGGAATTGACCATTTAGGGACCCTAATAAAGTACTTTAAATCGTAGGATCCTTCTTATAAGGACCCCAAAACAAGGCACCCCTAATTTTCGGAAACTCCCATATTGAAGTCGATTCTGCAGTACGGAGTATTGCCGACGGGGGCAGCCCCAGGAACCTTAAACTGCCCCAAGCCCCACACCCTTAAGGCTTAGACTTAGTCTAGACCATGATCCACCTGATGACATCGTTGGCCGGCTGAGAGAGAGAATGTAGGGGCCTTAACAGTTAGAATAGGGTTTGGGGGTGTAGTATATTAATTATTATGAGGAGCGCCGCACCAAAATCCTGTTATTCTGGCCCCTATACCACATCCTTATAATAGCCCTTATAGTAGCTCTTATAGACCCTTTTTAAAGGAACCCTATTCCAATGATTAAAGCACCTACATGACCCGAGTTCATTTGTGATGACGAGTTCCGCAACCTGCGGCCCGCGGAAAGCCCCCGGGTTTAGGGTTAAGGGTTTATGGTTTAGGGTTTAGGGTTTAGCGTTCAGGGTTTAGAGTTTAGGGTTTATGGTTTAGGGTTTAGGGTTCAGGGTTTAGGGCTCAGGGTTTAGGGTTTAGGGTTTAGAGTTGCCGGTGTTGCGGCAAGGCCTAGCGGTGCTGAGGAGGTCTCTGACAAGAAGGAGTTTCTTCTCCGCAGCTCTTGACCCAAAGCACTCGAGCCTCCCAAGCATCGCAAGGGGTCGGAATAATTACTATGACTACTACTACTTTCTAGTCCACGTAAAGTTGGACATCAATCAAGCCCACAGACACCTGGCGAGGTGCGTGTAAAGTATGGCGACCCTGGCGTGTCCATCCACTGCGACACCACGCAGGCGCTTGGGCTGTGGACTCCCTAGCATGTTAGTATTACTAGTAGTATTCTTCTTTGTATTCTTATGGTATTAGTATTACTATTTGCATTCTTGCTGTTATTACAAATTATTCTTATTATGATGATTATTGATATAGCTACTATTGTTCTAGCTGAATTAAATGTGTCTACAGTTTTACCTGACAATCTCTTTGCAAAGATATTGGAGTCATTGGAGACGGCCCTCAAAGTGTTGGGGTCGTTGGCTTGGGCTTTTACCGAAGTTTGGCTTTTGCCGAAGAAATCCCTAAAATGCATCACAGGAACCCTCCAAAAGAGAGCCTGGCTCCGAAAGTCACTTGGAGGGTCGGGGGACTTGTGTAGCAAGTATGTAGTAAGTAGACTTGTAAGTACCCTAAAGGGGATCTTAATTGGGGTTATGACACTTACAGTCTATAAAACTTGTCCAAGCAGAACGGATGGATCACTAGATTTGGGGATTTTTACGCCACGGTAGGTTAGGTGCCTCTTCTCTTGTAAAGTGGAATTCCTTCGGGGTTCCTCTACAAGCATAGTCCAGTCTGCCCGAAACCTGTTCTATCCAATCATTCCTAAACCTCCTTTGATATCACTTCCCAAACCTCCTCAGCATTTTGGGCCCTCTTCAGCAAGCCTAAAATCGTAATCGCCAAAGCGTGCAGATTCAGATTCGGCCGGAGATTGGGCATGGGCGGTGCTATCTACTAAATTGCGGATGGTTTGGTGTTTCGGGGGTATGCCTAAACCTAAACCCTAAAGCGCTTTTCCATCTTGTGAGTTTCGGTTCCATGGAATAGTTTCGAACACGTGCGGATACGTATGTGCCAGTTTGTGTATTTGTTCATACGCGATGGCGACGGAGTGATAAGAGTATAATGGAGTAAGAACGACGAAACAGACCAGCAGCATAAGAATCCCCCGTCCCTGTCCTACGGTTGATGATATAAATGCTGCATTACCCGTCATAAGGAATCTACCAGAATTCTCATAGTCTAGGGTCATTAAGGTCATGCAGGATTGATATCATCAACCGTATCATAGTCGTCATCCCGACCCCCTAAACCCCAAACCCCCCTAAACCCTAAACCCTAAACCCCTAAACCCTAAACCCTAAACCCCAAACTCCATCAGAGTCGTCATGCCTGCCCGCCAACCTAAACACGAAGCCCCACGCACAGTAGGCTATGCCTGCAGCCGAACAAGCCTACTTTTCCAGGATTCGTTATTATTGCTTCTACATAGTATAATTCCTCAACTAGGTGGCACTTTGGGACACCGTTTAATTTTCCCATAGAGGTACCTATTCTTAAATGCTTTTTAAGTGTCAAAAAGTACAACCCAGTGACAAAGGTAGGGTTTTGTACGGCACCCTAATAGCAAGTACCCTAAAAGGGACCTTCATTTAGAGGAATACTTATGTAACCCCTTAAAAAGGTAAGTGTTTTGGGCCACAAGTGAGGCTTAAGCCTGACACCCTACTTAAAGGCTCATGGGACTTAGTAGGCAAGGTTACAAAGTAGCTTATAACTAGGATAACACCATGTAGGGGACTTGTGGCCCCAATGATAACCTACTTACTAACTCCCATGATCCTCTAAGTAGCCTAAACCCCCCCTTACAGAACCCTTATAGATCCCATAAAGGATCCCTTAAAGGAGCCCTACGGATCCCTTAAAGGAGCCCTGAAAGGAACCCTGCACTCTTTAAGGAACCCTAGTGACCAAGTCCCGTGATCCTTTCACTAGGGCCCTGCCTGCGAGACTGTGCCGAAAGGAAGAAGGGACCTGGTGGGGCTCTACATGGGTGGTTGTCAAAATTATGGTCCCTCTTTGGGTACCCCAAATATTACGTGCCGTATGATGATAAGGATCCTAATTTTGACAACCACCCACATGGGCTCTATACCACGGTTTAGGGTCACCTTAACCCACCAGAACCTACTTTTTGGTAGTTGTAGTCCCTATAAATGTCTTATTAGGGTTCGTAATAGGAACCGGCAAAAAATTAGGTTTTGGAGGTCGGGGTCAGGAGGCGTGGGGGTAGAGTTTAGGGGTGTAGAGTTCAGGGCTTCGAGTTCGTGTTGAGGAGCCCAACTGAGTGACCATGATAGGGACCTATAGTAGATAGTATGGTGTGATAGTATGGTGTCCTCATTAGGATAGATAACTTAAAAACCAATTTCCTCAGCAAGAGCCCATGATAAATGCCACGAGTGGATTTCTCCGAATGATAACCCACCGCATAGCCTACCCTAAACAAATAACCCTAAGCCCGCAACCCTAAACCCTAACCACACACAAACAACCTAAACCCCGAACCGTTGCTTACTTTCTCCCGTAAACCTTCAACTCTTTGAGCTACAACGATTCTATTCCGTGTTCTTGTTAGGGAGTTCAATAATTGAAGGTCCCACCCCAAACCCTAAAGCCCCTAAACTCTAACCCCTAAACCCCAAACCCTAAACCCCAACCCCTAAACCGTAGGCCCCTAAACCCTAACCCCTGAACCGTAAACCCAAGCCAGAATAAGGAAAACCACGTTCTTTACCAAGTTGGCTATGGACCCAGAGACTCCAACATCCCTCAATTCAGGAATATTCCTTAAATCATACTAGGGCTCCTATTAAAATCTTTGGTATATTCCGTAATTAAGGAGTATTGGGGTCCGCTAAACCCTAAACCCTATAGATCCCTCAAAGGAATCTTTAAAGGAACCTCTAAAGGAACCCAAGTACTCTTTAATGAAGGGATAGTGGAGTCTCTGGGAACCACATTATGCGTTTTTACCGGGCTTCATAGTACCGCCCTGAACCCTGAACAGTAAGCCCTAAACCCTAAACCACAACCTAAACCCTAAGCCAGAATAAGGAAATCACATTCTTTACCAAGTTGGGAGTCTCCGAAAATAGGGAACCCTAATATAGTACCCGGAGGAGTAGGATCCTTTCAGGTACACCCTAAACCCTAACCCTTAAACCCTAACCCTTACCCCCCAAACCCTAACCCCTAAACCCCTAAACCCTAAACCCTAAAACCCCTAAACCCTAAAAACCCCTTAGTTTCGGAAACTCCCAGATGGCTGTGAAGGCGATGCCGCTTCCAGAGCCTCCGTCGCCTGGAGCGAGGCGCGGCCCCTGGGTTCAGAGACTTTCATACTTAGAGGTTCGGGATCCATAGGGGTTCTTTTCAGGGATCCTTTAAGGGATCCATAAGGGTTCTATATTTTGGGGGTTTTAGGATTCAGATAAACATGGGTTTAGGGTTGAAGGGTTTAAAGGTTCAGGGGGTAGGGTTTCAGGCTTTAAGGGTTTAAGGGGGAGGGTTTTTTAGGGGTTTGGCTTTAGGGTTCAGAGACTCCCATAACTCCCTGGTGCTTGGTAGGGAATGCGGAACGGATCCCTATACTAGTCCCTGTATAATCCCCAATAATGCCACAATCCATTCCCCCCATTCCCTACTAAGAACCAGACAGACTTTCCTTCTTCTACGGTTGATGATCGGGATCCTTTAAGGGATCTGTAGGGTTTAGGGTTTAAGAGGGTTTAGGGTTTAGGGTTATGATATAAATCCTGCATTACCTTAAGGACCCTAAACTATGGTAACTATGGTATATGTCTTGTTATGGGCAATGCAAGGTTCAGAGATTCCCATGATGTACTGGAGGGTAGGGGGACATAGTAAGTAGATAGCAAGTAGAGTTATAAGCACCTCAAACGGGATCCAAACCGGGGCTGTGATACTTATAAGCCTATAACAGTAATTACGTATAAAAAACCCCGGACCTTCCAAATAAGGGCTTTAACACTTCGAACCGGGTTTTGGGGGCCCTTGACAGAATTATAGTAGAATATCACCCCAACTGTGTTTTAGAATTACTATGGCGCGTAGACTATCCCTTAGCTTCGGGGATATTCTTCAAATCGTTGTGGGAACGTCACCCAGAACTCCAAACACTGAGCTCAGATTGCAGGACGCCCCGAAAACCTGGTTCCAACGTTAGCCTGAAGAGGGTGAACCCTGTAAAAAAACTCCAGACAAGCGCTATGTCTAAGAGCCCTAGGAGCCCCAAGTCTGCAAGGAACCCTAAAAAAAGGGCTGTCGAGGGCCTTAACACAAACATGATAAAATCCCATCAAAAACAGAAAGTGCTCTGCCTAAATCTAAGCAATAAAGCTTTTCGTAAACTTGCCTTAAGAATGGAATCCCGTAAGAGTTCATCAAAATCCGTAACGCCGTAGCGGGCCCCTCATATAAAGGGTACTGTAGTGTTCTATAATCAGGGTCCCCCTTAAAGGGTACCCAATGGTTCTATAACAGGGTCGCCCTTATCAGGAACCCTGAACCCAAAACCCTAGACCCGAAACCCTAAACGGGCCCTAAGATGGAGCTCGAAGCCCCAAAGCCTAGACCCTAAACCCCTAAACCCTAAGCCCCCAAACCCTAGCCCCCAAAGCCTAAACCCTAAACCCTAACGCCTGAACCCTGAAAGACACTTAAAAAAAAAAAAGAACCCTGAAAGACAGTCACCCTGATGTTTTTTTAGAGTAAGAACCTTGCAAGAAGGTACGTCAGCCGACTTCAGGAGGGCCTGGCCGCCGGGGCGCGGGAGTGCCTCAACGCCGAGTTCGGCCAGGGCCTTGCTTTTTTTTTTTTTTTATCCGTTGTAGTTTGTTCTCAAACATTTGTTGTATATACATATAATATTACATTAGACTATATTATGTTACATCTTTACTATAGGATATATAACATATAATATTTTATAGATTATGTGTCAGATATTATATACTGTATGATATTTAGTATATTATGTCCTATAGTAATCTATTATACTATGTTCTGTTATAATACGTTACAAGGTATAAGAACAATAACAATAATAATATCGTAGTATATTATATACTACTTATTAGACACTACAGTATGTATTACATATTATACATTCTATATTATACATTATGCATTATATTTGGCGTATTATATAATATACACTATACAGTATATATTATACAGTATATGTTATATTTGATATATTACATCTTTTATGCTATACATGTTAGCATTACACATACATATACCTGTATATACATTTCTAAAGTGTGCTTTTGCTTTTACGGCTAGGGGTTAGGGAGGCGGTCGAAAAACTCAAGCCGTTATCCGGAGTTCTGGAACAACGTCGGATTTTTCTTGGTACTGAGACTTGAGACTTGTTGATGTATATAGGCGGGTTTCGGGTTTATGGGGTTTATGGAGTTTAGGGGCTTTGGGGTTAGGGCTCATTCATGTTTTTTTCTCGGCGTTTCTTTTTCACGTTGGAGTGTTTGAGGCAATTGGGTGGTTGTGGGTGTAGGGAATACGGTTGAGGATTAGGCAATAGACTAAGGATTGAGGCCTCGGTTTCCGGGCTCCGAGTGTGCTTTTCGGGTTTAGGGTCGGGCGCTGGGTGGGGTTCGGGGTTCGATTGCGAGGGCGGCAGCTGGGACAAGGACCTGTCAGGGGAGAAAATTGTGCCCTCAACCCCCGAGCCTTCCTTCTTTGGCCCTTAGAGGAACTTTTCTCCCAAGCGAAACCTTGTGGGTTTGGGGTTTAGGGGTTTAGGGTTTAGGGTTCCTAAACTAAGCCTACAGGGCAAGTCTAAGCCAAAAGCAAAGGCACAACGTGCCTCTTCCTCGGCCAACGTGCTGCGCACAACAAGATAAGGCCCGATAGGGTTGAGAGCTTGGGATTGATGGTTGAGTGTTTGGGCAAAGTTTACTTAAAAGGTCATGGGATTTAGTGACTTAGTAAGTAGCTTATAATTGAGGTTGTACGTCCCGTACTTTTAACCTTACTTACTAAATCCCACGAGCCTTTTAGTCGGGTTGAGGGTCAGTTTTCCGCAGACCTTCAGGAACATGAATGCTTCGTCTACAGATTGGGGATAACTTACGGTAACGGCTAAAATTAGCCACAGCACATCGAAGCAGTAGCCACAACAGCTGCAATACCACACCACCCAATACCACCAATGCCACCAATTTTACCAATGCCACCAATGTCACCAATACTGTGTATACCACCAATACCACCACCACCGCCACCACACCGCCACAACCGCCACCACCGCCACCGCCGCCACCGCCACCAGCACCACAACGACCACCATAATGTAGCAACCTGATTAAGAAACCCTGGGCCTATAACCCCAAAGTAGTAGGATTCATATAAGGAAGCCTAATAAAGGCCCAAAGTCTCTTAATCAGGTTGCTACATTAACGACCAGCGCCAGCGGAAACCAAAGCTCACACTATCTGACAGGACCCTTAGGGGGGTAGGCGACTATAATTCCTTTACACAGGCCTTTATTAAGTCCTCATTATAGGTATTAAGGCCCCTTAACCCCCCGAAAACACTACCAAACCCTAAACCCTAAACCCTCCCCCCTACCCCCCCTGAGGGTCCCTATGACTCTTGGTCACAAGATCCAGCCTGCCCTGGCCCTGGCCATGTCTGGTCGCTTACTTAAAGGCTCATGGGACTTAGTGAGTAAGGTTTAAGGTTCCTTTGGAGGGTACTATAGGGTTCCATAGCAGGGTTCCCTTTGAGGGTTTAGGGTTTAGGGTCTACTTAAAGGCTCGTGGGACTTAGTGACTAAGGTTATAAGTAGGTTATGATTCGGATCAGGGGGCTTATAACCCCAATCGAAACCTACTAACTAAGTCCCACGGTCCTCTAAGTAGGGTTTCCTTAAGTAATTAGGCATAGGTTCTATGGTGTATACACTCAACTTACTTGGAGGATCATGGGACTCAGTAAGTAGGTTAGAATTGGGGTTATATGTCCCCTAAGTGGGGTTATCCTAATTATAAGCTACTTATTACCTTACTTACTAAGTCCCATGAGCCTTTAAGTAGGGTTTAGGGTATCTCAAGGAGACCTTCGTTCAAGCGTCCTTCACTCTGCAACCAAGATACGCCTGCTTCACATGGGAGTTTCCGAAAATGGGGGACCCTAATATAGTACCCTAAATGGTAGGATCCTTATTATAAGGACCCCATGATAAGGTACCCCTAATTTTCGGAAACTCCCACATGGATTTTCGACACTTTGACCTATCTTCCGAGGCTAAATTTAAAAAGCTAAGTTCCAAACCCAATATTAAATCCTAAATCCTGAAACAAAGAACAACACTCTAGACTTTGCAAGCCCAAACTCGAAACCCTCAGCTCGGAATGCTGAAAACCACCATACAAAATGAAGCACTCAACAGTGCAAACCCCGAACCCAACGGCCCCGGAACCTTCCAATACTGCAGTACAGACCGCAAAGCTCTGAACTTTCAGGCTAGAAATCAGTTTATCTCGGCTAGCCCTGAACCCTAAGCTCTATAAGAAAAGAACCCTAAACCCTATAAAAACAATTAGTCCTAAACCCTTAAAACAAAAACTAAACCCTAAGCGCGCAACCCCAAACCATGAACCTTAAACCCTCGAAGCACTCTTCCTCCTCGGCGAGGATCCGACTCATCCGAGCGGGCTTCGTAGGCTGCGGCCTGTTGTCGTTTTAAAGTTATGGGCTTTAGGGGCTTTGGGGTTTCGGGCTTAGGGCTTTGAGGCTTAGGGTTTAGGGCTTTGTCGTTTAGGGTTTAGGGCCTAGGGTTTCGGGGTGTAGGATTAGGGTTGAGGGCCTAGAGCATTGAAACCTTTTAGGTCAGGATTTCGGTTTGGGTTTTTTTTGGGTATTCGAGGCTTGGGCTGGAGGGCCAAGGGCTTGGGGTTTAGGGAGGGTGGAGTTCAGGAGTTGCTTCAAAGGGGAAAAGGAGGGATCCTTAATGGGGACCCCTACCCTATAATGGGCTATATCATAGGTATACAATGGCTATATTAAGGGTATATACCTAGGTCCTTATTAAGGGTCCCTCCGTTTACCACCGGATTGCTGGTAAGTATTCAGGCTTCACTTGTAAGACTCTTACATGTCAGTTGTGTTGGATCTGACTGACCCTCAAACCTAAACCCCAAACCTTAAACCCTAAACCCCAAAGCCTAAACCCTAAACCCCAAAGCCTACACCCTAAATCGGTTTCCATCGGTACAGGGGTGTCAGGGCAGGGACTTCGAAGAGCTCCTTGGAAGTTGCAGCCACCCTTTTGGATTTTTCAGTGTTCGATCATCTTGCTTATAGTTTACCTTAACCCCAAATAACATACCTTTTTTAGGACTTATATAAAGAAATCAGATTAGGGAACACTAAAAAAGGTAGGTTCCTTGGCGTCCAGGTATAGTTTGTTGCTCAAGCAGTAGTAGTAGTAGTAGTAGCAGAAGTAGCAGTAGTAGTAGTAGTAGCAGCAGCAGCAGCAGCAGTAGTAGTGCTCATAAACCCTAAACCCTAAACTCTAAACCCTAAACCCTAAACCCTAAACCCTAAAAAACTCTCAACGATTTCTTCTTCGCCCGACCTCAGGGTGCCTTTCGACAACTAGACTCCCTAGCGGCCCCAGCGCCGATACTCCGAAGCGCGAGCTTGCAAGAATGGGATATTTAGGGTACTGTATTAGGGTCCCCTATGTTCGGAGACTCCCATTTTACGTCCAAGGAAAAGAAGCCATTTCAGGGGCTCTGGAGGTTCTAAGTCGGGCTAGGTTCTTAGTAGTAGAGTAGCTAACCTTGGCTTTGCAAATGTTTCTGGAAGGCCGCGTTTTAAGGTATAATCCTTAATTAAGGGATATTGGAGTCTCTGGGTTAACCAGGAACTTTTGCCAAGGAGAAATCTCTGAAGCTGGATGACGGCTGCTGGCCCAAAACACCGGTGCTTGTGTTGATGATATAAATCCTGCATTACCTTAAGGACCCTAAACTATGGGAATTATGGCCTTATTATGGGTTATGCAGGATTTATATCATCAACCGTTGCGCCTGGGACAGATGTGCTGATCCGACACAGTCGGATCTGTCGTCTGAGGTTTTGCCGGGTAGGAAACCATGCCAAAGCCTGGCGTTCAAACTGGATATGAGTTGTGTGACTCTGCGCTGGTTGCGAATGCAGGGCCCCCTTCATGAAATTAACCCAATGGACGGCGACGAAATTAGAGGCCGCGAAGCACTTGACATCTTCTGCTGGAGCATCGAGCATACTCCCTCGTGAACTGTTGCGGATGTGGCTACGATCCTTCGTGGACCAGCACCAAAGCATTCAGTGAATACCCAGCATTCCACTTGTACGTCCGCACCTCACCGATGTCACAGATGAACCGTTCTTTGCGTGCCCGAAATGCAAAGCAAACAGCCTGAAATGGCAGTTTTCTACTCCAAGCAGTACCGCAAAAGGCTGCCATTTCCAGGCATTCGACAGGACACAGCAAGCGTTCCTTTGCCGCTTCTTTTGTTATCACCCCTCGAAAAGGAATGTCATCCGGCAGTCTTCTTCCGACGCCCTCGTAGTCGTGGACTGACTGCAGCCAACGGTTTCTTGAACGTGCAGTTTGCTCTTCGGACATGCTTGCAGCCAAGGGCTTCTTGAATGTGCCTACAACCCCTGTATAAGCCTGAGCGATTAAATTTGAGTTCCCCTTGCATACTGGACAAATACTTAAGGGCTCCGAGGACTTAGTAAGTAGTATCCGTTTCGTCGCCACGGAGGTTAGGGTTCGGGATGGGTTCTAGATGCTAGAGTTGCGAGTAACATGACGGGGTTTCTAGGAAAGATGCGTAGCTGCGAACGCCGAGAGCCCTAAACAATGAACCCGAAATTCCTCACTTAAAGGATCATGTGACTAAGTAGGTTCTAATTGGTGTTTTAAGGCTTTAAGTTCCCTAAGTGGGGTTATCCTAACTATAACCTACTTATACCTACTTATAACCTTGCTCACTAAGTCCCATGAGCCTTCAAGTAGACCCTAAACCCTAAGCGTAAACCCATTATGGAACCCTATAGTAGCCCCTAGACCTTACCCACTAAGTCCCATGAGCCTTTAAGTAGACCCTAAACCCTAAACCCATTATGGAACCTTATAGTACCCCTAAACCTTACCCACGAAGTCCCATGAGCCTTTTAAGTGAGTCCCTCAAGCCTGGAACTCGGAACTCTAAGCCCTGGACCCCTGCCTCGATCTGTAAAAAGTCGATCCCTTAAGGGGGGTTCCTGTAGGGGTTCCTTTAAGGGTCCCTTTAAGGGATCTATAGGGTTTCAGGGTTTAGGGTTGATCCCTTAATGGGGGTTCCTGTAAAGTACCCTTAGTAGTATAGGGCCCCAGATTAGGGGATCTACTTTCTAGATCCTCCCGACCCTCGGGGGTCTGGGTAAGATCGAAGCACTGAATCCGCACGCCTTTCCTCGATCCGTGAACTCGAAGCAGCGACTCTCTAAATCCTATCCCCTAAACTCAGACAGAACCCTGTGTCCCTACACCCTGGCCCTGAGCTATGAACCCGGAACTTTTTGACATAAAGCAACCCGTATGGTTTATGGGAACCCTGTTAAATCACTTAAAAGGAATCCCCGCAGCTTCGCAGCCAGCTGCGACAGGAAAGACTGTGGCGAAAGCCGAGCTCCAGATTCCGTCCCTCGGATTGCGCCTCCGTCTTTATTAGATGTGGTTTATCATTGCTACAACTGCTATCGCTGACACTACCACCACCACCACCACCATCACGACGACGACGACGACGACGACGACTACTACTACTACTGCGACTACAGCTGCTGCAATTGTCTCATGACATTGTCGTTTTGGGTTTATCGCTATCACGAGCTGTGTGATTGTTGATGCTCTTGTTATCAGAAGATTTACTTTCATTGCTTGTCGTGTGATTGCAACTAGCCTTGTTCTCCTCACTGCTGCTGATGCTGTAGACCCGCCCGTAAACCCTAAACCCCAAGCCTTCACACCCTAAAGCATTAAACCCCAAACCCTATACCCCTAAACCGAAAGCCTTCAAGCCCTACGCCCTTAACCTCTGAAGCCCCTGAAACCTATAGCTGTACTTTAGGGGCTTAAACAATTACCAATACCATTTTGGGGTTCCTTATAAAAATTATAGAATACTGGGCCCTTAAACCTTTGTCTAATTATGAAGGCCCCTATATGAGTAACCTTCTGTAGTCCTTAGAGGAACCCCGTAGGGACCCTCAAAGAAGCCTCCAAAAGGGCGGGGGGATAGAGGGTTTATAGGGTTTAAGGGTATACGGTTTAGGTTTAGGGTCTAGGGTTGGGGTTTCAGGGGTTTAGGGCTTAGCGCTTTAGGGCTGTGGGGTTTCACCTTCATCATGACAAGAAAGAAGACGACGACACCTGCTGTTCCACATAGGGCTCGGAATAGTCAGAAGACTGTTCCTTTATAGTCACTATAACATAGCCGCAAAACCATTACGACCCCCTGTTTTGGACTTGACTGCTGGCAATACCAGAAAAGCTGTGAGCAACGACGCTTGGCAGTGCTACTACTGCGGAGCACACGCCGAACGTAATCAACACCGAGCGTACAACGACTTCATGTTGCATAAGTGTACCAAGAACATAGAAACCCTGATGATGCCAGTTAAATTGTGCTTAGCAGGTGTGGGCCCTGGATGGAGCACGAGCTTGAGCTAGTAGGCACGCAGCGGAATGTGGAGCGCCGTGTTTGTCTTGTGTTGTTAGTTTCCTTTTGTTTGCATTCTTTTTGAGGGGGGGGGCGGGTTGTGGTGTCAAAACCTAAACACTTAAAGGAGGGGCGGAACAAGAGAGCCATGGCGTAATAAAACAACCCTCTGTTCTTGGTCGAGGTCATCAACGGGATTTGGAGTCAAATCAAGGCTCTGAAGCCAACCACAACCTATTCGACCCGGAACCCCAAGCCCAGGCCCACAGCACGAATAAGGTAGACCACAGATTATGAAACCCGTCTCTGCAAGGGCCTCAAAATTCCTTAATTAGCTTTTTAGGGGCCTTTTTAGGAGCCCCCCCCTTTGAAGGCAACGGTGGCCCGATAAGTTCCGTACTGGGCCACCTGGACATCGCCTTAGAGACGAAGGCCTCCCAGGGCTTTTGTTTAGGGTTTAGGGTTCCTTGAAGGCTCATGGGACTTAGTAAGTAAGGTTATAAGTAGGTTATAATTGGGGTAACCCCACTTAGGGGACTTATAACCCCAATTATAACTTACTCACTAAGTCCCATGATCCTCCAAGTAGGGTTCCTTGAAGAGGGTTCAGGGTTTAGGGTTTAGGGTTTCGGGTTAGGGGTTTAGGGGTTAGGGGTTTAGGGGTTAGGGTTTAGGGTTTAGGGAGCTCTCCGAAAGGGGGGGTAAAAGTTGAAGGGTTTACAGGGTTTACAGGGTTTATAGGGTTTATAGGGTTTAATAGGCCTTATAGGCTTTATAGGGTTTAGGTTCTCGCAGTTTTACAGGTGCTTTTGAAGCAGGTTCCAGAGGGTTCCGACAGGTTTTATGGAAAGTTGTAAAAGGGCATTCCAGGGATATCCAGAGATTTTCCATTTTTGTCTTAAGCCCTAAACCCTGAATCCAAGACCCTAAACCCTACACCCGTAACTCCTAAACCCCACTTAAAAAGGATCATGAAACTTAGTAAGTAGGTTAGAATTTCAACGCTACGCCGCCCGCCTCCGCTTGCCGAAAACCAGCACTGAGACCGAATGTGAAAGAGCAGAGCGAATGCAGAAGTGGGAGGGAGGGGGCCAAGGAACAGGCCAGGCAGGGCGCAGGGGAGCAGGGGCAGCGGGCAGGTGAGGGCTGGGGGGAGGGCGGAACCGGGTTGGGGGTGGGAGATGAACGCAAAAGGCGGCCAACTTTTTTGACGACTGCAGGGAGGAGGATGAGGTGGAGGGTACCGGAGTCAAACCCCCAATACGCCTGGGCCTGCAGCCTCGGCGGACTGGGGTTATAAGTCCCCTAATTAAGTGGGGTTATCTTTTAAATACTTATATCCTTACTTTCTAAGTCCCATGAGCTTTTGAGCAAACTCCCAAACCCCAAATCCTTATGTTCTGCGTTTGGGGCTTAGCTTCCCCGGGATTGCAGGGGCCCTGGGCTCTCAATGGGTTTTGGGGTTTGAGTTGAGGGTCTTGGGATGTTTTTTTCCGAGGGTTTGGGTTTTGTGCTGTATGTTTGGTCTAGGTTTTTTTTTTTGTGGGGTTTTCATAGTTTGTAGGTGTAGGGCCTAGGGTTTGGGAGGTTTCCGGTGGTTTAGAGAGAGCTGGTTGAGGCTGGCCGGGGGGGTGTGAAGGGGATAGGGGGTCGGGCGTAGGCGGTATACGGGCTTGGGGTGGTGGTGGCTGTGAGGGGGTGCAGGGGTTGAAGGTTCAGCCCCAGACCCCTCAGCCGTAAGGGTTTAGGGTTTAGGGTTTATGGTTTAGGGTTTAGGGTTTATGGTTTAGGGTTTAGGGTTTAGGGCCTAAGCAGGTCATGCTGAAGGGTGAGCTTCGCCGGCTCCCGAGTATGTCAGTCCAGGAGACCTCGGCAAAGGTTTAGGAGCTTAGGGCCTTCTTAAAGGATGCTAGAAGGGTTCCTGTAAGGCTACCATCAGTCACTGCGGCATTGGGGGCGGGGGCCTAGGGTTTTTGGAGTTAGTATTTCGGCTCAGGGTTCAGGGTTTAGGCGGCTCGGGTGCTGGGGTGTGGGTTTAGGAATTTTCTATGCAGGGCTCACGTTTGTTTGAGAATGATAGGCGTCATCAAGGATTAGAAAGATGAGGCGTCATGTTCCAAGGTGTAGAGTGTTGGCACTGCGATTTGTTTAGCCCAAGTATAAACCCACTATAGTTCTTCCTTTGCTTCCATGGTGGTAACTGGAAGCAAAGCCATGGTAGGAAAGGAAGCAGCGCGCGCACACAAGCACAGTGATCGCGATTATCAGCTGAGCAATAATGTGGTATAGTTAAAAATCCCTCCGGGTCGTGCTGCAGAGTACCAATACATCATAGGGACCCTTAGGGGGGTAGGGTGAGAGGGGTAGACTTCCTTAAACAGGCCTGATTAAGTCCTTATTATAGATATTATAGCCCCCTACCCCCCTCCCCTAAGAGTCCCTATGAAATACAGCAGCATTCGCTACATCAATGAGAATGTCACGAGTGTTGTCTGACCTGTTTTCTTCACTTCTTGTCGCGGCTTTCCCCGTCATAACTTGTTGCCGTGTTGCTGTTGCAGTTTGCTACTACTGCTGGTTGTACAACAACAACAACAACAACTACTACTACTACCACCACTACCACTACCACGACCACTACCACTACCACTCCCACTACCACTACCACTAGTACAACTGCAACCACGACTACCACGACCACGACTACTGTAGCACTAGGACAAGTACGACAACCACATCTTCTGCCGCCGCTGCTGCTGTTGCTCCTGTTGCTGCTACTAGCTATGCCAGTAGGGACTGGTTTCGAAGCCATGCTCCGCACCTGAACCTTCACCCAAGGTCAGTACCTGCGGCTTTTGGGAGCCAAGAAGCAGTGCGAACACTCAGGGGTGTTTGCAGGACAAGGTTCTTGGGCAGGTCGCAGCTGTGGGGTTCAGGATTGAGGGGAAAGAGTCGCAGTCTCAAGTGGGCCGCGCAGTTAGGGTTTAGGGTTTAGGGATTAAGGATTAAGGATGGGCGGAGCCGAACCATAAAACCCGAATCCTCAACCCCGACATGCAGACCTTGGTTACCCCTCACTGACTTAACAGCTATTCGAGGGCTGTTGGGAGTCCTCCTTAAGAGAAGGAGCCTGTAATTCGGGTCCGCCTGAAATCTTACACCCAGGCCCTAGCACGCCAACTCTGTGCACTGCGCCGATGCTAAGTGGCGATTCCACCTGAAACTCTCAACGGAGCCTTGAACCATCGTCGCATGAAGCTGGGTTCCTATCGCTAGTATCACTACTTATGCTGTCATCGTACCAGCATTTTGTTGTTCTGTCTTATTAGAGCATCGATTGCTTCTATTCCGGGAGTCTGTGGTAAATGTGCTGCCAGCACCGTGAAAGCCTAGGCCCTAATCCCAAAGCCTCAAGAAGCCCGAAGGTATCGTTCGTGCAGGTACCTTAACCTACAAGCACCTAGTTTTTTTGTAGAGTCCTTCAAAATCTCGCATTGGGGTTTGTACTGAGGACAAAGCAAGTAGGGTGTCCTTGCATAGGAGCTTGACAGATTTCGGGAGGGTGGGTTTGTCATGGGTCCCTTAATAATTAGAAAGGGGTTCGTTATGGTTCCTTATCCAGGGTTCCTTCAAAAAGCTTGTATAAAGGCTCCTTTTTACGGGGTTTCTAGGGTTTAAACATAACGCGAGACCTCAATATTTAGACTAGGTTTGTGGGGTAATAGGGAATTATATCATGCCCGACCTCTATAATAGTGCTACAGGTCTTCGTGTTTTGGGCAAATAGCCCATTGTATCATAAACCTCAGACCAGCAAAACCCTAAACCCTAAACCAAGCTCCGTAGCCATTTTGACTCAAGGCGCTCAGGGTGGTCTTCTCATGGACGACCCTCTCCGAGGTCTGCTCATAGACGCAGAGTGAGTGACTCAGCCTTTCTACGGACTTTTTCCATCATGGGGGCATTCATTGTCAGTGCGTTTTTCTCTGGGTGCTGGCACAGGATTCAGCAGATGACGATGACATCCTTCAGGATTTGACGGAGCGTACTGAGCGCTTGTCCGAATTCCAATTGAACACTGCTCCAGTATTGTTTCTTGATGGATCTCCAGTCCTTCAGGAAACAGCGGTAACGGGAGCAAAGGAGATTGTGGCCCAGGTGCCCGCGTCAACATTTCGGCCTTCGGCGAGGCCTTGGGTCCCAAGAGTGCTGAAGCTGTCGAGATTTCAGCGCATGTTATTGGTCCCGGGCAGCGTTTGAGCGACTTCGCAATATCGAAAATCCAACTGTCAATGCCGATTACGCTGTGAGTGTAGTTGAGGGGGGGCGAAAAGTTCGCCAGCCATGGCGGGGATCCCTTGACTTTCGGCGATCTCGCACATATGGCAGCGAGGAACACGTACTCTCCGTCTACGTCGCATGTATGCCCCGCAGGCAGGGAATTCGACTTGGGAATAGTCCCTGCACATCATTGTCACGCATCTTGCTCACAATGGGACTGGTATATTCCGACGGCGTCCTCCACGACCACCACCACCTCGACTGCCTTGGGCCCGACACCTCCTCTCCGGTATTGTTCCATGTTCCGTTTGGAGCCACAACTATCGGGCACTTTCCGTTGCTGTATCTGCAATGACAATCCGGATTCTACTTCATCCGGTTCATTGGTTCAATTGCATGGCACTGGCCCGGGGTACGTGTTGCCCTTCTTCTCAGTTTTGGTTACGGTGATCGTGGGATTCTGCACCGAAGGCTTTCCAAGCGTCCTCCTCTGCTTCAGGGTCCCTCTGCGTGCTCGCAGTCACTTGCTTGATTTGAGAGCAAAAATGTTTTGCCAGGACATTCTCATCAGCAAGGGAGCTCTCGAACACGAAACTGTGGCCTTGCAGAAGCCCAGTGCTGATCGCTGCGAGGGACCTTCTACTGCGCACTATCTGCACGTTCCGAAGTCCTGGGTCCAGGGTTCATTGAATTCCCTGTATAGAGATGGATGGGCTAGAGTGCAGACACGTCAGCTTCGCCACAAGGGCCGTGATATTATTACAACACACAATTCTGGTGGCGGCCGACGAGCACAGGTATTTTGGCAAAACAGCCATCATCCCAGACTTTCCTGGCAATTGGCGGATGAGTCACGCCGATCGGAAATGGCTCGGGTTGAAAAATACCCAATCATTGTTTTGGAGCAAAGTTGTCGGATGCTTTGTCAGTCGTTTTGTGGATCCGTGGTCGACGCAGCTGGCGCTTCCTCCGTTTGGCAGCCCGTTGTCAAGAAGTTTTTCCCCAACCTCATTTACAGGGAGACAGGCATTGGGTCATCAAATTACACCGTGTTGCTTACAGGAGCTGAGAAGAAGCCCCGTACAGAGTCCGCTAGGAAAGCCAACCAAAAGAAGTGCAAAGCTCTGATGGCTTGGGAGGCTGCAACAAAACGTCAGGGCTGCCTCTCCGATGACGCTGAGTTCGTCCACTCTTGGTCTCCATTAGCATACTTTGGGTTTCAGACACAACGCTGTGGATTTCCACAGGCTTCAAGACCTCGATCTCTATGAACTGACGAGCCCGCTTGCATCCCTTTGCCTGCCGTCGCCCTGGCAAGAGGATTCCGAAGCCGAGGTTGATGCAGCTCGTCGCTTTGGTCGCAGAGAATACGTCAGCTGTGGCTTAGCTTCTGAAGGTTCTTAGAGCCTATAGAGCTTATCAGCTGCGCAGGCAGTTCCAACAACAGTGGTAGCGGAAAGAGATAGAAATCACTGAGCCAGCTGAGGACCATCCATCGCAAGCGGACTGGCGAGCCTGATGACGCCACCGGGCTCACCGGCGGCATCATGTAGCAGGCTCTCCGCCCTAGGGGCAGCTGTTTTGCCATTGGTTCGAGTAAGGCCGAGAGGTCGGTCGGCCTGGTCGTCGTTGTCGTCGTCGTTCCTGCGGCCTTGTCAGCGGTAGTGACAGGTAGGGGGAGGAGGAGCAGGAGGAGGAAGGCGGAGGGGCCGCGTCGTCGTCGTAAGCGCCCGTTGTCTTACTCTCGAGTCCATTCGCGGTCATCCTAGCTGAGGCTGCCTGGGGAGCTGGGCGTGGTGAGACTCCGTTGAGACTCCGTTGACTGCTTTGGTCATCTACATGTCCATTATTGGGTTCTGCTTGACTTTGATCACTGTTCCTGATGATCCTTGCTGTTGTTGCTGTGATTGTACTATTCTTCCTGTCGACGAGGGACTGTGTTCTTGGTGGGTCCAAAGCCAGCACTTGCAGAGTTGGTTCTCAGCGTATCTGCACGGACTCGTATCGCTGGCTATGCTGGGGCATTCACTCTTGACAGTTTTGGGTCTCATCATGCAAGATGTTGATCGCAGCTATGTTACCTGGGTTTCCGCCTCCTCTTGGGCAGGGGGAGCGTTTGCTTCAGTTAACGCGGTCAGCATCGTCCAGAAGGTGGCATTCGCGCCAGCTGATTTCCTTGTCGTGCTCAAATTGGCTGGAGCTTTGTATGACCTTTCGTCGTTTGAGTCCCACCGCGTCATTCCCAGTGTCATTGTGACCTTTGCTGTGATGCTTGCGGCTTTGGTTCAGCGCTGGGCACACATCTTGGAATCTTGGTGACGACATCTGCGGTAGTTCGCCGTTCGCCTTAGGTCTTCATTGGCGGTGCTCACATTGATCATGCCTTCTTTGCCGCACTTTCAAACCATTTTCGCGGGAAGGGACGGGTTGCCTCCTCTCGTACTGATTCGGTTCTCGTTTATCACTACCTTACAAACCCTTTGTTGGTCGTCTTTCTGTTTGCTTATGTAAATTCGATCCCCGTTGTAACAGGAGTTCCAGTCTCGAAGCAGTCCTACCGCAATGCGCTGGAGGGCATGGCCAAGCCGCTGGCAAGTTTCACAAAGACCATTCCGAGAGGGACTGCTGGCTACGAAGGCAAAGATGACGGAAAAGAGCTATCGTTTGAAGACTTGGGTAAAGACGGAGCCGAAACAATTCGCAGTGCGGCCTCGCTCAATTCCACCGCTTTACCTCAGGCTTTGAAGGTTTGCACGAAAGGCACTGAGGTTGACAGGGCGTTTAGAAACAGTTGCGGAAAAGATGGCCGGCGCGATGATCGTCCGTGGAGGTCAATTTTTGTTTGGGCAATCTGCCACGGGTGAAAATGAGACGGGTTTCCTCACAGCAGTTCACAACTTGACTGGGCCCAACAACGAAGCTGGTCCATTGAAGCTTGGCGAGAAGTTTGATATGTTCCGCGCAGTTACCGAGTACGAGGCTACAGTCACTACAGTCCTGGCCGTTCCTCCAACGGTGTCTTTTGGGACGAATGGAGTCACGCACGCCGCGGTGTTCATGGCTTTCAACAAGGAAGCCTCCTACTAACCAGGACTTGACGGAGGAAGCACTGGACAGACTCTATGGGGCCGATGTTCTCCGCCTGGTACAGGTCCAGAGGGCTTTGGGTTCGGCGACGGATGTGGAAGGGAGCTGGGACAGAGACCTTGGTACTTCGGAGAGGGTGAATGACAGGGATGTGCTGGCGGAGTGTACTACGACGGGGGCATGCTTGTGCAGTTTGACTACTGAGGGGCCTGTCTTGGTGTTCGGGGTGTGTGCTGGTAAGGGCACGTGATCCTTGGGTGCTGGGATTGTCAGCCTGACCCTGGCCCCTGTGGCCTTTGTCTGGCAGACTGGATTGCTGGGTTAAAAACGGGGCTCCAAAAAAAACCAAACTCTAAACCCAAAAGCTCGCGTAAACTCCAAGCCTCAACCAGTAGAGCCCTGAAAGATAGCTCTCAGACTTAATCAGAAAATATAGGCCCTGGTCTTCGCTACAAAGCCTGACACCCTGAAACCTAAACCTTAAATCCCGGTTCTTGAGGCCTAAAGCCTTAACCCTGAAACTCCCTGAAGTCTTAGGCACGAGGGCTTTCTCATGCACATCTTGCCGGTGACGGAGGGTGAGGTCGTCCAACAGGAAGCTGAGGAGACTTGCATGTAACAGGGTCTTGGGTTCTAGTTCTGAACCTGAAGCGCAAAGCCTAAATTGCCTAAATGCTAAGCTTTAACCCTAAAATCTCTGGACTCCATCCCTCCCCCCCTCCTCCCTGCCCTCCTTCCGTCACTGAAGCCAGGATCTCATTGCCTGGATGTTGCTGCTATACAGCTATTATAATGGTTATTCATATAGGTATATATATATATATACAAACACATACATGCATATCTACTTACCTACCTACACATGCACACCTATCTATATTGTCAATACACAAAAAACGATCGAATAAACAGGTGCCTGCATAAACAGATAGAAAATGACAAATGAGTCTAATTATAACTGAACAACAAATTGTCAGAGGTGTGTGTGTGTGTGTGTGTATATATATATATGTATATATATATGTATATATATATGTATATATATATATGTATATATATATATGTATATATATATATATATATATGTATATATATATATATATATGTATATGTATGTGTGTGTGAGTGTGTGAAAGTCGAATGATGTCTTGCTGGGATTGCCAAGGCTTTGTTTTACAAGCATGAGGATATTAACTGTTTTCGGCTTTAACTCTACTCAGGACTTCCCCGCCAGGGGAAAGAAAAATAGACAACTGCTGTCACGTGGCGTAAGGTTTTATATTAAGGCTTTTGGGGCGTAGGCTTCAGGTGCTTGATGCTTTGGGTTACTTGAAACTTAGCGAAAATCCCTGATCCCTCCTCCCGAAGCCGACCTGGTGCGAGGATGAGAACCCCATAGCGCTGCCGGCGGATTGCTGTCTCCGGACGAAGACGACCGTGTGCTGTCTTTCTGTTAACATTGTCTCACAACGGCTGTTATTCTTGGCATCGGTTTTGTCGGCTACTTCCACTAGTTATTATAGTACCCTTATACCCTGATAGTAAACCTTATAGACCCCTTTCTTGGAACCTTAATTACTTAATTTGTACTATTGCTTCGGCGGCGCCTGTTGCTACTGCTGCTGCCTCTCGTCTGACAACTACGACTCCTACTCCCACAAGATTCAAAAGCCTAAACCCCTGTGCCCTGGTTTGGGATTTAGGGGTTTAGGGCTTGAATCCCTGCGCCCTGAGCAATTCTGAGAACCCCCCCCTAGGTCTAGAAACCTGCATAGAACGCCAGGGGTGCGAATAGAATCCTTGTCAGCACCCGGAACTGGCAAGGTCCAGACACCCCAAGCCTAGTTTTTAATAACCTCTAAAACCCGATGTAAAACCCTATTACTGACTCGTGGAAAAGTCTAATCCCAAAACCTTACCGTGGAACATGAACTCAAGTGCTGGGCTTCCCTACACTTTACCTTAAGGCTTAAGGGCATTAGGATAATGATCTTCCAACTTTCTCGCTTCTACTGTACGGATAGGGGTTAAGGGTTTGCCCTTCACTAGGCGTCCCCTTGTAATTCAAACCCTACGCCCAAAACCTTAAGCCGTAAGGCTTAAACCCTAAACCCTAAGCCCTAAACCCTAAAGCCCTAAACCCAACCTCTAAAACCCTAACACCCTAACCCTTCACCCCTAAGCCTAAGACCCCCTAAATCCTAGACCCTAAATCTTAAGCCCGAAGACCTTCAAACCTGATAGCCAGGTCCAGGGGCAGGTGATCCGGCCCGAGGGTTTCGGTGGGCCGCGCTTGTGCCAGCTGCTCAGAGCGCTTCAGGGGGGGGTTTTGGGTGTAGGGTTGAGGGGTTTAGGGCAGTTTAGGGGTTTAGGGTCTGGGGGTTTAGGGTTTGGGGGTGTAGGGTGTAGGGTGTAGGGTTGGGGGGTTTAGGGGTTTAGGGTCTGGGGTTTAGGTTCAGGGATCAGTGATTGAGGGTTTAGAGTTTAGGGTTGTCGTGCTTGGGAGTATACATTAGAGACTAAACAGTCCCTTAGGTTGGGAAGACGCCTTAAATCATATTAAACAGATCCCCGCATCATTGAAGCACATTACACGGTACGTTGCTCAACTGAGGACTATTAGGGCTTTGGGGCTTAGGGTTCGGGGTTCATGGGGTTTCACCATGCCTTCAGCTGGGGACAAGCAGGGTTCAGGGCAAACGGGGTTTTTGGAGGGTTTTAACATGCTTTTGGCCTGCGGGTCGTTGGTTTCATAGGGATCCTTCGGGGTGTAGGGGGGAGGGGTGTAGGGGACTATATTTCCTTAAATAGGCCTTATTAGTCCTTATTATGGGCCTTAAGGCCCCCTACCCCCCCCCCTCCCCCCACACCCCTAAGGATCCCTATGATGGTTTCAGGGTCTAGCAGGGTTTCAGTGTCGATGTCTTCTTTGCGTATTTCAGACTGTGCAGCTTGGGCTGCGAGCTTCCGGTTTGCTTCGTTGCATTGTTGCTGCCACAATGGAACCTAAATTTAAAGCCCCTAAACTCTCAACCCTAGTGTCACAATCCTGAAATCTGAACAAACCCAAACCCTAAACCTTAAGCCGTTAGTCCAGAACCCCGGTGTCTCAAACCCTAAACCCTGGTATCCCAAGACCCCCTCTCTCCCCCCTCTCCCCCCCCCCCTCTCCCCCCCAAACCCTAAGTCCATGCATGGTTCCAGGCGGTCTCTGCGGTTCGAGCCGGCGTCCGCAGCACAGTGCTTGAAGTGTCAATATAAGGGTCTTAATAGTTTGAATAGGGTTCCTTTACGGGTACCCGCAAACGGGGTCCAGACGGGTTGCTTGTGGGAACATAGGGGCCTGAATACTAGTTAGTATAGGGTTCTGGGGTGTATTGCATGACGTATCATGAGTCGTGATACGGAGTCCTTAGACTCAGACTAATCTTACTACTTATCCAGGCTTCTATATTGCTTGAATGGTCAGGTTCTTTTGCGACGATCCCCTTAAAAGACCAACGCAAATAGAGCCGCTAAAAGGGTATCCTAGCATTGCAACTTTGTATCAAAAGGGGAAAAGGAGGGACCCTTAATAAGGACCCTAGGTATATACCCTTAACATAGCCATTATATACCCATTATATAGCCCATTATAGGGTAGGGGTCCCCATTAAGAGTCCCTCCGTTTCCCCTTTGATTGTTTGTGAGGATGAAGCAAGGCTTTCTTCAAGGATGATTTTTGGATGCATACTCCCGTCGGTCTGGGTTGAGGGTTTGGGGGTTTCGGGGAGCCGACAGCCCTAGCATTTGCACACTATCAGTATCACTACTCTTTAGTGTTAGTACTATTTTGTATCACTGTTACTATTGTTGTTATCATCATTCAATTGTTATTGTTGTTACTATTATCACTACATTCATTGCCCTTAGGTAAAACCAACGTGTGTTAATTAGTAGTCTTTTTTCACCATAGTAGTGATGTTTCTAAAAACATTTACTACTATTGTTATTACTCTTCCTTTTGTTGTGATTACTACAATCACAACTATCAAGATTAATAGCATTAAACCCTAAAATCTAAACCATAACCCTAAACCACACATCCTATGGCAGCCGCAGCACCTGGGCCATGAACTGTAGACTGCAAGCTTTCCCGTGCGGAAGCACCTAGAATCTCAGAATGCAAGGGAGTGTAATGAAGCCCTTAAACCCAAACCCTAAGCCCTTAAAGCTTAAACCTTAAACCCTAAACCTTAAAAGTAGACCTGTTTGCTCCAGGATCCGGATTGCAACGGTACTGAAAAAGAGTGCTGAAAGTTCAGAATCCCTTTCTCAACAATGCCGAGAATCTCCAAATTCCCCAAGGACCCACGCAGCCCACGATGATGCGTGCCTGAAGAGGTCCGACACTGTCATTTAGAGTGGACAGCGTTAGGGGTTGAGGGTCCAGGGTTTAGGGTTTAGGATTCAGGGTTTAGGGTTTAGGATTTGGGGTTTAGGGTTCAGGGTTTAGGATTTAGGGTTTAGGGTTTAGGGGTTAGGGATTAGGGTCAGCCCCTGGCTCGGGAACGGCCTTGCATCAGTTCTAGGTTCGAAGCGAGGATTTGTTTTTCGACTGCTAAACCCTGAGCTCTTGAACCCAAGCCAAACCCGTGACTCCTAAATTCTAAAAGCCTCCATCTCGAAACATGAGTTGACGTGCACTATTGACTATTGACCAGGGGCCCGCAGAGGATGTGCAAAGATCACATATTTACCAGTAGTTTGGTTGTCAAAATTTGTGCACGAAAGGTTGAGAGTTTGCATCGCTAATTCGTGTGTTTTGGTTTGAGGCTTGCTTAGAAGCTGCGAATTAAAGGCTTTGAGTGCTTGTGGCGGCCGGCCGCGAGACTAGTGTGTGTTTTAAGTGATATACATATTTTTTTTTAAATAAATATATATATATATACACACACGCACACACATTTTTACTACATTTATACTTATATACACGTATGTAGATATAGAAATACATTTACATATACGTATACATATGCATATGTATACATATACATATATATATATACATATGTATGTCTGTGTGTATACATATAGGCTCACCACCCCCCCATGACAGGCCGTCGTAGGGAAGATATAGACGTGGTTAGATTAAAAGAAGATGGGTTGTATAAGTATAGTTTGATTGAAACTGCATGTTGTTTTTGGAGCCTACCATTCTGCTAATATTCAGTCATCATTTTGTTCTGCTTAAAAATTTAACAGCGAGACTTCAGTGCTTTTAACTTCCCGTTTGTTCGTACTGTTACGAGGACTGTCGCTTTTGATGTAATATGAAGCCATTGTCTTCTTATGATCAATCCCGTCGCTGACATTGTTAAGACTGGCACAGTCATGGATTGTTAGAGACATGCAGAACTCTGTTACTTTCATCTTGGCTTTTCAATAGAGCGGCAGCATGCACAAGAGGGACAACGTATCCAATCTTAAGGGAAAATTTAGCTACCCGTTGGCGAAACTCAGTTGGTGTAATCACTGGCTTGATCATTCATCGTGGTCAGACAGCAGGTTCACTGGATTTCCTACATCTATATCATTAGCCACAACCACTTCGTGGTGGTGATGATTATGATGACTTTGCCACTGAGCACACCTACGTATGTATGCGATGTGATCACATACGCATATAAGGTGTTTGCGTATTGCCAAACAGTCTTTGGCGAAGACGACTGCTGCTACAACTCATTAGATCATCTTTTGTTGCATGCATGGGTGCCATGAGTGCTTTTTCAGTTTTGTTCGTGTCTTGGCAAAAACGCGTGAGTTGCACCTTGGTTGTGGCCGTTGTTTGACAGATTCTGTCTCATGTTAGCACTGCAAGTTTTACCATGATATACTATGATTCCAAGTCTTGCTGTATAATCGTCAGAAGCCGCTCAAAACCGTTCACATCTTCTACATCAGCTGCATAAGCATTGCTTGAAACCTGAAGCAATTACTGATGACCTGGAGGATGACCTTGAGCCCGCGACTCCCTTGCACGCACCTTTGCAAACCCCCAAGAAAACTCCACAAGCAGTGTAGAATCGTTTTAACATCAGCAAACAACCGCAAAACTCGCGGTTCATGTGGGAAACCGTAAACCCTAAACCGTAAACCCTAAACCGTAAACCCTAAACCCTAAATCCCTAATCCCTAAAACCTAAGCCCTAAATCCCTAAACCCTAAACGGTTTAGGGATTAGGCTAAACCCTAAATCCCTAAACCCTACACCCGTTATCGGTTGTCTTCGGACGAGGAGGCGCTTACGCGTGCGATGTCCTGGCGGGTTACCGAGCGCCGCGCCGGGAGATCTTACTTGGGCGCGAAGACCGGGCAAAGCCAAGGCGTCTCCAAAATTCAATAATGGGTCTAGGGTTTACGGTTTAGGGATGTTGTGAGGGTTCAGGGCTTTGGGGGGGCAGGGTGATCTCTTCGGCTTCGGGGTGAAAAGCAGTTACTTAGTAGCTGAGTGGATACACTTTACACGTTTTGGGATAACATGACCCACCATAAAGCTGAAAGTGTACACTTTTGGGGGCTTATGAACTTAGGAATTAGTATAATGGGTTCTTTAGGAATGTTGAAAGGGTGCTATACGCTTTCTATTCAGGGTTCTTCAAGGCTTTGTCTCAAGTAATCAAGGGTTCGCAACGGTTGCTTAGAAGGTTCAGCGGTTTGAGGGTGGACTACGTAGTTGTTTAGGGTTGAGAGTTTCGCGGGTTTCGGTGCCATCTTTATCCTGCAGGTGTTGATGTCAGGATTTCAGGCGTGGTGGTTTGACTTTCAAGATTTTGGACATGAGCCATATCCTGCTTCAGAGATTTGGTCAACTTCTCAGGATGTAGGGCTCTACAAGGTTTAGGCTGTTCTCAATTTTTGGGGCGCTGGGGCAAATCCCAAGCAATTCGTGTCCCAATGAGGGTGAAGGAAATTAGGGTTTACTCTAGGAGCCTCAATAATTACCTACAGTTTTTTTGGGGGTTCCGAAATTATCTATAGTATATTTTACACCGTAACCCTATTCTAATTATTACGGCCCTACGGCCTTACGTTAAGGTTTCTGCGGTCTTCGAGTTCCTTCCGAAGCTTCGAAGATTATACAGACAGCACACAAGTTGCTGAGCTTATTGGTCGCTGATTATTTGAAGATCACGTACAGATCTTGCCGCGATGTGCTGCAGACTAGGCTGCTGCGTCAACGTAGCATAATATAGGGGCCTATGGTACTTATAGTATAATAACCCCAAACCCTAGTCTAACTATTAACCCTCACATCAGCGCTTATGAGGCTCTACTTCATGCTGCTAGGATTTGGTGTTTCGGGTTCCGGGTTTATAGTTGCCTGAACCTTCGGTCACCACTGGTACTAGTACTACTACAACAACTACTACCACCACTACTACCACTACCACTACCACTACCACTACCACTACCACTACCACTACCACTACCACTACCACTACCACTACCACTACCACTACCACTACCACTACCACTACCACTACCACTACCACTACCACTACCACTACCACTACCACTACCACTACCACTACCACTACCACTACCACTACCACTACCACTACCACTACCACTACCACTACCACTACCACTACCACTACCACTACCACTACCACTACCACTACCACTACTACTACTACTACTACTACTACTACTACTACTACTACTACTACTACTACTACTACTACTACTACTACACTACTACTACTACTACTACTACTACTACTACTACTACTACTACTACTACTACTACTACTACTACTACTACTACTACTACTACTACTACTACTACTACTACTACTACTACTACTATACTACTACTACTACTACTACTACTACTACTACTACTACTACTACTACTACTACTACTACTACTACTACTATACTACTACTACTACTACTACTACTACTACTACTACTACTACTACTACTACTACTACTACTACTACTACTACTACTAGTACTACCACTTCTTCTGCGACTCCAACCACTAACAACCACTACTGCTAGAGTACCCTAGATTACCCTTTGTGATGCTCGGGAACCCCCCGACTTCCGATGCCACAGCACCTCAAACCCGAAAGCTTGGTAGTTGTTTACCAGGGCTCTCTGCGTGAGGCCCTGATTAGGAAGCCTCTGTCCCGTAGGAAGAACCTGTGTCCGGGCTGACATGTACTTAAAAGCTCATGGGACTTAGTAAGTAAGGTTATAAGTAGGTTCTATTTAGGATCATCTAACTCCAGTTAAAACCTACTTACTAACTGTCCTATGATTCTCTAAGTAGGAATCTGAATCTTGGGGGCCTTGAAACCAAGCGGGTTTATTGATCAAGGGTTTACATGAAGCTCCAAGCTTGAATCTCAGAGACCACACATCCTTGCCATGAGCTGAGGGCTCTATCCTTTAGGGTTTAGGCTTCGCACCGCAGGTTTAGGGTTTAGGTCCAGGTTTCAAGCGCGAAGGGCTTGAACCCCGACTCCTGATCCTGAACACTAGACTTAAACCCTCAAGCCCCAAACCCGAACCCTAAACCCTAAACCCTAGACCCCCAACCCTAAACCCTGGACCCTAAACCCTAAACCCTACTGGGCCGAAATAATTACCAACATTATTCCTACGGTTCCTTGTTACGGTATACTATACCCCGAAACCCTATTCTAATTATAAAGGCCCCTATATCATGAACCTGCAGGTGCCAAACCAGCGGGACACATTGGGTTTTCATAGGGACCCTTAGGGGGATACGGGCAGGGGGCCTTAATGCCCATAATAAGGACCTCATCAGGCCTATCTAAGGAGATATGATCCCCTGCCCCCTTCCCCCTTAGCCTCCTAAAGATCCCGATGAGCTTTCATGGTGTTTTGACGTAGGATCGGCCAAGGGGTTTCTGGCTTGAGGTACAGGGCTGTAGTCCTTGGTTTAGGGTTTAGCGGCCGGCTGGGGCTTCAAGAATTGGGTTTCCGGGCACTTTTGGATTTAGGCGGCCGTGGGTCTAGTGCATAGTTTGTTTTGAAATGTCATGTTGTCAAGCTTCATGTCAGGAGTTTTGGATGTAAAGCATGATGACATGGTCCGTGTGTTTGGGTCTAAGTTGCAGTACTTCCTGGCAGGTGTTACTGTCAAACCCTCCCTTGGGACCTTGGCCGGTGTACAACACGACGGCCAAGCTCGGCGACACTCTCATATAATATAGGGGCTTTAATAATTAGAATACGGGTTTGGGGTATATTATACGAAAGTAATAAAAAGGAGCCCACCCGAAACCCTATTCTCATTATTACCCAGAGACTCCAATATCCCTTAGTTAAGGTCTATTCCTTAAATCATATTAGGGATCCTGTTATAATTTAGGGAATATTCCTTAATTAAGGGATATTAGACTCCCCTAAACCCTATATATCCCTTTAAGGATCCCTTTAAGGAACCCTTAGGGTATATTCCTTAATTACGGGATATTGGAGTCCACGACATTAAATCATTACGTAATCTTTCGAGTCTTCCAGCCCTGTCTCGGAACCCTGAGCCGTAAGCCCTAGGCCCCCCCCCCAAAACAGCCCTTAGGGGTTTAGGGTTTAGGGTTTAGGGCACGCTACACCCCGACTCGCCTAAGCCTCTCAATGCAAATCTTTCTGCCCTGATGCCCTAGATGCCTGAACCTTGGACATTAAACCCAAAACCCTAAACCCTACACCCTCAACGAGCCACCACGCTGATCTTTTCTATATCTGAGGGTGCTCGCTTGCATGAACTTCCTGTGATCAAGAGCCTGCGTGCGACTTAGAGGAAAGCTTTATATGACCCTGAGTCCGTTGAATGAATCCTCGGATGCCGTCGGATGAAAGAGGCACACACCTCGGAGGAGACAGGACGGATTTAGGATTGAGCATGCAAAGGCTTGCGGCTGAGCATATCCCTGAATCAGAGCACGATCTTATCCGCAATCCTTCTCGCACAATAGCAGCACAGTGGCAAGCAACAAGAATTACGATCATCGCAACCACCACCACCACCGCCACCACCGCAGCAACCTCCACCGCCGCCACCACCACCACCACCACCACCACCATCACCACCATCACCACCACCAATGGCACCACCGCTCCTCCTCCTCCTCCTCCTCCTCCTCATCCCTCCCTCCCTTCCTTCCTTCCTCATCATTATCATCTTTATCATCAGCATCATCAGCATCAGCATCAGCATCAGCATCAGCATCAGCATCAGCATCAGCATCAGCATCAGCATCAGCATCAGCATCAGCATCAGCATCAGCATCAGCATCAGCATCAGCATCAGCATCAGCATCAGCATCATCAGCACCAGCACCCGGTTTCCATCTGGTTTCGTTTTACTCCCTATCACCCTCCCTGCAACGGCTTTCCGAAGTGACATGCTCGCTGTCACAACCGATCTGCTGCGTGGATGGCCTATCGCCTCCTGTGATGCTAGCTCTGACAGCTAGAGCTCGCAACCTGTATGAAATAACCCGAATTACAATTGGGACAAGTTTAGCTCTCCAAGGGCTTTAAACGAATTTTGAGGAGGTCTGTGCACGATAGTGTGAGGATTTATCCACTTGGTAATCGAGGCTGTTTGAGGTTGAAGATCAGCTTCTCGCAACGGTTTAGGGTGGAGCGTTGTCAGGGTTAATCATAGTTATAATAGTATGAACCTCCAAGTGGGGATTTCGGAGAACTAAGGTTTTTTGTTACGGCTCCTTTCAGAGCTACTCTTTAGGGTTTACATCAGACTCCCGTTTTTGTGAACTTCCCAAGTACTTTGCGCTTGTGCGTGGGTTCCGTGCGGGCGTGATTGCAGTAGGAGTACACACAGCTGGAATAGTACTACTGAACGACTTGATGCGCATTTGTTGGAACATTGGCAATGGTTGTCATAAGACTGATACATTGGGACAAGGATGATCACCCGAGGCCCGAAACTCTGGCGGTTCGAAGGTGGCATTAGAACCGTTGCCGGCATCGTAAGAGGAGTAGAGTAGCCTCCGACCTGCATTCCTTAACTCTGGCATCGGGGTGCTCTTACATAAGGGGTCGGAACAGTTAGTAATGTATCCCGTGACAGTGCTCACCTACAATAATGCTATACTAAGGCCAAAACCTTGCTGAAACTTTAAGCAGCCGTTTGGTAGCCCCAAGCGCCAATGCACAGGGTTTAAGGTTTTGGGGTTCACGGTTTCAGGTTGGGCGCTTAAGGCAAGCCCTGTGACATTCCTCGAACCCTGGCTACCTCATTGTTATGACAGCTGCCAGAGACGGCGGCAGCGGTAAAGTTGCGTAAAGACTGCTGCGGGTCAGTCTCGTGGCAGAAACGGAGCCTTCAGGTCGTTCACCACAGTTTGGGGTGCAGGGCTTAGGGATTGTGTGCCAATCCCTCGGTGTAGGAAGAATGTATTGTAGGTCTTCGGGTTTAGGGATCAGATTACACCCGCAAGCGTGTAAGGTTGTCGAAAGTCAACGTTCATTGGCTGCACTCGGACAGTGTCGCCAGAGGCTTCAGGTATTTGCGAGTTGAGGGACAGTAGACATTAGTGCTTCAACCCTAAACCCTAGCCCCGGTACTACACCCTAAACCCTGAACGCTAAACCCCACCTTAATCCACCAGAACCTACTTTTTTATTGAGTCCCTTTAAACTCCATATTAGGGTTTCTACTAAGAGCCCACAGATAAAAGTAGGTTCTGGTAGCTTAGGGTAAACCGTAAACCCTAAACCCTGATTTCGAAATCCTAAACCCCCAACCCCAAATCCTAAACCCTAAACCCTTAACTTAACCCTGAACCCTAAACCCTGAACCTTAAACCCTAAGCCCTACGGGGCTGCTACCGCGGAGCTTGAGGTCGAAGGTTGGGGTGTTACGGCTTCTTTTTGAGAGCCGCGTCCCGTTTCGGGTTTAGGGTTGTGGGTTTGGGGGATCTTCGGATTTAAGGTTTCGGGTTTTGTTGGATTTTAGGGATTTGGGGCGGGTAGCCTGGCCTCCAAGAGAAAGCACGCATCCTGTTTCTTTCTACCTCCGCGCGGTCAACTTTAAGACGTCGGGGTTTAGGTTTAAGGGTTTAGAGTTCAGAGTTTAGAGCTTTTTGGAAGGCGGGGTATGGGGCTCACGGATTTCTCGGTTTTGCATTTCGGGTTCTCGGAAGTTGAACCTCAAAACAACAACCATACATGGACGTCGGCAGACTTGGCTCAAAGCGGTCCTGATCAATCTAGGCCGGCGGATTCCGGCCCATCTGCTGTTCTGAAGAGTTCGAAATGCCATCGTTGTACGCCGAAGAAACGGGGAGTTGCCCAGAATCTTGAAGTGCGAACCCTGAATGCATTGAACCACTCTAGCATACCAACCGCACTGTGGCAGATGGTAACATGCAAAGAAGTCTTGCATCAGAGTATGCGGTGATACACAGAGCACCCTAGACTCCGGGTGCCATGTGCATTAATATTTTCTACCATGCCACGTCGTTAGAACGCACCCTAAACCCTAAACCCTAAACCCTAAATCCTAAACCCTAAGGACCTCCTGGGCAGGTATACCCGTAAGCTCAGAGCCCCCCCAGGACTTGTCAGGGAACCCTTGAACTCCAGACCTTTTCTAGGGTTTCATAAAGCTCTACAGGGCATCTCAGGGCTTACATGGATCCTTAAACCCTACCCTAAACTTCGAAGAAAACCTTAAAACCAAAACCCTAAACCCTTCCCTAAACTTCGAAGAAAACCATAAACCCTAAACCCTACCCTAAACTTCGAAGAGCACCCTGTGCCATTGTCAACCCAGAGACTCCATTATCCCTTAATTAAGGAATATTCCTTAACTTATAGTAGGATCCCTAATATGATTTAAGGTATATTCCTTAAGTAAGGGACACGGGAGCCTTTAGGCAGCGTGCAGGTCAGGCAGCCCCCTGCCAGCGATGGAGAAGTCGCGGCTTGTTTCTGCGCAGGCGTGCACGTCGCCGGTTGGTTTAGGGTTTAGGGTTTAGGGGTTTAGGGTTTAGGGGTTGAGGGTTTAGGGTTTAGGGGTTTAAGGGTTGAGGGTTTAGGGTTTAGGGTTTAGGGTTTAGGGGTTGAGGGTTTAGGGTTTAGGGGTTCAGGGTTTAGGGTTTAGGGGTTTGAAGGTTGAGGGTTTGGGGTTTAGGGTTTAGGGTTTAGGGGTTGGGGGTTTAGGGTTTAGGGGTTTGGGGTTCAGGGGCTTTATAGGGTTTAAGATATTCCAAAAATTATTTATCCCCTTCATAGACTTATAGTCACAAGTTTACTTATACCATAATACACCCCAGAGCCCTATTCTACTTACTCAGGCCCCCATGTTAGGTTTGGTTCGAGGCTTAAAGACTACAGTTGGTGTCTTTGTGGATTGCACTGAAAAAGGGTCGTCGTAGTTAGAGAAGTTTTGCATCGGATGTGGTAAGGTTTAGCAATTTTTCGAAGGATTTTTTGTCAGGCTTGAAATAGGTGCCATAATCGTTTCAACATGTTTTGGTGTGATGTTGTAGTATAAGTATCATCATGTTATATTATCAACAAACCTATGGAACAGATACAGACGCCGAAGAGTCATCACAGATGTTATTTCCTAGAGTCCTTTATTGTATTTACGATTCAAAGGAGCTCCATATCCTATCTAACCCCTAAACCTAACCCCTAAACCCCTAAACCCTTAACCCCTAAACCCTAAACCCTAACCCCGAAACCCCCAACCCCTAAACCCTAAACCCTAAGCCCAACAGTACTGGATAGGGCCTTTCTGGTCGGGTCGAGCGCGGGATGTGAGGATGTGGGTCGCCGTACAGGCAGACTCTACATAGACCATAAACCCTAAAATGCTGGACCCGAAACCCTTACGGCCTAAACCCGAAACCCTGAACCCTGAATCCCAGACCCTAGCCCTTAAACCCTAAAACCATAGACCCCAAACGGTAAACTCTAGACCCTAGACCCTAAACCCTCAACCCTAAACTCTAAACCCTCAACCCCGGACCCTAAACCCTTAAAGCCTCAACCCTCAACCCCAGACCCTAAACTCAACCCTAAATCCTAAACCCTAAACCCCAGTGACCCTAAGCAGACCGAACCTTGCAAGAGGACCGGGAAGACTTCATGCGCTACGAGGTGCGACCGGTCCTGGAGGAGAGGTGCAACTTTCTTACTTGGGGATTAGGGTTTAAGGTTTAGGGTTTAGGGTTTTGAGGTTTGGGGTTTAGGGTCTAGGGTTTTGAGGTTTAGGGTTTTGAGGTTTAGGGTTTTGAGGTTTAGGGTTTTGAGGTTTAGGGTTTAGGGTTTTGAGGTTTACGGTTTAGGGTTTAGGAGGGTCATAGGACTTCGTAAGTAAAGGGCTCCTTCAAGGCTTCCTTAAAGGGATCTATAGGGTTTAGGGTGTTATTTGGGAGGATCATGGGACTTAGTAAGTAAGCTTATAAGCACCTTTATTGGGGTTATCAGTACATTTGCCTTCTTTATAACCCTGGTTACTATGTCCCCTGATCCTTTCAGTAACCTACCAGAAGAGCCTTACCTGGATGTTATTAAGCCCATTCCTCATTATGATTTCTTTACATAAGTCTTCAAAGAAGGTGGGTTATGTAGGGCCCAGGTAGTCATTGGAATAGGACTCTTTTAAGGGTTCGCTTAAGGCTTATAGGGTTTAACGACTTTAGAACCCAGGGCCTTAGCAACTAGAGCAGGGTTCCTTTAAGGGTTCCTTTGTTAAAAGGTTCTACACGGGCTAGCCGGCGGTGTCTATAGTGTTTCCATAAATGGGGCCTTACTTCAATTTCAAGAGGGTTTTGGTGTGTATTATGGTTGAACTATAATACTCAGTAGCTGAGCGGATACACTTTACACTTTGGGGGATAGTATTACCCACTATCGAACTGAAAGTGTCCACTTTTTGGGGCTTTTGAACTCAGTAACTAAGAAGGTCATAGGGACTCAGCAGTCCATAAGGGCGTATACTTTCGGAATACTACTCAAAGAGGGCTGAGGGTTCCCGGAGCCCTAAAACTCAGACTTCTAAACCTGGAAGCCTCAACAGTGAACCCTAAAGTGTAAGCCCCCAAGCCCGAATTCCTAAACCGTGAACTACTACACCCCAAACCCCAAACCGCACACTTTCTCCGGCCATCGTCTTGCGGTTAAGATGCCACTGCTTTCGGGCTTCGTGTGCAAGGTTTCGGGGAATATCGGTTTTGGATCACGGTGTTGGGCTGAGGGTGTGGGTGTTTGTGGTCAAAGTACAGGGCATGGGGGCTCAGGCCGCGAAGATGAATCTGTTGCACGGCTTGTGGATGTGTTTGCTGGTAGTTTCGTTGAGGAGGCATGATGATCTCAAAAGCTTTCCCCGCTGATTCTGAGCTGCGGGCAATGAGACCACATTCTCATGAAAGCAGCACTGATCTTGTCTTGGGGCTTGTGACGCTTGCGACCGTGTCGGTTGGCAGCTTTGTTGAGGAGGCATGATGATCTCAAAAGCTTTCCCCGCTGATTCTGAGCCGCGGGCAATGAGACCACATTCTCATGAAAGCAGCACTGATCTTGTCTTGGGGCTTGTGACGCTTGCGACCGTGTCGGTTGGCAGCTTTGTTGAGGAGGCATGATGATCTCAAAAGCTTTCCCCGCTGATTCTGAGCTGCGGGCAATGAGACCACATTCTCATGAAAGCAGCACTGATCTTGTCTTGGGGCTTGTGACGCTTGCGACCGTGTCGGTTGGTAGCTTTGTTGAGGAGGCATGATGATCTCAAAAGCTTTCCCCGCTGATTCTGAGCTGCGGGCAATGAGACCACATTCTCATGAAAGCAGCACTGATCTTGTCTTGGGGCTCGTGACGCTTGCGACCGTGTCGGTTGGTAGCTTTGTTGAGCAGGCATGATGATCTCAAAAGCTTTCCCCGCTGATTCTGAGCTGCGGGCAATGAGACCACATTCTCATGAAAGCAGCACTGATCTTGTCTTGGGGCTTGTGACGCTTGCGACCGTGTCGGTTGGTAGCCTTGTTGAGGAGGCATGATGATCTCAAAAGCTTTCCCCGCTGATTCTGAGCTGCGGGCAATGAGACCACATTCTCATGAAAGCAGCACTGATCTTGTCTTGGGGCTCGTGACGCTTGCGACCGTGTCGGTTGGTAGCTTTGTTGAGGAGGCATGATGATCTCAAAAGCTTTCCCCGCTGATTCTGAGCCGCGGGCAATGAGACTACATTCTCATGAAAGCAGCACTGAACTTGTCTCGGGGCTTTTGACCCCTGCGACCGTGTCGGTTGGTAGCCTTGTTGAGCAGGCATGATGATCTCAAAAGCTTTCCCCGCTGATTCTGAGCTGCGGGCAATGAGACCACATTCTCATGAAAGCAGCACTGATCTTGTCTTGGGGCTTGTGACGCTTGCGACCGTGTCGGTTGGTAGCTTTGGTGAGGAGGCATGATGATCTCAAAAGCTTTCCCCGCTGATTCTGAGCTGCGGGCAATGAGACCACATTCTCATGAAAGCAGCACTGATCTAGTCTTGGGGCTTGTGACGCTTGCGGCCGTGTCGGTTGGTAGCCTTGGTGAGGAGGCATGATGATCTCAAAAGCTTTCCCCGCTGATTCTGAGCTGCGGGCAATGAGACCACATTCTCATGAAAGCAGCACTGAACTTGTCTCGGGGCTTGCGTCGAGTTGCGTGCTGACTTCGTTGGATGGACCTGATTACCTGCTTGTCTCGCGCCTTGAAGCAGACATGGCAACAGCGTGAAGCACATCTGGGTGCGCCATTGGCGACGGGTTAAACAATGCAAAACTGAGGCGATTCATTCTTTTTCCGCCTGTGTAGCCTAACTAACGGCCAAAAATTGAGAACTGCTCGAGCTAAGCCCAAAACCCAAAACCACGGCCAAGAGTCAAGACCTTAAACCCTACATCCCAAACCCTACTCCTTAAACCCTAAACCCTACTCATTCTCTTTAGGCCCTCTCCATGGGCCATTCAAGGGAGCCCAAAGCCAGGACTTGGCCGCAGCCTACTGGTCCACGTCGCCGCCGCCGGAGGAGCTCTAAGCCCCAAAATTCCTAACTCTTACTCTCTGCTGGGTTTAGGGTTTAGGGTTTAGGGCTTAGGGATTTAGGGTTTATATAGGGTTTAGGGTTGTGCTGGGCTTTGGAGTACCATACTTAAATACTTTTTTCTTTCAGGAACCATTTTTTTAACAGGGACCATTATGAAGTAAGCGTTTATTCTTTTTTCTCCCTGGTTATTTAAAAGCCCAGTCGAAGGGTCTGAACAATAGCTAAGAGTGAGGTATAGATGGGTGGTTGTCAAAATTATGGTGCCTTTTTGGGTACCCTAAATATTAGTTGCCGTATTATTGTATAGGGACCCAAAAAGGGACCATAATTTTGACAACCACCCAGATGTAGATCTAGATTTAGATATAGACATAGATACAGGTATCGATGTCGATATAGGCACAGACATAGATATAGATACAGCTGTAGATGTAGGACATAGGTAAAGATGGAGAGGCAGACAGGTATGTATGTATAGACATATATATATATATATATAGATATAGGTATAGTGTTTTTTAAACTATAGGCATACATATTTATACGTTTCATTCATTTATCCTTACCGTATAATGCTACTTCAAGGTGCTGCTCTGATCGTTTTCAGCTTTTTTGCATTCAATCATGACTCGCACCCTCTCAACCCCAGCCCTCTAAGCCCTCAGGTCTAGAATTTCAACCCCTAGCCTAGCACCCTCAATCTTGCCTCAAACCCGAAACCCCAATCTGCGCCGAACCCCACGGCTTCTAGGAGTTTTCTTTTGGGGGGGTTCTTCCAGTTTGGGGCTCAGCTGTTTAGTTCCTGAGCCTTAAATACCGGCAGGGCTTGTTGGTTGAGGGTTTTGGTCTTGACGTTGGGTCCAGGGTTTTGGGGTTCAAGGCTTTAGAGTGGATTTGGGGGTTATCGCTTAGGGTTAACGTTTCAGGCTCAGGGTTCGCGCTGAATTCTTTTGGTTTAGGTTTTACAGTGACCTCAGAATTTATAAGGTGCCAGGTTTTGGTTTAGTGGGCCGAGTTTTGGGGTTCCTGTGTTTTGGATATTTTCTGGAATTGATCCCCTGGGTGTCATAGTCTCCGAAACTCTGATCCCAAACCCCCTACGATAGAAGACTAGATGAGTCAATATTGTTCCTGCCTGAGGGGTGCTTATAGCAGCTGTCCTACATTCCAATTACGAAGGCCCCTGTATTTACCAAAAGCCGCTTGCAGCAGGGATTGGACCCACTAAGACTCGGAAGAACGCTAGACCCGAAACCTTAAACCCTGGACCCTAAGACCTTAACCCGGGACCCCAAACCATGAAAGCTTGCCTTTACGCCCCCAAGCCCTACACTAATGTATGTAGGAGCTCAAGGAACTTAGTGACTTAGTAAGTATCAAAGGGGAAAGGAGGGACCCATAATGGGGACCCCTACCCTATAATGGGCTATATAGTGGGTATATACTAGCTATAATCAGGGTATATACCTACGGGTCCTGATTAAGGGTCTCTGCTTTTACCCTTACCTTTCTCAACGAAACAGGCTCCGTAGGAGTGCAGGCCAGTATACACTTGGGTGTTTTTTTCGAGGGTTTGCAGCGAAAAGAGACCTGGTTTGGGGTTTAGGGTTTAGGGTTTGGGGTTTAGGGTTTAGGGTTTGGGGTTTAGGTTTTAGGGTTTGGGGTTTAGGGTTTGGGATTTAGGGTTTAGGATGTCAGGTCCCAGCCTTTGGTCAACCCTTGTCGCTCTCCTCAAGCTGCAAGGACATTGTGGCATTCCTCATCAACACGCTGACGGCCCTCGTGCCCAGTTCTATGTGTGCTCTGCAGGGCTGGTGTACTGCTATAATGGCATCATAGTATTCCCAAAAGTACCGTCATACTGTAGAGGCCTTAATAATTACCTGTCCTATTTGGGGGGTTCTTTCCAAGAGGTTTAGGGTGTAAGGCTAAGGGTTTACGTCACGTGAGGGTTAAGGGTTTTGGGCGGCTACAGGTTTAGGTCTGGGTTGTACACTGTTGATAAAGCAAATCATCTGTTATCACCAGCAAGTATAGAACAAACCACAATACCCAAAGTGTACGGAATCTCAGGTAATGCAGGTCTGTCCACCAGCAGTACTGTTTTTCTTGTCGGCTCCCAAAGGATAACGTCGCAGTTAGTAACTTATCAGCCGGACTCTAGAATGGCCCCCTAAGCTAGAGAATGGTCATCTGGTGTTTCAGGTAGCACAGACAGCCCGTTTGCAAACGCCTCCCTGAATAGGGATACAAAAGGATCTTGATACAGAGCCACGTAGCGGAGGGGTGAGGTATCGACTTCACGATCCAATTCTTCGGAAACAGCTCGTGCACCGACAGGTACGAATCAGAGGTTAGGGTTTAGGGCTTGGCATGTGCAGAGAGCCCTGGCAGAGGACACGGCGTGAAACCCCTGAGAAGGCCTTAAAACACCAAAAACCGAAACAGAAGAATGTCCGACTGTTCGAGTTTGGGATTTGGAGTGCAGGTTTGACGGAACCGACTAATTTGCATCGGTTGAACCGCAAAGAATCAACCCTCGCACCCCTTGGGAAGCCTTAAACCCTGAACCTCGACACCCTAAAGTGTAGATCCCTCTTTCCGGTTACCGCTCTCAAACCCTGTCTCCAAACATTCAAGAGGCCATTGAAGAGCATTTTACGAACTGTGTAGATTTCTAGGACGTTTACAACAACTTCACAAAAGCCCTGTAGCTATTCCGGGGAAATCCGCAAAAACCTTCATAGTCCCCCCCATAAAAACCCTTCAGGTGCAGCTCAATTACAAACCCAAGTAAGCACAACCATTAAACGCACAACAAGCCATTGCATTCCACATCTCTGACGATTGCCAGAATGCTAAACGAAAAGCCGCAATTCCTAACCCAGAAATAATCCTGAGACAAACACCGAAACTCTGGGGTTACGAACCACAAACCCCTAAACTAAACCCTTAAACCTCAAATTTCAACCCGAAACATGTAACCCTAAACCCTAAACTACCCAGAAAAGCTAAACCCCTCAACCCTAAACCCTAAACCAAAACCCGAAACCCTAAACCCCTTAATCATTTTTTCGTCAGGAACATACCATGATTCCCATGGTTTAGGGCCCTTAAGGTAATGCAGGATTTATATCATCAAACATTCCTCCATGAGACTTTAAGTAGACCCTAGACCCTTAACCCTTATTATAGAATCCTATAGTACCCTCAAAAGGAACCCTAAGCCCTTACTTACTAAGTCCCATGAGCCTTTAAGTACCTTCAGGTCCAGTATGGCCTCGCCGATCCACCCGGCGGTGCGCTCACGGAGGAGGCGATGAGCGAGGCACCGTCCTCTTTGGATCGTTTTAGGGTTTAGGTTAGAAGGGCCCCCCACCCCGTAATAGTGGTATAATAGGAATAAAAGGGCCCTAATATAATCCTTATAGTCACTATTACAGGGTGGGGGCCCCTTCTAAGGTTTAGGGTTTTAGGGTTTAGGGTTTAGGGTGGCGGCTTAGGGGTTTGTCTTCCTTAACCTACTAAAACCTACCTTTTTTTGTAGGGTCCCTATATCTTCCATAGTAGGGTTTATAATAAGAACCTACAAAAAGTAGGGTTTGGTAGGTTAAGGTAGGGTTTAGGAATAATTAGAATCAGGGCTTTGGATGACTGCTTTAAGGATTTGTTGGGCTGTGTCTCTGTCTTTTTCCGCTGTTTTTTCGGAGTGGTTCAATCGTTGTTCCCTCTTGTCGGTTTTCACAAGGCTTGTGGAGGAAGGTTTTTTTCGTAGAACCAGCACGAGGGTTCGAGGTGGAGGTTTGAGCGGTTTTGCTAGGCGGTACAGGGCTTGAAGAACAGGTATTGGCAGTAATGCAGTACGGTTCAGGGCTTGGAGTTTGGATGCTCGCAGGCGTGCCTTAAACCCTAAGCTGAAAACCTCAGCCCTATACCCTAGACTCTTGACCCTAAATGCAAACCCCTTAACCCTAAACCGTGGCTTACGAGCGCTTGTGTTCGGGAGGGTTCCGGGTTTAAGGCAGACCCACGAAGATTAGACCCTAAACTCGAACGACATCGTTTACGACAGTTTAGGAGCCAGGTGCCGGGCATACTTCGGTGCATTGTTCATCTCCAACACTGAAATCCTGGATGCCTTACACTCGACACCGAACCCGAGCACTTTACCCGAATCTTCGCGCAGATGCAAGATGTCGAGTTCCGGATCAAGACCCTGAAGAAGGAGGCACCAGGTAAAGGGTTTACAATTATAGGGGCTTGACAAGTAGAGTAGGGTGTTGCGGCTTCTCATACTACGATTCAGATAAGGAGGCCTAAGGACCAATACTGCTACTTGTTCAGGGCAATGTAGGAACCTGATCAGGAAACCGTGGCCCTATAACCCCAACATACGGTTGATGTTAAAAAAATCCTGCATGACCCATAAGAAGGAAAATACCATAGTTCCCATGGTTTAGGGTCCTTAAGGTAATGCAGGATTTATATCATCAACAGTATATTACACTTCTGGCCGATTGCAGGAAGCATTTTGTTGATGGCGGTTGAGGGGGTAGCAGTACTACACGTAAATGCGTAGTGGTAGAGTAGGTAACCTTGAACCTTTTTTGGGTAGTATGGCCCCTATATAATCCCTATATAACCACAAAGGTTAACCTTTAGTTCCCCATGATACCCGACAAGTAGGAAGGTGTCACAAGCATATAAAGTCTACTTTCAGAAGGGTATGGTGAGTGTATACAGGGCTTGTGAGGCATTTTGCTGGGTGTTTATGTAGTAGGCGTACTGAAAGCATTGCGGCCTGACTACTTAAGCTATAAGACTTAGTACAATTCTTCCGTAGGGTCCCGCTACACATATTGTATACGATGCCCCAAAACCCTATCATAATCATTAAAGCCCCTTTGTTATGATGTTCCGGGCTCCTCTCAACAGCATCCACAGATCAGCGGCCGGCTGCAGCCCTAGCAAGCATGGACGCTGAGCCCCAGCTCCTTGCCTTTAGACCCCAAACTTGAACTGAAAGGGTCACCGTGGAGCCTGCGTTTGTGACGGGCAGGTTTTTCTCAACCTCAGACCCTGACTCTTGTAGGCTAAATAGCTACAAAATTTTTCATTGAGGTAGCTATACTATGCCGTCACTCCAAAACCCTATTCTAAAAATGACGACTGCCTAAAATCGTGAACTGTCCATACTTTGGGGACCTGAATAATTACAACTTTTGTTCCTAGAGTTCCTTATTATAGTTGTAGTATACTATACCCCAAAACCCTATTCTAACTATTAAGGCCCCTATATTACGCTAAACCCTACACCCCGCTTGAGGTCAAAGAGCAGATCGAGAAGATGTAGGATCCACCTACGGCGCTCCCAGCTTGTGCCACTCGGTGGGGGTTCAGGGCTTAGGGTCTAATATAGAGTCCTGACTGAGTTTGAATTACCAGTATTCTTCCTTTGGTTTCTTAATAAGTCTTAATAGTTATACTATAATTTGCAGCCGAAGCGCTGTCGTAATTATTGAGGCCCTTGAATTGAAGGAGTCCTTTATTCTAGTCAACAAGGTCCCTACACTACGGTTTAGGGTGGTTTGGAATTTCTTTTTGCAGGGTCTCGTCATGCTTGGCATTTCCGATACTTTTATAGTGCAACATGAAAATTGTGCCATCATATGCGCCATAATCCTATTCCAATTTTTAGGGACCCTATCAAACAAGATTTGCGCCTGGTTTTGGTGGTGACGCTCCGCCCTTGAGGTTTGGGGTTGAGCGCTGCGAATGGGTTTAGGGCTTATATAGGGCTCAGCTTTTTGTGTTCACGGTTTAGGGCCGTTAGTGAGCCCACAGCACAGTCGGCGCCTCAGTTCCTGGCATATGCGTAGTCCAGGTGTAAAGGGCCGTTATTGTTTGGTCGTCCTGGGTTAGTGATGGTGGTTAGTCTTGCAGTTTGTTTTGTCCATGGTTGCTGAAGTTCTTAGTTTACTTATAATGCAATCTGTCGCGAAACCCGATTCTTAAGGCCCCGATGCTAAAACCCTGCAAACCCCTCTGGATAGACCTTAGAGCAACCCTTAGAGGGGTTATAGGTTCGATTGTGGAGGTGCTCATATGGGTCCTACAGGGTGTCAAAAAGGCTCATAAGGGTCATGCAGCGGATGATGGCTTAGGGTTTAGGGCCCCAGAGGGGGTCGAGAGCTTAAGGGGTTGAAGGTTTCGGGTTTCGAGCTTGAGGGTGCTGCGGCTTGAGGGGTGGTGGGCCAAGTCCTCCTTCTCGCCCAAGGTCCCGAGCTATCATAGAGGAGCCTTTATAATGAAAACAGGACTTCGGGGTGTCGTGTAGGATAAGCGAGCATAAGGGGATACTGTTCCGACCACTATGTCTAGGATGCCCAGTAGTACCCTTATTCCCTTTTTGTAGTCCTAGGTTCCTTATAAAGTTACCCAATACCAAAAAGAGAGGCCTTTTTATTCTTAGGTTACTGGGTATCCTGGTTGTTAAATGCCCGCCAAAAGGTCGTGCCGTCACCCCGGCCGCTGGGAGAAGAAAGTTTCACGGTGACCATGCATGCAGCCTAAAGGTTTAGGTTTCAGGTTGGGTGGCTGTCAAAATTAAGGTCCCTTTCGGGGTACCCTAAATATGAGGTGCCGTATCATAATAAGGACTCAAACAGGGACCCTAATACTGACAACAACCCGGTTATTGGATTTCAGGGTTTCGGCGTCATGGAGTTCCAGGTTTTAGGTCGCAAAGTAGACGTCGAAAGTCGAGGGTTCTGCGATTTTGGGGTGAGAGCTTCAAGGTTCTGGGCTTCCCAGAGCCTCCAAAACCCCTTAATTAAGCAATATACCTTAAATCATACTAGGGATCCTATTATAATTTCAGGTATATTCCTTAATTAAGGGGTTTTGGGGGTTCTGGGTTCAACCAGGGCATATATCTCGCGTCTCACTGTCTCACACCCGATTGCTATGCATCGGCAGCGGAGAATCGTAAATACAGCTTGCAATGTACATGTCCCGCACGCCCGGCCCTAAATGCTGAAGACCGAAACCGAAGCATAAACCTGAGGAACACATCAAGCATACAATTCCACTCCCCAGCCGTTGTTTTGGGGTTTCAGAGTTTAAGGGTCGTACTGGGAGTTCCCGAAAACAGGGGTGCCTTCTTTTGGGGTCCTTATAATCAGGATCCTACTATTTAGGGCGCAATATGAGGGTCCCCTATTTTTGGAAACCCCCTACTGTTCAGAGCTTTGGGATTTTTTCGGGGTCTCACGGAGGCTTGCGGGTGTTTGGGAACCCATGGCCGCCACGGCTCATACACCCTTTACTTAGAGGATCATGGGACTTAGTAAGTGTAGGGTTCCTTAAAGGGTTCCCTTAAGGGATCTATAAGGGTTCTATAAGGGGGAGTTAGGGTTACTTAGACGACCATGGGACTTAGTAAGCAGGTTTTAATTGGGGTTATAAGTCCCCTAAGTGGCGTTGTGCAAACAAATTATAGCCGACTTACTACATCTTATGAGCCTTTAAGTACAGCTTACCACTGTTTAACAGACTGTTTAGGGTTTAGCTTGGCCAGGTTTGGTGAGCATCAAGGTGGGAATGTAGACATTGCTCCACATACCTCCCAGTAATGGCACGGATCACTAGCTGATCTGCCTTACATGCACCCCATGTCTGCACCCCCAAAGTTGGCTTGAGCCTAGTGCAGCAGGTATGTTCAGAGTTGTACCCTCACATTGAACCATACGTCCCCCAGCAGCCGCCATTCAGAAGATGATGCAGTACAAAAATGTAGCCAATGTTCATTTCATACATGCATTTTTTCATACTGGTTATATCAATGCTATCATCCCTGGGTTTCGGTCCGTATTGTGGTCATTGCTGCAATGGTAGTTTGACTATTATTTCCACTGTTACTGTCGCACCTTAGTCATTGCTTCAGCGTTGTCTCAAAGTAAAATACCACTACCCTCTACCTTAGAAGCTGCTGCCACCCTGTAATAGTGGTATGGTAGGAATATAGTAGGGCCCTAATATAATCCTTATAGTCACTATTACAGGGTGGGGACAGCTTCTACCCTCTACCCATCTCCACCCTGACCCTGGAACCCTGAACCGGGAAACTCCCAAACCTTAAGCTTAACTTCTCCCTAAACCCTGAAGCCAAAAGGGTTTAGGGTTTAGGGTTTAGGGTAACTTATCCCTAAACCGTGAAGCCCACTGTCCGAAACCTAAAACCAAGGCCATCCAATGCCCCTTAACCTGAGCCCTAGACCTCACAGTCCAAGATCTAAGCCCCGCTGAAGCTGAGTCTTGAGCCCTATAGATCCCCTACCCTTGAAGCCCGAAACTTCTGAACCCTAAACCCTAAACCCTAAACCCTAAACCCTGAACTGTTATCCCAAGCCCTAAACCTCCTGGCGCGTGAAACCATGGCTGCCGTGGAGTTCCCTGGTGCTGAAACGGAGGCCATGGTTGGCTCTCGGGCTACTTATAGGATCATGGGACTTAGTAAGTATAGGGTTCCTTCAAGGGATCTATAAGGGTTCTTTAAGGGGGAGTTGAGCTTACTTAGAGGATCATGGGACATAGTAGGTAGGTTATAATTGGGATTATAAGCCCCCCAAGGGGGTTATTCTAAATAGAACCTACTTATAACCTTACTTACTACGTCCCACGAACCTTTGCGTAGGTTTAGGGCTTCAGGGCTAGCTGCAGGGTTTTTAGTCTTTAGGGCTTCAGGGTCTTTAGGGCTGTACCGTGGGGTCTCGGCAGTTTTCAAGGAGGGCTTTAGGGTTCAGGGCTTGTAGGGTTCGGGGTTTAGGCTTGAGGTTTCATTGAAGTTTCTGGTTTCGTTACTTTCGCCGGGGTTCAGAAAGGGCTTGGGCCTGGAAGACCCCTAAACCCCTTTATAATTGGGATTATAAGCCCCCTAAGTGGGGTTATCCTATATAAATAGAACCTACTTATAACCTTACTTACTACGTCCTTAACCCCTCTAAGAACCCTAAAGCCGAACCTCTCTACGGGTTCTGTAATATAGAGATCACAGAAATTACCTATACTACGGTTGATGATATAAATCCTGCATTACCTTACCTTAAACTATGGGAAGTATGGTATATTCCTTGTCATGGGTAATGCAGGATTTATATCATTAACCGTATTTTTTGGGGGGTTCCTTATTCTAAACGTGGCAGCAGAGGTCGGCTCCGAAGTGCTCGAAAGGCTCCTGAGCCACTACCAGCACAGGCTCGCCTGGGCTGGGCTTCAGGACGTTTGGGGCTTCCGGGCGTCGGGTTAACGGGTTAAGGGTTTTGGGGTTTAGGCTTCAGGGGCTGTAGGGTTTAGGGTTTAGGTTTTAGGGGCTTTGGGGTTGAGGGTTTGGGGTTTAGGGTTTGGGGTTCACGGTTCAGGGTTTTAGGGTTCAGGGTTTTAGGGTTTTGGGCTTGGGCCTGCAGAATTTGGGTTCGGACATATTCACACGGGGGCTATCAGCTTGCAACTCAGGCCTCTTCAAAGGTGTTTTCAGAGTCCCTAAGCCCTAAACCCCAAAATCCCTAACCCCTACCAAAAGGCTCATGGGACTTAGCAAGTAAGGTTTAGGGATCCTTTTAAGTCTACTATAGGGTTCTTTGATATGCTGCAATCCCCACCGGGCCTGGTCCATGGCCGGGGGATAAGTGGGACTTTCCGAAAACAGGGGACCCTAATATAGTATAGTAGGATCCTTAATATAAGGACTCCAATGAAAGGTACCCCTAATTTTCGGAAACTCCCAAGTATAAAGATGCAGTCGCAGCCCTATCGGAGAACGCGATCCGCCGGCGCAGGAGCTGCTCAGGACTTAGAGGATCATGGGACTTAGTAAGTAGGTTATAAATGGGGTTCTAAGTCCCCTAAGTGGGGTTATCCTAATTATAACGTAGTTATAACCTTACTTACTAAGTCCTATGAGCCTTTAAGGGAGGCAGGGGTTCCCCCTCCAGAAGAAGCCAGGGAGAAGACGCCTGCACAGCAGCTCGCTCGGTGCATGCAGGACTACAACTGGGCAACGCAGCGGCACTGCAATCTCCTTGCGAAGAAGGTCAAGTTGCAAGCGAAGACAGAGGCCATCAAGAAGCAATTCGAGGAGGCGGTTGATAAGCTGACCGAGGTCTCGGCCCAGATAGAAGCCCAGGCTGAGATTGAACGAAGGCATGCCAAGGTCAAGCAGAGAGGCAACGAGCCCAAGCAACCCCAGTAAACGGCCTTGACGGGCCCAGAGAGCCCAATACCCCTTAATTAAGGAATATGCCTTAAATCATATTAGAGATCCTACTAGAATTTAAGCTCTACTCCTTAATTAAGGGATATTAGACTCCCCTAAACCCTAAAACCTATAAATCCCTTTAAGGATCCCTTTAAGGAACCCTGAAGCTATATTCCTTAATTAAGGGGTATTGGGCTCTCAGGGGGTCTGCTCCCAGAGGTGGGAGTTAACCTGAACAGAGTGGAGCCGTTGGCAAATGGCTGGGGACGAACGCTGAGAGGAATAGCAGGTCTCCCTTTAAGGGTGTAGGGTTTAGGGTCTACCGAAAGGTCCCTTTAAGGGTGTAGGGTTTAGGGTCTACCGAAAGGCTCATGGGACTTAGTAAATGGGATCATAAGTAGGTTTTGTTTAGGAAAACCCCACTTAGAGGACTTATAACCCCAATTACAACCTACTTACTAAATCTCATGATCCTGTAAGTAGGCCCCCAAACCAAGCCCTAAACCCCAAAACCCAAAAATCCGAAACCCTACAGCCTAAAACCCTAAAGCCAGCAAAAAAAATCCTAAAGCCAGAAATTTGATAAAGCCAGAAAAAAACCCTAAAGCCAGCAAAAAAGCCCTAAAGCCCCAGAGTCACGAGGCTTCATGGAACCATCTGCGAGCGAGCAGATGTGGCCCTGGACAAAGCCGAGCCCGGAGCCCCAGCAGCTTTCGGGTTTGGGGTTTAAAGGGGGATTTGGGGGTTAAGGGTTTTAAAGGGGATTTTGGGGGTTGGGGTTTAAATAAGGGGATTTGGGGTTTAGGGTCTTAGGGGATTTGGGGGTTTAGGGTCTTAGGGTTTGGGGTTTGGGGTCTTAGGGTCTTGGGGTTTAGGGTCTTAGGGTTTAGGGTCTTAGGGGTTTAGGGTCTTTGGGTCTTTGGGGTTTGGGGTCTTAGGGTCTTTGGGTTTAGGGTTCAGGGTGTAGTGAAGGGTTTTCGGCTGAGGGCTTCGCATGGTTCAAGAGTTACGGCTTAATTCAGACGCCCACATGATAGGAAACATTATCCCAAGAAAGCCCCTAGATGATTATACGATCCAGTACCCCCCGAAAAAAAACCGTGCCAACCTTTACAGCTTCCACATTAGGGTCATGAGGGCTTCTTTTTCCAATCCCGAAAGCACCTACAGTCTCACTGCCGAGTCGTAAAGCCTCAAGCTCAAGACTATTGAACATGAAATGACAGCACCCCGTTAACCCTAAGCCCCTAAATCCTAAACACCACTAAAACCCCTAAACCCCAAAAACCACCCAAAAAAAACCTGAACCCTAAACCCCTACACCTGGAACCAGCCTAAACTTTAAACCCCCAAAACTGCCCGAAACCCTGAAATCTTCGAGGGTTCGAGGGATGCTGGGGTCTCCCCGTCTCAGCCAGGACAGAGCAACGGATCTCTGAGCTCGAATCCAGGCGCCGAGAGACGAAGTTGCCTCAGGGAATTGGGGGGTTCCTTTTAAAGGGGCCGATAAGGATTACTAGAAAGGGGTTTTAGAGGGACATAATATAGGGGCCTCAATACTCACCTATACTATTATGGGGGTTCCTTGTTATGATTATGGCAAAATGGGCCCCAAAACCCAATTCTAATCAGTAAGGCGCCTGTATTGGCGGGTTTCGGGTTTGGGGTTCAGGGTTTCGGAGAGGTTTTAGGGTTCTGGCCTTAGGAAATTTCGGTGTAGATGAGGGGTTTGCTACATGAACTCATCTACACTTGGAGGCAGAAGAGTCGCAGATTAGGGGGTACTTCAAGGGGTATTGCTGGGGCATGCCAGATATATGGGGTCTAGCCCACTACTCCGCTTGCCAGAGGTTCCAATACCTCTGGTTACAGGAAGATCCCGGTCATGAGTGAAGGAATATAGTCTTTAGACTCGGGACATCATTGGAGTTGGTGAGTTTAGGGCTGTGGAGGTGTGTACGGAGGCTTCCTATGTTCAGGCCCCATAAGTGATGATGAGGTATCCCTAAACCCAAATCCCAAAACCCAAATCCCTAAACCCTAAACCCAAAACCCAAAGCCCTAAACCCCAAGCCCTAAACCATGCACCGTAAGCCCATACATCTCCCAAGTCGACATATGGGAGTTTCCGAAAATTGGGGGAACCTTATATTGCGGTCCTTATAATAAGGAGCCTACTATTTAGGGTATTATGTTAGGGTCCCTTATTTTTTGGAAAATCCCATGTCAACCCTTAATTAGACTAGGGTTTGCTTTAAAGGCTACCATATGAGTTACAATACAGGAAGGGCTGCTGTGTAAGGGTAGCTGATACTTTAAGGCCCAACCCCTCAACCCTACACCACAAGCCTTGAAACTTGTTTTCTGACAGGATGTACCTTAGTGTGAGGCCGACACATGCCGGAGATGGGATATGTCAAGCAACAAACCCAAACCGGCTCATACAGCCGACTGCGCCATTCATGTTCCCTCTGGCATGGTTACGAGCTATCTCAGAACCGGGATGGGCGACTCTTCCATCGGTAGGACATGGTAGGACTAGGAGTAGCCAAGTTCTTGGAAGCTCTATCGCAAGGCAGCAACAACACGTTGTTGTTGCAGACTGTGCGTCGCAGCACGAAATCGACAGACGGGGTGACTGTGGTTACTTCTGCGGCTGTCGGTGTTGGTTTCGGTAGGATCATGAATGCACTTGCGACTTGCGTGAGCCTGCTACACCAGCAATATTCAATGCAGCTCAGATCACGGTTAACGCAATTGAGGTTAGAGATGGGACGACCGCTGTGTCAGGTAGTGATGCAGTGATCCGCGTCTGCGACGTGGCGCAGTGTTTGTTGCAAACAGACCGAAGGAGGTGCGGTCGTCAATGCCTTGGCGGCCACATGGAATCTCAAGGATCTGGTGCTGCGGTTTGTTTGGTGTCCGCATGGTATGATGAGTCTGGGCCCTCAACCCTAAAGTCCTACGCCTCAACCTTAAGCCCGAGCTCTAGACTTACACTCCCAGCCCCAAGCCCTGAAACTTAAATGCTAAATCCTGCACCCTCATGCTGCAAGGCTGGCTTTGCAGCAGAGCATGCATCTGGGCACCGTTTGAGCAGTGTGTTTAGGGCTTAATGCCTGCTCGTGTCATAGTTACCGTATACTACACCCCCAAAATCTTGCTTTAATTATGAAGGCCCCAAGGATAGTGTTTTCGTGTGTTTCCAAAATCATCCGAAGCGACTAGATTGGATGAGCTTTGGTTGAGCACTGAGGGCTCTTGCCGCGGAGGCCTTTGACAGACCCGTATTTTCGGTTGTGTGGTTACCAATACGATTCCTTGCGGTTCCTCACTCTAATAAGTATTTACAATACGTGCGTGTAGAGAGAGTCCTTGTATAAACCCTAAACCTAAACCCCTAGACCCTAAACCCCTAAACCTTCCCCTAAACCCTAAACCCCAAACCCCTAAACCCCAAATCCCTACGTAAACCCTGACACAGCAGCCAAGGAACCAGAACATGTTCAGGCGGCTGCAGCTGCTGGAAGAGGCTATTGGGCTGTCAGGGCTTCACCAGGCTTGGATCTAGTGTTTACCTCTGGCGCAAAATTCGTAATTTTAAAGGAACTCTCTCTCTCTCTCTCTCTCTGTCTCTGCCTCTGTCTCTGTCTCTCTCTCTCTCTCTCTCTCTCTCTCTCTCTCTCCCTCTCTCTATATATATATATATATGTATATATATATATATATATATATGTGTATATGTATTTTATGTGCATAGGAAGCACCATATGGAACCCTAGAAGGTGGGTTTTTTCGGCTACATGCATGGTTTACGGGAGTTTAGCCCTAGCCGACGTTTCATGGCACAGGGCGCCTTCTAGAACAGCCGATCAGCATCGTCCGTGGCCCTCCTTCCGATGTTCTCGCCGGGCGCGTGGATTGGGCGACTGGGGTTTGCCTTTGGACTCTGGTCTGAGAGCTGCAAGTCATCTCCTCCACCGGCAAGAAGCCTTTCGGCTCCTGGCCCGTGTTTGCCGTTGCTTAGCTCACTGGGAGAGGCCCGGGCTTGGATTTTTGCGAAGTGTCGTCTCCCACCCGACACTTCGAAAAACCCACACTTCGGAAACCTCGCCATGAAGGATGGATCTCAGACGCTCGCCTGCGCCTCAGGACCCGGCTCCGTTTGCAGAGATTGGTTTTTTCGTGCTCGAACAGGAACATTACATGCAAAATGCAGTTGAGCCTGCAATCTCGAGCTATACGGTGCTCAAGCCCTAAGCATCCTAAACTTAAGTTTAGGGTTTAGGGTTTAGGGGTTTAGGGTTTAGGGTTTAGGGGTTTAGGGTTTAGGGTTTAGGGTTGGACAGCTTCTGAAGCCACTTACAGACCCGTCATCTCCAGCCCGTTACCTTAGGCTTAAGTAAAGACTTCGGTTGCCGTGTTCCCGTGGTGAGATTTAAGGTTTCGGGGCTCGTTTTCAGCGTTCAGGATCTATGGCAGAAACCCTCCTAAACACTAAACTCTAAACCCTTAAAGCCTGGTTTCAGGATTCCTGAGCCCTAACAAGAGATCCATGGGTTTATTTTGGGTTTAGGGGTTTACGGGTTTAGGGTTTAGGGTTTAAGGTTTTAGGCTTGAGTGGTTGGGGTTTAAGCTCTGGGGTTTAGAGTCTAGAGCCCATCGATGCAGCAAGGGCGGTGCTTCTCGATTTTTCTTCTACACCCTTCAAAAACTCAAGAAAAGCAGAACATGCAATCTTCTAATTAACATAATGACTTTAGTGTTTTTTGAACCTTCGGATGAGTTCGGTTATACAGTACGCACACCTCTCGGTATTTCAGCAATCCAGAACCCGAAATCGACACTTTGAGCCTTAAGGTACCTTCCTCAATCCTGAAACTCCCAACTCTAAGACCGAAAGGGTGTAACTCTAGAAGCTCTCTGGGAAGGTTCTGCAGGTGGAGCGTGACAAGCGCTGCCGGCTGCTTGAGGCCCCTCGTGGAGGGAGATCAGCTGGTTTTGGGGGTCGGGTTTAGGGTTTCAGGGTGTAGGGTTTGGGGATTCAGGGTTTAGGGTTCATTTTTTTAGGATTTAGGGCTCTAGCGTCTTGGGGTTTAGCTTTTCGGGTTTGGAGCTTGGGGTTTAGCTCTTAGGGCTTGAGATCGTTAGGTTCTGCGGCGGAGGGTGTAGATCTTTTGGGGCGTTATTCAGTTTTTTTTTGTACGGTCCAGCGGCCCAGCGTGCAGGGACTTCGAAAGTTGTGGTTGTGTTAACCACATGCCTTATAAAGTATACAGGATACAGGAACCCTATAGTACCCTTTCAAGGCAGCTGCGACTCACACGCTCGCCGCCAGATGTTGCGGCAACCTGCTAATCGCCAAGTATGCCGCTGCTCAAGCCCTAAACCCTAACCCCTAAACCCCTAAACCCTAAACCCTCCCGATTTTTGTTATTCTCTTGAGTTTTGCTGCAGCAGAAGATGAGAGTCGACATCTCTGTGCGAATAATACTTAGAGGGTCTTGGGACTTAGTAAGTAGGTTATAATTGGGGTTATAAGTCCCCTAAGTGGGGTTATCCGAACTATAACCTACTTATAACCTGACTTACTAAGTCCCATGAGCCTTCAAGTAATAAGCTGGAGGTACCCAGACTTTCTGTGAAGGGCAAGGCACTTGCAACCAATCGCTGGAGCTCCACCCGCCATAATCGAAACACCCCAAACCCTCTGGGCCCTACATCACAGGGATTTCACACTTTTGGGTTTCGGGATCCTTCATCCCGTCGTCTAAACGTAAAGTGTAGCCCTACACTCAGATTTTGGGTTGAGAGTCCTGCAAGCCTTAAGCTCCCAGCCAGCAAGCCCAAAGCTGCAAGACCCAGGTTGGATTTTGGGACATTTTTTTATTTTCCTTATTTGGATTTATAAGGGACCCTATATATAAATATTTTTCAGGGTGTTTAAAGGCCAACCCAAGAAACTCTAAAGTCCATAAAAGCCCCTAAGCCACAAAACACACCGACAGAACCGCACACGTCCTAAAACTTAACCCGAAACGTGAGGTTTGACTCCTAGGCCTTTCAGGAACGACGATTGCACTGCCAAAATCTCAACTTGCATGATATAGGTGCCTTAATAATTCTAGCAGGGTTTTGGTTTGTATTGTAGTACAAATGAATGTTATACATCAAGGGATATGGTCATTAATCATTTCGACCTCAGATTTTTCACATCTCAGCATCCGACTCTTGCATCAGCAATCTTGAACTCCATGGGGCCATGAGCGCGAAATCCCCGAATCGCTCTTCTGGTTAGGCCATGGGCTCTGGGGTGGTCAAATGTATAGCATGCAGCATCTAGGGCATAGGAAACTGTACCGCTAGCTGAATGGGGGCTTGATAGCAGCAGCTGATTACAAGAGTGCCTAAACCCCAGGCCCTAAACACTAAACCCCCAAACCCCAAACCCGTAAACCCTGAACCCCTGAACCTTAAATACATCCTTGAGCCCTTAACACCTGTAAATCTACAAACGATCGTACCACCAAGCCAGGCTCTCGTCGGCGAAGCCACCACGCCTCGCAAGTGCGAGCCCTTGGGGTGTTTGGTGTGTGGCTTATGGTGATTGATGGCATGCTCCCTGAAGTTTTTGTGTCCGTGCATATGTGCATGCTGATCGCAGTGGAAAGACTGGAAGGGGTTCCTAAACCTTGAATGGTTCTGTGTTTACATGTCTTTCATGGCGTTGCCTGTCATTCCACTGTGTTCGGGCAACAGCTGCGAAGTTTCAGAGTGCCAATATGGGAGTTCCAGAGAATAAGTGAAGACCTTAAGCAGGAGCCCGTACTCAAACGGATCCTATGATTTTTCGGATATCGAGCCTTGCCGGCTTCCTCGACAGTCGACACTTAATCGGAAGGAAAGGGGCGAGGCTCCTGCAGTCATTCCATTGACGAACATGAAAGTCGTGTAGTTCGACAAAGCCATAAATCCTCAAACGTAAACCTGAATCCTAAACCCTAAACCCCGAACCCGAAACCCTAAGCCCCTCAACCGCAAACTCGAAGCCCGAAGATCCCAAAATCCCGAAGTGCTGGGGGTCTTCATCCGATATCCGGAAAGTCCGAGCCCTCCACCCTATGCCCTCACTTCCTCAACCTGCATGTAGTACGAGCTCTAAGATCACCTCTAGTTTCTCTTTAAGGTAATTGAGTTTGTGAAGCAGGGGTCTACATTAGTCCGCGACACCTACGCCCCAAACCCTCAACCCTAAACCTTAAAAAGCTGTGAAGCCTCAAGCCTAGACCTTACAGCACAAATCGAGAAGAAGTGTACCAAGCTTAAGAAAAGCTTTGCAGTTCCTGAACTTCCTGCTGCGCGAAAACAAATCAGCGGTAAGACTAGAAGCTTGCCGTGAGTGGCTGAGGAGGCAGCCTGTATAGACTTTTCTGTAGTCCCCCAGACCCTAAACCCTTTATAGACTGCTCTGTGTAATCTAGGCAGGTCCAGGATTTTTCGGGTCTGGTGTTCCGGTAGAGCCACTTTAGGGTGCAGCGTTGTTCTATTCGCCCATCCGGCTGCCCCACAAATCATCGTCGTTCCCTCAGACCTTACATCTCACCAGCGCCACGACAAACAGGCGCCGCGGAATGCAAGGAAGCCGCCAGCAGGACGTGGGGATTGGGATGGCTCCTCAACCCCAAGCTTGCAAGCATGCTGAAGGAATATCCCTGAAGCATCTTGTGATCTTTCATATGGCTAGTTGTCAAAATTATGGTCCCTTTTTGGGTACCCTAAATATTAGGTGCCGTACTATAACAAGGACCCAAAAAGGGACCCTAATTTTGAGAACCACCCATATGGGAGCTGTATCTAGGGATGTTGCAGTTGTTAGCTACCCGGCTGCCTAGCAAAACCCAGCACCCTGAACCTACCCCCAAACCCTAAGGCCTTAGAGCCCCAGGGCCTTTCAGCCCAAGCTTTGTAAGCAGCTTGACGCAGCGTTGCGTCTAAATCAGAGGAGAGGGGACTCGATACCTGAGAAGGGTTTGTAGGGTTGAGGTTTAGGGTTCAGGGTTTAGGTTTTAGGGTTTAAGATTTCGGGTCACACGCCCGAACTCAAAGCCTTAAGCCTATAACCACAAAAAGATATCCCCCTCTTGCTCTTTTTGGAAACAGGGGGGGGGGTACCCCCCCCCCCAGGTTGCAATATTCATTTTCATTTTTTTTGGGAAGGGGGAAGGGGCGACTATAGCAAAACTGGGATCGGGACGTTCAAGGGTTGATAATTTGATTTATTCGTGTCTGCGTCCTAATTCAATATATATATATATATATGTATATATATATATATATATATATCTATCGGATTGGAAATAGTGAAGGAGAGAGATAACAGAACACCAAGACAGAGAGTGGGAGAGCGAGAAAGAAGCAGGCTTTGCACATGTGTGAGCTTTGCTGTTTGTGCATGCTCACGATCTCAGGCATTTTGCCTCAGGGTGTATGGATGTGCATGCATGGATCCCCGAGATTCCCTGAGTCCCTACCTGCTATCTCGCGAAGCCGCACATGCACAACTCGCGAAACCACTAACTATTGTATTTATCAGTAAGAAATGAAGCCACTAGGACGGCAGTGGGGGAAGAGTTGGTAAGCCACCTTGTCGGCAGTGGGTTGTACTAGAACTTATTTATAAGATTCGATCTTAAGCCACTATGACGGCATAGGGGGCGGGGTTGATAAGCCATATTTTTGGGCACTGGGTTTTATTACTGCAGCACAAGCATAGAAGCACATCCGCATACACCACGATGCCATGGACATGCTGGTACAGATCGTACGGGGGCACACGAAATGAGTGCCAGGGCCTCATCTCTGATCGGCTCGCTACTTTCCGATTAGTCGCATTATGTGTGTGTTTCCTGCTCTTGTCCATGCTGAGACCAATTCCAGTTCACGGCGCCTGGCGTGCAGACGGAAGTCTTTCGGTCGAAGAAGCAGGCAGGGATCGGGATTGTTCGTGATCGATTGTTCTGCTGGCTCCGTGACGGTAGGCTGATCGCTGGGCCCGAGCCAACCATCGTCCCGAGGCTCTGGGGTCATTCTCTCTTCATTTTTCTTTTCCCTTGTATCTGGTGCAGGTGCCTGAGCAGCTCAAAGTGGATGCGAAAGCATCCACCGCCGATGGCGACTTTGGCTTCGCTCGGGAGGCAGACCTCTGACACATAGCGTGCAACCCTAAGTCTTGAACCTTCAACTTGAAAGCCCCACGGCCACCACGAAGGCTGATGATCCGGTGACACCGGCCGAGGCCGAGACGGAACATGGTCGTTGAGATTTCGGGGCTTGCGGGGTTTGTGACCTTGGGGGTTCGACTTTGCTGTTGATGCAGGAGTCCTCGCAAGCAATGGTACCGGTGGTCGGGGCCCCCCCCTTGAATTCCTTTCGTGCATTTCCGCCCTTGACCCCGAAGCCAGACCCTAATGGCCAGGCGACGGCGATTGGAGCCACCGGCTCTGCTGCACTTCCTGAATTTGCGGAGGCATGGGGTTGCCTGTGTTGGGTTCGGCTTTGCCTGCTTTGCTGGTGCTCCTCTCCTTTCGTATTTGGCAGGCTTCCGTGGATGGAGAGCCGGCAACACCATTGCAGATGGTCGGGGCCCGACTTCCTCGGATGGGTGTGCTTTCGGATTTCCGGGAAGCCAGGGGTGAAGGGAGCCGAGAACATCGTCAAGTACATGTCAGATCTTCCGAATGTTTTTGAGAAGCGGGGGCTCAAGATTCTGGAGCAGGGATGCATCCGCATCGGCGCCAGTCAGGTCCGCTGGGACGAGCTAATTCAACAGGTGCCAGACTACTTTGATGTCGTGGGCATCGGCTGTTCATCCAAGGAGAACTTTGGCAGGCTAGTTCTCACGAGATTTCTGCAGTTCACCGCGGATGCAGATGGCCTGCAAAAGCTCCGGAAGTTTGTCGCAGAGGTGCGGGAAAAGGCTGCACCAGTGCCCCGTGCTCAGCGGTGCTCCGCCATGTCGTCGCGCATCCCCGCTGAAGTCCCGTTCTTAGGTTGCACCTGGAATCCTGATGGACGGCCTGTGGTGCACGAATTGCGGCGGTCGCTGGAATCTCAGTATGCGATCGTGCATCCGGCTCTTCCGTCAACCCTCACAGCCCTACTGTCTCTAAAGGCTGTGCTTTCTTTCTCCTCAAGGAGACGCTGCTGCAGTTGCGGGGGTCTCGGCATGCGATTGTGCACTGGGTTGGTTGCACTCCTGCAAGCTCGAGGCCCGTGCGGCGAGATGCTCGCCAATACGGCAGCAGAGTCTGGCTCGCGAATGCGAGCAAAAAAAACAGCGAGATGGTCTGCCGAGTGCGTGTTAGCTGCTGTGTGTTGCACATGTGGGCATGTTGTCATGTGTAGGGACGTCCGAAATGAAATATTTCATTTTCGACCCCCCCCAGACAAGAAGTGGGGGATAAAAAGATGACACCGCTAAAACTCCAAATCGGAAGGCCTTGAACCCTAAACCTACAATGGCCCCGTTGGGGTTCAGGGTTCGGCTGCACCCAAGACCCTTAGCCCTTAAAACCTCCGAAACCCTAAACCCTGAGCCCCACCGGAACCCTTAAAGGAACCCCAAGAGATCCTCAGGGGAGACTTTGCCAAAGAGCCCCTTTCTAAACTCTAAGCCCTATACCCTAAACCGTTAACCTTCAATCCTGAACCCTATACCCTAAACCCTAAACCTTACACCGTAAACCCTATACCCTCAACCCTAAACCTTAAACCCCAAACCCTCTACCCTAAACCCCAAACCTTAAACCCTAAACCCGAAACCCTAACCCCTCAGAAGGAGAGTTTGGCAGAGAGCCTCTTGGCACGGAAGATCCTTCCTTCCACCCGGGTGACCCTGCAGCGGAGCTGCACGAAGCTGTGAGTGTCAAGGTTTCCTTGTTTCACTGGGCTTTGGAGTACCATGCTTTAATACTTTTTGGGGACCTTTTACTTAAAGGGAACCGATCATGAGAAAAAAGTCTATACTTTTTTCTCCCTGGTTACTTCAACAACCAGTTCAGGGTTCCTACAAGGGCTCCTTTCAGGTTTTTAGGGCTTCTGTGGCTTCCTATTAGGGTGTTTGGTTTAGGCTTTCGGGTTTAGGGTTTCTTCGAAAGGTTTTTTTCAGTGCTTTTAGGTGATTCTTATTGCTGGGCTTAGGCTTAAGGGGATCAGTTTGGGTCTAGAGTTGTGGTGTACGAATACCTAGGGCCCAGCACCTTAGCCAAAACTTGAGACGGAATGCGAAAGTATCCGCAGGAAATCCCGAACCACAAACGGCAAATCCTACGATTCCGAAACCTTGAATTCTTACCCGAAGCCCGACACCCTGAATTCTGAACCGGAGGCCCGAAACCCTAACCACTGAACCGTTTCGCGTTTAAGGTGTGTAGGGCGTTGGTTCTCGGTCTAGGATGTAGGGCTGAGGATTTAAGCTTCATAAATAGGTCTTAGGGTTTGAGTTTGAGTTGAGGCTTTAGGGTCTGAAGCTTAAGTTTAGGGTTTGAACGTATTCATTATCTTTATTATTTCTACTACTACACCTCTACATTTATTAGTATTCTTCTTCTTCTTACTACTACTACTACTACCACCACCACTGCTACTACGACTACTACTACGACGACTACAACTATCACTACGAGGGTTTTGGCTGCTTTACATCCCAGCCAAAGGCAGTTGGCGATGCCTGAGCTCGGCGGCCTCTTCGGCAGGCGACGGATGCAACTCAGAGCCCCTAAGTTGTGGGTTTACTTAGAGGATCATGGGGCTTTGTAAGCAAGGGCTTAGGGTTCCTTTTCAGGGTACTATAGGGTTCAATAATAAGGGTTTAGGGTTGAGGGTTTACTTAGAGGATCATGGGGCTTAGCAAGTAAGGTTATAAGTAGGTTATAATTAGGATAACCCCACATACGGGACTTATAGCCCCTATTGAAACCTGCTTGCTAAGTCCCGTGATCCTTTAAACAAGGGTCGAGGGTTTAGGGCTCGTGGTGATGATGATGGTGATGGGAAGGATGAGGATAGAGGATGAGGATGTTGATCTTGTCATATTGCCGTGTCTGATGGTTTAGGGCCGAGGGATCCCTTAAGCCAAAGTCTGAAACCAGTCCTAAACTTTCAATCCCAGTGCCTAAAAAATCCTCAATGCCAGGGCGTCGCCGGAATGGGAGGGGCCTGCTGAGACAGATCCGTTACAGCGCTTGTAACAAAAGAGGAGGACATGCACAGGTTTCGTTGGACCTTCAGATGTGGTGACCGGTGCTGCTACTCGGTGCTTTAGAGGGATCTGCTTTATACCCCTAAAGTAAAAGCCAGAAAGTTGGAATATGATTATCCTAAACCCTTTATGGTAAAATATAAGGTATCCTGCCCTGAAACCATATTTCAACAATCTGCAGTGCCCCTAAACCCCAAACCCCAAACCCTACACTTTATAAGCCATCCCTGGGTTCTGGGCTCAGGCCAAAACCCTCAACCCTAAACCCCTAAACCCTAAACCCTAAACCCTAAACCTAAACCCCTAAACCCTAAACCCAAAACCTAAACCCCTAAACCCCTAAACCCCTAAACCCTAAACCTCAACCCCTAAACCCTAAACCCTAAGATCTGTGGCTTCGGGCCGGGTGGGCCCTGCTTGTCCCTATGCAGATCCTGGTGGCTGCTGCAAGTGGTCCCGAGGTCGTACATGGGAGTTTCCGAAAATTAGGGGTACCCTGTTTTGGGGGTCCTTATAATAAGGATCCTACTATGTGGGGTACTATATTAGGGTCCCCTTTTTTGGGAAACTCCCACATCTGTTTGCCTAAACACTGCTTTAAAGCGTTATGAATCCTACGTTTCAGCATCCGGAAGCCATGCATCCTAAACGAAGCCCACACCAACAACCCCTGCTCTATGCAGACCGAAATGTGGCTGCTCCAAGCCCTGAAAAAGCATAAATCTCAGAAACACATCGATCAGTGTAAACCCCGAGCCACACTCCTAAATCCGCAAGTGCTTAGCCCTCAAATGTGATCCTCGAAACCTAGACGCCCCCTATCGTTCTGTGTTTGGGCCCCAGCCCAGAGCAGCCGTTCGCGCTACACTACGCCTAGACAGGAAGACCTTTAATGCTTACGAAAAACAATCCTAGCATATGCGCTAAGAGAATCAGAAGAAAGCCCTACAAAAGCCCGTACCAAAAACATGCGCAACAGCGCAGTAAACCCTAAACCCTCTCAGTAAACGTATGCAAAGCCCTTACCCTTAACCCCAAACTCCAAAATCGCTACAAAGCGCTTGCAAGCCCCAACCCTAAACCCCAAACCCGAAGCCCTAAACCCCAAACTCGAAGCTCTCAACCCAAAACCCAAAGCTGTAAATGCCACGCTCCAGTCCTTAAGTCTATCCTATCTCAAGCCCTAAACTCTAAACCCGAAATCCTATCCTGTCTTGTAACCCTAAACCTTAGATCCTATCCTATCTTCAACCCTAAACTTACCTGTGGCTAGTAGGGAAGTCTAAGACTGGTAATAATAGTAGTTATAATTGTACCCCCTCCATTCCCTACTAACTCAAGGTAAGTAAACCCAAAACCGAGCTTCCCTAAACCCGAAACCCTAAACCCAAAACCCATAAACCCTAAACCCTACACCGTAAACCCTAAACCCGAAACCGAGCTCGGGTCCCATGGGCACTCTTCGCACTCCGGGCTCGGCGCGCTGAAGCCATGGGCGATCCGCCAGGGCCCGAGATCCTTTTAGTGTTTAGGGTTTAGTGTTTAGGATTTAGGGTTTAGGGTTTCGGATTTAGGGTTTAGGGTTTCGGATTTAGGGTTTAGGGTTTAGGAGATCCTCCCGGTTGTTTTCGGCCTAAATAAAAGCTTCTTAGGGCCGTAGGGTTGGAGGGTTTGTGGTTTCGGCGTTTTGGGGTTTAGGGGGTTTAGGGGTTTGGGGGTTTTGGGTGTTTCGGGTCGTAGGGTTTTAGGGTTTAGGGTCTGGTGCAGGGTTTTGTTTTCTTTAATTTAAAGAAGTCCATGAGCGCTGGAGCTTGGTCTGCGCGTGCTTCGGCGCGTACTGAGACTCTCTGAGAAGGCTTCTGCTTTGCCTGCTTTTTTTTGACAACACTTCCAGTAAGGATTGGTTTTTGGGGCGGTGTGGTTAGGAAGGTTCTGGTCAGGGGGTAAATCCAATACCGGAAAGGCATACCCGCTAGATGATTCGCTCCTTATAGGCAGCAGCGAACACTACGGCAAAGGCTTATCTGGGGCAGATATCAAACTGTCGCTCTTTAGTGGCTTCTGACGGGAGCTTGGGATACTCAGCCTATACCTACGATTCTACAGAGGATTCTAATGTTTCAGCATGGAAAGCTTGCTGTGTGAGACGCGATCCGTGATTGCCTGCTCAGCACGGTACCTGTGGACAATCACCACGTGCTCTACAACGAGAAGGGGAGTAATTTCAGAATCCACAAGGCAAGAGAATATGCCATGAGGATGCTGGAGTACAGAGACATCCTGGGAGTCACACGGAGAGTGAGCGGACGACATGAGAAGGGACATTCCAGCTTTCACCCGATTTAGGGCTTTGGAGGGTTTGAGGGTATTTAGGGTTTGTTCACAGTCTAGTTTTTCGGGTTTAGGCCTGTCTTGCTTTTTGTGGAAAGGTGTGTTTTTCTCTTGTGTTAAAACGGGCACTTCGGTGTCCAGATTTCTCTGGCCGAGTTATCTAACCGTTGATTTTGGGGTAGCTAAGGAGCCAGGGATGATGATAATCCCTGTAAAAAAGGAGCTAAAGAGCCAAGGTAGCCCCCAAAATCACTGGTTCGTTATTGCTTTGGAGTTTACTGTGCATGAAGGCTGCTTCTGGCCCTGAGCATGTTGAGTTTGGTTTGGAGGCAGGGTTCAGGGTTTAGGGATTTAGGGTCCTGTTCATAAGGGTACCGTACTGTTTTGCGAATCCAACCGGGGGGGCCTAATTTAGCGAACTACCCGGGTAGTTCCGAGCACGTTAGTGCAGGGTCTGGGACATAATGTAGGAACCTGATTAAGAAACCCTGGGCCCATAACCCCAAAATAGTAGGATTCATATAAGAAACCTAAAAAAGGCCCAAGGTTTCTTAATCAGGTTCCTACATTAGGGTCCACGGAATTTGCTGCTGTTGCAGTGCGGCCGCTCCGGGCCTTGTTGTTGAATAGGGCTCCTTGACAGGGGTTTACCCAGAGACTCCAATATCCCTTAATTAAGGAATATACCTTAAATCATATTCGGGATCCTACCATAATTTGAGGAATAATCCTTAAAGGGATATTGGAGTCTCTGGGTATAAGGGCTACTGTAAGTGGTCTATAATGGTGCTATAGCGTACGTGCCCTAATTAGGAGAGGGTTTTTGCGGCCAGTTTTACTATAATACTGGTTTGTGGCGAAAACGTCAAAGCCCAATCCAAGGGCCGAACTGCATGGCCTAGATTCGCGCTGAAACGCGTCACATCCTTGTCTGAGCTTTATGAAACCCTTGAAGTTGAAGGCCAAGTGAAATTCTGCGGGGAGTAGCCATAAAGCCCGCACAGAGCTCTGATAAAAGTTGCGTTTGATGCAATGCCCAAACCCTGTACCCGTAACCTCGGGCAGAAAGGCAGAAAGTTCCTCGCATGGAAGCCCTGAACTCGCGAATGCCTGCAACTTTCGTGGCGAAAGTGCTCGGGCCTTCTTGTAGTCCCAAAGCCGCCACAGCCCGAAAGCTTAGCCTACGAGTTCAGGGGTTTAAGTTTTCAGGGGTTTGGGGGTTGGGGGTTTAAGGGTTGAGGGGTTAAGGGGTTTGGGGGTTTAAGGGTTAATGTGTTTTTGGGTTTAGGGGTTTGTGCGTTGAGGGATTACGGGGTTTTGGGGGTTTAGGGCTTCAGACTAACGCCTTGGATTTTAAAGGTCTGCTTAAGCTTCCTCGGTACATCTTTAATTATCCGATGGTATGCCCCACCACCCTAAACCCTGAACCCCTAAACTCTAAGCCCCCAAAACCCTTAAACCCCCAACCCCTAAACCTTGAACCCCAAACCATAAGCCGAAGTAAGCCCTCACATTTTCGGTGTCTCTGGGCCCAGGTTGGAGGTGAAGCCGCTGGTGCAGCCGCGGAAGGTGGAGGAACTCGGACCCGAGGCGCAGCGCTATAAGCCATGGCGTGTTCTGAGGGTTTACGGTGTAGGGTTTTGGGGTTTAGGGGTTTAGGGTTCAGGGTTTTAGGGTTTTTAAGCTCCTTAACCCCAAACTCTTAAACCCGAAAACCAGAAGTTGTCTGTTTACTTCGCTATGAGATTCGGGATAAAGCTGAAGCGAAACCACACAGCGCGCATGTTCCTGGATGTCACGAGTTCAAGGCGAAACTTGATTGATCTTAAGCGTACCTAGAAATAATTTTTAATTTTTTGTTATTATAACCCCTAAGCAACAGCTAAAATTACAATTGTTGCTAGGGTTCTAAGTTCAGTATAGTGATGAAGCTCCGTCAGAACTGTTGCCAAGATATGTGTCGAACTTGCGGAAACCAAGAACCCTCAAGCCCTAAGCCCAAACCCAAAAACCCTAGTCCCCCAAACCCTGAACCCCGAAACCCCTAAACCCTAACCCTAATATAGAATCCTATAGCACCCTTAAGAGGAATCTTGAACCTTAATCCCCCAAACCCTGGAACCCCAGGCCCGGAAACTCTAACACCCTACTTAAAGGCTCATGGGACTTAGTAAGTAAGGGTTAGGGTTCCTTTTAGGGGTACTATAGGGTTCTATGAGAAGGGTTTAGGGTTTAGGGTCTACCTAAAGGCTATGGGACTTAGTAAGTAAGGTTAAAAGTAGCTTATAATTAGGATAACCCCACTTAGGGGACTTATAACCCCAATTATAACCTACTTACTAAGTCCCATGATCCTCTAAGTAACACCCTAATCTCCAAACCCCAGACCCGAAACACTAAGCGGCCGAAGACGCACGTGACACACGTCCTTGAAGGCACCTGGGGTTGCTTCCCAGAGACTCCAATATTCCTTAAAAAAGGAATATACCTTAAATTATAGTGGGATCTCAAACATGATTTAAGGAATATTCCTTAATTAAGGGATATTGGAGTCTCTGGGTTATAGTCCCTATTATGATGGACCCCCCAAGCCATAGTCTGATGATGAAGGCCCTTACTTTGAATCAGCCGGAAAGGCTTAAGCGACAGAGAATGGAGGTCATGATTGGCGTTAGGCCTAAACCCTAAAGCCTATGCCCTAAACCCTAAACCCTAAACCCTAAACCCTAAACCCTGCAAGGTTTAGGGTCCCTAAGTGGGACTACTCTTTCAAAGTATTCTGAGCCTCTCAGTCGGGACCCCAAGAGCCAAATTATTTTCAGGGCTTGGGACTGTAGAGGTTTACGGCGCTTAGGGTTTCGGTTATGCTCTCGTTCTCTGGGTCTTTGAGTTTTGGGCTTCCACCCCTAAACCCTAAAACCTAAACCATGTTTGGTTTAAGACTTGAATTACAGGCCAAACGGCCCGGTTCGGATTTGGGAGTGTTGAGTTCGGGGGGATTGCGGGTTGTCTGCACTAAGTCAACAATTAAGTCTCATAAGTTATTTGCCTGTACTCTATGAAATAATTAGGGTTGGAGGCAGCAGGTCGCGACGCGCTCGAGCCTGCCTTATCAACCTATCCATTTGCGTGTCTGCACTTCAAACTACCTGGGCCTGAGAGCAAGCCAGGGGATACAATCCTCGGCATTCGGCGACCGTTTCGGGTGTGGGACGTTCCCCTTTTCAGGAGGTTTGGAGTGTCTTATGGCAGGGGCTTGGGCAATGTAGTCACCATTTATTACCCCAGGGGTAATAATAATTACCTGTACAATTTTGGGGGCTCCTTAACTATAGTGCACTTGGCCTCAAAACACTACAGTACAGCAATGCCGAGCTGCGCTCATTCGACAGGCGAAGTCCTACAAAGGCTACAAGGTGAGCTTCAAGAACCAGGAGGCAGCAGGAGAGAGAGAGAGAGAGAGAGAGAGACAGAGGGACAGAGGGACAGAGAGACAGAGAGACAGAGAGACAGAGAGACAGAGAGACAGAGAGACAGAGAGACAGAGAGACAGAGAGACAGAGAGACAGAGAGACAGAGAGAGAGCGTCAGCGGAAGAGAGAGCGAAGAGAGAGCGTTCGCGAGAGAGAGAGAGAGAGATAGAGATAGAGAGAGCGACATAGAGACAAGGAGAGTGAGCGAAAGAGAGAACGCTCGAGAGAGCGAGGGAAGGAAGACAAAACACAATTCAGTAAGCCGCTGATCAAACTCAATTCCAAGACGAAGTACCGATTTAGGACCCTATGTTCAGAGGGTTGCGACTTATGTTTCTGAAGTGCTTGTTTCATAGCTTGGTGCTTTAGGGTTGTTGTGTGCACATTGAATGGCGTGTGCACCTATATAAGCCCTAAACCCCCGAGCATCCCAAGACCTGGCTAAAAAGTGGGGCCTCAACAGTTAGAATATGGTTTTAGGGTATATTATACTTTAACCACAATAAGGAATCCCACCCAAAAAAAATCAGGGCCCCTAGGTTATTGCATGATTTCAAGACTCAGGGCCTCAATAAATTAGGAGCCCTCTGCCCCGGTGCTCCATCCGAAGCCTGCAGTGCGTAGTGTACTTGGAGAGTCGGGGAACTTAGTAAGTAGATGGTAAGAAGACTTATAAGTACCCTAAAAGGAACCCTAATTGGGGTTCTGATACTTATAAGTCTACTTGTTATCTACTTACTAAGTCCCCCGACCCTCCAAGTACGCGTCGAAACGGTTAGTGCTAGTCATGCAGTCCCGATATGGGAGTTTCCGAAATAGGGGCACCTTTTTTAGGGGTCCTTACAAATAAGGATCCTACTATCTAGGGTACTATATTAGGGTCCCCTATTTTCGGAAACCCCTATATAGTGACAGCATAACATACTTGTTTGCTACCCTTCACCCTAAGCCCCAAAGCCCGGTCCCTGCTCAAAACCCCTAAACCCTAAACCCAAAAACCCCAAGGCCCGATCTGTAAAGCCCTTCAGCAACCCTGCCATCCTAAACCCAAACCCTGGACCGAACTTCCGCCATCGTAGGCAAAAAGACCTAAGCCCTAATTCCGAAACGCTGAACCTAATTCCTAAATCTTAAGTTCTAAAGCTTAATGTTTAAGCCCTAAACCTTAAGTCCTAAGCCCTAATTCCTGAACCTTAAGTCCTAAACCCTAAGTCCTAAACCCGAAGTCCTGAACCCTAAACCCCTAATTCCTAAACCAAAAGTCCTAAACCCTAAACCCCCAATTCTTAAACCCAAAGTCCCAAACCCTAAACGTCAATGCCCACGTCCTCACCTCTACCCCCTATCAGTTCGCAGTCGGCAGAGAGGCCCGGCGTGTCGTCAGCGTGGCATTCTCGCCGGCCACTCCGCACAAGCTGGCGGTCGTCAGCGGGACGATGCTCGCATCGCAACGAAGTCGATTGCTACAGGGGCCTCAAGGATTCGAAGCGGGTTTTGGGCTTGGGCTAATTACAGTTTTGTAATAGTAGAATCTTTTAACGGCATGTTTATGAATGTTAGTTAATTCTTATTCCGATCTCCGAAACTCCGTTGGAACTTGCATTGTCGGGTAATACAGGAATGTCGGCAATTAGTTCTAAAATCCAGCGGACAACTCGCAACATCTGTCGTTCAGGCTTAGTTGGTCGCTTCCAGGGGTGAGGTGGTCGTTCTTAGGTGGCTGGTGTCGACTTTTTGTGGATTGCAGTCTCGAAAAGTGTAGTGCTCATGTTTGATTCAACGGTGCACCACCAAAGCACCCTTGGGACCCTCAACCCGTAAACTTTAAACCCCAACTCCTAACCCAAGCAAGAGCTAAGGGTTCATTCAGGCTTACAAATGGCCTTAGAAACTGATTTAATGTAGGGGCCTTAATCATTACCTATACTATTTTGGGGTTCCTTATTATAATTATGGTATAATGGACCCCAAAACCCTATTCTAATTGTTAAGGCCCCCATACTAGACGATCTTGTGGATGGCTGCGACGGCTTGTAAGGGGGCTTCATATTGCGATTTGAGCTGTATTCCTTCGTTAAAGCCCTTATTACACAAAAAACCCTAAAGCCTGAACAACCCTAAACTCAAAACCCTGAACCGTAAAGCTCTTAGAGGGGTCTTTTCAGGAACCCTGGCTTCGTAATTCCGGGGTATTTGGCTTTCTGGGTCGTCCGGCGGCTCCGGCCCACTCGAAACGACTAGCGACATGTTGTTTGTCCTACTCTAAACTCCGAACCCTAAGCTTCCCCTAAGCTCCAAGCCCCTAAACCCCTAAACCCTAACCCCCCAAGTAGACCCTAAAGCCTAAACCTTCAGGGACGCTGTCAGCAGATCGGAAAAGGGCCGTCGACAAAAAACTTGAAAGACCACCCAGAGATGCTTGTGTTCTACAGGTTTATGTCGAGACCGACAGAGCAGTACGCAGAGAGCCCAGAACCTCTCAATTCAGGAATTCACCTTGAATTGTAAAGGGGCCGTAGAGTTACATTCCTGAATTAAGGGGTACTGGGCTCTCTGGGTAGGCTCGAGAGTTCGATTTTGGGTTCGGGTTTAGGCAGATAGCGCCGTTAGCGGGGTGGGGGGGGTTCGTTCTCTCGGACTATTGAGGGGGGGGGGGGTCCTTACTCCAGGAGTATTGAGGGGGGGGGGGGTTCTCCAGGAGTATTGAGGGGGGGGGGTTCTTAATGCGGGAGTATTGAGGGGACGGGAGGGGGGTCCATACTCCAGGAGTATTGAGGGGGGGAAGGGGTTCATACTTCAGGAGTATTGAGGGGGGGGGGTCTATTCCAAGACTATTGAGGGGGGGGGGACTCGTACTCTTGGGGAGGGGGGGGTCTCTTTGGGAATGGTTGTTGTAGTATTTTGTCGGGTGAGGAAGAAGGAGCAGGAGAAGTAGAGTAGTAGTAAGTAGTAGTAGTAGTAGTAGTAGTAGTAGTAGTAGTAGTAGTAGTAGTAGTAGTAGTAGTAGTAGTAGTAGTAGTAGTAGTAGTAGTAGTAGTAGTAGTAGTAGTAGTAGTAGTAGTAGTAGTAGTAGTAGCAGTAGTAGTAGTAAGTAGTAGTAGTAGTAGTAGTAGTAGTAGTAGTAGTAGTAGTAGTAGTAGTAGTAGTAGTAGTAGTAGTAGTAGTACTAGTAGTAGTAGTCTGGAATTGGTTGCTGTAGTACACGGCTGTGTTCAAGGTTCTACGGGTTTTGGGTTGAAGGTTGAGGGTTCGGGGTTAAGGGCTCGGTGTAGGAGTGTAGGGTTCAGGTTTTGATGTAGGAACCTGATCAAGAAACCCTGGGCATTTTGTTCAAAAATAGTAGGATTCATATAAGGAACCCTGATACAGGCGGTGGTGGTAACAGTAGTAGTAGTAGTAGTAGTAGTAGTAGTAGTAGTAGTAGTAGTAGTAGTAGTAGTAGTAGTAGTAGTAGTAGTACTAGTACTAGTACTAGTACTAGTACTAGTACTAGTACTAGTAGTAGTAGTAGTAGTAGTAGTAGTAGGAGTAGTAGTAGTAGTAGTAGTAGTAGTACCTGCCATGTTGAGTTCTTGGCCGCCTTTGTCTTTTTTTGTTGAGCTGCGAACGAGCTGCGACAGACGCTGCATCTCAGCCTCCATTTTCAAATTTGCAGATAAATCACTAGTGGTTAGAGTAGTAGTAGTTTGAGCGAACAACAATCTCCCGCCTGCGTTGTTGTTCCCTCCCTCTTGAAAGAACAACAACCCCGCCTCCGCTTGTTGTTCCCTGCATTCTTGAGAAAACAACACCCCCCCCCCCGGGTTGTCGTTCTTACCCTTCCCTTCCCCTTTTGCAAACCTGCCAAATGATTCCTGCTCAGTTGTGTTTCCTTGCTTTTCAACCCCTGAAGTGTTTGCATGTGGCTCTTTCCTTCTTGTGTTGGCGAACGCTTTTTTTCCTGGCGGCTCGAAACAAGGGGGGGTTGAGCCTAAGACAAGCGGGGGGGTTGGGGGGGCGCAGCCGCCCCCATTTGCAAGCCTTCCATCGTCATGATGAACTGTACTTGCTTGCTTTAGCCCCCCTAATGCGTTTGCATGTGGCTCTGTCCTTCTTGTGTTTTGGCGAACACGCTCCTACAACCCTGTTGTTGTCCTTCTTCGAACTTGACCCCCTCCTCCATATTGGAATATAACTCCCCCCTCCATACTGCGGGACTATGAATCTTCCCCCTCCATACTCATGGAGTATGAACCCCCCCCTCCTGGACCATGACCCCCCCCCCTCTTAATACTCCCGGAGTATGAACCCCCCCCCCCTTGAATGATGACTACGACTCCCCGCCTCTTGGGGGGGGGGGGTCAATACTCCGGAAGAACTAACACCCCCCACCCCTGTCCTAGCGGCGCGGTCTCGGTTTAGGGCTTCGAGGTTACTTAAGGGTTCAGGGGGCTTAGCAAGTAGGGTTTAGGGTTTAGAGCTAGGGGGAGCAAGTAGGTTATAAGTGGGCTTAGAAGTCCCCGAGCTGGGGTGATCCTGAATACAAGCTTGGAGAGTCTTAGAGCTCAGGGACTTAGCAAGTAGGCTATAATTGGGGTTATAAGCCCCCTAAGTGGGGTCCCTAAACCCTAAACCCTAAACCCTAAACCCTAAACCGGTGATCCTGAAGCCAGAGCCCTACACCCTCAGGCCCGAAGGCCTTGTATACTCGAAGGCCTAAAGCTTCGGCCCCCCCCCAAAAAATGCTCCAAGCGTCACGGACTAAAAGGTATCAGGCCCCTGCTTCGTCTTAAGTGATCCCAAACCCAACAAAAAATTCTGTCGAACCTGTGTAAAAACGAACACGAAGCGATAGAAAAACGCCCTAGCCTAAACTCGAAACCGCAAACCCTGAACCCAAAGTTTTATAGAACGAAAACCGTAAAGAAAGCCAAACCCTAAAGAACCCAGTCCTGGTCTTCGATGTACAGTCCGGAGTGCATGGCAGCCTTAGAAGTGGAACCCAGCGGACCGTAAACCCCAAACCCCCTAAACCCTAAACCCCCTAAGCCCAAGCCCTAAAACCCCAAACCCGTAAGCCCTAAACCCCAAACCGCCCCATGGGTGGACATCAAAATTAAGGTCCTGTTTTGGGTACCCTAAATAATAGGTGCCGTATTATATTAGGGAACCAAAAAAGGGACCCTAAGTTTGACAACCACAGACATTATATAATATAGTACCCTAAATAGTAGGATCCTTATTATAAGGATCCCAAAATATGGTACCCCTTGTTTTTGGAAACCCCCACATGGAAAAGGAAAGTGGGACTCTGGCAGAGCGCTCCCAGCAAGGCTCCGGGGCTCCTCCACTTAGTGGGTCATGGGTTAGAAGCTGCCCCCACCCTGTAATACGGTTGATGATATAAATCCTGCATTACCTTTAATAAGGAATATACCATAATTTCCATAGTTTAGGGTCCTTAAGGTCATGCAGGATTTATATCATCAACCGTAGTGGTATAATAGGAATATAATAGGGCCCTAATACAGCCCTATATAATCCTTATAGTCACTATTACAGGGTGGGGGCAGCTTCTAAGCCATGGGGCTTAGCAGGTAGAATAGGGTTTTAGGGTTCCTGAAAGGGGTCTGTAAGGGATCTATACTCTAGGACCTAGAGTAGGCCCTTATTCCCATTTTTGTAGGGTTCAGGTTACCTTCTCAGCCGCTTTTAACCCAAAAAGGGCAGCCTCTTTATTCCTAGGTTACTCTTGGGTCTAGCACTTAGAGGGCCATGGGACTTAGCAAGTAGAATAGGGTTTTAGGGTTCCGTTAAAGGGTTCCTCAAAGGGGTCTATAAGGGTAAGGTTTCTATGGTATACTTAGAAGGATCTTGGGGCTTAGTAAGTAAGGTTTAGGGTTCGTTTTAAGGGTGCTACAGGGTCCTATAGTAGGGCTCCCTTTAAGGGTGTAGGCTTTAGGGTCTACTTAGAGGATCATGGGACTTAGTAAGTAGGGCTCCTTAAAGGGTTCCTTTACGGCATCTATAAGGGTTCTATAAGGGGGAGTTTAGGCTACTTAAAGGATCATGAGACTCAGAAAGTGGGTTAGAAGTGGGTAACCTACTTATAACCTTACTAAGTCCCATGAGCTTTTAAGTATCCGTTAACTAAGGAATATACCTGGGACCTAGGGATTCCTTTAAGGGATCTATTGGGGATTTTGGAGTTTGGGCTTTCGGGTTTAGGGTTCTCCGGGTCGGGGCTTCGGAGCGGGTAGGGTTTCCAGAGGCTCTTGAAGAGGTAGGTGGCTACAGGGTTCAAAGTTCAAGGCGTTATGAGTTTAGGGTTTTAGGGTTTGGGTTTTTAAAGTTTTGAGGAAGACAGCTGATTCCCGATGGTGCACACAGCGAACCCGGCAGCGACGACCAGAGACCCACATGTGCAAGATAGCGGTGGTGGGAAAGGTAGCTGCAACTGAAACGTGATGATGGGAATAGCAAACACAATCGTACCTGTAGTCAAGATAACATGTGGCAGTTGATGCGAAAGCTCGCTATAAGTCAAAATCAGGGTCATAACATCTGATAACAAGCAGAACCGGAGGACTGCTCACAGGCTGGATGGGGACAGTGTTGCCATACATCACGGTCGCACTATCCCAAGTAACCATACTAGCTAGACGACTGAGCAGCAGCAACAGCAACAGCGCTACTAATACTAAGTGTGGCATCCAACTTGAAAGACAGGGAGATGTCATCATCATCATCATCATCATGACCGTCATCATCCTCCTCCTCCTCATCATCATCCCCATCCTGATCAGCCTCCTCATGCTCGGAAGCACAGCACCACCCGCCGAATTCCGCAGGATGGCACGCTCGAGGAGACCAACTCGATCTCAAAGTTCAAGGACTGCCCTTTGGGTTGCTTTCAGGGACTCCAATATCCCTTAATCAAGGAACATACCTTAAATTATAGTAGGATCCCTAATATGACTTAAGGAATATTCCTTAATTAAAGGATATTGGAGTCTCTAGGTTGCTTTCAGGGCCCCTTTGAAGGTTCTTTTCAGCGTCTCCTTCTGGTCTCCACGGCTTCATTTAAGGGTTCCTGGAAAGGTTCCTTTCGGGGTTCCTTTCAGGGTTTCTCTCAGGGTTCCTTTACTTTACGGGTTCCTTTAAGGGTTCCTTGAAGGTTCGGGCTTTAGTGTTTAGGGTTTAAGTTTCCCTACGTCGCCGGATGGGGAAGGAGTGCGGCAGTCGCAAAGAGCGACGGGCGGATCGGGCGGCCAGATGGTGGTATGGAGATACGAGCTGGTATGGAGATCAGAAGCCCTTGTTCAATGATAAGAAGCACCAGAAGTCCGCTGCCGCCACTGGGAGCAAGACTACAGACTTGAATGTCACTCGGGTCACGAAATGTATTATTTTTTCCCGAACAAATCGGTCATTGCAACAGATCCAGACCCCGGAGCTCCACAGACCTTCGGTTGATGATACAAATCCTGCAATACCCAGAATAAGGAAGATACTATGATTCCCATAGTTTAGGGTCCTTAAGGTAATGCAGGATTTCTATTATCAACCGTTGTAAGCCTTGCCTCGCAACGCCGAGACTCTCAACGCTGGAGTCAAGCGAGCGATCATCACAGCTGCGCAGCAGACGCACGATGAATCCAGGTCTGCTTGGCGAGTGGTCCCCAGCCGAGACGCGGCGTGAAGACGGATTGAAAAACTTAAAAAGTATTCCGGGCCTCAGGGGTTTAGAGTTCAAAGTTCCGCGGTTCCCGAGATCTTTAACTTCGATAGCTTTGGGTTCTGTGTTTAGGACGGGATCTTACAATTTGGGAAACGGACATTTTCTGTAACTCCCATGTATGGTTCTAGAAAACACGGGCTGTATGACATTCATACAGTAGGTGGCTCATTGCTTTTTTCTTCTCGGCGAGGTTTTTCATGAGTAAGTTTGGGGGCTTGAACAAACTTCCAAATTTAGCACGTCTTTTGCTGATGGGCTGGGTTTCCTTGTTCTGCGTGGACTTAGTGCATGTAGGCATGAGGAATCTGCCCCAACTCCCCGAAGACTATTTAAAGGCGCATGGGACTTAGTAAGTAAGGTCATAAGTAGGTTTTAATTAGGATAACAGCAGTTAGGGAAGTTCTAACCCCAATTATAACCCACTTACTAAGTCTCATGATGCTTTAAGAAGCTTAAACTCCCCCTTATAGAACCCTTATAGATGTCGTGAAAGAACCCTTTAAGGAACCCTACACTTACTAAGTCCCATGATCCTTTGAGTATGGCCCGAAGAGCACCACTCGGGAACTGCTTAGTCGAAGTCTTGAATCTTAAACGTAATACAGGGGCCTAAGTAATTACCAACACTATTTTGGGGGTTCCATATTATATTTATAGTATAATGGGCCCCAAAACCCTGGTTTAATTATTGACCTTAATAACCCTGAATCCCGAAACCCTGAACCCCTAAATTCCTAAACCTAAACCCTAAACCCTTAACCCTTAAACCCTAAACCCCAAACTCTAAACCCCTAAACCCTAAACCCTGAGTCGTTTCTGAAGGACCTCACCCAGTGCGTGGCTTGGCGAGACGATGGTCGGCTGATGCTCGCTGGAGAGGTTCCGGGTTCAGATTTTCCTTTCAAAGCGTTCGTTCCTTCACGGATTTGGGGAGTTTATTCTAGTCCAATAATAAACAGCAGTAGACTATAGCACAAAATGGTTTACAATAGTATGCAATAAAGGGTTCAAGGTTTAGAGACTCTAAGGACTCAGATTTAACAAAGACCATACTATAAAATGCTTTAGGTGTGTTAGGGTAAGGATCCACCCCCCAAAGAAAGCACTACATAAGCGAACCCTGTACAACAATTATAGACGCCCGGTGTGTCAGAACCTGTGAACCTTCATAGAATCCCCTTTCAGAAACCCTATACCACAGAACCCCCCATGAGGTCCGTGACAGAAGCCCGAAACTCCTCAATCGTCAGGTGTCGTCGAAGAGCCCAGCAACCCATAATTAAGGAATGCACCGTAAATTGTGAGGGGCTTCCTTTTATGATTTAAGCCATAGTCCTTCTATAAAAACCCTTAAAAGGGCCCTTAAAGGAACCCTAACTTAAGGCTGGCTTCCTTAACTGAGGGTTTTGGGCTTTCTGGCCCATGCCTTGCAAGGGCTGAAAAAACCTTGTGATGGCAGTTCAGGGTGTAGGGTTTAGACTGTCTGGTTCTTAGTAGGGAATGGGGGCATGGGGACTATTATCGGTTATTTGATAGGGACTACTATGGGGATCCGTTCCCCCATTCCCTACTAAGAACCAGACAGTGGAGGTTCATGGGCTTAGAGGTTTAGGGTTTCGGGTTCAGGGTTTCGGAGCCGGCAAGACTTCAAGAGGCCTGGATGCAAAAAAGGGTTTAGGGGTCAGAGCTGGCGTTCACACACATATGGGTGGTTATCAAAATTCTGGCCTTTTTTTGGGTCCCTAGTATAGTACGGCACCTACTATTTAGTGGGTACCCTAATTTTGACAACTACCCATATGGTGCAGAAAACCATGCAAGCAGCTCCGTAAAGCGAACACAGCACCAAACCATCCCGCAGAGTGAACTATGATAGGGTTTAGGGTTTAGGGGTTAGGGTTTAGGGACTATGATACCAAATTTCGTAGATTTTTGCAATTGCAAAGGGTAGGAGCAGCACGCCGCATCCCAATATGCGGGCCCAAGCATGCGACCGAAAGTGTGCCAATACCAAGAGGCGCCAAACAAGGTCTAAATCCGATTTTTTGGCGTAGCTGCAAGATCTCGTAACGATTAAATTACGATAGTAATGCGGCAGCAGGACGGTCCGTCCAACACGCCGCAGCTCGAATGATGATACTGGCAGCCATCACCTTACTACTTATTCCTTAGGTTTTGCCCCATACAGTAAGAGTCTATAGTAGGGATACTATCAAGGGCCGAATATATCTAGATTATGAAGATTATTCAACTGTTACCGAGTGGGTGCAGTGCCGAACTTATTTCGCAGATTTTTCTCGAAACTCTAAACCCGAAAACCCTAAACCCTAAACTCTACTGCGCCAGCGGGGTAACTACAGCAACCAATCCTAGCAATCGCAGCAGCCCTTTGAAGCCCCGAGCTCTCGAGAGGGGTTTAAGGTTTAGGGGGGAGGGGGGTAGGGGACTATACTTCCCTAAATCCCTCCCCCATCATGGACTCACAACCCCTCAACCCAGCGTCTGCGGGCTCGAATAGGACTTGTTAAGCCCTTATTCCAGGTATTAAGGCCCCCCCAGCCCCCCGAGGGGTCCTTATGACGAGAGGCTTCGAAGCCCCAATGCCAGGCCTCTGGCTCGTGTGCCGTCATTGAGATGGAGACCCGGAGCATCCTAAGGAGGCTTTCGGGCTTTTGCTGTTTCGTCTCTGTGTATGTGTCTTTCCCGTTGCGTGGATGTAAGGCAACTTGCTTTAGAGTTGAATCCAAGAGTAAAAGGAGGGACCCTTAATGAGGACCCCTAGGTATATACTCTTAATATAGGCATTATATACCCATTATATAGCCCATTAGAGGGTAGGGGTCCCCATCAAGGGTCCCTCCTTTTCCCCTTTGATTTAAGGTGCATTGTCGGAGACGTTCTAAACCCTAAACCCCACTCCCCAAACCGGTGGCTGTCGAGGTGTTCACTTTTGTCAGCCTTTGAAGCTTTCCCAAGCTCTTCTTGCAGTTCAGGCTTGGGGGTTGAGGGCTGAAACCTGCTCCGCAAGGTTGGGGTTTAGGGGTTAGGCTGAGTTTCAAGAAGGGTTTTGGATTTGCCCTCTTAATCTTTCGTATGTCGACTACATCTGTAGCAGAAACAGAGACACAGCGGCAGCCTGCTCAGACAACCCGAAACCCGCTATTCGGTCCCACAACCTACACGCGTCCTTATAATAAGGGTCCTACTATTCAGGGTACTATATTAGAGGTCCCCTATTTTCGGAAACTCCCACATGAACCCGAGACTCTACACCCCGAACCCAAGCCCTGCTCCAGCTACTTGCACCAAAAATCCCGCAAAAAGGCGACGTTCTAAGGATTCCTCTTTCGAAGACGTAGATACGTCGGTTAAACCTTAAACCCGAGCCCTCAACCTTCAACCGTTGAGCCCATGAGCCCCTCAACCCCAATCCCCGAAACCCCTAAACCTCTAAACGCCTGAACCCCTGAACCTCAAACTAAACCTCAAAACCCTGAAGTGTCTCGGCTTGAAGCTTTCGGTTGCAGGCTTGCGGTGGTCAGACGTTTCTGTGAGTACGAATGCTGCGCCCAACTCTCTTCTAAGGGAGGTTGGGGTTCTTAGGGTTTAAGAGTTTAGGGTATAGGGTCAGGGTGTGGCAGTTTTAGTTTTGAAGAGGGTTAAGGTTACCAGGATTGGTGCTTTGGCCGTTCCCGGTGCAAGGCTGCGAGGACATGGTGACGCTGTTACTTGCCCCTGCCTCAGAAAAAAGGCGTTGGCCCAGACCCGGTGGTCTTCGTAGTGGTAGTGGTATCTGTACTCGTACTGGTACTGGTACTAGCCACGGGAGTAGGAGGAGTTTTCGGAATGATCGCCGGCAGTCTGGCTTAAAGTCCGAATCGAACAACACAAACACAATCCTAAACGCGAAGCCCTCAAACTCGAAACCCTAAACCCCCTTTAAACCCGCAAGCCTTTCACCCTAAAGCCCTCAAAGCGTCAAGCCCTGAAGCCCTGAGGCTTCAACCCTTACACACTCCAGCATGCTAAGGCCATAAAGCCCAAGGTTTGATTTAGGGTTTAGTGTTTGGGGCCCTACAGTACATAACCCGCTACCCCCTATCAACCCTCGAACATTAACCCTAAAGACACTCCAACCCTTCACCTCAAAACGCCCGCGCGCCCTCAGTCCCTAAAGCACGAATCCCTACTTTGCGTAAAGCCTTACAACCCTCAACCGATGGTTAAGCCCTAAACCCCGCAATGTTACATGGGGGATAATTACCTGTTATTTTGGGGCTCCTTAGTATAATTTTGGGATAATATACCCCAAAACCCTATTCCAATTACTAAAGCCCCTATATTACCTAACAAGCCTGGCAAGGTGCAGCCTTCGCCGAGTCCGACAAGAGTCGCGTGGCGACAGGAAGCAAGGCCAGTTTTCGGTAAAGAGTTCGAGGGTCCCAAAGACTCCAATGTCCTTACAGTAATTAATTTAGGATTATTCCTTAAATCATGTTAATTGGGGATCCTGCTATTCTAACCAAGGTATATTGCACTGGAGTCTCTGGGGTTATTGCTTTGAGCAAGCGACGCCAGTTCATGTTGTCGGGTTTCTGTAGGCTAGCAATCCGTTTCCCCCCCCCCCCCCCACAGTACTGGGGATGTCTGAACCGCACACCCTTCAACCCCAAACCCCAAAACCCCAAAGCCGAAACCAAACCACCCAAAAAACAATAACAAAAGCGGAAACCTTCGACCCATAGTATCTCTTATAGTCTCCTTGTAGTAACCTTGAGAGATCCCTTAAAGCCAAACCCCCTAAACCCTAAAACCTAAACTCCTAAACTCCTAACCCCTAAATCGTAAACCCTGAACCCTAAACCCAAACCCCAAAGCCCTAAACCCCAAAAACCCCCAACCCCCAACCCCAAATCCCCAAAAAAACCCATACCCCAAAACCCATGAACCCCAAACCCCTGAACCCTAAACCCCTGAACCCAAGAAACTCCCCAGAGAGGACGGGAAGCTCCGTCTCTGGGACGTAGCCACTTCCGAGCTGCTCCAAACGGCCCGAGGGCTTGGAGGAGAGTTTTGGAGTTCCTTTAAGGGTTCCGATTAAGGGTTCCTTCTAAGGGTGTCTGTACAGTTCCGTTGAAGGGTTCCCTTTTAGGCTTCCTTTAAGGGTTCTACTAAGGGTTCTTCTAAGGATTTTTGGTATTAAGGCTTACTATATAGGACCTGGAGGAAAGATATTTGGAGTTGAGAGGTTTGGATTTCATGAAGCGTTCTATAAGGGTTCCTGTAAGGGATCTGTAGGTGTTACTATATAGGGTGTTACTGTATAGGGTATAGGGTTATATAGGGGTTGAGGGACAGAGGAGGAGAGGAGTCCCGGAGGTTTAGGGTTTTGGGTGAAGCTCCTTGCAATATCTTCTAAGGGGTACTTAGATTTTTTTTTAACTTTTGGTTATTATAATACCTAAAAACAGCTGAAACTATAATTTTTGCTAGGGTTCTAAGTCCAGTATAGTCTTCAGTAGTAGCAAGAGTTTAGACAGTTCTTACAGGGTTGATTCGGGCTTGTCACCTAAACCTAAACCCTAACCTGGACCCTAAACCCTATACTTTTTGTAAGGCTCTGCATCGCATCTCGTTTCTCGGTGTTCGTCAGAAAATACACACATACAGTCCTGTCGGGAAGGGGCTGTACCATGTGGCTGCCAGAATGTTTAAACGAGATTGTTTGCCTTACCGTTGGCAAAAGACATGCCAGCACCACCCTATACCCTAAATCGCCCGAATCCTCTACAGCCATTCAGTGCAAGGCAGCCGTTCGTCATGGTTTTTGTTGGTTCCGTTTGGGGAGTACGAACTTTACATGGTTTATGTGTGCTCGCGACTTTAGGCTTTCAGGGTTTATGAGGTTTCAGTTTAGGGGTTTGGGGATTTAGGGTTTCGGGTGTCGGGTTCCCGTTTCCAGAGTGAAGGTTTTGGTTAAGTCGGCGATTAGGTTCTTAGGGTTTAGTTTCGAGTTTTCGATTTCTGAAGCACTTTTTTTTCCAGGATGTTGGCTACACGGGATCGGTGTTTAGGCACATGGGTGGTTGTCAAAATTAGGGTCCCTTTTTGGGTCCTTATTACAATAAGGCACCTAATATTTAGGGTGCTCAAAAAGGGACCCTACTCTTGACAACCACCCACATGGTTCCGAGCTCCCCTGCCAGTGGTACCAGCAAGAAGTCCGAGTCCCTCCGCAGACCCGAAACCCTAAACCCCTAGACCCCAGTTCTGGGTGGGACTACCATACTGTCATACGTTTTGGGAGGCAGGTCCTTAAAGGAACCATAAGCAAACACAAGCTTATACTTTTTCTGCCGGATCACTTCAAACCCTAGAGTTGCAAGGTAGATGCCCACAGCGACGCGCTGAAACGCAGCTGCAATAGCAGCGTTTTTTGTGTTCTAAGGTGGCCTGGCGAGTTTCACAGGCGGGTTAGAACGACAAGGTTTCATACCCTATGGTTTAGGTTACAAGGGCTTTTGTAGGGGTTTGGGGTTTAGGCTTTGGAGGTTGGAGGGGGGGTTCGGGATCCCCTTTAAAAGGTTTTTCTACAGAACGGTCCCATTGTTATTGACCAGAGTCATGCGATATGCTTCATTTTGCAGCAATTGCAAGGGATTTGGCCGATGGCCTTCAAGAGATCTAACCCGTCCACCGTTCCTACCTGCCAGGAATGATATTGCTGATATGGCATATGGGGTTGCAGCAAATTTCATCATCGAGTCTAGTAGTCCGACCCTAAACCCTAAACCCTAAACTCTAAGCTAGGGTTTAGGGTTTAGGGGTTTAGGGTTTAGGCGTTAAAAAACAACCCTAAGCTATGTTTCCGGCCCCACCCAGCCAACGAGGCCCCGCATGCCTCGGCAAGACAAGGACCCGCCCCAAGCCCGAGAGCTGAGTCCCTAAGCCCGAGAGTTGAGCCATGCACGGTTTAGGGTTTAGGGTTCAGGGGTTAAGGATTTTCAGGGTTTTTGGGGTTTAGGTTTTGGGGCTTAGGGTTTAGGGTTCAGGGTTTTGGGGTTTAGGGTTTAGGGTTCAGGGTTTTGGGGTTTAGGGTTTGGGGTTTAAGTTTAGGGTTCAGGGTTTTGGGGTTTAGGGTTTAGGGTTCAGGGTTTAGGGTTTGGGGTTTGGGGGTTTAGGGTTTTGGGGTTTAGGGTTTAGGGCCCTCGATGCAAACCCTAAACCTTCTACCCTCGCCGTCTCACTTTGCCTGAGGAAAGTGCTTTCGGCGGGTCCTGTGGGTGCAGACTCCTGGATAACAGCGCAGCCGGCGGTGCTTTGGGGTTGATGATGAGCATGAGGGTCAGGGTGAGGGTGAGGGTGATGGTGGTGATGACGATGATGAAGGCGATTCATGGCACTGATGTGATACAGGTCATGTTGCGTTAACGCTCTTGGCCTTCTTTCGAGCTTCGGATTCAGGGCTAAGTTTAGTCTTTAGGGTTTAGGGTTTGGGGCTTGGTGTTTAGAGGGTTTAGGGTTTAGTGTTTAGGGGGTTTAGGGCGAAGAAGAACATTGAAGAGCACGGGCGAGCCTGGGTCCTCCCCGCGACAGGCCGGGTACGACAAGTGCGTGAAGTTGTGGGACTCGCGCAGCCCCTCCAAAGAGGGGCTCGACGACGAGAAGGCCATGTTTCTCCCAACTTCGTTAAAGCCTACGTAAAGGATCATGGAACTTAGCAGGTAAGGTCATAAGTGAGGGTATATCTAGGATAACGCCACTTAGGGCTCTGAAAACCGCGACTATAATCCTACTTGCTAAGTCCCTTGAGCCTTGAGCCCTTAAATAACGTCATAGAGCTGAGCCAACTCCAAACGCCTAATTCGTACCACGCCCGGGGTTTCACGTTTAAGGTTTAGGGTCTAGTATGTTATCAGCGCAAGTTGGTGTGTGTATATATATATATATATATATGGTCACCCCCCCACCCCCCCCACCCCCCCCCATGATCCAGCTCTATTTTGATGGGCACTTTGCATAGCGCCCCCCCACTCCCCAGACGCACCAACGGTGGATCATGGGGGAGGGTGAGCATATACATATATATATATATATGGCACATTATAGTCCATTACAGTACAAACCCTAGGTTTTAGGGTTCAGAGTAATGGCCTTGTCTGCCATATTCCGAAAAATCCGAAACCCTAAACCGACCTCACCGTACCTGAGCTTTACCCAGAGAGTCCAGCACCCTTTACTTACTTAAGGAATATGCCTTAACTAACCCTAAACCCAAAAACCCTTAACCCCAAACCCTATGATACTATGCCCGAATTTAAAAGGGGCTTCACATCACGATTTAAGCCACGTCCGCTTCTGATTCCTTAATGGCGGGGTATTGGGCTCTCCGGGTAAAGCGACAAGCCGTAATCAACTCGGGGTTCAGGGGAATCGAGACCCGAGACCCTGCACGCCCTAGACCCCAAACTCTCCCTAAACCCTGGGTCAGCACACGTTAGCAAAAGGACGACGAAGGTTTCCGGGGTCTTTGGCTTTTAGGTTTTTCGGGCGTAGAACGTTTTAGGCCTCAAGGGCTTTATGAGCGCCGAACTGGAGCAGCTCTTTCCGACCCCGCTCAAGCTCCGCAAACTCAGTGAAGCTGACCGTCCGATCGCTGAAGACCGAGCAGCGTGCAAGGACATAACTATCGCAGGAGTTAGGCTCGTTACAGAGGTTCCCGAGACTCCAATATCCCTTAATTAAGGAATATACCTTAAATCATATTCGGGATCCCACTATAATGTAAGGAATATTCCTTAATTAAGGGATATTGGAGTCTCTGGGTTTGCGTGATAATCGGAGAGCCTCGTGGAAGACGCCGGCCGGCTGGCTCCCGTTGATTTTGTTTGAGGCGCTTCTGTTGATGATATAAATCCTGCATTACCTTAAGGACCCTAAACTATGGCAATTATGGCATATTCCTTATTATGGGTAATGCAGGATTTATATCATCAACCCTTCTGATGGTCTCTCGGCGGAAGGTCACGCTGGTCGAGGCGCGTGCTGTGCAAGGCGCGACAGAACGCGCTGCTCCACATCGTACGCACCTGGACTGAGTGAGAAGATGCAAGCTGCCCTCTGAGGCCACAATATACCATAAATTGTCGATGGGGCAGTTCGATGCAGGATATCGCCCCAGTGTGCCCATCAAACGCAGCGAGGGAGCAATTAAACAATACTATTTTGGGGGTTCCTTATTGTAATCATAGTATGAGATACTCCAAAGCCCTATCCTGATCATCAACGCCCCTATGTCGTATACCGTATAGACACCTTATAGATCACCTAAAACGAACCTCTTTTAATGGAGCCCTATTCTAAAAGTTAAGGCCCCTAAATTAGCTTCTTTCAGGCCGTCAGCATCTGATTCCGGCTCTCCCGACTTCCCTAAAGAGTCTGAAACTCTAAACCCTATCCCCAAGGGCCTTTAGGGTTTAGGGCTTAGAGGACTAAACCCCAAGCCCCAAATCGTAAACCCGAAGCCCTACACCATACAAAACGCCCCAAACTCCAAGCCCCAAAGCCCTGAGCCCCAAGGCGCTAGCTATAGTTTAGAAGGGGCCCCCACCCCGTAATAGCGGGACAATAGGAATATACTAGGGCCCTAATATATAATCCTTATAGTCACTATTACAGGGTGCGGGCAGCTTGAAAGCTATAGTCTTCAGGGTAGTTCCCTTTTGGGGTTTAGCCAGTCTCATGTTAAGGGACCGCAAGCTCCAAAAGTATATATGGGTGGTTGTCAAAATTAGGGTCCCTTTCTGGGTACCCTAAATAATAGGTGCCGCATTATAATAGGGACCCAAAAAGGGACCATAATTTTGACAACCACCCACATATATATATATATATATATATATATTCCAGACAGAGCCAAAAAGTGTGGATCTTTGGGGGGTATCATATATATATATATATATACACACCTTATACGAACCCTTGAGGATCCCTGAAAGCAGCCTTTAAACCCTAATCCCTAAAACACAAACTGTCGGGATCCCCTACAGGAGCCCTTGTAGGTCCCCTAAAGGCCCACCAGACGAAAAGACCACTTGGAGGATCATGGGACTTAGTAAGTAAGGTTATAAGTACCTTAATTGGGTTATAAGTATAGTTACCTTAATTATAACCCTACTGTTGATGGACAAAATCCTGCATCACCCATTATGAGGAATATACCATAGTTCCCATAGTTTTGAGTCCTTAGGGTCATGCAGGATTTTGTCCATCAGCAGTAGTTACTAAGTCCCATGACCCTTTAAGTAAAGACCCGCCTTGAGAGGCCAAAGCTGCCATCAGCGTCTCGCACGACCACGCTGTGGAGGTGGTTTCGACCCTAAGGACGAAATGAACCCTAAAAGGGTTTAAGGTTTAGGGTTTAGGGTTTAAGGTTCATATACCATATAGGGATTCAGAGTATATGGGTATAGGGCCCTTACTTTTAAGGGTCATTTGGTCCTTCAGGGAGGGCTTTGTTTGGCCTAGGGCCTAGGGTTTAGGGATTAGGGTTCGGGTTTAACGTTGAGGGTTTAGAGGTTTGGGGTTTAGGGCTTGTGGTCCAGGGTTTAGGGTTTAGGGTAAAAGGTTTAGGGTCCAGGATTTAAGGTCTGGCCGGGCGATCTTGGGGTTATTTTCCGGGTTCATTTCTAGGGTAGGCATTGTGTGATGAGCTAGGGTGTTTTTGGTTTATTGGCTTTCGGGTTTGGGGGTTAGGAGTACAAGCTTGAGGGCTGTAAACTTTAGGGTTGAGTGGTTAAGGCTTTACTTACCTTTGGTTAGTAGGGAATGGAGGACTGGAGTACAATAGCTACTATGACTACCATTCTTCCATTCCCTACTAACCAACGGTAAGTTTAGGGACATGTTGTTTGGGGGCTGCAGGCGTTACAGGGTTTAGGGTGACCTGAAGAGACACATCCATCCTTGGACAGCAGTTCCCTCAGGAAAGGCACTGCCAGTTAGAGTTTAGGATTTAGAGTTTTTGGTTTAGGGTTTAGGGATTACTTCGGGGGTAAAGGTTTTTTCAAGCGTCTTGCTGCCACGATCACATGCCCTCAGCTTTGCTCATATCAGGGGTATGTACGATCGATATGCAGGACATCGTCGCAAGCGCTGTCTGCGTGATTTTCGAAGCTTTAGGGTTTTGTGTAGGGGTTCACTGGTACAGCTATCGAGCATTAGTCTTGTGCCGTATAGAGTTTAGGTTGTTCAGAGTGCAGGGTGGCTTCAGATTCGAAGTTTACATACTATATATGGGCTATAGGGGTCTGAACATTAGCACTCTCATTGCTTAGGGTCCTCGGGCATTAGTATACTTTGTATAACATCCCCAAATTCTAACTATTCAAGCAGCATTACCAAAGGGCTTTCAGGGGTGACCGTTTCGAAGCACATCTCGTCACTTCATACCCTCAACCCTAAACCCCGTCACCCTGAACCCAAGACCTTAAATCCTGAACCGCTGAACCCTGAACCCTAACCTCTAGTCCCTAAGCCCCAACCCCTCTAACCCCTAATCCCCAAACCCTAAACCCCAACCCTACGGGAGGCCGGGGTATCGTTCCCTGGCCGTGCACTCTTTGCCTCGGCGGGCGGCACCGCAGTGAAGGCACCTCTGCGAGCCCCATACTATAGAAGCCTAAAGAGTTGCCTATGCTATGGTAATAGGGTTCCTCTAAAGGGGTTTATAAAGGCTACTACAAGGGCTATTATAAGGATTTATAGGGGCCTAAATAATTACCTCGACTATTTTTTTGGGATTCCTTATTATAATTATAGTATAATGGCCCCCAAACCCCTCTTCTACTTGGAGGGGCAGGGGACTTAGTAAGTAGGTTATAAGTAGACTTATAAGTACCTTAAATGGAGTTACCCCATCTATAACCCGACTTATAAACGACTTACTAAGCCCCGAACCCCTAAACCCTAAACCCTCCAGGTACATCAGTAAGGCCCCTATATTACGCCCTGGAACCTGCGCTCGAAATCCAAGGGTCTTAAACCCTTAGAGAACCTTAGGGTTTTAGGGTTTAGGGTTTAGGGTTTTAGGGTTTTAGGGTTGAGAGTTTAGGGTTTAGGGTTAACCCTGTCTTTCTTGGAGTCTTATTGGCTGTAAACTCAACTTTTCAACTTTTGGGGTTCTTATAGGGTAGTTGATTCTGAAAGTTTCAACTTTTGTTCCCTTGGGTTTTGGGCCAGTGACCCTTAGAGAACACACCTTAACTTGCAGTAGAAGCCCAAAAGTTGGAAACCCCAGAGCCTCCATCCTTAAGAGTGATGTATAAGGAATCCCAGCACTGTTTGGCCTTAACCCAGTTTCTAGCTTTATGGGGTTTGCTGCATACGGGACTGAATATTCTGGTTTACGTAATTAAGGAATATACCTCCAGCCCTAAGGCTCTAAAGGGTTTCATATGGGTGGTTGTCAAAATGATGGTCCCTTTTTGGGTACCCTAAACTTTTGGTGCCGTATTGTAATAAGGACCCCAAAAGGGACCCTCATCTTCGCAACTACCCATATAATTTGAGGCATGTTCTGTATTTCGGGGGCCTCAAAAGGTGGGACGAAGGTAGGTGAGATGTTACCAAATAAGAGTCCTTATATAAGGGATCCTTAATCCTACCTATCTTCATCCCACCTTGTGAGGCCTCCGAGTATTGGGCTCTCTTGGGTTCGGGGGTTTCCGCACGTGGAATTCTGGGTTTCGGGCAAAAGAGTCCTGAGCCTGGGGGCTGAATCTCCTTGACGTTCTTCTGGTTGGCTCTTAGGACTTTAACGTTTCGGGTTTTCCCGAAAGCATCGCGAAGGGTTCTTCCGTGTGGAACGCCGCAGCTGAGTACATAGATGACAGACATAGAATCAACTTACTTGACTCCGTACTTTACTCTACACTTGATACTTGACTCTACACTTGATACTTACTTACTTACTTGACCCCTATGACTGACTCTCTACACTTGACACTTGACTCTATGATACTTGACTCTACACTTGATACTTGACTCTATGTTATGCTTACGACTTACTTACTTACTTACTTCTTAATCTACTGCCTAACTTACTTGACACTTGACACTGGACTCTATGTTATGCTATCTCTATACTTACTTATACTTACTCATACTTACTTACTTACTTACTTACTTGACTTGCTTAGTTACTTACTTACTTACCTACTTACTTACTTTTACTTACTTACTTACTTACTTACTTACTTGACTCTATGCCTCTATGACTTACTCTCTACATCTCGGTATCTAATTCTCTCTTTTAAAGCCAGGGGGTGGCACCGTTGTCGTCCATCGGGAATGCAACCCTTCCCAGGGATTCGCCTCCTCGGGCGTTCAAACGCGAGGTAAAGTTACACATTTTAGGCGCCCGGGTGAACCCTTCACAGGGATTCGCTGCCTCGGGCGTTCAAACGCGAGGTAAAGTTACACATTTTAGGCGCCCGGGTGAACCCTTCACAGGGATTGGCATGGGCGAGGGCCCAAACGCTAGGTAAAGTTACACATTTTTTAACTTATTAGGCGCCCGGGTGAACCCTTCACAGGGATTCGCTGCCTCGGGCGTTCAAACGCGAGGTAAAGTTACACATTTTAGGCGTCCGGGTGAACCCTTCACAGGGATTCGCTGCCTCGGGCGTTCAAACGCGAGGTAAAGTTACACATTTTAGGCGCCCGGGTGAACCCTTCACAGGGATTGGCATGGGCGAGGGCTCAAACGCTAGGTAAAGTTACACATTTTTTAACTTATTAGGCGCCCGGGTGAACCCTTCACAGGGATTCGCTGCCTCGGGCGTTCAAACGCGAGGTAAAGTTACAAATTTTTCGGGCGCCGTGAACCCTTCACAGGGATTCGCTGCCTCGGGCGTTCAAACGCGAGGTAAAGTTACACATTTTAGGCGTCCGGGTGAACCCTTCACAGGGATTGGCATGGGCGAGGGCCCAAACGCTAGGTAAAGTTACACATTTTTTTAACTTAATGCGGTGCCCGTGCAACCCTTCACAGGGATTCGCTGCCTCGGGCGTTCAAACGCGAGGTAAAGTTACACATTTTAGGCGCCGCGCAACCCTTCACAGGGTTTGGGTGCAGTTCATTTTTTTTTGCAACCCTTCACAGGGATTGGCATTTTGCAACCCTTCACAGGGATTGGCGTGGTCGGGTGTTCGAACGCGAGGTAAAGTTGCATTTTTTGACGAGCATTGAGATGGATTATTTTATGTGCATTGAGTTGAGTTTTGCAACCCTTCAAGGGATTGGCGTGGTGGAGTGTTCGAACGCGAGGTAAAGTTGCAATTTTTGATGAGCATTGAGCTGAATTTTGCAACCCTTCACAGGGATTGGTGTGGTGGAGTGTTCGAACGCGAGGTAAAGTTGCAATTTCTGATGTGCATTGAGATGAATTTTGCAACCCTTCACACGGATTGGCGTTGTCGAGTGCTTGAACGCGAGGTGAAGTTACACATTTTGCGGTGCTCGCGGAACCCTTCACAGGGATTGGCTTGAGAGGGATTTGCTTCTTCGATTGTTCTAATCGGTAGGTGTGCAACAGGTGAATTGGCAACCTTTCAGAGGGATTGGCAGGATTGGCAAATGCATATATCGATAAGAATAATATACTCATATACACATATATATATATGCATAAATGCATATAATATATATATATATATATGTATATATATATACATATATATATATAGATAGATAGATACATAGATAGATATATAGATATATATATATATATATATATACATATATATATATACATATATATATATAGATAGATAGATGCATAGATAGATAGATGGATAGACACATATATTCATGCGCTTGTACGGCGCGCACGCTGTCTTGCGACGGCGCACCGCGCCGCTGCCTGGCCGACGACTTCTGCAGGCTCGGAAGCGAGATTCGGGGAGCAGGCTTCACGGGGAATTGGCGTTCCGGATGATTGTCCATGTCAGCTTCTGTTGCAGCGAGGTGTCAGAGTCGTCGCCAGGTGGGATGTTTTGTGCTCTGAAGTGAAGTATAGCTGTCAGGCCGATGAGCCGGTGTCGCAGCAAAAGCTGCAAGAGCTGCGCGCTCTGCAGGCTCGGAAGCGAGATATTTTTTTTAAGCATATTTTAATGCATATATCGATAGGAATAATATACACATATATATATATATAGATAGATAGATAGATAGACACATATATTCATGCGCTTGTACGGCGCGCACGCTGTCTTGCGACGGCGCACCGCGCCGCTGCCTGGCCGACGACTTCTGCAGGCTCGGAAGCGAGATTCGGGGAGCAGGCTTCACGGGGAATTGGCGTTCCGGATGATTGTCCATGTCAGCTTCTGTTGCAGCGAGGCGTCAGAGTCGTCGCCAGGTGGGACGTTTTGTGCTCTGAAGTGAAGTATAGCTGTCAGGCCGATGAGCCGGTGTCGCAGCAAAAGCTGCAAGAGCCGCGCGCTCTGCAGGCTCGGAAGCGAGATTTGTTTTTGCATGTGCCAGTCATCTTCCTATACTGGTGTCTGTTGTTTGCCTGCCTCGTTTGGCTCGAAAGGGACAAGAAAGGGAAAACACGTTGCAGCGTTTTGCATACATTGCAGCATCTTACTACAGCTAGTACGCTTCCTTGCCTGCCTTGACGCTGTCTTGCGAAAGGGCCGGTGTGGAGATTTTTCTCTGCTTATTCTCATCTTATCAGCTGGCCATACTTAGGACAGTGTTTGCCCGCCTCGACGCTGTCTTGCGAAAGGGTCGGCGCAGACACTTTTTCATCTGAACATACTTGTGACAGTGTTTTGCTTGCCTCGACGCTGTCTTGCGAAAGGGCCGGCGTGGACGCCTTTTTCCATCCCATGGCTGTGCTGCGGAGGTTGCGCGCCGGTTATGCCGAGCAGGGCGAAGCCTGGCTCCGCACCGAGCTGGACAAGCAAAACCGAGAGGAGCTGCGTATGCTCGCCGTCGCTGCGGGTGTGCAACAGAAGTCAGCTGGGCGCTCGCTTACCAAGCCGGAGTTGTCGGAAGCTCTATCACAGAGTATTGTCGGGGAGCAGGCTTCATGGGGAATCGGCGTTCTTGATGATTGTCCATGTCAGCTTCGGTTGCAGCGAGGCGTCAGTGTCGTCGCCAGGTGGGTTGTTTTGTGCTTTGAAGTGAAGTAGTTCTTGCTGTCAGGCCGATGAACCGGGGTCGCAGCAAAAGCTGCAGGAGTTGTGCGCGGGTTATGCCGAGCAGGGCGAAGCCTGGCTCCGCGGCGAGTTGCGGAAGCACAGTAAGGATGGGCTGGCTGAGCTCTGTGTCGCTGCGGATGTGCAACGACACGCAGCCGGGCGCACTCTCTCCAAAGCGGAGTTGTTGGAAGCTCTATCACAGAGCATTGTCGGGGAGCAGGCTTCATGGGGATATGTTTCTTCTTCCATGATACTATACCTTGGGTTGGTATAATGCATGCTATGGAGGCTCGGGGCTCCCGATGAACCTTTGCAACTACAATCAGCAGTTTTCATGAGGCTCCGGACCGCCGTAATCCCTGGGATGACCTCTCCCGGCACCTCCTCAGGCCGCGCGGCCCTTGACTCCACGGTGAGCCGTGCGGGCCGCGAATTCTTCGCTCTGGCTAGGTTGCACCGTTGCTTGCTTGCTTCGACGCTGTCTTGCGAAAGAGCGAGCAAGCAACGTGGCGACCTACTCTCACTGTAACTCTATGACTTTATGACTCATGACTCATGGACTCCATGACTCTTGACTGTATGTGCCTCTCGAGGTCCAGGTCGGGCTATGAGCCCTCACGCTATGGGGATCTCGATTAAGCGTTCCCACACATAGAGCATAGAGTGAACTACATCGAGTCAAGTGCATGGTACATAGATGACTCCATGACTCTGCGACTTGATCTCACTATGACTCTATGACGCTATCTCACTGTAACTCTATGACTTTATGACTCATGACTCATGGACTCCATGACTCTTGACTGTATGTGCCTCTCGAGGTCCAGGTCGGGCTATGAGCCCTCACGCTATGGGGATCTCGATTAAGCGTTCCCACACATAGAGCATAGAGTGAACTACATCGAGTCAAGTGCATGCTACATAGATGACTCCATGACTCTGCGACTTGATCCCACTATGACTCTATGACGCTATCTCACTGTAACTCTATGACTTTATGACTCATGACTCATAGACTCCATGACTCTTGACTGTATCTGCATCTCGAGGTCCAGGTCGGGCTATGAGCCCCCACGCTACGGGGATCTCGATTAAGCGTTCCCACACATAGAGCATAGAGTGAACTACATCGAGTCAAGTGCATGGTACATAGATGACTCCATGACTCGTGACTTGATCTCACTATGACTCTATGACGCTATCTCACTGTAACTCTATGACTTTATGACTCATGACTCATGGACTCCATGACTCTTGACTGTATCTGCATCTCGAGGTCCCGGTCGGGCTATGAGCCACCACGCTACGGGGATCTCGATTAAGCGTTCCCACACATAGAGCATAGAGTGAACTACATCGAGTCAAGTGCATGCTACATAGATGACTCCATGACTCTGTGACTTGATCTCACTATGACTCTATGACGCTATCTCACTGTAACTCTATGACTTTATGACTCATGACTCATGGACTCCATGACTCTTGACTGTATCTGCATACGATCCTACACACTGGATCTATCACATAGCCCCACACTCTTCGCTGATGATGCTTTCGGGCCAATTGTCTTCTAGTTTTATATGAAGCATAATAACTTTAACTTTTTGGGTTTGTTATATTAACCAAAATAACTTTAACCTTTTGGGTTTTTATATGAACCGTAATAAGGAGCCTAAAAGTTTAACTTTGTGGAGGGGTTCGGAAGTCGGCCCAGTAGCCTAAAGACTCCACCCTGAGCTCGAAACCCTGAACCCTGAAACTAAGCCCTACACCCTAAACTCTTAAACCTTAGAACCCTAAAACCCTAAAGCCCTGAGTAGGGTTATCCTAAACTTATCCTTACTTACAACCTTACTTCCGAAGTCCACCCCACCCTCAAGTAGTAGTAGTTTAAAGCAGGGCTTGGTTGACCTGGAACCCTAAACCCTAAACCCTAGAAAAAGGAGCTTACAAAACACAAACCGTCAACCCTAAACCCTAAACCCTCAAGTAGTAGTTTAAAGCAGAGCTTCGTTGACCTGGTCGGGAAGCACCTCGTGCTGCTCGTAAGATCAGGCCCATGGCCCCGAGAAAATCCCTGTAAGATGGGGGGCCTGAAACCTAAGTTAGAATAGGGTTAGGGGTTTTTAATTTTTGGTTATGATAATCCCTAAGAAACAGCAAAAAATGTAACTGTTGCTAGGGTTCTAAGTTCAGTATAGTACAGTAAATCCCATAAAGCTAGAAACTGGGTTAAGGCCAAACAGTGCTGGGATTCCTTATTATACATTACTCTTAAGGATGGAGGCTCTGGGGTTTCCAACTTTTGGGCTTCTACTGTAAGTTAGAATAGGGTTCCTTTACGGTTTCTTGTAAAAGGGTTCTATAAGGGTTGGTCGAAGGGGGTTGTAGGGCTTTGGTTTAAGTGCCGTATCAGTAGAAGACTTTTCCGGGGGATGAACGTAGTTGACACAGTACAGTTTCATCGAGCCAAAAAGGATGTCGGCAGCTATTCAGCCTAGTAGTCGAGTAGGTAGCCTTTAACCTTTTTTGGGTAGTATAGTCCCTATATAATCCCTATATAAACCAACAGGTGAAGCTTTAGTTCCCCATGATACCCGACAAGTAGGTCAGGCTCCTTAGTAACCACGAAACCCAAGCTTGACTGCTTTGGACCAGCAGGCTGGCCGAGTAGATCTTCAGATGGATGGTTGTCAAAATTACGGTCCCTTTTTGGGTACCCTACATATTAGGTGCCATATTATATGAAGGACCCAAACAGGGACCCTAATTTTGACAACCACCCAGATGATTGTCCTAAATCCTCCGCCCCACTTTCGCCCCCGAAACTGCAAAACCCAAACCGTCAAATTTGATGCCTACACCCTAAACCTTAAGGGCCCATGGTGTAAGCAGGTCTGGGATCTGGCTATGAGTGGTCGGGTCCTGCACGATCTTCCCGACATCCACTCCAAGGTGGGCCATGGATCTACTGCTACTGCTACTGCGATTACGACGACGATGACAACTACTGCACACCTGAGGAAACGACGGCTGCTGCTATTGTTCTGGTAGAGGTGGTGGTCGCTTTAGTCGTTTGTTGTACGTGGCCGTCGCCGTCGCCGCGGTCGTCGTCGTCCTATCGTCATCTTGAGTAGGAGAACCTTTTGTGCTTTTCTTGTGGATCAGCAGCGTTTTTAGCCACTCTTGTCCGAGAGGTGTTCCGTGCCTTCGTCACAGTCATGTCATTGTGTTGCCAACCCTAAACCCTAAACCCTAAACTCTAAACCGCAGGTGATCATGGGAATTTGCCTGGACTCGCAGGCAGGTTTGCAAAAAGTTGATGTTCAGGGGCTCCTTTGGGCTCAGATGCGAGAAGCCTAAGCCCAGAAACCCCATAAACCAGGTCGGGCCTCTTTCGGGAGCTTATTTTGGGGTCTTTATAATAAGGATCCTACTATTTAGGGTACCATATTAGGGTCCCCTGTTTTCGGAAACTCCCATATAGTCTTCTTTCGAGTCTCTAACCCTGGGATCCGGTTCATGGGGTGTGCGGTGGTTCTAGGGGTTCAGGGTTTAGGGTTTAGGGTTCAGGTTTCCAAGCAATGCAATAAGGTTGTTGAGGCTTCTCTGGGGGTGTTCAGAGTTGTAGGAATTGGGATTGAAGTTTTAGGGCTCGGGTTTGGGGCTTAGAGTGTTTGGGGTTCAAGCTGTAGGGTTTCCGCTACGCGCGGGTTGTAGGTGTGCGTATAGGAGCAATGTAACTTCACAAGCGTTCCGAGCCTTGAAACAGCCACGTAGGTTTCCAACGGCAACTTAGGACGTAAAACTCGCTCTTAATGTAGGAACCTGATTAAGAAACCCTGGGCCTATAACCCCAAAATAAGGTTCCTAGATTTGGGTTTCGGATGCCCTCCCTCCTTCGTCCACGTCCGTCCTCAGGCATCGCAGCCCCAGCCGGTCTGGTCTTCGACGTCCCTCCCATCACAACGAAGGCAGAGACTCCAATATCCCTTAATTAAGGAATGTAAGGAATATTCTTAAATCCTATTAAGGATCCTACTATAATTTAAGGTATATTCCTTAATTAAGGAATATTGGAGTCTCTGGGAAGGCACACTTCCACCTTCCCACTATCCAGAGCCATGTCCGACCACACGGTTGCAGAAGCTTGCGTGCCACGCAAGCCGTCGCATAGGGTTGACAGGTACCCCGGTCCAGAACAGTCTTGCCGAACTTTGCAATCTCATGGCGTTCCTGTGCCCAGGCAAGTTCGACGACAAAGTTGCCAAGGACCTGGCAGTCAGCCTTGATCAGGCGAAGAGTGGCATGGAGAGATGGATAATGGTCGAGCTGAGAGCTCTGGGATGTGACCCGTGAGTTCCCAGAAGAGGATGTGACGGGGTGGACTGTCCCACAAAGCATCCACATCCAAGGCATCTGGTTGGAATGAACAAGAAGATGACGTCCATGCGTGCGAAAGAATCCACCTCACGTTGGAGGTCCGCACTTCTTTGAAGCTGCTTGACTTTTGCTAAAGCGCCAGGTCAGTCTGTGAAGTGCGAGTGAGCCAGGGCTTGGAGAGCTCCACTTGAGTTTTGGAACTCTTTCGTGAAGACCGACGCCCAAAACTTCAAATCTCACCCCGAGCTCCAAGCCGTAAGCCCTAAACCCGACACACCCTAAACCTGAAAAAGTCCAAATTACAAACCCCTGAACCCGAAAGCTCAAACCGTTACCAGAGAAGCCCTCACGCCTAAAGCCGTTGAATCCCTATACAATCTTACTACAACACCCCACAAAACCCAATCAGCAAGACTCTTAGACCTCTTAAGGGCCTAAGGGTTTGAAGGATTCTATTTTCACGCCCGGACTTCTGCTCCCAAGCCCCGGCCCCGAGGCATGGACACGTTCAGTAAGGGTTTGGGGCTTACGGGCGAGGGACTAAGGCTGAGGGTTTAGGACTTCGGATGCAGGGTTCCGGGCTTAGCGTTCAGGGTCTAAGGTTTAGGGCTTGGGACTTGGAGTTCCGTGAACAGGGTACTTTTGGAGTAGAATGGGTCTTGGTAGAGGAGATTCTGAGCACCCTACATCCAAAAAAGCTTGAACCCTCAACGGAGTCTCTCATGTCTCTGCTGTTTTTACTTGAATTGGGGTTTAGGGTTTCGTGTTTTGGGTTTAGCAGTAGAGCAGGTAGCCTTGATCTTTGTTGGGGTACTACAACCCCCATATAATCCCAACATACTCCCAAAGGTTATCCTTTAGTTTTCCAGGGTACTCGACAAGCAGGAAACCCTAAAGAGCTTGCAGTGGTGGAGGCATCTGCTCTCGTGACGGCTTCCTTCGACGGCCTTTCAAAGGTCGGGGGTTTTCGAGGGAAGACGTCGGGCTTTCAGATTTGAGGAGTTAGTGTTTCAGGGTTTAGGGTTTAAAGGCTTGTAGGGTTAAGTGTTTAGGGTTTTCTGGGTGCAGCCTTATTATGGCCGGTGAAAGGCAGGGAGCTGACTCGTTGCTAGTGCATATTGCTTAGTGGAGGCATAAGCTTATGGTGTAATGTACCCCAGTTTCCTGTTCCAAACAACGAGGCCCCTATACCTTAAATCCTAAACCCTAAATCCTACATTCTAAACCCTAAACCGCTCTACTGGGTGTTTAGGGTTTCGGGCTCCAAGGCCTGCAGATGGATGTGTTTCAGGCCCGTTAGTAGCGTCTTTCCTGTTGCACGGAGTTCGTACATATCTGTTCTTGGAGGTGATCTCGTAGTTCTGAGTGGGGATTACGGTCCCTCAGCCCTAAACCCCCTAAACCTTAATCCCCCAAACCAAAACCCTCGAAACCCTAAACCCCTTAAAGCCCTAAACCTTGAGTATGGTAGCAGTCGTTGTAGTAGCCGTGGTCGTAGCAAAGGCGGGGAGGTTGGAGAAGGCAGAGATTTGGGATGATGCCAGAGTTTAGCGGATCAGGTTTAGTGTTTGAGTGTTTGGGGTTTGGGGTTAAGTTTAGGGTATCAGGTTTGGGATTTGGGGTTAGGCTGGGATCCTGGCATCCTGGAAATTGGAGGGAGTCGCATTTTAAAAGTGCCTGGAATGGCGGCACAAGGTTGTATTAGTCCATGGTGTTTTGTTGTTTTACTTTATATCACATCATAACATATCACATACTGTATTATGTTTCACATATTACTCACGATGTTTGACATGCTGTCTATTCATCTGTCTGTCTGTCTGTCTGTCTGTCTGTCTGTCTGTCTGTCTGTCTGTCCGTCTGTCTGTCTGTCTGCTCGCTCTCTGAGTTAGTCTGTCAAGCTATCTATCTGTGTATATATATATATATATATACAGAGTTTACATGGTTATACTTTATGGTATCTGTGTATACATATACTTGTAATTGCATATGTGTTGTAGATGGTGTTTTGTATATAGACCTGGTATTGTGCATGCTATGTAATGCACCTCAAACAATATATTAGCTGTCTTGTTTATTGTACACTGTACATTACACACACACATAGATTTATGCGGTAGAAAGCATAGGTTATATATATATATATACACTTATACTTATCACGCATATGTTCATGAACACATGCATTCACACACACATATTAAAAGGTACATGTCATTATAAAAACTGTATATATATATATATATATGCATGCACATATGTATATACATATGTATGTATATATATATAATGTAAGAAAAGGTACATACTAATATACATATTATACATGTGCATATGCACACATATGCATGCATGTATGTATGTATCTCTGTATGTATGTATATATGTACGTATATGTACATATGTATATACATGTGTATATACATAGAGGTAAAATATATGTATATATATATATGTCTATATATATATATATATATATATATGTTTTTCTTTTTATATCCAATATGCTCATGCTTAAACGCCGGGTCATGTTGCATACGCATAGGTAGGTGGGCACAAGTAGCTGCACGATTAGCTGACTCACGTAACGGACATCTGAGCCTCGCATAGTCATAGGCATATTTTCGTGTTTGTGCATGCCTGCATGTATGACGTACGTATGTCTGCATGCATGTATGTACGTATCTGTGTGTGTGTGATTATGTAGATGTTGCGAATGAACCTATTACATGCCTTCGTTTGGTCGAAATGCCGCAGAGGAGCTGTACTTACAAACATTGGTGCCGCCTCCCTTTCAAATTTAGCAGGCACGTCGTCAGTTTTCCTCAGAAGGGCACACCCTCACCCCGCTTAAGCCGAGCCCAAGAAGGTCTACAACACTGTGACAATGTCACATCTGTGGACCTACCGGTGCACTTCTCGGATCAGGGTTGAGGGCGGCAGGCTTGGTGGGCCTGAAATCAAAACAGGGAGGGACCCTTAATGGGGACCCCTACCCTAAAATGGGCTGTATAATGGGTATATAATAGCTATATCAAGGGTATATACCTAGGGGTCCTTATTAAGGGTCCCTCCTTTTACCCTTGGATAAAACTAAGGAATTTTGGATTGCGGTTTGGGATTTCGGGGTTTGAGGTTCAGGGCAACTTGGCATCTGGGTTTTCAGACTTTAGGACGAAGGATCCTTGCTTTCAGTGCATCCGGTGGTCATGTCGGCCAGATGGCATCCCAAGTCGTGGTATTCATCGAAACTCTGGAGCTTTTTTGCCAGAGATTCTCACCCGTGAGGGCCTCTAGTTCCTTGACTAAACCATAAAACCCCAAACCATCCGTGAATGTTACTTAGAGGATCATGGGATTTAGTAAGTAGGTTTTGATTGGGGTTATAAGTCCCCTAAGTGGGGATATCCTAATTATAACCTACTTGTAACCTGACTTACTAAGTCCCATGAGCTTTCAAGTACGACACTCCACACAGCACTTACGCTTGCCGCTCCCGAACCGTGGCTCATGCTCTTAACCCCGTTGTTCTCTAGGTCATAACGAGCCCCACCCGAACCTGAACCGGAACCCCCCCCCCTCCCCTCCAAACAAAAAGGTATCCCAAACCTGAACCCGAACCCGAACCCGAACCTGAACCCCCCCCCCCTCCCCTCCAAAAAACATGTAGCCTGAACCGGAAGCCCCGGTTTTCTTTAAGCCAGAGCCGTATACTGTATGCTAAATCCTAAACCCTGAAGCCTGAAACCCTAAACCCCTAAACCCTAAACCCCTAAACCCCCAAAACGCAAAACCCTAAACCCCTAAACCCCAAAACCCTAAACCCCTAAACCCTAAACCCCTAAACCCTAAACCCCTAAACCCTAAACCCTAAACCCTAAACCCCTAAACCCTAAACCCTAAAAACCCCTAAACCCCTAAACCCCCCTAAACCCTAAACCCCTAAACCCTAAACCCCTCAACTAAACCCTAAACCCCTAAACCCTAAACCCCTAAACCCTAAAACCCCTAAACCCTAAGCCCCTAAACCCCTAAACCCTAAACCCTACACCCCTAAACTCTGAAGACTCTGAAGCCTGAAACCCCGAACCAGCATCCGAAAGGACCCTTTCGGACCCCTTACCCGGAACGCTCAAAAGGACCGGCCAAGGGACTCAGGGTTTAGGGTTTAGGGGTTTAGGGTTTTGGGGTTTAGGGTTTAGGGGTTAGGGTTTTGGGGTTTGGGGTTTAGGGGTTTAGGGTTTAGAGGTTTAGGGTTTAGGCTTAGGGTTTAGGGACCCCTTGAATCCCGAAGCACCTGAGGTTGCCAGGCCCGGCATCTTCAATCGCTTGGTGTCCAGACGACACCGGCTTTGTCGCGAGGAGCTCGGTGTTGAGGGTGTTAAGGGTTGGAAGTTTAGGGTAAAGTTTAGGGTTCAGGGGTTTAGGGTTTACGGGTTTAGGGTTTGGGTTTTAAAGGTTTCGGGTTTTAAAGTGCCCTGAGGCCAATGGAACGGTGACCCTAGAACCCAACTTCCTGGCTTAGTGTTTGGGGTTTAGGGCTCAGGGTTTCGGGTTTACGTTGAGGGCTCCAAAGCCCTATGAACAATACCGTTGACCGTTTAATTGCAGACTCGAAATTAGTGCGGGAGTGGGCGTTTTCTGAAGAAGTGCAATCACTCCAGCAGACGGATCGCGATGATCATTTTCGAGACCACGTGTGGCCCTTCCTTAAGTACAAGAGAGTTTGGTTGGGCCACTTTGGGGGATTTGAGGGCCTGGCCCAAAAGTTTTGGATGCTCATCACGCTGCTGATCTTTTTACTCGCGTCCTACAGGATGAAAATGCCTGGCGGCAACATAGCACAGGGAGACAATCAGACCCCTTACCTGTTCTTGAAGCTTCCTTATAGCATGACTCCAAGGGAGTATCTTGAGCACGAGAAGGACTCGATTGAGGAGATTAGAGCGAGATGGGTGAACAACATTTTCTCCATCTCCCATTCATTCCGTCTCGAGATCAAATGGAGTGAGACCCCGGCTTCTGTTTTATTCTACCCAAGGGTAAAAGGAGGGACCCTTAATAAGGACCCCTAGGCATCTGCCCTTAATATAGCTATTATATACCCACTATATAGCCCATTGTAGGGTAGGGGTCCCCATTAAGGGTCCCTCCTTTTCCCCTAAACCCCTTAAACCCCCTAAACCCCCTAAACCCCCTAAACCCCAAAACCCTAAACCCTAAACCCTATACCCTTATAGAACCCCTATAGATCCCTTTAAAGGCTCCCTCCTTTCCGCTTTGATTTAAAGCACCTCTCCGGTCTTTCGAGATGGGATCTGGAGCTGCCAAAAAACTCCGAGCCTCCAGCACATCCAAACCCAAAATGAGCGCCCCAAACTGCTACTTAAGGGCTCATGGGACTTAGTGAGTAAGGTTATAAGAAGGTTATAATTAGGATAGCCCCACTTAGGGGACTTATAACCCCAGTTATAACCTACTTACTAAGTCCCATGATCCTCCAAGTAGAGCCCATAAACCGCAAACCTCTAAACCCCTAAACCCGAGATTCGTGAACACCTAATGACCTAAGCCTTTAATTCCAAACCTCAAAACCCGTACACCTCAAAGCCCTACCCGGAGAGCCCAATACCCCTTACTTGGGGAATATAGCCTAAACCTTAATATGAAGCAACTTTTGATTTAAGGTATATTCCTTTATGAAGCCCCTTGTAGTTCAAGACATATTCCTGAATTAAGGGGTTTATGCCCTATAAAAGCTCTTCTAAAGCCCTCAAAAGAGCCCTAACTTAACGCTAGATTCCTTAATTAAGGGGTATCAGGCTCTCTGGGAAAGGGGTTCCTTTAAAGGAGCCCTGAAAGGAACCCCTAAGTGGTCTCTGCAAATCCGGTAATCCCCGAGGTAGGGCTAGAAGATGGGAGCTGGCTCTTGCGAAGTCGCAAGGCACTCGCTGCTGTCGCTTTGGGGCATGTGGGGCTTAAGTTTAGGGTTTAGGGGTTAAAGTTAGGGTTTTAGGGCTAAGGGGGGTTTAGGGTTTAGGGTTTAAAGTTTAGGGTTTTTAGGGTTTAGGGTTTAAAATTTAGGGTTTTAGGGTTTAGGGTTTTCATATCGGTTTTGGGGGTTGAGTCCTCGGAGCTTTCGGTTTAGGCAGTCTGAGGGAGCTCTAAGCCTTTAAGCCTCGGGGTCTGGTTTAGGGTTTAGGTTGGATACTGCCCCCACTCAGTAACAACTGGATAATATTCATAATATAGATATATTAGGCCCTTAATAGTAGCCCTATTATAGACTGTTAGTGTATGGGGGCAGTATCCAGGGTTTAGGCCACAGGCCTAGAGAGCCCAAGACCCCTTAATTTAGGAATAGAGCTTAAATCATAATATGATGTCCCGTATAGGTTGCCTTCAACCCGAAACCCTATGCCCTAAACGCTAAACTATCCTCTAGTGCAGTTGCAAGAGGCCCTCAAAAAACTCTATACCTATGCTATGTTCTTTAATCAAGAGGCATTGGGTAGGGTTTTGGATGGTTTCGGGAGTATGGGTCTTCAAATTTTGTGAGACGTCAGGCGGCCCAGGCGTTTCTTGAAGCAGATTATGTTTTCGGGTTTGGGGTTTAGGGTTTAGGGATTATTGTTTAGGGATGAGAGTGTAGGGCTTAGGGTTTAGGAATCAGGGTTTAGGGACAATTAGTGTCATCATCCGCATCATAGCAGCCATTTGGATTCAGGTTTCGGACTTATGTGGCCGTGTATACCCGAAGTAGCGACAGTTACTATGACACTGAGGATACGTGTAACAAAGCAATAAGAACATCAAGAACAATCGCAATAGTTTAATAGTATTTAGACTTGTATTAGTGCAGAACAGCTACTGTCAGCCTGTTATTGTCATTCATCGTTTTGCCTATGGCATCGGCATGTTGTGTACTACCCTCTGAAACTTTGCTTAGGTGTGAAGCAGTCTTGTTGTTGAAGCGTTTTTGTCACTATATATTTCTGGTGTTCTTGAAGAAGACATTATTCAGTTGGGTTCTTTCATTAGTTTTTAAAAATTATCGCTGCGGTCGTGATGCTTTTCGCAGCATTCGATGTGGTATTGTCATTGTTGGTTTTTGCCGGGGATGCGGGTAATGCGATTAGTGGTGGCACTAGCAGTGCCAGTGCTGCCAGCCATGTCTACGCGCTACTTGTCCTTTTCTCGCTGTTTAGTGCAGTAGACCGTGTGTTGTTCAACGTGTTACTACGTTGCGACTGCGTGTGGACGTCACTAGCACTATAGTGTCAGTTGCCTTTCCGAGTCGCGCTCGACGTCACTGCGTGAAGCTTGAGCATGCAGTACCTTAACCCCGAGGAACCTACATTTGTAAGGACTTATAAGAAGAAAGCATAATAAGGAATCCTAAAAAGGTAGGCTCTTTAGGGTTAAGGTAAGGCTGATCTAAGGTCACTCTGCCACTGACCGGCTGCCCTAAACTAACCCTAAACTCCAAGCCCCGTCCTAGACCCCAACTCCCAAACGCCGGCCCTAAAGCCCAAGCCCGTAAACCTAATCGCCTAGACCCGAAAAACCTTTAGCCCTGAACCCTAAACACTGAACCCTCGACAGGTGCCGATCCAGAAGAAGGCAGGGCTAAGTTTAGCATTAGTTAACGGTTACCTGGCTTACTAGGTTTAGGTTTTCGGGGTTTGGGGGTAGGATTTAGGACTTCAGGAGGTAGGTTTGGCTTCGGTTTGTTGAAGTTTCGGATGTTTGGGATCAAAGTCAAAGAGCGGAGAGTGCTTGGGGTTCAATGTCTACAAATGCTCATCCGGGTTCTGCAGGGCAGGTTAGATTCTTAAAGCTTGGTTTCGGCTTCAAGGTTTTAGGCTTTGGGTTTCGGAATCGGGGGCTAGGTTGTTTGTAGAAGTCCTGAAACAATCGTCTTAGAACATCCTTCAAAACGAAGCGCTAAAAAGGTTCTTTCATGGCTCAGATCCGACAATGGCAGCCTTTATAGATCCCTTACAAGAGCCCTTAAACTAGGATGCCCAGTAGTACCCATATTCCCTTTTTGTAGTCCTAGGTTCCTTATGCAATACCAGAAAGGGAGCCCTTTCTGTTCCTAGGTTACTGGGCATCCTAGTTTACAGATCCCTTACAAGAGCCCTGAAAGGGAAGCACCCTAAACCCTAAACCCTAAACCCTAAATCCCGCAAGGAGCCCTCAGAGGTCTTAAAGGTTTCTAGTGGTTGGGAATCTTTGCCCTAAACCCAGAATCCAAAGCCAAAACGTGCCTGAGCATGCTCTGTTCCCAGAGACGCCAATATCCCTTAATTAAGGACTATTCCTTAAATTATGGTAGGATCCCGAATGTGATTTAAGGTATATTCCTTAACTAAGGGATATTGGAACCTAGAGGGCTGGCCCTAAACCCTGAAAGCCTAAAGCCCGAAGCCACAGACCATCAAAAACCCTAAAGCCCGCAACCTCAAAACCTGGACCCTCAACGTGCGAAAGATTCAAGCTCAACACCCTATCCCCAAATCGTAGCGGCAACATGTCTGATGGATCCGAAAGCCGAAACCACGGAGGCCTCAACAGGTGGGATGAAGGGAGGCAGGATCAAGGATCCGTTTTATAAGGACTCTCATTGGGAATGTCCCACCTACCTTCATCCCACCTTTTGAGGCCTCCGGAAACCGAATCCTCAAAAGCGAGCCCTAAACTCTAACCCGAAAGCTCTCCCTGCGCCAGCCCCTGGAAACTGGACAGCTTGCAGCTGACCTGCCTTTGTTGGGTGATTCGGGGTTCTTCAAATTAAGAGGGAGGGCCCAGTAGTCGAGTAGGTAACCTTTAGCCTGTATTTGGGTAGTAAAGTCATAGTCCCTATATAATCCCAGTATAACCAAAAAGGTTAACCTTTAGTTCCCCATGATACCCGAGAAGTCGGAAAATAAGAGGGAGGGAGCGGGTCGAGTCCGGGTGCCGGCTCTCAGTTCTTGGCATGTAGAATGCGAAACTCATTTCCTTTTTGGGATTACCTTATAGGATTCTATATATGAACCCCAAAAAGGAACTACTTTGGGGCCTATGGGTAAACTGGAGAGCGCCTGACGGATGAAGCTGTCGGATTCTGTGCTCCCTCAGCTCTAAGCCGTGTACAGTAGAAGCCAGAAAGTTGGAATATCATTATCGTAACCCCTGTAAGGTAAATTACAGGGGATCCTACCATTAATCCATATTCCAACTTTCTGGAGTTCCCTTTAGTCGGGTAACATTTTACATTCGGTGGGTACTTAAGACCCAAGAAGGAATCAGCTTTGAAGTATTTGCTACTCTCCCCCAACCATGGACTAGAAACCCTAAACTCTGAACCCTTAAACCCAAAATCCTTATACCCTAAACCCCTAATTAAACCCTAAACCTGTCTAGGCAAGCAACTGCAGGGGTCTCGCGATTCGTCGATCTTAGCACTCGAGGCTCTGGGTTTGTGCACCAAAAGGGAGCAGACCTCTTAGGTGTTTGAAGGGGCCGCACTCAGGAACGCCTGGAGGTTGGATCCCGGTTCATACGCGTGAATCTCGGAGGCCCCTAAGCCTAAACCCTACACCTTCGATAAGAACCCTTAGAACCCTAAACCCTTAAACCCTACACCTTTAATAGCAACTTGATAAGCCTTACACCCCAAGCACCTACATCGTCAAACCCTAAACCGGATTCCGTGGGCTCTTCTGTTGTGCATAGGTACGGACGGCCGGGGGGTTTACGACAGCTCGCCGAGCTGGAAGCCAGCCCCAGCACCATCCTCTTGGGTTACCCTAGATCCCAAGACCCCAAACCCTAAAAGACCGAGGAAACGTTGCAACAACGGGTAAAACTTTACAAAGCTTAAACCCTAAAAACTTGGGATCCAAAGCTTTTACTGGGATTGAATTTGAAACTCAAGGATTGGGAGGGTTCGAAATTCGATGTCGTTCTAAATGCACTATAGACTATAGACTATTGAATATTCTGATTTTTGCTGATCAAGGTGCCGCTTCATACCCAAGACCCCAAAGACCAAATTCGAATTCCTGAACCCACAACCCCATATCCTGCACCTCCATAGAGCCTTTCTATAACCCTTTTAGAGAACCCTTCGTTTAAACACTAAAATCCCTAAACCTGTTTTCAACCTTTTGAACCCTCTGACTCTACAAGCCCAGATGCCAGACTCCCACACGGGAGTTTCCGAAAATTAGAGTACCTGATTTTGGGCTCCTCATAATAAGGATCCTACTATTTGGGGGGCTATATTAGGGTCCCTAGATTCGGAAACTCCCACATGGACCCTTACACCCTAAACCCTTTTAGAATCCTTACAGATCCCTTGAAGGAACCCTTATGGGATACTAGGGTCCCCATCTTCGGAAACTCCCACATCCCTAAAGGACCAAATGACCATTAAAAGTAGGGGCCCTTTCCATATACTATGAATCCCTATATGGTATATGAACCTTAAACCCTTTTAGGGTTCATTTCGTCCTTAAGGAAGACATGAATGTACTTAGGCCGCGTGGGAATTTAGGTCAGGGAGTTGGTATATGAACCTTAAACCCTTTTAAGGTCCTATTTATCCCTACTCATCCCAGGCAAAGCCGAAACGCATTCACCGCGTGGATGGCAGCTCGTAGCAAGGTAGTTTAAAGTTCCTTAGGGTTTAGGGGTTTAGGGTTTAGGGTTAGGGTCTAGGGGTTTAGGGTTTAGGGTTAAGGGTTTAGGGTTAGGGGTTTCGGGGTTTAGGGTTTAGGGTTTAGGGTTTAGGGGTTCAAGGTTAAGGGTTCGGAATTTAGGGATAAGGGTTTAGGGATTAAGTTTTAGGGACTACATAGGGTTCAGGGTTCGGAGTTTAGGGATAAGGGTTTAGGGATTAAGTTTTAGGGACTACATAGGGTTCAGGGTTCGGAGTTTAGGGGTAAGGGTTTAGGGATCAAGTTTTAGGGACTACATAGAGTTCAGGGCTCGGAGTTTAGGGATAAGGTTTTAGGGATTAAGTTTTAGGGACTACATAGGGTTCAGGGTTCGGGGTTTAGGGATAAGGGTTTAGGGATTAAGTTTTAGGGACTACATGGGTTCAGGGTTCGGAGTTTAGGGATAAGGGTTTAGGGATTAAGTTTTAGGGACTACATAGGGTTCAGGGTTCGGGGTTTAGGGGTAAGGGTTTAGGGATTAAGTTTTAGGGACTACATAGGGTTCAGGGCTCGGAGTTTAGGGATAAGGGTTTAGGGATTAAGTTTTAGGGACTACATAGGGTTCAGGGTCCGGAGTTTAGGGATTAAGTATCAGGCCCTAGCCCATGAAACGTAAAGCCCTCAACGTCCTCAGAGGCTCCAAGGTCCCTTCATAAAAGGAAGTCTTCCTTAAATCTTACTAGGGACCCTACTCTAATCTAAAAAAATACTCCTTAATTAAGGGATCCTACTATAATGTAAGGAATACTCCTTAATTAAGGGATCCTACTATAATCTAAGGAATACTCCTTAATTAAGGGAATATGAAGGTCGATCTTGGAGTCTCTGTGTCGACCTTGGGTTCTAAGTTTGGTTGCGATTTCTCTTTCTAAGCATACTTGAAGGCTCATGGGACTTAGTAAGTAAGGTTATAAGTAGGTTATAATTAGGATAACCCCACTTAGGGGACTTATAACCCCAGTTATAACCTACTTACTAAGTCCCATGATCCTCTAAGCATAGGCATGGGTGTAGTCCTCATAGTTTTGCACCGCAGCATTCTCCGGAAAGAGAGACCATAAACCATAAACCCTGCTGCAACCGCAGTCTTCCTATTCAAGAAAAAAAGGTCCTTCGCAAGTCAAGGGTTCAGGCTATGGTGCCAAACCCGAACATCAAATCGCCAGTTCGACACCATGAAAACATGATCTCTTAGAAGCTGCCCCCCACCCTGTAATAGTGGCATAACAGGAATATAAGAGCGCCCTATTATAATCCTTATAGTCACTATTACAGGGTGGGGGCAGCTTCTAAATGATCTCTCTTTTGTTGTTGTTGTAGATAAACTCGCCTGAGCCTCTGGTCAGCATACTCGCGGCTCAAGGCCCAACACCCAAAAAACCTGCCTAACCCGCAAAGCTCCACCTTCTGGGAAACACTGAAGTTTGCAGCACAACATAGCCTGCTTCCCTTCAGGCTTCCTCGTTTTGGTGTCCTTTCACACTTCCGGCAAAGGTATGTACAGGCCCCAAAACCTGAACTCTGAACCCTTGACCCTAGTCCCTAAAACTTAATCACTAAACCCATACCCCTAAACTCTGAACCCTTAATCCTATGTTCTGCAAACCCGTGACCACGGGACCTTTGGAGCCGTTCATGGCTCATAATTGCCCGAAGCACCGTGATGCCCTCAGCCCTGATACCCAAGTATTGTTAGATCCTATATCCTGAACGCGCCATTTTAGAACCCTTACGGATCCCCATCAACCCTAAACCTAAACTGCTTTCACAACAGCTCGCGGCTCCAAGGCAAGGGTCAGCAAAAAGACGATGACGAATGGGCCCCTCACCTGGCTTTTGAGGGCATTTCAGGCAGTATTTCGGGTGGTTTCGGTAGAAGCATTCCTCCACCCCCGCCCAAGCTTGTGCATTAACAGACACATGTGGCAGCAATGCAGCGGGTCTAAGTTGAGGCGGCATTCGCGAGTTTTGCATGTACCATATGTACCGTAATGTACCCTGACATAGACCCTGACAGGAGAGTCGATATCAATGTAAAGGTATCCCACCCAATTGAAAAACACTAGAAAATCATAGTTCTTAGTCTTACGCCCTCCTCGTCTAGTTTCGGAGTTGCGTTTGCGCCCGAGCAAAGCCCGGCTAACCCTGGCCGACTCACGCTTTAGGGCTTTTGGCTTTTGGTGGGTTTGGTGCTTTGGGGTTTTTGGGATTGTAGATGCACGATCTGTGATTGAGGTTTACAGAGTTGCACAGTCTTAAACCGTCTCAACCGTTAGTTGGTCAAAGACAAAGTTACACTGAGGCGCATACCCTTGAACCTGAGGCTAAGTCCTTCAGTGATACCGCAATGCTTTGACAGCTTGTCCTATGGAGCGGAACAACAGGCAGAAAGGCGTTTTGAGCTGTTCCTGAGGAATCTAGTAGCATAGTACTTGGGCACTCTGAAGTTGAGGTTCTTGAAAGGCCCAACGCCACCCAAGCTGGGCGTCTACAGAGCCCTGACTGAGATCCCCGATTCATAGCCCCTCCGTCCTTGATAAGGTTGCATTAGTCATTGAAACGCCTGGACTGTTTTTGGCCTTGGCTCGTGAAGTCGATACGAGAATCGATGGTTTATGGGTCCTATCATTATTGTCGCGGGATGTATGTTAACCGGGAGTCCACAGAGTTTAGCTCCACAGAGCCACTCATTGCATGCTGAGCTGCAAAGCGCGGACAACCCCTAAGGAAGAGGGATTCAGACGAAGATCCTTCCACACGCTCACGAATCCATGAAGGCAGTTCAGGAAGTTCAAGAATCTTTCAAAGCCTCTCAGGCGCCACCGAACCCTATAAAATCCTGTAATGCCCTGCAACTACAAAATCTTAAACCCTAAACCCTAAACCCTATAAACCCTAAACCCCTAAACCCCTAAACCCTAAACCCTAAACCCCTAAACCCCTAAACCCTAAACCCTACAGTAGAAGCCCAAAAGTTGGAAACCCCATAGCCTCCATCCTTAAGAGTAATGTATAGGGAATCCCAGCACTATTTGGCCTTAGTCCGGTTTCCAACTTTATGGGGTTTACTGTAAACCCAATCGTGCTGCGCCCCTCCCAGTCTGACGAACCCACGCTGCAGAAGAGTCGGAAGTGGAAGCGGGAGGAAGGCAGGATCTCCATCCATTTAGGGTTTAGGGGTTTAGGGGTTAGGGGTTTAGGGTTTAGGTTTAGGGTTTAGGGATTTCGGGGTTTAGGGGTTTAGGGTTTAGGGGTTTAGGGTTTAGGGTTTAGGGTTAGGGGTTTAGGTTTTAGGGTTTAGGTTTAGGGTTTAGGGGTTTAGGGTTTTCTGGGTTTAGGGGTTTAGGGTTTAGGGTTGCGTTCGCAGATTTGAGGGTTCACAGATTTGAGGGTTCAGGGGCTTGGAGAGTTAAGGAGTTTCGGGGGGTTGGAGAGTCAAAGAGGGTTCAGAAGTTCCAAGGGTAAAGGGAGGGACCCTTAATAAGGACCCCTAGGTATATACCCTTAATATAGCTATTATATACCCATTATATAGCCCATTATATGGTAGGGGTCCCCATTAAGGGTCCCTCCTTTTCCCCTTTGAGAAGTGCTTTTGGGCTTCAGGGGTTTAGGGAGCCTTTGGGTGTTCTGGCTTCAGGTCCTGAGGGTTTAGGGTTTAGGGTTCAGGTTTTAGGGTGAGCATTCAGGTGCAGATTTGTCACTGAATGTCTAGGAGGTTCCGAATATATATATATATATATATATATACAATAAAAACAATAATTTCTAACATTCTCTGGTGTTTTATATGATTTATGATTCAGGCAAGTTTTTTTTAAGATAAGGCTTCGACAGGCCTTTCCATGCTTCGTTCGCGGTGATACAATCGAACTCCTGAACCAGACTTAAGGGACCATGGGGGCTTAGTAAGTAGGGTTATCAGTAAGGCAACTAAAGGTAAGGTAACTAAGGTGCCTACAAGTAAGGTAACTGTGCTTATAGTATACTGAAAACCTTACTACGTCCCATGAGCCTGTAAAGACCCCGAAGCCTCAGCAGCCACGCGGCAGAAAGCCTTGTGGAAGGCTACCTGCGAGGCCACCTCCACAAGCCTGAGGAGGAGGATGAGGCTGGCCCTGGCCATCGAGGGTTTAGGCTTTAGGGTTTGGGGTTTTGGGTTTAGGGTTTAGGGATTTGGGTTTTGGGTTTAGGCTTTAGGGTTTAGGGTGTAACTAGCCACCTGGTAATGTAATCAAAGAATACGGTCACTCTTTTCTTCGGAATGTTTGTGCGGCCATAGCTACCATGTTCACCATGATCAGGAGAAGTAGTGCAGCAACATTTTCGTTGCTTTACGACTGACATGCTCATGATTGTTGTGGATTGTAGTCGCTGGCTGAGCTTATGATTTTTGGGCTTCAGGGTTCCAGGTGTGGGGTTGAGAGCAGCGAATATCATGCGAAAGAAATTCGAAGGTCCCACCTGTACATGCCATTGAGTTTCCACAATTACAATCTTGGCTACCCCGACCCACAACCAAAACCCTCAAGGCTAAACCCACGACCCCAAGCCCAAAACCCTAAACTCCCTAAACCCTTGATGTTTGTTTTTTGCTAAATTTTGTTGCTAAAGTAGGAGCTTGAACAATTACCAATGTTATTCCGTCGGGTCCCTTTTTGCAATTCTGGTCTAGTATAAGATTTCCCCGATGCCGTTTTCGAATGATTAAGGCCTATCATAGAACTCTTTGGTAGAGCCATTGTAGAACCGCTAAGGGAACCCTGTTAAGGCGTACGTTAGAGTCATGGCATCCTTGTCCCTTCGACACCATGCGCCCGAGGTCATCGAGCGCCCTCAGACGAGGAGGAACCGCTCCAGCCCAAATACAGGGCCCGTAGAACGTAGAAAAAGGTATGGGGTACAGTGTAGTAGTGTTATAACAAGGAACCTCGCCATTTTTTGTTGAAATTGGTAGTTGTGTAAACCCCTATACGATTATCGGGCCAGTTTTAGGAGCCTTTGATGCTTGCAATTGGGTTCCTTAAACATGTTCGAAGGGGTTACTAGCAGGGTTTCTATGAGGGTTTAGCATCGGGGCTTTGTTCACAAGAATAGGGTTTCGGGATACATTGCGCGTAGTCTAAACGTATGAGGACCATAAGGGTTTAGGGTTTGGGTTTCTGGGTTTAGGATAGTAGGAGTAGCAGGTATCAATCGAAGCGTATTCAGAGTAACAGGAACCAAAGTAAGCGTATTAAGGTTTAGAGGCTTAGCCATAAGCGGTGCATGTACTTTCGTTTTGAGGCAGTCCCGGGCTTCCTGCTTCAGGTTCGTGAGGTTTCAGGGTTTAAGACTAGATGGGTCTGTTGAGGGCTTGGGGCACGGTTTAGGGTTTAGGGTTTTGGGGTTTAGGGTTTAGGGTTTAGGGTTTGGGGCCTAGAGTTCAGGGAGGTTCCGAAGACAGGTTTGACCTGAACCCTCTCAGGATGGGTTCAGGCCAGAAGCTCCATCACCCCCCAAGCCAACTCAGGTAGAGCCCATGGCTTAAAACCTTTGCACACTAAATCCAAGACCCGACGCCCCAAAACCCTAAACTCTAAACCCCAAGCCCTGAGCCCAAACCCGGAAGGGTTTAGGGTTGTTAGCTGCCCAGCTGCCCCACTCCTCCGGGCAGGAAGCGTGAGAACAAGGTCGAATATCTCTTCCGGAAGTTTGAGTGCCCCTACTTTAAAGGGCTTTATAGGAATAGAGTTCCTTCAAAGGGTTCTTGAAGGGTTCATTTTGGCATTGGGGTGTAGGGCGTTAAGGGATTTGGGAGTTTTATAGTGTAGGGTTTGTAGGTTTAGGCTGTACCGGTGAAGCGTTTAGGGTTGATTGCACACCTTTCTGAACCCTGTAATACCCCAAGGTCCAGTCAAGCAACAAAGAACCATATCACATCAAGAGGTGCTGGGGCTTATCAGGAAGAAGTTCCTTTTTGGGAGTGCTGGCACCGAATGCAAACATGGTGTTGGGTTTCAAGGTCTGGGGTTCAGGGATTAACGGTAAGGGTTCAGAATCTAGGAACCCTAAACCCTAAACCATAAATCAGGGTCTTCGGGTTTTGATTTTAGGCCCGTGGAAGGACTTAGTTCCCGTCGACAGCCTTGTGCAACATGTCGGTCCATTGGACCGCCTTCACAGTTGATGATATAAACCCTGCATTAGCTTAACGACCCTAGACTATGGGAATTATGGTATATTTTCCAATATGGGTAATGCAGGATTCAGATCATCAGCCGTACAGTTGCTGGTGTGCTTACCCATAGTAACTGTATAGTTCAAAGCAGATAAAGACGGCGCATCAATTCGCTACGATGTCTGCCTGCCTACATGTATGTATTCAGTCAAAAAGCTTGGGCATTGGCATGTCGGTGCCGGTATGCATGCTTGCGATTGAAAATTGTGCAATTGTACATGCAGGGACGCATCACACGCAAGTACGCACGTACAGTATGCATGTATGCAGGTATGCATGTAGGGATGGCTGGATGGATAGACGGATGGACGGATGGACGGACGGATGGATGGATGGATGGCAGGTAGCTCGTAGGTGGATCCGTAGACGCATAGATAAGTAGGAGGAATTTCGCAGTAGTTATGTTGCACGACTGTACTTAGTTCCAATGTAGAGCGGTTGTGCAGTAGCGGCAGCAACCACAATTCTGGTGATCTGTTCTGTTTTGCATTTTGGGCTTCATCCGCCTTGCAGCGGATGTGCCTCACTGCAATGTAAGTGTAAGGCCTCAGGAACCTGTCTGAACTGGCCCAGCAAATCTCGAAAGGTACAAGAAGGTGGTGGAGTTCATGCTGCAACCTGCCACCGCCGGACACTCAGCATGCTCGATTCCTACACCCCAAACGGTAATATTAACGATGATATTAACAGTAAAGATACGAAGAATAACAACCCACGTCATATTGTGAGTAATATCAATAGAAACCAAAGTCATATGGTTAATCATATCAATAGCAATCAAAGTCAGCTGATTAATAATATCAAGAACAATATAGGTCATATGATTAGTCATATCAACAACAATCAAAGTCATATGCTGAATAATAGTAGGAATATCAATAGCAACCGAAGCCAGATTATTAGTCTAACAATCCTGACCACGCATGGAGTCTTCGTTAGAAGCTGCCCCCACCCTGTAATAGTGACTATAAGGATTATACTAGGGCCCTATTATATTCCTATATTCCAATTATACCCCTATTACAGACCCTAAACCCTAAACCCTAAACCTAAACAGGGTGGGGCAGCCTCTAAAGTCTGCCTCACGCTGCTAGGATCCTGCGCTGGGATTCGCCATCGTGGACGAGCTGCTGGAGCAACCGGGTTGCGCTTGGGGGTTTAGGGTTTTGGGGTTTAGGGTTTTAGGGTTTAGGGTTTTGGGGTTTAGGGTTTTAGGGTTTCGGGTTGTAGGGTTTCAGGGTTGAGGGTTTAGGGTTTTAGGGCTTTTAGGGTTTGAGGTTTTGGGTTTAGGACCTGGGGTATGGGCTCAAGGGATTTAGGACTCAGGGTTTAGAGTTTTGTTTTCAAGAGCTTCTTGCTTTCTGGTAGGACCTGTTTTTTTTCAGTTTTTTGCATAAAACTCATTTCGATATAGCAGTTTTTGTGCACATGTCACGTGTGAGACTTGGTAATATACGCAATCATGATGAAACAGGAAGAAACTCGCATTTGGGAAGCTAGGACGGCTAAGATGAGACATTACACAAGAAAGACAAGGGGCTGCACATATGCATATGTACCATGGACGGGCAGAAGACCAGGGCCTCAATCTAGAAGCCCTGACCCCCGAAAAAGGGGTGCGTCCAATACCGTCCAAGAAACCTCCAATTGGAATAACGAAGGCGTCTCGCCCTTAGAAAGGTGCGCTTAAGGTAGAAAGGTGCGCCTAAGGTGAGGATCCGTTCGATCGAATCCTGGAGCAATGAAGGCTACTGTCATTTCATACCTGAAAAACTTGGTCTTTGAGGGGGGTTGGCGGATATATATATATATATATATATATATATATATATATGATATGATATAGATACAGATATACAGATATACAGATATACAGATATATAGATATATAGATATATAGATATATAGATATATAGATATATAGATATATAGATATATAGATATATAGATATATAGATATATAGATAGATATACAGATATACATACATATATATATATATATGACATGATATATATATATATATATATGACATGATATCGATATATAGATATATAGATATATAGATATATAGATATATAGATATATAGATATGTAGATATGTAGATATATAGATATATAGATATACAGATATACATACATACATATATATATATATATATATATATATATATATATGACATGATGTAGATACAGATATGTAGATATATAGATATATAGATATTTAGGTATATAGATATACAGATATATAGATATATAGATAAATAGATAAATAGATATATAGATAGATCTGCATATATGCATATAAAGACACACACACACATATATATATATGTATATATATGTTATTGTTATTGTTGTTATTATTATTGTTATTGTTATTGTTATTGTTATTGTTGTTATTGTTGTTATTATTATTATTATTAATATATTATTATTATTATATTATATATCATACTATATACAAACCTAGCAGCCCTTGGGTGCTGTTGCTTTCAGCGTCCCTGTGCCAAAGGCAAGGAGCTCTACAGGCGGCGTTGCTGCTGGGATGCAAGAAGAGCCAGGGTTGTTGCCTTTACCTTAAAAGGCTCATGGGACTTGGTAAGGAAGGAAGGGCTCCTTTAAGGGATTTATAAGGATTGTTGCCTTTACTTACCCAGACCCCCGGGAGGATCCACAAAGTAGATCCCCTTGTTGGGGGGTTCCTTTTTAAGGGTTCCTTTAAGGGTCCCTTTAAGAGGTCTATAGGGTTTAGGGTTTAGAGGTTTAGGGTTTAGGGTTGTTGCCTTTACCTTAAAAGGCTCATGGGACTTGGTAAGGAAGGTTCCTTTTAAGGATCCCTCTAAGGGCTACTTTAAAGGATTTATAAGGGTTCTTGCCTTCTTAAGGGGTCATGGGACTTAGTAAGTAAGGTTTAGGGTTCCTTTTAAGGGTGCTATAGGGTTCTATAGTAGGGCTCCCTTTAAGGGTTTAGGCTTTAGGGTCTACTAATGGATCATGGGACTTAGTAAGTGTAGGATTCCTTAAAGGGTTCCTTTAAGGGTTCCTTTAAGGGTTCCTTCAAGGGATCTATTTGGGGTTCTGCAAGGGGAGTGGCCTTTACTTACCCTGTAAGTACTTATAAGTACAGGGACCTAACTTATAACCCTACTTACTAGGTTCCCTGATCCTTTAAGTTTAGGGTTTAGGGCCTTTGGAGCTTTCGAGTTGAGGGCTCTGTGGAATTCTATGGTTCCTACCCAGACCCCCGGGAGGATCCAAAAAGTAGATCCCTTAATGCGGGTTCCTATAAAGTACCCTTAGCAGTTTAGGCCCCCAAACTAGGGGATCTACTTTCTAGATCCTCCCGGAGCGGTCTGGGTAAAGGCTCATGGGCCTTAGTAAGGTTTAGGGTTCTTTTAAGGGTGCTATCGGGTTCTATTATAGGGTTCCCTTTCAGGGTTTAGGGGTTTAGGGTCTACTTAAAGGCTCATGGGACTGAGTATGTAGGTCATAGTACTTATAATTGAGGTCATATTTAGGATAGCCCCACCTAGGGGGCTTATATCCCAATTATAACCTGCATACTAAGTCCCGTGATCCTCTATGTAGAGGGGTGCTTGACAAACAAATTCAGCTGATGACCTCATTTGGGTGGTGTGGCAGCCCTTTAGTTTAGATTTGCCATGGCTTCCGCGCCGCCATGGCCCGACTCCTTGTTTTTGCGAGCCCTTGCAATCAGTGCATGTGTTTTTGCTGGTAGGCCTTACAAAGGCCGTGACGCTTTCTTTTCTGGAGCAGCTGGGATACAGTCTGGAACGGTTGTCAAGCGACGCTGGACGCCCTGGAGCTGGAAGTTTTCTGCACTGGCTGGACAGTTTTCTTGGTCCCGTCGGACCCCTTTGAGTCAGGTGACCTGGCGCTTTTCTGCCCTGACACGGTGAGCTGAGACGAGGTCGTGAAGAGGAACTGAGGGTTTCTGAGCGGCCCGCTTTAATCAGTTTGCTACGAGTTTGTCACCACGAACTCTTGGTCCCTTGTTGATTCCTTGCCGTGATGCATAGTCTCCTTGTGATGCTGACTGTGGCGATGGTGGTAACTAACATGTCTGGCGTGTGTTGTTGTGAGTACTAATGTGAATATTCTGTCTACCACTCCCACTACAACACCACCACGACCACTACTGCAGCTGCTGCTGCTACTGCAACTTCTTCTACTCTGTTGCTGCTACTACCTCCACCACTCCTGCTACCCTAAACCCTAAACCCTAAACCCTAAGCCAACCACGGTATCTTCTTTCTGTCACCAGTCAAACTGTCGAGGACCCAAGGCCCCAAAACTCCTGAACCCGAATTCCTGCGCTCTAAACCTCCAGCACCCTGGAATTTTGTCTGAGCTACCGTAATAGGAATCTATAGTACGTGATATGATTTCCTTATTTTGGTGACTTAAATGAAACCCAGAGCCTCAACCCTAGTAGTAGAGTAGGTAACCTTTAAGCTTTTTTGGGTAGTATAGTCCCTATAGAATCCCTATATAACCGAAAAGGTTAACCTTTAGTTCCCATGATTCCCGACAAGTAGGCAACCTTACACCCTAAAGAAACCCTAAACCCCTAAACCCTAAACCCCTAAACCCTAAACCCAAAACCCTAAACCCTAAACCCTAAAGCCCCTAAACCCTAAACAAGGCACGATCTCGGAGAGGATCTTTGCCTCGATGCGCTCAGGCGCGATCCTGCCGCCCTCGAGGGTGCAGAACGTTTGGTATTGAACTTCGGGGCTTGAAGGTTTAGGTTTTAGGGGTTTAGGGTTTTAGGGTTTAGGGTTTAAGGGTTTAGGGTTTAGGGCTTAGGTTTTTCTTGGGGTGTAGGATTGAGGTTTATGGTCTTATGTTGAGGCTTTTGAGGTTTCCTTTTGAGGGTTCAGGGTATGGACGTAGGGTTTGGATGTAGCGCTCCAGGTTTCAGTTTCAAGGGTTGGAAGTTCGGTTAATTCCCTCCCCCCCCGAGTCTAAGGGGGTTACGTGTCTGACCTTCGTAATATAACCGGGGTTGAAGGTTCAGTCTAAACCCTCAACACTTATCCTTACTTTCCGCTTCGTGAGTCGGAGGGCTGAGGGTTGAGGCACGGTTGAGGGTTCCGGGCATAACATACGGGCTTATTTTACTGAGAAGAAGGAATTGGGGCGACGTTGTACTACAACTGTGTAGTGACTCGGTGAGTTGCGTTTGTCTTTGGTTTGGGGCCTGGGGTTTGGCATTGGTGGTTTAGGGTTTAGGGATGTTGTAATGTTACGTAGTTGCTTTAATTCCAAGGAAGCTCTTGATTTCCAGTCTTTTCTCGATGTGGCCTGCACGTGTCAGTCGTTTTGGAACTGGGCGCCGCCCTAAATCCTAATATCCCTAATATCTGACACCCCAGACCCTAGTCCGTACTTAAAGGCTCATGGGGCTTACTAAGTAAGGTTATAAGTAGGTTATAGTTAGGATAGCTCCACTTAGGGGAGTTGTAACCCCGTTTATAGCCTACTTACTAAGTCCCATGATCCTCTAAATCATCGATCCTGAACACAAAGCCTCAGATATAGGCCCTTTAAAAATCTGGAGCTTGAAAGCCATCACATCACCCTCGAACCCTGGATTGACAAGATCCTTCCAGGGGTCTTCATAGAAGGGCTCCACTCGAATGCAGGGTTTATACTTCCATCCCACGTTTTCGGAAACTCTCATACGGCTTTCAGATTGTCGTGTTTGGGGTTCAAGGCAATGTTCAGAGGGGAGTTTTGTGGCTTCAGGGCGTGAGAGGTTTCGAGCGCTGAAGGGTTTTAAGGGTTGCTAGGATGCCCAGTAGTACCCTTATTCCCTTTTTGTAGTCCTAGGTTCCTTATAAAGTTACCCAATACCAAAAAGAGAGGCCTTTTTATTCTTAGGTTACTGGGTATCCTAGGTTGTATTCTAGGGCCCGGACTGAGCCGACTGAAGGTTTGGGGCTTACGACTGGGGTTTAGGGTTTCAGGGGTTTGGGGGGTTGGGAGGTTTGGGGTTTGGGGGGTTTAGGGTCTAGGGGTTTTGGAGTTTAAATTCCTGAAACCCTAGACCCCTTTGAACCCCTAAGCCCTAAACCCTAATGGCAACTCTGTAGAAGAGGGGCTCCAGCAGTGTTTTCTAAACCTTCGGGAAGGGAGGGAGCCACGTGGGGCAAAAGCTTCAGCAGGCAAAGTATCTTGCATTCGCCATCGTTCAACGCTAATAAAGGTCTGCAGAATCAGCTCTAACATCCCCTTACAGCTGCTTTAAAGCTACAGTTGAGCACACTGTAAAACCCTGTCCTACTTCAAGGCCCCCATTTTGTGTTTCGAGGAGAAACAAGCAAGCAATACAGCCGGATGACCACCAGGTGGCTTCGCAAAGCTTTCGCATCCGGCGACTCGCTTCAGCGGCATCTCTTCAATGAGGCTTCGTTTCGGCAGTCTGCTGTCGTGGTTTGCAGGATCGTGGAGGCGTATATGGGGTTATTGCAGGTGAAGGCCCATTGAGTTTCCGGACTTACTGACAAATCCGCTGACCGTTTACTGCGTTCATACGGCATTCTACTGCTTCTGTACTGCCTCTTCCCGAGGGATCCTACTATAATTTTTAAGGTATATTCCTTAATTAAGGGATATTGGAATCCCCTAAACTCTACAGACTCCTTGTGGGATCCCTTTAAGGAACCCTTAAGGTGTATTCCTGAATTAAGGGATATTATTGGAGGCCCCCAGTTCCCAATTTCGAAGCTCCAGTCTGCAGTTGTCGCGCATCTCTGCGAAGCGAACGTGCCATTAAGCGCCTCCACGCCCCCCTGCTCTACTTGGAGGATCATGGGACTTAGTAAGTGTAGGGTTCCTTAAAGGGTTCCTTTAAGGGATCTAGAAGGGTCCCATAAGGGGGGAGTTTAGAGTACTTGGAGGATCCTGGGACTTAGTAAGTAGGTTATATTTGGGGTTATAAGTGCCCTAAGTGGGGTTATCCTAATTATAATCTAATCTACTTATAATCTTACTTACTAAGTCCCGTGAGCCTTTCAGTAAGGTCAGAAGGTACTTAAGGGCTCATGGGAGTTAGTAAGGAGGGTTTAGGGTTACTTTTAAGGGTGCTATGGGGTTCTATAGTAGGGTTCCATTTAACGGTTTCGCGTTTGGGGTCTACTGAAAGGCTCATGGGACTTAGTAAGTAAGGTTATAAGTAGGTTAAATTAGGATAACCCCACTTAGGGGACTTATAACCGCAATTATAACCTACTTACTAAGTCCCATGATCCTCCAAGTAAGGTCAGAAGTATGGGCCCCCTCATATGGACCCTTAGGCCTTTTTGAGGGGGCTCTAGGGACCCTTGGGTAATTATATGGTAGGGATTTAGGCCCAATAGGGGCCTTAATTATTCTAATAGGGTAGTGGGGCCCATTTTACTATAATTATGATAAGGAACCCCGCAAAACCCTATTCCAATTATTAAGGCCCCTACGTTACTTGGGTGGGCTGGTGCTGGAAAGGGTGTCAGTGGCACCAGGGCGACAGTGCCGTTCTGCATCTAACTAGCAAGGCTGGTATGCAATCTTGTGTTCGACGACTTTGGTACTGCTATTACTGAGCAGCATGTTTTTCGTCGCAGAGGTGCATGAGATGCCGGTTGCAATGTTGCAGTAGAAGCCAGGTTGGCATCAGAGCGGTCTTTTCGTACACAAGTGGTCACTTCATGACATTACTCGAGGGGAAATGGTGTCCATGTGGTCTCTGTGTCCTTACGCATCACTTCCCGGGCCGACATGTGCTCGCCACCCAGCCCCAGCCCAAGTTTATTCTATTGCTGATGCGGCTTATCATGATTTGTGAGTCTTCCTTCCTGCGTGGTTGCGTGTTTGGCTGGGGGCAAGTGTGTCCAGCGCGCGTTTCAAGCGACCGCTGACAGGAAATCAGTACTCCATGACTGAACGTTGTGACCTGACTGCACGCGCTAGTTTCTCCTCCACTAAGACTCTGTGATGGAGGGGCAAAGACTCGCAAAGACGCTTCCGGAGCCCCAAATGTTGAATGGGACGTGGGAGGCCGGCCACGCCGTATGTGCTGGTCGACACTCACTCACTCACTCACTCACTCACTGCAGGCCCCAACTGCAGCAGGAGTTCTTTCGTAATTACTGAAATCGTCTGCTCACTCTATACCCTAAACCCTGAAGGCTTGTCCCAACTGCACCTCGAATTCTGCGCGCTGCACCCGGAGTTTTTGTTGCCACACTGGCATAGTCTCGTTCATCTGCTCGGCTGCAGTTTCTCCACACGCTCATTGACTGCCCCTGGCTCAGTTTCGCCCGGATCTAACGCAGGTTTCGGGACGGTTCAGGCCTCCGGACTTCAACGCTGTGACAGCTTACAACAGGTAACCTAGTAGTAGGATTAGGTAACCTTTAACCTTTTTGGGTAGTTTATAGTCCCTATAAGTAAAGCAGTCGAGACTAAGATTTCAATCGTATCAATTTACGGCTTTTTTTGTACATTTCGACCTCGGCCCTACGCCTTTGAGCCTCGCAACCCTAAACCCTAAAAACCCTAAAAACCCTAAAAACCCTAAAAACCCTAAAAACCCTAAAAACCCTAAAAACCCTAAAAACCCTAAACCCTAAACCCTAAACCCTAAACCCTAAACCCTACCCTAAACCCTAAACCCTAAACCCTAAACCGTGCTTTGAGATCGAGGGTTGCGGCCCTGAAGACTTCCTTAATTAAGGGGCATTAAGGGGCTCTCTGGGGAAGGCTCTGTCGGGGCGCCTGGCATGAAAAGACCGTTGCTGAAAGGCTCATGGGACTTAGTAAGTAAGGTTATAAGTAGATTATAATTAGGATAACCCCACCTAGGGGACTTATAACCCCAATTATAATCTACTTACTAAGTCCCATGATCCTCCAAGTAGGATCCCTAGAAACCTTCACAAGCATAGAGTTGTAGGACGATCGCGTTAGGGTATAGGGTGTAGAACATAAGCCTGAGCCAAGCAGCAAACCTTCATACCATGTAAACCACAAACCGCGAACCCTTGACGACCTAAGCTCCAAACCTTAACTCCCTCTCTCCATGAACCGTCTGCATTCTGAGGCAACGTCTGCCTTCAACCGCCCAACAATGAGAAGCTGATAAGTGCCATCAAAGAGCTCGACACGAAGGAGCTGTAGTTATAGTTTAGGCGTTCGGTTTCAGATTTGGGAGTTTCCGAAAATAGGGGTACCTTATTTTGGGGTTCTTATAATAAGGATCCTACTATTTCGGGTACTATATTTGGGGCCCCTATTTTTCAGTGTACCAGTCGAGCGGTTGAGTTTTCGTGCTGCAGCCTGGGGTTTTCGCGCAGAGTGACCGGGAGCAGCGTAGTGATGTCCGCTCTTCACACCGCCCACCCGCAGTAGGGCCAGTAGGGTTTGGGGTTTAGAGTTTCGGGTTCAAGGTATAGTGTTCAGGGTTTAGGGTTCAGGGTTTAGAGGTTTAGGGTTTAGGTAGGGTTTAGGGTTTAGGGTCTTAAATGGTTAACATGCCTTGGGCTTCAGAGAAAGCATGATCTTACTTCGGCATCCTTAATCCCTCTCTCTCTCTCTCTGTCTCCGGCTTCCTAACAGTTTCATGGATCTCTTAAAGGAACCTTTGAAGGAACCCGACCTGCGAAGGTCCAGCAGGAGATCCGGGTCCAAGAGTCCCTCTTCGAGCTGATCGGGTCCCTCGAGACGGTCTTCGCGTGAGAGGAGCCCAGGAGGGAGCTCCAAAAAGGAAGCCAAACCCTACACCCTCAAACCCTAAAACCCTAAAACCTTAAAGCCCCAAAGCCTAAAGCCTAAAGCCCTCAAACCCTCAAACCCTTAACCCACCAGAACCTACTTTTTTTGAAAGGTCCCTAGAAATTCCATGTTAGGGGTTATAATAATAGAGAGAGCCCGAGACCCCTTAATGAAGCAATATACCTTAAATTCTCAGGGGCTAAATGCTATGATTTGTAGTTTTGGGTTCAGGGTGTACCTTAACCCACCAGAACCTAAGGTCTCCATAAATTCTCTTTTAGGGTTTATGATAAGAGCCTGCAAAATTTAGGTTTCAGTAGGTTAAGGTTAAAGGAACCCGACAAGGAGGGCCCTTAAATGTGCCCTTGAGGGATCTTTTGTGGGAACCTTTACGGGAATCCACAAGTGGAGCCTCATATCGGAGCCCTTGGAGAAATTTGAGGCCGGCAGGCCCTTCTAAGGAATCCTCAAAGTGATATCCGAGAACCAGTTGTCCCGCGACGGAATATTCAATAGCCCAGAGCAAGGATCTTAACATTTAGGGGCCTACATTGGGGTCACCATTTTTCGATAGGAGACCTCATGGGAACCCATAAGGAGCCAGGAACGTTTAAACGACGTCTATCCTCCAAAACTCATTTTTTTTACAGGCCAGGGTTTTGGGCCTTGGTTCCTCAAACTGCAGGAATTGTAGCCCTAGATCTAAATCCCAAACCCGAAGTAAGTTTCTTCAGAGAGAGAGAGAGAGAGAGAGAGAGAGAGAGAGAGAGAGAGAGAGAGAGAGAGAGAGAGAGAGGGAGGGAGGGAGGGAGGGAGAGGAGAGAGGGAGGGAGGGAGAGGAGAGTCGGAGAGGAGATAGCCTGCCTTCCATGTTAAAGGCGATCTTCAAGGGAGCTTATTTGGGTGCAGAGCTTGGGGCTTACCCTAAACCCTGAACCCCGGTTAGGGGTTTCGATGTTGCCCTTAAAGACTTAGGATACTGGTTTCTGACTGAAATGCATCTCGGGGAGCTTTCGCTTTGAGGGGCCGTTGCTCGGGAATCATGTGAGGCCCTCGCAGCCCTGATCCCCAAGCCATAAATCGTTTAGGGTTTAGGGTTTAGGGTTTAGGCTTTAGGGTTTAGGGTTTAGGGTTTAGGGTTTAGGGTTGCCTTAGTAGCTGAGTGGATGCACTTTACACTTCTTGGGACAATATTACCCACTGTAAACCTGAAAGTGTACATTTTTGGGCCTTATGAACTCAGCAACTAAGTCGTGCACCTGAATCCGTGAACCCTAAATCCCACTACACCCCAGGCCCTTGATATTAAGCCCTCAACTCTAAGCCGCAAGAGCTGGAGCTCTAAAGCTGCAAAGTTTAAGGCCTAAACCCGGAAGCCTGGAAAAGTGCAGAAACCCGCAGACACAACGCCATTCAATCCGATGCTGGCGCTAAAGACGTGCCTTCCTTGCAGTAAACGCCGTAACCCCTACTGAAGGGATCATGGGACTTAGTAAGTAGGTTATAGTTGGGGTTATAAGTCCCCTAACTGGGGCTATCCTAATTTTAACCTACTTATAACCTGACTTACCAAGTCCCATGAGCCTTCAATTAAGCCATACATCTCAAAAACAACGCTGGACAAGCCCTCCGTGGGATCCTCCAAAGCTTCGCTTCGATTGCGCCGCTCAGACTCTGTCCAAGTTTCTACCAGCCCTTTCTGACGACGTGGCGTAGGCTTTCTACAAGGGTTCGAGTGGCGTTCAAAAAGGATCTCTATTAGTTAAGATCCCTAGCAGGTTGTAGCAGTGTCTCTATTTGGGTTCGAATATTTAATGTCTGGTTGAAGGATTCAGAACAGGGTTTCGGTCAGTGGATACAGGGCTCCTTACGAATTTATTCGGATGATGTTTTTGCTGGGGGCCGAGTACTACAACTCCGACTCCACCTGAGGATCTGGGATGGTTTGCCCTAAGCCCCAAACTCTGGGTTCAGTGCCTCTGTTTTGAAGGGTTCAGGATGAACAGTGAACGCAAACCCCCAGAAGCATCTAAACTCAAGAATCTTGAGCCACCACCCCTCAATGCATTGAAGCATCATGAGAAGCCCCAGAAAGTCCCGCGGAACCCCTTAAAGCGAAACCCTAGATAAGGTTTCTATCGCGAGTGAGAAAAGGCTGTGATAGGAATTGCCTTGGCAAGAGCGATGGCTGCCAAAATGGTGGGTTTCTTGAAACTAGGAGTACTTTTCTTGGGTAATTCTTATACCGCTTGCTTGCTAGAGATACTTCGACTTCATGTTCAAAAGAGGTTTCTGTACTTTCCGCAATGTCTGCAACCACAACAGCGTTCGACTTTGAGTACTGCCCCCACTCAGTAACAGTTGGAAAATATTCATATGAGAGATATATTCGGCCCTTAAGCCCTATTAAAGCCTGTCTGTTACTGAATGGGGCCAGTACCCAAGTTCGACTAGTTAGTCTCCAAGTTTAGGGCTGCAGGGCTTTAGGGCTTGCGGGTTTGAGGGTTTTAGGGTTTAGGGTTTAGGGTTTTAGGGTTTGAGGGTGTAGGGTTTGGGGTTTAGGGTTGAGGTTTTTCATGCACAACCTCTGCGCTCGAAAACTTCTTGAACCTGGCAAGTGTCAAGCTTTTTGAAATCGAGCTTCAATTCAACATCTGAATGCTGCCGGCACCTGAGCCCCCCCTAGACTCAACCCCAAATCCTAAACCTCCAAGCCCTAAAGCCCGAAACCCTAAAGCCCTAGACTGTAAGGTCTTTCTATGGCGAGCGGTTTACATGGCCCTTTGAGAATTGGAGCAGAATGGGGTTTAGTGTTTTGGATTCAAGGTTTCGGGGTTTCCGGTTTGGCGTTTGTTTGTTTGGATGTTTTGGGCTTTACTTAAAGGCTCATGGGACTTAGTAAGTAAGGTTACAAGTAGGTTTCGGTTATAACTCAGGATAAACCCACCAACCCCAAGTATAACCGACTTACTAAGTCCCATGGTCCTTGAAGTGGGGTTTATGGACAGTTTATGGTGAGGCTTTCGAGCTTTGGCGGGACGCCGAGGGGCTCGGAACAGAATGCAACCCGTGTTCCCAGTGTTCCCTCTTAAAGGGTCATGGGACTTAGTAGTAGATTGTAAATGGGGTTATAAGTTCCCTGAGTGTAATTATAAACCTACTTATGACCTGACTTACTAAGTCCCATGAGCTTAAGCATAGGGTTTGTTTAGGGCGTAGGGTTCAGGGATTAGGGTTTATCGAGCCCTTTGCTGAACTGTGGGCTCCGGGGTTCAAGGTTTGGGACTCTTAAGTAAGGGCTCTCAGGGTCTTTGGGGTTTCAAGACTGTTCCACAGATCCGACACCTCAAAGTCTTTCGCAATGTCTCCTTACATGAGTGAAAGCTGTGAAGATCGCCGCAGCACCTAAACCCACCCTAATCACCAGACCCTAAACCCACCCGTTTTGTTCCCTTGTAGGGACCCTTGCCGCAGCATTGATTGCTCATACGAAGGTTCAGAGTGCATTAGGTCAGGCAGGAGAATCGGAAGCAATGGGAGCGGATGACAAAGTCTTCTCCCAGGGACACCTGGTCAGTTTACACAGGGTTTGGGGTTTTGGGTTTAGGGTTGAGGGTTTTGGGTTTAGGGGTTTGGAGTTTAGGGTTCTGGTCGCACGCAGAAATCAGGGAGGAAGTCTTGAATGTGAGCTATTCCGCTGCTAGGGTGCTGCAGTTGCTGTGTAAATATGAATAGATGCTCCTGTGCATGTATACATACACATGCATACATACATACAGTCATACGTACACACATACCAATGTAGAAAGTCCTGTGTAGCCCGGCCCTTGTGCTCAAGAGAACCCGTGGCATCTCGAAGAATAGAACCCCCCAAGCACTAGCTCTTAGCTGAGGTACTTAAAGGATCATGGGACTTAGTAAGTAAGGTTATAAGTAGGTTATAATTAGGGTAACCCCACTTAGGGGACTTATAACCCCAATTATAACCTACTTACTAAGTCCCATGATCCTTTAAGTACCCTCAAGCCTATTGATCTGCTGTTGGGGGCGGTTTAGGAACGACTAGTAATGCAACTCAGGTTGGTTCCCTAATGTGTACGTGGTAGGGAAGCCTCCAGAACACCCCAATCTTTGGGCAATTTCTTCTCTGAGCATCCTAGAAACTCAATTCGAACCAAACACTACGCACAACCTGTCACCGCAAACCTTGAGCCCTAAACCCCAAAAGCTCTTCTAGCTAGCTGTACCTGCAGTTGGAAAAGAGCCCTTAAAAAGACAAAAGATCTATGCAAGAGACCTCACAAGGAGAGCCGCCCAGCTTACACTTGTCCCCGTCTTTCATGACACAGGCTGGCTTTGTTCAGGACTGTGAGGATGGGTAGTTTGAGCCCATACACGGTAAGGCTGTCAGTCTTCTCGTTAGTCTGAAGCTTTCAGGGTTTCCATACTAGGATGCCCAGTAGTACCCTTATTCCCTTTTTGTAGTCCTAGGTTCCTTATAAAGTTACCCAATACCAAAAGAGAGGCCTTTCTATTCTTAGGTTACTGGGTATCCTAGCATAGGTCTCATGCTCCTGGCTCCTGCATGGTGGTTCGCTTCGCGGGTTGTGATATTGGGGTTTGGGTTCGGGAATAGGCATATCCGTACTCATGCGCTCGTGGGAGCTGCGACATCAAGAGTGGTTGTCATTGTGGTATAGTCATATTCGTGTTCATGCAGCAAAAACAACTCATACAACCACAAACACAAACACAACTACCAACACAAATGCAAATACAAGTACGACTACAACTACAACTGCTGCTACCTCTGCACGACTCCCAATACTGCTACTGCCTCTACGGCTACAGCCACTAATGCTACTGCTACTGCTACTGCTGCTTGCTACTTACTTGCTACTTGCTATTGCTACTGCTGCTATTGATAGGCTACTACTGTGCCGCTGCCGCTGTCACTGCTGCTGCTACCACCACCAAAGCGCTACCAGCTCAAGCGGCCGCGAATTGTAGCCGTCGAATCACCGCAGAACAGTAACAGCCTGTGGAGGGCCCAACAATCGTGAACCCAACAGTTCCCTCCAACGATGCATTGACTTAGTTCAGGCAGCGCATGGTACCGTTCTACAGCTTCTGTGAGGCAGCCTCCAATCAGCTTTCATCTTACCAGTGGTGTTTACAGGCACGCCACTTGGCAGGCGTTACTATCAGGAGCTGGTCCTGGGGGTGACATTCACTGGCTAAGCAACTTGTTCTGCTCCTAAGCGTGAGGGTTCCCGTCTTTCCGCACGGCGGGGGACTGCGAACTGCTCGCGTTCCAGCGAAAAAACGCGGATGGCACACGGCTTATTCATGTTCACTTTTGCACTTTTTGCAAAGCAGGTCTTTGGTTCATATTCAGCGTTTACATGTATACGTTTATCAGCATGTCTGCAGATGCTCTCCGCCGATGCAGCCCCACCATGCCAAGTGATTGGAAAAGGCTCATGAGTCCTTGTTGCGCGAGCGGCAGATCCCTGTAATGCCTCCAAGTCTTGCCTCTGGTCTTCGGAATGAAGCTGAAATCGGATGGCACTGGCCAATGCTTGTATTTGGTTCGGTATTGCTCACAGACTACAAAGAAATTTGCTCGTTTCATATTACCAACTTGATTACAGCCTTGGAATGGTCGCAGATACTTGCTAAGATCAACGAAGGGGATGTTTGTTTACTTCTTTCCTTTTCAGAGCCAAGGAAAGCCAACATGTACAGTGGCCACACTGTGCTAAGTCTCTGGGTCAAGCAGCGAACTTCGAAGAGCAACCAACAACGACAGTTTCAACAACAACACAACTTCGCAAGTACTTGTACGTGGGAGCTTTGTTCTGGGGGAGGCGATCTCCTTACAGTACAAACTGGTCATAGCACTGGTCCTCAGAAGCTGTGGATCATGTGCGTCATCTATCTTTTATTTGCTTGCCCTTTTTACTCACAACGATCATTTTGTTCAGTTGATATCGTTTTCTAAGACGATGGCGAGCCAGAAGATGGGCAATCAGTGCAAGGGTCTTAGCCTCTTTATTCAGCCCCTTATTGCCAGACTGCGACTGTATGGCATCCAGGCCGGACCTGCCAGAAGGGCGACTGTACACTCTGGACTCCACGGGCTTCAAACTGCAGCTACATTTCTGGATCAGCCAAGTAGTCCCGTTCGTCAGGAAAGGCTGTTCGTAGATCTAGCCTTTCTGGCTTGTTTAGTTTGCTGTTTGTTTCAGCTTACGAGAAAAGCACAGCAGCCGAGCAAAACCCGCAAGGTGCTGAGTCCTCGGACCGGCGCGCAAGGTGCAGTTTTGCGCTCCGCACGGGCTGAGTCCACCACGGACCGCCGTGTGAAGCAAGTCTTGCCAAGCTTTCGGCAGATTGCTGCGAGGCAAGACTGGCCAGCTATGGGGCCGTTTCTTTGTGGGTTGCCTAGCTTTGGGCCCAGCTTGGTCCTTTGGTTTCTTCTGCTAACTTGCCCAATAGCTGGCCATTCATAAACAATAATATTCATTCTACTAAAGCTTGATGCCCGCTAACCCGCACGAGTGAATGAATGAATGATTGAATGAATGAATGAATGAATGAATGGAATGAATGAATGAATGAATGAATGGAATGAAATGAAATGAAACGAAATGAAATGAAATGAAATGAATGAATGAATGAAATGAATGAAATGAATGAAATGAATGAATGAATGAATTGAATGAATGGAATGAAATGAAATGAAACGAAATGAAATGAAATGAAATGAAATGAAATGAATGAATGAATGAAATGAATGAAATGAATGAATGAATTGAATGAATGAATGAATGAATGAATGAATTGGAATGCATGAATGAATGAATGAATGAGTGAGTGAATGAATGAATGAATTGGAATGAATGAATTGGAATGAATGAATGAATGAATGAATTGGAATGAATGAATGAATGAACGAATTGGAGTGAATGAATGAATGAATGAAGGAATGAATGAAGGAATGAATGAAGGAACGAATGAAGGAACGAATGAAGGAACGAATGAAGGAATGAAGGAAGGAACGAATGAATGAATGAAGGAAGGAACGAATGAAGGAATGAATGAATGAAGGAAGGAATGCATGCATGCATGCATGCATGCATGCATGGATGGATGGATGGATGATTGAATGAATGAATGAAATGAATGACTGACTGAGTGAGTGAATGAATGAATGAATGAATGAATGCTACCACCACCACGACGGCTGATGCTGATGCTGTTGCAGTTGTTGTTATCGCTGCACCAACACCCGCAACCATTACACCCAGACACAGCTTCCAAACCCCTGTGCCCCCTAGACGCAAGCACATCAAGCACGCACAAGTCGCTTCCAAGCCGCAGAACACGAAACTCAGCATCCTGAATTGGAACATCTAAAAGTAAGAGGCGACGTCTGTGGAGTCAACACTTGACGACGTGTCGTCCAGGGACGAGGAGCTACCTGTGGTGGTCCCATGAGTTGAGGTTTTACCTTAACCCCGAATGCTTAAGGGCATGTATAATAAAACCAAAATAAGGAGCCCTCGAAAGGTAGGTTTAAGGGGGCTCAGGTATGGCCTAAGGTGTTGGGTTCACAGCTTTGAAAACACAGGGAGTTTCAAAGGCTGCGGTTTCAGCGTTGGCTTCAGGGTCGAGGGTTCAGAGTTTATGTTTACGGTTTAGAGTTCAGTGTTTAGGGTTTAGGGTTTTGGCTTTGGATTGACGGTTGCTTGAGCCGAGTGTGGCTGCGTTTGCAAGCCACAAGCCTGTTCGGGACAGAAGAGGGAGTTCAGAAAAATAGGAGGCCATGACATCACCCAGTCCCCAAACCGTAAATCCGCAAATAGTCGGGTCCTCAAGATTACGATGGAAAAGTAGTTTTCTTAGAAGTCTCCATATATTCCGGTATTGGGCACCATGCTTGGCTAAAGTCCCATGAACTATGTGGGGTTCAGGGTTGAGGGTCTAGGGTTTAGGGAAGTTCGGCCCTCCTCGGGATCCCAAGCATACTACATCCACGATAAAATGTCCCAAGACAGGGTTCTAAGTTTTAAGGCCCGATATTGCGCCCTTATAGTTCCCCTGAGTGAACCCAATCTTAAGGCACCGCGAACCTTAATCCTTGATGGAACCTCGGTAGTAATTGTAAAATACCCTTCGAAAGAAACCCTGACAGACCAATTAACAATGAACCGCCGCCTTATGACACGAGGACTTCGACCAGAGCCATCCCGAGATATCGCAGCCCAGCAGAGGTTTATTTTGGTTCTAAATAGGGTGTAGTTGTTTGGGTTCAGCCTCCGTGTGCCTCGAGATACGATTGCCAGCTTGCAGTTTTCCACGGTCAGTACCATTACCGTATCTCTTATCAGTATATTAATCATGTTATTGCTGTTCCATGGTTCTGATCGGGTTTGCAACTGTTTTCGGTGTTTTGCGCTGGTTGTGAATGCATGGATCGAGCCGATGTTTTGCAAGCATCTAAACCCAAAACAACCCTAAAGCCCTAGAACCTAAGCCCTGAACTCCTAAACCCTAGAGCTTAAAATCCTACAGCCCAACCCCGGAACTTTAAAATCCTGAAACCCCAACAGCTTCAATTCTACACCCTAAAGCCGCAAACCGGCAGAAGCCTCATATCCCAAAGCTCGGAACCTCATAGAATAATTTAGGAACCTGATTAAGAAACCCTGGGCCTATAAGGATTCATACAAGGAGCCCTCGTACAGACCCAAGGTTTCTTAATCAGGTTCCACATTTGGGGCCTTATGCCACGGACTGGGTTTAAATGTAGGTAGGACATAGGGAACATCGAGAATATATAGGGTTGGGTGGTCTTCAACTGTAACTATCATTGTCAGAAACCCATGCCCTCAGAGCCCAATACCCCTTAAATCGGGAATATCGCTTACATCACAATATGTAGCCCCTTGTAACTTACGGTATGTTCCTTAATGCTCTGAACCCTAAACCCTAAACCCTAAACCGTGGCTCTGGGTAGCCATGAAGAACATGGCCTGCAGCCGCAACAGGCAGCCCAAGAACTTCTACCTAGTAGTAGAGCAGGGAACCTTTTGCCTTCTTTGGTTAGTATAGTCCCTATTTAAGGGTGCTATAGGATTCTGTAATAGGGTTCCCTTTGAAGGTTTAGGATTTAGGGTCTACTTCAAGGCTCATGGGACTTAGTAATTCAGGTTATCAGTAGGTTATAATCAGGATAACCCCACTTATGGGGACTTATAACCCCAGTTATATCCTACTTACTACGTCCCATGATCCTCTAAGTAATCCCTATATAACCAAAAAGGTTAACCTGTAGTTCCCCATGATACCCGACAAGAACTCAAAAACCCTAAACCCTTCAACTCCCTAAACCCTAAACCCCACTACCTAAATCCTAAACCTTATATAAACTTCCTAAAACCCTAAACCCTTAAACTCCCTAAACCCTAAACCCCACAACCTAAATCCTAAACCTTCAACTTCCTAAAACCCTTAACCCCCTCCCCCCTAAACCCTTATAGCACCCCTATAGATCTCTCAAAGGAACCCTAGAGATCCCTTAAAGGGACCCTTTAAGCTTATTGCCGGGCCGGGGCCGGGGGCCCTGAGGAACTTTAAGCTTGTCTTCAGCACGCTGGAGCGCGGCTTGCCGAGCCTCCATCGTGGCCGCTGGGCTTTGGGGTTTAGGGTTTAGGGTTTAGGGTTTCTCTCATCCATTTTGGGGTGGTTTAGGGTTTGAGGGTTGCAGGGTTTAGGGTTTTGGGTTTTAAGGTGTAGGTTTTAGGCTTTAGAAAGAAATTGAGCGACTTTCTTGCCAAATTGGTTTTTACCTAATTGTCAATGTCTTGCGATCGCCCCCGAATAAGTCCCTAAACCCCAAGCCCTCAAGCCTAATGTAGGAAACTGATTAAGGAACCCTGGGCCTATAACCCCAAACTAGTAGGACTCATATTAGGAACCCTAATAACGGCCCAAGGCCCAAGGCAAGATTTCTTAATCAGGTTCCAACATGATATTATAAGAGTTCTTAGGGGCTGAGTAGGTAACCTTTAACCTTTTGGGGCTCAGAGAAATCCTAAAACCTAAATTTTAAAGGCTCCGCCTAAGTGCGCCAGCGCAGGTTGTGGTTTCAAGAGCAGAAGGAAGGCAGGATTGAAGGAAAGCAACCGACAACCACAATTCAGTTCGAGCAAAAGAGAGGCCGCTGGAGGGCCCCCCAGAGAGTCGGGCAAAAGAGAACCCCCCAGAGCCCAGACAGCCCCCCAAACACCAGCGTGTGGAACAGGCCAAACTGGGGGGCGGGCAGGTGGCGGGGCGGACGCGGCGGGGGGCGGAGCGGGCGGCGGGCTTTGCGCTGCTTTGGGCTTTGCGCCAACATTCTAGGCCGCTTTTGGGCTTTGCACCGCTTTTTGGGCTTTGCGCTTGTTTTGCACGTTGCGCCACTTTTGGATTTTTCGCGGCTTTTGGGCTTTGCGCCGCTTTGGGGGCTTCAAAGTGCTAAAAAGCGGACTAGAAGACACTTTTAAAGCTAGGGCTGCACTTTTAAAGCTAGGGCTACCCCCTAGGGAAGAGAAATTGCTTCAAAGCGCAAAAAAGCGGAATTGGCCAGGGCGCCAGTACTGCGCTGGCGAAACCTAAACCTTAAACCCTAAACCCTGAACAATATGTTTACCTTTTTTGGGCTAGGCGGCTAGGGTACCGAGCTCCTAAGAGTTTGCAGCCCAGGTTGGCGTACTCCAGATCCTTCTCCAGTGCGGCGAGGCGGTGTTCATGGCTTTTCATGGTCGTAGGGTTTAGGGTTTAGGGTTTGGGGGGGTTGTAGGGTTTTGGGGCTTGCAGCGTAACCTACGCTTTTTAGGGCTTCTAATTAATGAAGATTTGCTTCTATAAGTCCTTGAAAAGGTACGTAATTTAGGATCAAGGTAAGGGTTTGCGCTTTAAACTTAGCCTCGAGTTGTCCAGGGCCCTCGCGTTCCAGGATTTAGGATGTGTGGGTTTAGGGGGTCAGGGTTTAGAGTTTAGGGTTTCGCCGGTTACGTCCTCAACTACCATATAAAGGATCCTTATGCTGGCAACTTAACTTAAATTCCTTAACCCCAAACCCTTAACCCTGAGAGCCCTAAACCCTAAACCCCTATAGATCCCTGAAAGGAGCCCTCAGAGCACTCCTGATTTAGAGGATCATGGGACTTTGTAAGTAGGTTATAATTGGGGTTACAGGCCCCGTAAGTGGTGTTATCCTAATCACATGTTACTCACGTTCCAAATGTGCACACAGTGTAGACATCACTGCACGGGTGTTCTGCTGGCTGCAATGTTTGAGTCCACCCCAAACCCTAAGCTTGACCACCAAAGAACCCCTAAACCGAAGTCTGAAATCCTAACCGACGCCCTTAACTTTAAATCCGCAGCCCTGAACTTTTCGGAGCTGCAAGACTGTCCGCCGATTTTGAGTGGGCGGTCGAGAAGACATGGGGCCGAACACAGAGACTCTAAAAGATTGAGGTGTCTCATGTTTAGGATCTTCAGGGTTGAGGGTTTCTACTATTTGCTTAAGGACCCCCAAAAAATAAAACATATATTCCTTATGGGGGTAATATAGGGATTATTATTTTTATTTTTTGGGTGTTTCTTAAGCAAATCGTAGGTTTTGGATCTTTAGATTGAGAAGGGTTGAATGCGGAGTACGGTTTTAGACTAAATTCTATTCTATGGCGTTTGGTATAGGGCTGGTTGGCACCTTACTTACAAAGTCCCGTGAGCCTTGAAGTAGACCCTAAATCCTAAACCTTCAAAGGGAACCCTATTATAAAATCCTATAGCACCCTTAAAAGGAACCCTAAACCTTACTTACTAAGTCCCCTGAACCTGTAAGTACAGGAAACCTACACCCCAGACGCTCCACACTAAACACTAAACCCTAAACCCTAAACCCTAAACCCTAAACCCTTAAACCCTAAACCCTAAACCCTAAACCCTAAATCTCATCTCGCCAGGCCTCCCAAAGTGCGCTCCCTATGCGGAGCTTCTCCAAGAGCTGCCGCCCCAGGAGGAAGTGGCGGAGAAGGTCTGGCCTTGGGGTGTTTAGGGCTTAGGGGGTTTAGGGTTTTGAGTTTAGGGTTTTGGGTTTTGGGGGTTTGGCTTTAGGGTTTAGGGGTTTTGGGTTTAGGGTTTTGAATTTAGGGCTTTGAGTTTTGGGTTTGGGGTGTTCAGGGTTAAAGGGCTTTAGGGGGATATTTACGGGGCTTTCTGTTCAGTATGGGATCAGAACGAAGGCGCTGACAACAAGATTCAGTTGGAGTACGCTTGGCTTCTGATCATCAACCAATTAGGACGCAGAAGATTTAGGGTTAAGGGTTTAGGGCCATTGCCGGATCAGCAATCGCTTTTTTTTCAGCACGCCTGGAAACACTGCAGACCTCCTGTAGGACATCCCACGTAGTAGTGGCAGAGTCGTCGTCGCAGTGATGGCGGTGTAGCAGCAGCAGCAGCAGCAGCAGCAGCAGCAGCAGCAGCAGCAGCAGCAGTACTAGTAGTAGTAGTAGTAGTAGTAGTAGTAGTAGTAGTAGTAGTAGTAGTAGTAGTAGTAGTAGTAGTAGTAGTAGTAGTAGTAGTAGTAGTAGTAGTAGTAGTAGTAGTAGTAGTAGTAGTAGTGGTAGTGGTAGTGGTAGTAGTAGTAGTAGTGGTAGTGGTAGTGGTAGTGGTAGTAGTAGTAGTAGTAGTAGTAGTAGTAGTAGTAGTAGTAGTAGTAGTAGTAGTAGTAGTACTAGTAGTAGTAGCAGTAGCAGTAGCAGTAGCAGTAGCAGTAGCAGTAGTTGCAGCAGTAGAAGCAGTAGAAGCAGTAGTTGCAGCTGTAGAAGCAGTAGAAGCAGTAGCAGCAGCAGTAGCAGTAGCAGTAGCTGCAGCTACAGCTGCAGCTGTAGGTGTTGCTGTTGTTGCTCTTGTTGCTCTTGTTGCTGTTGTCGCTGTTGCTGTTGTTGCTGCTGCCAGCTGTTGTTGTTCTTCTTGTTCTGCTGCTGCTGCATCCGAGTTTGTGCTATCCCTGGGATGGCATCGCACCAGGCGATTCAAGATACAGCTTTCCGCAGCAATCATTGAACCCTACGCCCGAAGCACTGCAAACCCTCCTGGGCACCAAGAACTTCCCTATGATATGTCCAGTCCTGCAGCGACACTGCTTTCCATCGGTCACCCTTGCGGACTCTACCCACGCACTCGTTGGACCTGAAATGAAAGAACAAGCCGAAACCTCCCATCATGTCGTGTGCTGTGCTACTAAAGTTCAATCTCGGTATCGCTGCACCTGAATTTAGGGGTTTAGGGTTTAGGGTTTAGACCCGAGACTCCGAAACCCGCAAGCTTCGTTGCCCGAACAGGCGCAACCGCAAGGACGTCATGCGGCGAAAGAGGAGGATGAAGTTCAAACTCCTAACACAGGCAGGGGTTACGGGCAAATTTATGAGTTTCAATCTCTGGGGTCTTCTACCTAAAGGCCCATGCGACTTAGTCAGTAAGCTTATAAGTAGGTTATAGGTAGGATGACCCCACTTATGGCCTAGCTCATTCACGTATGTTGGGACGAAGCAAGCTCTCCTGCCCTGAAACTCCGTGATGCATCCCCAGTCATCGAGCTAACGTGATCTTATGTATACCCTAAACACTAAACCCTAAACCCCTGAACCCTAAACCACCGCACCGGAACTTTCGAGCCAAGCCAGAAGCCCCGACTTTGGGTTTTGCACCGGCTTTTTGAGCCCAGCCGGCGGGCTATTAGGCATCGGATTCTATTACTACCCTTTCTTTACAACCCAAATACCTGCTCATCAGCAACAGCTGAAAGGCTCATGGGACCTACGTTGTAAGTAGGGCTCTGATAACTAGGATTGATATACATAGGGCACTTACAACCCAAATTAAAGCCCTCCGTACTAGCCCCTCGAGCCTTCAAGAAGGGTCCGTTTACGGCGCAGCTGAGAGATCCAGGAAGGGTTTATGAGCGATGGGCCTCTTAGGGGCAGGCCGTTCTCCATTCAAAAAGAGGCTTACACAATTACCAAGATTGTTCCTTAGGGCTCCTTGCTAGCTATACATGTGTTATGCACCCAAAACCTTAGTCTAATTATTAAGGCCCCTGCATGAACAATCTAAACCAGCTGCACTCCTAAGTTGTTTCGGCAAGCTTTGCCAAACCGAGCCAAGCTTCTCGGACCTAGAGTAGGCCCTTATTCCCTTTTTTGGGGGTTCAGGTTCCCTTATAAGCCCCTTTAAACCAAAAAGGGCACCCTTTTTCTTCCTAGGCTACTCTTGGGTCTAGGCTTAATACCTTCCGTGAGCTTTGAGCAGCTTAGGGTTAGAGTTCAGGGTTTATAGGGGTGTAGTCAACCACGAACCCCGTTAAACCCTAAAAACTAAACCTACTTAAAGGCTCATGGGACTTAGTAATTCAGGTTAGCAAGAGGGTTATAATCAGGATAACCCCACTTAGAGGACTTATAACCCCAGTTATAACCTACTTACTGAGTCCCATGATCCTTTAAGTAACCCTCAAGCGTCCTGAGTGCCCGAAGCCCTGATGCCCCTCAGCGCCAAACCCCTGAACTCCTGAACCCAGAGACTCCAGTATCCCTCAATCAAAGAATATCCCTTAAATTCTAGTAGGATCCCTAATATATGTATGATTTTAAGGAATATTCCTTAATTGCGGGATATTGGAGTCTCTGGGAAGCTCGAAACCGAAATGCTTTCTAACACACAAGCCTAGAAGGCCCGCTTCGAACCCCAGACCCTAAACCCCTAAAGCCACTGGAGAAAAGGAGCTCAAAAAAAAAATTAAAGCCCTAAACCATGAAGTCCTAACCCTAATATAGAACCCTATAGTACCCTTGGAAGGAATCTTGAACCGTAAACCCCTAAAGCGCCAAACCCAAAAGCCCTAAACCCAAGACTTCCTCTTCCCTAAACCCAACAGGGTTTAGGGTTTAGGGTTATCACCTTTTCAAGGATCCCTGTATCAGAAAGACCCTTAATCCCTAAACCCCACAAAGCCTAAACCAATGCCATCATACAGCACTAGGTAGGGCTTTGGGACATTTTATACTTTCCCTTATTGGGCTTAAGAGGATCTTATTTACTAATATTTTTCAAAGGCTTTAAATGCCCCACCTAGAGCAGGTATGCGTTTCCAGACGCCATCTCCAGAGCCCCAAATGCCAGTGCCACTGGGACTCATTTGGTTTCGGGTTGAGGGTGAGGGGTTTAGGGTTGAGGGGTTTAGGCGTTTAGGGGTTTAGGGGTTTAGGGTTGAGGAGTTTAGGGGTTTAGGGGTTTAGGGCCGAGGGGTTTAGGGCTTCGAGTTTAGATGAGGGTTTGGGGTTTGCGGTCAGCTTTTCGGATTTGGGGCTAAGCAGCCATGCAGCCTCCTGTGCTCTGAAGCATTTTAGCGATCGAGGGTCTTGATAGGATTCAAGGTAAGGGTTTAGAGCTGTTTGGCAACAGATAGATACCGGAATGCTTTCGTCAAGTCGTTCCTACACATGGATGATGATTGCAAGTTCTTTTTTGGCTGGTTCAGCCCGTAGTACAGGGGTCTGAACGCTTAGTACTGGAACCCTCTTAATGCCTTATAGTCTTATAGTCATCGCTACCTTAACCTACCAAGACTTGTGTTGTTTGTAGGGCATCTGTATCTTCTAGAGGAGAGTTATAATAAGGACCTCCAAAAAGCAGGTTATCGTACTTTGGGGTGCGTGTGTGTATATATATGCGCATACACACACATACACATATACATGCATATATACATGCGCAATACATGTGTATATATATATATATGTATACATACATAGAAATACTATAAGCCCATGCCCAAAGCCCTGCAACCATGTAGCCTAAACCTATGATCCTACTCGCACCGTGAAGCCCTAGACTCAACTAGCCAGTCTCAGATGTCTAATACTTGGAGGATCATGGGACTTAGTAAGTAGGTTATAATTGGGGTTATAAGTCACCTAAGTGGGGTTATCCTAATTATAACCTACTTATAACCTTACTTACTAAGTCCCATGAGCCTTCAAGTAGGGTTTTGAATAGCATTTCTTAGTGCTAGTCTTAGTAAAGCCATTCCCTTAAACAGGGATCCCAAACGAAAACACAAAACAGCAACACAAACCCTGTAACCCCTCTAAAGCCACATAGAGATGAGCAAAAAGTAACAGCTTCTCAAACCCTTCGCAAGGAAAGCCCTAGAGTGAATCCAGGCCGCCCGTGCCGGCCAGTGTTTTCCCTCGACCGTTCACTCCTCGCAAACCTGCGTCAGACAAGGTGACTGACCTGCAGTGAGGATTTCGGGATTCTGGCCTCAGGGATTCTTACCATACAGCTTCCTGTGAGGGTTTCCATACGGGCCTTCCTGTTTTCGGGTTTCGTTCTGCTTGCTGTTCGAAGAGCTTCGTGGGTTCGCTTTCGATTTAATTCAGTATGTTCACCCACGGAGTGTTGGTCGCGTGGCACCTGGGATTTTGAATTCAGCGGTGTGGGGCCGTGGTCTCAGGAATTTGATGCTTCGGATGATGAAGGCCTCTGGATCCGTAGTGTTTTTTGAGAAAGGCGCCATAAGGGGAGATCTATGACCTGCCTTGAGCCCGGAAACTAGATTGTAGGAGTACCGCGGGGATATTTATCCCTAAACCGCCCTCTAAAAGCACCTTGTGTGGATCCGGCTTCAAGCTCTTGTTGAAAGCTTTGAAGTTGGCAGAACCGTGATGCAAATTCGGTTCAGGGTTCGTGCCGTGAGTTGGTCTCGGTCGTTTCTTTTTCGGAAGGTCTGGTGAGATCAGAGTTTCCAGATAATCATGTAATATGACTGAGCCCCCCGCTTTCTCAAAATGGAACACGAAGGAACCTTAGGGTTAAAGGTTTAGGGGGTTTGGGGGTTTAGGGTTTAGGGTTTAGGGGTTTAGGGCTGGTGGTTTAGGGTTTAGGGGTTTAGGGTTTAGGGGTTTAGGCCCCGCATTGAAGCGCCAGGTGAACGAAGCCGGGTACGGCACGAAGCCCATCCAGCATCCGGGCCGAAGTGAGAGAAAGCCCTAAACCCTAAATCCTAAAAGCTCAACCCTAAACCCTAAACCCTAAATCCTAAAACCTAAAAGCTAAACCCTAGAAACTAAACCCTAAAGTCCCTAAAAAGGTAGGCTATTCGGGGTTAAGGTAGGGTTTGGGAGCCTTGGGCTTGGCGCATCAAAGGGGAAAAGGAGGGACCCTTTAAAGGGATCTATAGGGATTCTGTAAGGGTATAGGGTTTAGGGTTATTAGGGGGTTTAGGGGAAAAGGAGGGACCCTTAATGGGGACCCCTACCCTATAATGGGCTATATGATGGGTATATAATGGCTATATTATGGGAATATATACCTAGGGGTCCTTATTAGGGGTCCCTCCTTTTACCCTTTGAGAGCAGGTTCCTTGCGCCTTCTCAGGCTGCTTAGGGTGCAGAGTTTAGGCTTCAGGGCTGGTGTGCTAATCTTTGTGTGAGATTTTCCACAGAAATATCCCGACGAACACGACTCTCCCAAGAAGGCATGGGCTGAGACCCCAAAATCCCAAACCCCAAACCCTAAATGGAGTTACCCCAATTTTTAACCCTACTTATAAACGACCTACTAAGTCCCCTGCCCCTCCAAGTAAACTCCGCAGAAACCCGGAGCCGTCTGACCAAAGACCGGTTTTAGGTCAAAGAGGCGAGTTGGGAGTTAATGTAGGTTAGTAGGATTTTCGAGACACTACTAGCTTTTCGAAGCTCTAAACTCTAGCTTTCTGAATATAGATATTCCGAGAGCTTGCTGTGCCACTCATAACAATCCTGGCAGGAAGGTGTCTTCGGCTAAGGGTATAGGCTTTGGAGTTTCAGGGTTTGGGGCTTTGGCGTTCATGAGTTTAGGGTCTATGCGTTTAGGGCTTCAGGAGTTTAGGATTTAGGGGTAAGGGTTTTGGATTTGGGTCAAACCTGGCTTAAGGGCCACCCTCATGCTCGGAGACTTCCATGACATTGGGGGCAATTCGGGACTAGAGAAGTGTTGCAGTTCGAGCTTCAACTAGGGTTCTGCAGTGTTCGACCCCTTCGTATCTCACATCCGAATCCTAAGCACAAAGCTCTGAACCCCAAGCTCTCAATATGGCGGACTAAATAGTTGCCCATACTATTTCGGGCTTCCTGAAAATGTTATAGTATAATGGCCCCAAAACCCTATTCTAGTTAGTAAGGCCCCTATATAACCCCAAGCCCCAAGTCCTCTTTGTACCCACACCCTAAACCCTCAGCCCTAAGCCAGCCCAAATCTCAATTCCTAAACTCCAAACCCCAAGCCTAAGGTAGGGGACTTATAACCCCAATTATAACCTACTCGCTACTTCCCATGCACCTTTAAGTAACCTAAACTGTTCCTTACAGAACCCTGATAGATCCCTTAGAGGAGCCCTTTAAGGAACCCTACTTACTGAGTCCCATGAGCCTTTAAGCAGACCCAACACTTGCCAACCAGGTCTAACTGGTGCGTCTCGATTGGCTCTCAGGGCCATCCGTTTACATGCGCGGCTCCCTGCAAGTACTATGCCAAAGCCAAAGGCACCAGCTTTCCTTGTTTGAAACTAGTATTATGAATATGGTGATGATTATGATTTTATTCTTCTTATTATGGTTGATTGTTATTTTGTTCTTTTTCCTACTGTTGCTATGACCACTAATGTCATTGTTATCATTGTTATTACTGTCACTATTGTCGCTACTACTACTGCTATTACTACCATTGGTGTTGTTCCGCTTACTATCACTTTGTGAATACCGATGGTGTTGTTTCTGTTGCTTTAGTGTTATTGTTGTTATTATTATCATTATTTACCAGTATTGTTATTGTTTTTTATTCTGGAAGAGCCTCAGGTTTGGGGAATTCGGGTTTATCGGCTTAGGGGTTTAGGGTGTTGAATGACACTTGCTGGGGCCTTGGGCCTCGGGGGCTTTGGTCTTGCCCGGGCAAGAAGAAGCAAGGGTTTAGGGTTTAGGGTTTAGGGGAATACGACCTCGAGAATATCAGCGTGGTGAGAACGACTAGTGGAGTGCGAAAGGTGATAGCATTTCAGCAGTGAAGTGACGAGACTTGACGCCAACGCATAACCTGACGTGTAGAAGAAGCCGCATCTGTGGGCAGACTTGGATGTAGATCAGGTCTACGACGGTGCATAGCAAGTCTTGAATTGTAGTGTAGTGGCTTTGGGAGCGATATGGATGCGTCTTTGGATGATGACGATAAGCCATGGCACTGTTGGCTGCCCCCTTCGTTTGTTGCGCTGGCGCTCCCGAATGCGCACATTTGCCTCAGAATCCCGGAGTTTTTGTGGTCGCTGCTTGTTGCATAGAGCTGGATTGCTTGAAGTAGCACGGTTTGAGTTTCCAGATGTGCGGCGAGCGAACTCTGCAACGAGCTCTCGTCGCTCTGAACACCAGACCCCCCCATCGTGTTACATTGGCGTTTTGGGGAAGGGAGGCAATCATCAGAACAGCATAACCAGAGACTCCCATCCTTTAATTAGGGAATATACCTTAACTTATAGTAGGATCCCTCATATGATTTATATCCCGTAGTCAAGGGATAGTGGAATTTCTGGGTAGGAATGGTAAGAGCCATAGGAACAGTACGACTTTTCACCACTAACTACTACGAAGTACTAATAATTGTCCTGTTGTTGCTCCCCTGGGCATCGGAGAACCGCGATAGTGCCAGGTTGCAAAGACGGCGCAAACTGCGATCATTGCCACCTATGCCGATGGCAGCTTTGCTTATCTTTTTAGCACGCCTCTTGTTTGGGGCTAGGATTTTTGAGGGCCCTCGACGGTGAAGCCCAAACCCCAAATCCCCTAAGCCCGAATCCCAAGCAACAAGCACCGTCATCCCGTACACTTTAAATATTTTAAAGTATATCCCTCAATTAGGAATATTGATATTAGAGTCTCTGGGCATGAGCCCCCAAAGCGAAATCCCACATTCTCAAACCCAAGCTTTAGTGTTTAGGGCTTAGATCTCAGGGCTAAGCATTTAGGAAACCATGGAGGGATTTTCGCCGAAGTCCTTCAGGCTGAATGTGTGGGCCGCCCCACGTGTTTCAGGTTTACGGTTTAGGCCTTAGGGTTTAGGGTTTAAGGCATTATTGATCATCATCGCAAGAGGCGTGCATAGCACCCTAGACCCAAACCTTACCACTAGCAGTGGACGCTACTGCTTACCGCAAGCAACCCTAAACCCTAAACCCTAAACCGCGCCAAGGAAGAAGCATGCAACCCGGCCACTGCCGGACCTTCAGGACCCCTTCGCATGGAGGGTCCCTGACAGGGTTCCCTTCAGGTTTAGTGTTCCTTGACAAGTTCCGTTTTGCGGTTCTTTTACAGGATTTGATATCTAAAGGTCAATAAGTGTCAGGGCTTCGAGCAAAGCGCGCTTTCGGGAGTTGAGATGTGAGGCGTAAGGCCCGGAGCCCTGCGTGCAGGTTGTTTTAAACCACCTGCATGGCTAGAGCAAGGCGCCTTACTGCTTAGACTTGGGTTTGGGCGGTTTGGGCGGTTAATCAAAGGGGAAAAGGAGGGACCCTTAATGGGGACCCCTACCCTATAATGGGCTATATACTGGGTATATAATGGCTATATTAAGGGTATATACCTAGGGGTCCTTATTAAGGGTCCCTCCTTTTACCCTTGGAGTTAATATTTAACGAGAATTTCATTGAATCGACGGTCTGCAATCAGTTAAGGGTTTTAGTCGTTAGAGCGTTGCATTTCGGTGTTTTGGCTCTTGACATTGAGGATCTTTGTGATTGGTGACTGATTCGGTTGTGGGCTTAGGGTTTGGTAGCGAGAACAATCCCAAAAAGCGTACTTCTTACTAACTACACCTGCCGTCTCACACAGCTCCGGACACACCTACCAATCCCGAACCATGAAACACCAGCCCTGTAGCTTTACCCGCAGCCCAAAAACCAAATAGTTTAAGGGGTTGCGTATTACATATGGTTTCTGTATACTTACTTCCATGAAAGAGTCAGTTTTGGGGGCTACAGGTCGTGTCTAGAAGTGAAATGAATGTGTCGTTTCGCAGAATTTGTCGGGCGGCAGATTGCCCAGCACCCTTCAGCACGAAGCTGAACTACTCCAAACCCAAGCGCTGTGCTCAAGATCCCAAACCCCACAGCCTGATCGCAAGACCCTTCCATCAAATCAAAGCTGTCAGCAGCCAGCTCCGAAAGATAAGGGTGCCTTGACGGACATACCCTGCCGAATTCCAAGCCTCGCACCCTCCCCCCAAAACCGCACGTAGCGTATGGGGCAGCTTGAGGAGCAGCAATGCCCGCTGCATGCGCAAAACAGCAGGAGCTTTTCAGGGGTTCCAACTTCTTTCATGGATTGTTGTGCCACGAGACGACGAAGACTTCTGGGAGTAGTGCTACTCCTACTTCCCCTTCCTGCTATTGTTACTGCTGCTACTGCTACTGCTAAAGAAGCTTCTGCTGCTACTACTACTACTACTACTCCTCCTGCTGCTGCTTTCACCACTACCACAGCCAGAGCTACTGCTACTGCTTCTAGCGCAACAACAGCTTCTAGTCCTCCTGCTCCTACTCCTAAAAACATAAGAATCCTTGTAAGTACTGTTGAAAACCCTGTAAAGGCTCATAAGGGTAGTTGCCAAAATTCGGGTCCCTTTTGGGGTACCTTAAATATCAGGTGCCGTATTATATTCAGGACCCCCCCTAGTTTTGACAACCACCCACGAAGACTTCTCTGTGAGGCTTTCGGGTTATAGTAGAAGCCAGAAAGTTGGAATATCATTATCGTATCCCCTTTAAGGTAAATTATAGGGGACCCTACCATTAATCCATATTCCAACTTTCTGGAGTTCCCTTTAAGGGTTCTTCAGGGTTATGAGACCGGCCCCGGCTTCGAAGAAGACCCTGCAAACCCGGCCCCTACTACCTGAAAGGATTATGGGACCTGGTAGGTTATAGTTGGGGTTCATTCAAGGCTTCGTTTAGCGGATCTATAAGAGGGGGGGGGGAGTTTAGGGTACTTAGAGGATCATGGGACTTCGTAAGTAGGTTATAATTAGGGTTATAAGTCCCGAAGTAGGGTCATCCAAATATCCTAATTATGACCTACTTATAACTTTACTTGCAAGTCCCACGAGCCTTTAAGTACTACGATCTGCAAACCTCTCGCAGGTAACATTGGGCCCTTCATGGTCAGTTAGGGTAGGGTTTGGGGGTAAATCATAGAATAATTTATTCAGGCCCCTGCAGTGTATAGGAAGCTCCATTGGCTTTAGGGCTGTGGTTTGGGGTTGAGGGCTTAGCCGTGCACCATATAGTGCCATGTCGAAAAAATGTGCACGTTAAAGGGTCATGCCTGAGTTTAATTCGTGCTTGTGTGGGAAAGAACTGCTATTGCCACTTGTGTTTTCGTGGTTTTTGTGATGTTTTTGAGCGTCCTGGCTCCTGGTGGGTTTCTTGTTCTGATTTGCGGGGACATCGTCCGACGCTTTTTTGGGGTGGTGGCTCTTGCCTGCGCGAATGATACTATGTTACGTTTCTTTCCTTCTCGAATTTAGGAGGCTCGTTAAAAGCGTATGTATCTGCCCATATCAGTAGCAGGAGTACACAGTACAATGTTGAGAGTTTGGGGTTTAGGTGTGACCTCTATATGTATAAATAAATATATGAAAAAATAAATATATATGTATACACATATACACAGACATATATATATATATATATATTGATTGGGTCCTCCGCCCCCCGACAAGGACTGGCTATGACTATGCAAAGTGAACTGCAAGTGGCACTTGTCCAGCCAAGGGTTTCGGTGTCGGATGCTAAGCCCGAAACTTAGACTTACGGTTGATGATAGAATTCCTGCATTGCCCATAATAAGGAATATACCATCGTTCCCATCGTCTATAGGGTCCTTAAGGTAATGCAGGATTTATATCATCAACAGTAGCACCCAGAGACTCCAATATCCCTTAAGTAAGGAACATACCTTAGATCTTATCAGGGATCCTACCAATCTTTTAAGGAATCTTCCCGGATATTGGAGTCTCTGGGTAGACATCTGTTGCAGAAAGGCTTACAACCTGATAAGACCCCGACCGACGCGAGGCTCTGCGCGATATAGGATTTAGGGTTCAGGGTCTAGGGCTTAGGGTTTAGGGTTTAGCGTTTAGGGTTTAGGGTTACCTTCAATGCAAGAGAGGCCGCCCAAGCTCGCAAAACCACGATAGTGAACAATGCTGCGAAGAGCATTAGACATGCTTACTGTACATCGCTTATTCAGGCTTTAGGGTTCTGTGCTTTAGCGTTTGAGGTTACGGTTTAGTCAGGGCACCATTATACTAAAAATCAAATATTAAGCAACGCCCCAGACTAGTACAGGTAATATTTAGGCCCCTATATTACGAGACCCTTGGCGGCTGCCCGGATCGTTTACACATTCGTTTCAAGACCGAGGGCGACTCCTTTGCTTCGGCCGCACGCAGGTTTCCGTGACCTCTGCAGCCCATGCGAAGAGGCATTCTGCAGACGCCGGGATTTCTTCAAATTAGGGTTGTCTGGTTCAGGTTTGGCGAATGTTCAGCATACTGGGCACACAGAGGCCGCAGACTGGTGCCCACGTGCCGCCCCAATGCCTGACTCTAACTGCTGACGGCTTGGGAAATCTGGGCCCAAAGCTAAACCATTCATAACGCTGGAAAGTGAGACTGTGCATGTGGTGGTGATAAGTGATCGGCTTCCCCGGCGATCCCTTGGCAAAAACGGGTGTGTGGGTCTAGGGTCTTGAGTCTCAGGAGTTTGTGCTTAGAAGTCTTCGGGTTGAAAGGCAAAAGGTGTAGGGTTTAGACTTTAGCCTCAGCCTCTGAGGTGAGGCTCTCAGTAGCAGTTGCACCATCACCTTCAGAGGTGGATGAGAATGAGCCGTAGACCTTGAACCCCTAATCCTGCAGCTTACAGAAGCAGAGTCATCGGTAGTACTGCAGTACTCAGTTGTGGCAGTCCCCATTATCCTAAATCCTGAACCCGAAGCCTTTTCTATGGAAGCCGCAGCTTGCAGCCTCTGGGAAAAAGGAGTCCAAAAAAAGCTTTTTCTATGACGCCAAGGCCCTATTAGGTATCGTGTGTGCGCAGCAGGAACAATAGCAGTAGCAGTACCTTCATCGTTGTCGGCGTCGTACTGGTCACAATGAGAAGCAGCGTGCAGTTTAAAAACATGTAGTAGTCGTCGATTCGTAGTAGCAACAGCAGCAGCAGCAGTAGCAGAGAGTAGACGTATATGTAGCCCTCGCCGTAGCCGTAGCTCTATCCCTAGCCTTAGCAGTGACATTAGCAGTAGGAGTAGGAGCGGGAACAGGAGCAGGAGCAGGAGTGGTAGTGGTGGTAGTAGTAGCAGTAGTAATAATCGTAATAGCCGAAGCAGGGTAGCAGCTCTCGTAGGTACGCTTCCAAGCCGCAGCACGACAAGTCAGAAACCGGCTATGTAAAGCTGTGATGGGAACCTACAGGTATCGGAATAGGGACTTGCAGCAGACTCTTGGCGAATCCCAGCTCTAAAGAAAGAGCGCACACCCAAAGGCCTGCACAGCCTGTACAACGAGGATCTCACTCATTTAGGTTCAACAGGGTGCGCAGGGCTCATGAGTGTATGGTGTTTTGGGGTTAATAGGTTTATGGGTTTATAGCCAAAGGACCCCCAATCTAGGACTCAGTAGACTCAGAACTACAGGCAGCCCCCGCTTCCCACTTACTTATGCCTGCGACTACAGTTGAGACTAGGAAACGCGTACTAACAACTGTGGAATAACAATGGAAGTAACGCAGTCGCAGTGCCAAGGACAAACCCAAAGCAGGCACCAAAAAACCGGAGGGGGGTGGCTTCAGCAACAATCTCAGAGCACGAGATCGGAAGAAGCCAAGAGGATGCCTGCAGTGACATGCACGGCCGCCACGTGCGTACTAGGACTAGGGTTTCGCTGGGGGCGGCCTGAAGTATATCCCTAAAGCCCAAAACCTAAACTCCAAACCCCAAACCCCAAACCCCAAACCCTAAACCCTAAACCCTAAACCCCTGAACCCCTAAACCAAAACCCTAGTATAGAACCCTATAGTACCCCTTAAAAAGGAATCTTGAACCCTAAACCACAAAACCCTAGTAGTCGAGTAGGTAACCTTTAACCTTTTTTGGGTAGTATAGTTTCTATATAATCCCTATATAACCAAAAAGGTTAACCTTTAGTTCCCCATGATACCCGACAAGGAGGCAACCTTACGCCCTAAAGAAACCCTAAACCCCTAAACCCTAAACCCTAAACCCCTAAATCCTAAACCCTAAACCCTAAACGCAAAAACAAAAAGGGGGCGGCCCGAAGACTGAAGGAGCCTCGCCTGCGGTTTGCGCTCTTTAGGGTTCACGGGACTCGTCCTTAGGGTTTCGGGTTTAGGGTTTAGGGTTTAGAGGTGTGGGGACTAGTCCTTAGGATTTCGGGTTTAGGGTTTAGGGTTCACAGGACTAGTCCTTAGGATTTCGGGTTTAGGGTTTGGGGTTTAGGGTTTAGGGGTGTGGGGACTAGTCTTTACACGTAGGGTTTCGGGTTTAGGGTATGGTTTTGGGCTTTCGGGTTTAGGGTTTAGGGGTGTGGAGCTTAGGGTTTGGGTTTGGGGGTTGGGACATTTTACATTTCCCCTTATTGGGGTTAAGAGGATCTTATTTACTATTTTTCAAATGCTTCAAAAGCCCCATCTAGTCTTTTAAGGTTCAAGGGGCTTTTGGGGTTTAGGGTGTATAGTGTTTAGGCTTTCGGATTTAGGGTTTGGGGTTTAGGGGTTTAGGGCTTAGGGTCTTGTTTTTGGGTTAGGGTTTACGGTTTAGGGGTGTGGTGAGGGTTGAGGGCTTTGGGGTGCAGGATGTACTCTTCGACTTCGGGGATGTGGGTCTAAGGTTTGGGGGGATCGGTACTTGGAGGATCATGGGAGTTAGTAAGTAGGTTATAATTGGGGTTATAAGTCCCCTAAGTGGGATTATAACCTACTTATAACCTTACTTACTAAGTCCCATGAGCCTTTAAGTAGGGTTCAGGCTTCAGCGAGATTTCATCCATGAGGGTTTAGGGCTTAGGGTGCACGCCTTCACTGTTCTTGCGCCTGCATCCTGAAGCGACATGGCCCTGAATCACTCAATTTACAACCGTAGCAGGGCTGACGGTCTTACCAGCATGAGTAGGATGTGCCGTATATTGGTAGTCCCTCACACATATACTTCTGTCTACCCGCTTCATCTTGGAAAGCTTGTCTTGGCAAGTCTATGCCACCCTAACCCTAAATCCAATGCTAAGTGCCGGGAGGCCCCCTACAAAACGACCGTGTTTCAAGCATTTTTGTCTCCAGAGACCGCCTAGCCGAGCTAGGTGTGTCGAGATCAAGGGATTCTCGAACTAGTGTGTCGACCGTTTCAGGGTTTCCCGTCATTCTTGAGTTGCAGGATTTCATAGGTTTTTTGACACAAGGGTTCTGTAAGGACTTTTGTCATGGCACTGTGTTCGCAGAATCCCTCCATGACCATCGTCGGCGGGTGCAATGGAGTTCGCTGGCAGGTCTGCTGTGTTGGCAGGGGAAAGATGCTGCTGATGTCAGCAGTGGGTTGCTTCTGCGGTGTAGGGGGCGAATACCCCGCTTTGTCCCTCTGTAGTCATGTTTTGTTAGATTCTACTATAACTAACAACTCCAGAAACCTCGTCTAGTTGTGAAGTCGCCGATGCCAAACCTTTTTTTAGAGCTAAGGATCTTGAGCTAGGTTTGGAGAGCACGCCAGACGTGGGTGTTAAGCTGCAAACCCCCAACGCTAATCCCCCGCAAGGTTTAGGGTTTTGGGTCAGCGGAACCTTTGAACCATAGACCCCAACCGCCCAAAAAACCGTAAACCCGAAGCCCCTGAAACCCTAAACCCTCAACCCTAAACCCTAAACTTTAAGCCCTTAAACCCAATAAAACCCCAAGCACCTGAGACCTTAAACCTCTAGACCCCCCAACCTGAAACCCCTAAACCCCAAGCCCCTGAACCCTCTACAGTAGAAGCCCAAAATAGAAGCCCAAAAGTTGGAAACCCCAGAGCCTCCATCCTTAAGAGCAATGTATGGGGAAGCCCAGCACGATTCGGCCTTAATCCAGTTTCCAACTTTATGGGGTTTACTGTACTATACTGAACTTAGAACCCTAGCAACAATTATAATTTTAGCTGTTTCTTAGGGATTATAATAACCAAAAATTAAAAAACCCTAACCCTATTCTAACTTAGGTTTCAGGCCCCCCATCTTTTCGATCCCATGAGCCGAGGTTTTCCGACTCGTACTTAACGGCTCATGGGACTTAGTTAGTATAAGGCTTAGGGTTCCTGACCCTATAGTGGGGTTCCCTTTCAGGGTTTAGGGGTTTAGGGTCTACTTCAAGGCTCATGAGACTTGGTAAGTAAGGCTATAGGTAGGTTATAACTAGGATGACCTCACTTAAAGGAGACCTTTCGCCCCAATTGGAACCTACTTACCAAGTCCCATGATCCTTGAACTAAACTCCCCCTTATAGAAGCCTTATAGATCCCCTAAATGAACCCTTTAAGGAACCCTAAGTCCCATGATCCTTGAAGCACCCTAAACTCCCCATCTTATAGATCCCCTAAACGAACCCTTGAAGGAGCCTCAATTACAACCTACTTGCTAAGTCCCTTGATTCTTGAAGTAGAAGCCGCAGCGCGCAGTCGGGGCTTGGAAGTCTCGGGCGTTTTCATCGGCTTAGTGTTCAGGGTTTAGGGGTTTCGGGGGTTTAGAATTGAGGGCTTTGGGCGTTTAGGGGGTTTAGGGTTTGGGGGGATTTAGCGCTTTGGGGGTCTAGAGTTTTGGGGTTTAGGGTTTTGGGTTGAGGCTTTGGGTTTAGGCTTTGTATATAGGCTGCAGGGGTTTCAGTGTAGTTATGAGAGCTGGATGTTGCAGCGAGTGCCCTAAACCCTAAACCGCCAACGCAAACCACCGCTGGTTTGAGCAGGCATAGAAATTCAACCAAGGCAAGATTCCTCGACACAAGCCCTGAAACCCACAATTCCCTAAACCCTACACCCTGCCTACTGAAAGGCTTAAGGGACTTAGTAGGTACGGTTATGAGTAAGGTTGTAATGCTAGTATGACCCTACTGAACAGTCCCTGGAGCCCTTAAGCAAGCTTTAAACCCTCCGAATCTTTCATGGATTCCTTGATGTCTCTCCACCAGTTCTCTGTTCCAGTTCCGGGTTTGTTTATGTAAGAAATCGGGCTCCGCAGGTCTAAGGATTTGGGGCTTTGGGGGTGAACTTCCAGCCCTCGTCCTGAATGCCCCACTCCCAAAGAGAGCCTCTGCACCCTTTGAGCAGACCCTGAAGTGTGTTTGGGGTTTAGGGTTGATTCAGGATTTAGGGTTACAAGTTGCGTGAGGCCTTCTTGCAAGAAGGGTCGAAAGGGCTTCCGGGTTCAGGCTACATGCCACGCTTCTACAAGAAAGCACAGAAGTTCGAGGAATCTTGTCCTGCAAAGGTGGCTATCCCCTGCAGCGGGGTCTCGCACTCTATCTTCCGAAAAGCAGGTGATGTGGAGCATCACGTCTTGGATGTTCTTGTGACATCCCCGAAGTTTGGGGTTGAGGGTTTAGGGATCCGCGAATGAAGCCAGGACCTGCAGCTGCTGAGCTGCCACCACTGTCATCTCTCGTTCTTGGTGTGGGAGTTTCTGATTATATGGGACCCTTATATAATACCCTAAATAGTAGGATCCTGATGAGAAGGACCCCAAACAAGGTACCCCTAATTTTCGGAAACTCCCGTGTGGCATTGTTGAGAAGCATGGGACATGTACCCTAGGCTCCAACAATCTCAACTCTCAACTCTCAAACTCATATTGTAGAAGCCAAAATAACTTCCAACCATAAGCCCACAGACTCCTGAAGCCCGTAAGCCCGTAGCCTCCTAACCCCCCCAAGCCCATGGATTCCTCAACCCAAAACCCCCGGAAGCTGCGGGCCTTGTGTTCTGGACGAGTCACAAGATCAGGCAAGACCGCAGAAGTGCCACGGCAGTCGGCTGACGGAACCTGGAAGTCATGATGACTCCGGTTGAGGGTTTAGGGTTTAGGATGGTTGGGCGGGTCAGGGTTTGGGAGTTGAGGGTTTGGGGGCAAGTTGAGGGTTCGGGGTTCACGTGCTAACAAAGAAGCCGAACTGCCCCTAGGCTGCAAGCTTCTTCTTTCCTGTGATTTGCATTTGGGAGTTGCAAACCCAAAACCCCTATAAAGCTCTTTAGAGGAACCCCTTGTCGTACCCTTATAGTAACCCTTCGAAGGAACCCAATCTTACTTTCTCAGCTGCCAACCTGAAAGTTTACTTACGATGAGCTCCACGGCGGCGTGCTGCCATTGAACCTTTCACCCTCAACACTTGAGAGTGGTAACCCACGGCTTTTAGATTGCAATCATGACTCATTGTCGGGGTTTAGGGTTTAGGAAACGGTTTAGGGCTTAGGGTAGGGTTTAGAGTTCCAAGTTGATTTTTTGTCGAAGCGGCGTCATCATGTGCTTCCTCAGTCTCCACCTCTTCGGGTAATTGGTGTCAAAAGGCGGCCTGCCTGAACTTTTAACAACACGAAGGCCTCTCGTCTCTCCTTACCTTTGGTGAGTAGGGAATGGAGGAATGGGGTACAATTATGACTACTAGTACTACCATTCTTCCATTCCCTACTAACCAAAGGTAATACACACAGCCTGCAGCGTTTTGAGCGATGGCTGCTAAGCTGTGGTATTGCAGAAGGACTTTCGCAGCTGAAAGTTAAGGCAACCTAGCACGCCTTGCGAGGGATGCGCCCCTGTGGACAGCATGTTGCCAGCGATGGCTTACCGCATGCTTGCAGCTGGATCCGAACCCGAGGGAGCTTAGTTCGTGACTGGACTTAAACCGTACTATTGGGGCCTGAGTAATTACCTATTTGATTGGCTCCTTATTATAATTAGAGGATAATGGGCCCCAAGACCCTTTTTTGTTTACTACCTTAACTTGCAGCACAAGCAACAAGTCGTTGGCGCTAACCTACTTCCTGCTAATTTACTACGGTCCCGGCGTCACTGTTGCAATGAATGTTCATAAACACTGATTTTACACTTCTTTGATTCCTATAGAAGGCTTTCACACTGAGTTACTTCACACAGAGAGAACTTCACACTGAGCTTCACACTGAGCTTCTTCACCCCAAGACCCTATTCCAATTATTAAGGCCCCTATATTAAACTCTAAGCCAATGACTCCTTGGAGTGGTCTCAATTTCGCAGTCATTCCGGATGGTGCTCGTTGGTTATGTTTCAGCCGAACTCTAAAATCATGGGTTTAGGGTTTAGGGGTAGGGGTTTGGGTTTGGGGCATCAGTGTTTAGGGATTACTTGAAGCCTCATGGGACTTCGTAAGTCAGGTTATAAGTAGGCTATAAGTAAGTTATAATTAGGGTAACCCCACTTAGGGGACTTATAACCCCAAATATAACCTATTTGCTAAGTCCCATGATCCCTTTAGTAGGGTTTAGGGTTGAGGGCCTGCAGACAAGATCCCCACCACTGCCAAGGTCACTTGGTCTCTGAGTCCTGTGACATCAACTACACCAGGGTTTAGGGGTTTAGGGTTTAGGGTCTATAGGGTTTAGCGGTTTAGGGTTCAAGGGTTTTCTGTCGAACCCGCACGCCCATCACCCTAGGGATTTAAGGGCTCAAATATTTAGGCTGTTAGGCCCAAAGGCCATTCTACATACGGCTTTTGGGCTATTTTGATTCCCAGGGTCAGTAGATGTCGGCAATCTGGTACAGCAGTGCAATCAAGCCAGGAATCATCTGCTTAATAATCCGCCGTCCTTGCATGTTTCCGTAATCCCGTCAACACCTTCTGGTGCGCACGCTCACTACTGTTGCATGTGCGGCTGTTGTTTTCTGTGAACACTGCTCCTAAGGTTGCTTGGGTTTTACACACTGGAACCACCAGTTCGACTGACGACGTCGATGACAAGACCAGAGCCACCGTCGCCACCACCACCATGCTTGGAGGGGCAGGGAGTTAGTAAGTAGGTTATAAGTAGAGTTATGAGTACCCTAAATGGAGTTACCCCAATTATAACCCTACTTATAACCTACTTACTAAGTCCCCTGCCCTTCCAAGTGACCAACAACAACACCGCAACCATCCAAGATCCCCAGCCTTGCCTGCTTTGGGTCTTTAGGGCTTCCACAGGCTTTTCCCCCCCAAATGTGAAGACGGTTTGAACATATCATTATTTCAGGGATGCATTGAGCCACACCTTCGCGTTGAGGGTTCCTGAACCCAAGACCGGCAGCATACCAGCAGCACCAAGGGTATGTCGGAGCCCTGAATCGCAAAACCGGAACTCGCAATCCCTTATATTAAACCCCAAACACCTAGCCTAGACCTTAACCGTTAAGCCCTGAAGCACTGAAACCCTAGACCCCGACACCCCAAAACCCCTTACTTGAAGGCTCAGGGGACTTAGTAAGTAAGGTTATAAGTAGTTAGGATAACCCACTTAGGGGACTTATAACCCCATTTATAACCTACTTACTAAGTCCCATGATCCTCTAAGTAAAATCCTATGAAGCAGGGTCCGGAGGAGCAGCTGTAAGACGGCGAACTATCTTCCACCGAGAGGACCGAACAAGATCCCCCTGAACCTAAGACCCTTTTCTATAGTAGGGTTCCATGATTTAGGGGCCGAAAAAGATCCCCCTGAACATAAGGCCCTCACACAGTGGGTATCGGGGGTGGGGTTTAGGGTTTGGGATTTCTTAAAGGGTCTAGAAGGGATCTATAGTAGGGTTCTATGCTTTAGGGGCCGAAATAATTGCCTATACCATTTTGAGGGTTCCTTATTCTAGTTATAGTATAATGGGCCCCAAAGCCCTAGTCTAATTGAATTATTAAGGCCCCGATAGTAAGACCCTAAAACAGTGGGTGCCGGGGTTTGGGTTTATTGTTTAGCATCTTGGGTGCAGAGGGGGCAAAGCGCTTCGGTGGTCAGGGTTTAGGACATAAGTAGAGCACCGATCACTAAGACCACGAAGAAGCCCCGATTGCACTTCTGAACCAAAAAGGGTTCCCTGTTTATTCCTAGGATACTCTTTGGTCGAGCAAAGGCCCCAACTCTTTGAACCACCAGTAGTACAAGCTTCACTGACGAAGGGGCCAAAATCTGGGCACTACCCTAAGTTTCTACATCGCGACACCCCACCACCCCAAGGCGCATCAGAGCCCCTGTTTAGACCCTCATGACCCCTTTAAAACCTGATGGAACTTTTCATCTAACGGTCATGCAACTTTTTATAGAACTCTGAAAGAACCTTGAATTAAAGCCCTAAACCCTAAACACTAAAGCCCTAAGAAATCCATCTCCTTGACTTTGGTCCTCCCGGCACCGGCGAACGAAGAAGGCCTCTTGCAACGTCCGGTGGGCCCCAAGCCCTGAACCCAAACGTCAAGGGTGTTGGTGCTTTGCGGGTGTGTTAGGGTTTAGGGGTTCAGGTAGTGGGTTTTGGGGTGCAGGGCCTTGGGAGTGTAGGTTTGCTTTGGGGCTTTGAGGTTCAGTTCAGAGGATAGCTTACGGCTCACTTCTGAACTCTTTAGCCCAGCAGTTGGCAGGAGGCAGGGTTTACGACAGAGGCTTTTATAATATTTTATAATCACATAACATTTTTGCGGGTTCCGTGTTACATTTATAGTACCGTATACTGGGCCCCCAAACCTTATTCCAATTAGTGGGGCCCCTATGTTAGGTTGTAGGTCTAGGTCGGGATGGAATCCCTCCCAGGTGATTCGGGCTCCAGCGAATACCCTACTTCGCACGTTGCAGCCCCTACTTGAAGGCTCATGGGACTTAGTAAGTAAGGTTATAAGTAGGTTATAAGTAGCGTAACCCCACTTAGGGGACTTATAACCCCAAGTATAACCTACTTACTAAGTCCCATGATCCTTTAAGTAAGCCCGAAACTCCGAATTTCGATACCTTAAATAAATGACCTTACATCCCCCCAAAGCCCCCCTAAAGCCGGCTAAAACTCCTGAATCCCGATTTCCAACTGACAGGCTCATGGGACTTAGTAGGCTTAGGGTTTAGGGTTTAGGGTTTAGGGTTAGTAATTAAGGTTTAGGGTTCCTTTTAAGGGTGCTATAGGATTCTATAATTGGGTTCCCTTTAAAGGTTTAGGATTTAGGGTCTACTCAAGGCTCACGGTACTTTGTAAGTAAGGTTATAAGTAGGTTGTAATGAGGATAACCCAAATTAAGCTTAGGGGTTTAGAACCCCAATTATAAGCTACTTACTAAGTCCCATGATCCTTTAAGTAACCTGAGCTCCCCCCCTTGTAGAACCCTTATAGGAACCCTGAAAGGAACCCTTTGATTAAGGAGCCCTAGTAACTTTGTCCCACTAAGAGCGGCTCGACCGGAGTGCGGAAGGCATCGCGCACCTTGTGCGCTCACCGACTTTGCTCTGCTGCGGCCAGTTCTGTTGGGTCCATGTGGGACTGTCTCAAACAGGGTTCAGGAATTTAGGAGGTTCAGGGATTTAGGGTTAGGGTTTAGCACTCAGGGATTAGTGTGGGTTTCAAGCACATCTTCATAGTCTAGTTTTCGGTGAGTGTTACCTCAGGAGCGTAAACCCTGAACCCTAAACCCCTGAACCCTAAACCGTAAACCTCTGAACCGGGCGAGGATCCCAGTTGCCAGGGGCACAGAATACTGACGGACCTAAACCCTAAGCCCTAGACCTGAAAGAAGCGAGATTAAGGCCCCTGTATTTAGTACCCTTATAGATCCCTTATAGAAACCCTTATAGACCCCTTTATAAGGCCCTAACCAAAGTTAGATTGAGGATCTTTGGGGCTCCAGTGTAGGAATCCTTCTTTCGAGACATTCCCATGGTCTCCAGGCACCCAAAATTTCACAAAATGAGATGCTACGGCTACGGCTAAACTGATCTCCTTTGGGCTGCCTGGGGGAGTGTGCAACCCTGGGTGATACCTGTGATGGCGATGGCACCTTCCTTCACGACTGGACTCAGTTTTGCCCCGCTGGCCGCAGCGGGCGTTTCTCTGTGAGCCTCCTTGGCGCATGCAGAGTCGAGCATGTTGCAAGTGGGTATTCGACACCTTCCACCCCAATATATCTAGTGCATGTGTTTAGATGTAGAGCCCAAATCCTAGGCCTTGCCTTGGATGTCAGAACTAGCCCAAATCCTAGGCCTTGCCTTGGATGTCAGAACTAGGCTTCGTGGCGTCAGTGCAGTGCCTGCTCAAGGGCAGACGATATAGCAAGGGCTTTTGTCGTAGGATGGCATTCCTTGGCTGAAGTTGTGATCTTTCTCTTTTCGGGAGGAGGGCTTATGAATGATGACTCTACGAAAGGGTTGTCTTCTGTAGCCAGCAGGCTTTTCATCCTCTGCTAATCCTCAGCCAGGAGCCCCACTGTGTGTATACGAGAATGGATGCACAAAACAGGTGGCGTCCAACCGGGCCGTTGGGTCGCAATCCAATGGCCCCCCCGGCCCCCTGAACCCTAAATGCTAAACGAAAGCCTAAACCCTAAGCCGTAAAATCTTGAACCTAAACCCGGCTCCCAAAACCCTGAAACCGCAAACCCTGAGCCTTAAATCCTCGGCTTTCTCCTTCGAACGCCTAAGGCTCACAGACCCTGCAACCTTTGATCCCGAAACATGTAGCCAGCAAATCTCTTCAGCTCCAACAAAGCCTAAGAACAAGCTAAACACTAAACCCTAACCGTAGACCCTAAACCCTAAACCCTAACCCTAAACCCTAAAGGCTTCGACCCAGCGGCCGGGTAGTCCCTCCCATGCAGGACAGGAGCTGTAATAAACAAAAGCTTCTTTTTGAAGCCGGTGCGCAGTGCGAGGAACCATGTGACATGTGTACAGATACTGGTTTCTGTGCTGTTACTATATTATATACAAACGCATCTGCATATACAGAAAGATACAGACTGATACATGACACATGATGCACGGGGCATATTCACATGGACACGTACAAGTTCATGCATGGTTACACACACACACAAAACACACACGTTCGTGCGTGCATGCATGCATGCGTACACACACACATATATATGTATATGTATATGTATATGTATATGTAGATGTAGATGTAGATGTAGATGTAGATGTAGATGTAGATGTATATGTATATGTATATGTATATGTATATGTATAGGTATATGTATGTGCATATGCATATGCATATGCATATGCATATGCATATGTATATGCATATGTATATGTATATGTATATGTATATGTATAGGTATAGGTATAGGTATAGGTATAGGTATAGGTATATGTATAGGTATAGGTATAGGTATATGTATAGGTATATGCATATGTATATGTATATGTATATAGTATATAGTATGCAAAACATACACAGGTTATATACATATGATATCTAATTACATGCCTGCATACTTACATGCGCAGGTCGTTTAGGTAGATGGATAGACAGATGGATAGACACGCAGACGCGCATGTTCTTAGTATGGGCTACGTTTCATGAAGCCCCTAATTTCAATGATTGAGGGGATGACTGGTCGGCCGGGCAAAGGGATAAAGTCCGAAAACCATCTACCTGAGGATTTGAGGTTTAGGGAAGTGAATGTAGGGGCCACTCAGGTTTTTAGTCTTACAAGGTTTGTCTGGGGTGTTGTAAACGGGACTGAATCATAAGAGCATTCCAGTATTCGGGCTTATAATCGTATGACTCTAAAGGGCCTGCAAGTGGTATCATTACTAGCTGAGCTACTCTGAGCCCTACATTCAGCCATATACCGCAGAACCCAAACCTTCAAACACACCTCAACTGCACCGAGCGCTTCAGTAGCTCATTTCTGAGCTCGGATCGGATCGCATAGACCGACATTGCGATTGGAACAGCGATCGGGCGCGGGAGGGGGGGGCACTTAAACACGGATTTTGGGAGCTAGGGACAGGATCTTGGATTCGAGCATCTCGGTTCTAGTTGCTTCATCGAGTAGCTGCCGAAGGTCATGTGGGAAAACGGGTCGAGAGTTGTTTGCCGCCTTAATACGTATTATGATCCTCAGACTTTCTCACCCGGGGGCCTGCATCACCCTAGACTTTAGGGTTTAGGGGTTTAGGGTTTAGGGTTTTTAAACAGCAAGCTCTTTGTTGGTCAGCCTCGGTTGGGGACGTCGGCCTATCCGAAGGGATTCGTCTGCATCAAACCGTGGTCCATTTACCCTGCTTGCCCAGAGACTCCAATATCCCATAATTAAGGAATACAATATACCCTAAGGGTTCCTAAAAGGGATGCTTAAAGGGATCTCTAGGGTTTAGGGTTTAGGGGAGTCTAATACCCCTTAATTAAGGAATATTCCTTAAATTAGAATAGGATCCCTAATATGATTTAAGGAATATACCTTAATTAAGGGACATTGGAGTCTCTGGGTGTGACTCGGTACTTTGTAAGTCAGGTTATAAGTAGCTTATAATTAGGATATATAACCCCACTTAGGGGACTTGTAAACCCCATTATGACCTACTTACTAAGCCCCATGATCCTCTAAGTGCTTGTGACTCGCCTTAGGAGCCCAGCCCTAAAGGATTGGCACCCTAAGGCCTTAGGGTTTAGGATTTTGGTTTAGTATAGGGCTTAGCTGTGGGGTTTGGGGTTCAGGGTGTAGGGTTTAGGATTTAGGATTTAGGGTTTAGGGTTAAGCCCTAAACCCAAGCCTAGGACAGCAGGGTGTGCAGAGTCTCAGATGTAAGGCCCGCTGCATTTAGGGTTCGGATCTTGGGTTGAAGGGCTGAGTGGCTTAGGGCTTAGGGTTTAGGGTTTAGGGTTTAGGGTTTAGGGATTAGTTTTTTTCTTATTGGCTGTAGACTCAACTTTTCAGCTTAAGGTAGTCGATTCTGACAGTTTCAGCTTTTGTTTCCTTGGGTTTTGGGCCAGTGAGTTTTGTAGCTATACAGTATATGTTGCAAGCCCCAAGCTCCAGATGCACACCATACTTCAAGGGGCATGGGACTTAGTAACTAGGGTTACAATTAAGGTAACTACACTTATAACCCCAATTAAGGTACTTATAGCCTTACTTACTAAGTCCCATGATCCTCCAAGTAGTCCTCTGCACGACACCCAACCCCTAAATCCGAAACCCTAAACCCGAAAGCTCCTACGCCCTAAACCCTTCCTGGACCCTAAGGAACCTACGTTTTTAGGGTGCCCTAATATGATTTCTTTATATAAGCCCTTAAAAAGGTAGGTTACTTGGGGTTAAGGTAACCCGCCCAACAAACCTGCAAGCTGCAGGCCGGAATGAAGCCTGTCAGTCAAATATAGGGCCCTAACAATCAGAGGGCTCGAGTCGCCTCATGAGGAATCTCGGTAGCCCCAGTACCCATCACACCTTGCCCTGCTATGGGAACGGGTACGCCTGATTCGTCGGACAACACAGTGGACCAGCAGAATGTGCTTTTTCCCTCATTAAGTTAGAGGATGTCGAGACTGAGCATCTTGGGCACAAAGCCGTCACTGGGTTCCTAAACGATTGTGGGCGTTCTGGTGACTGCACGGAGCAGTTGCGTCGTGGCCATGTTCGGGCTCTGACTCAATCGGCTGTGGACTGTGCGGTCGCAGATCTTGCTGTCTACGGTCCCATCTCGCTGCGCGCACTGCGTATGAGCTTACAGACGACCACTGGTGCGAACCTGGTGTCTGCGAAGGCCACTATCAAGCGGATGGCGGAGCAGTCTGTTGCGACATTTACCGAGGGTGTTGCCGTGGAACTGTTGCCAGCCGGCATGCTGGCAAAGTTGCGCAACCCCTACAAGGGAGTTTGGGAGCCTTGTTTACAAACTGCCTCGAAACAGGTTCTTTCGGACAGGTGCTGCGTGAGTCGCGGCAGGTTTCTTTTTCAGACCGTCAGCGACGTTGAAGCTGATGCTCGATATCGAGGTGTATGGCAGCGGGATGGCCCATGCGGGAAGATCTGCTGCAATTCCAGATATATCTCACCAGCTATGCTCGACATGGTGTTGAAGCCGCCAGGTGATGTGAAGGTCTCTGCTCAGACTGGTCGGTGCATTAGCACCGCCACAGATGCCGCAACTCCGACCTGCACTCGGCACGAGGGTTGGCTTGGCATCATGATGGATCTGTGTGGCTTTATCTGGGACCCGGGCAAATGATGGTGTGCGAGGTTTGAGCCAGTTGGACAGTGTTCTCGTGGTAGTTCATGGAGCACTACTTGCTGACCAGACAACTTCGCACAATTCGTGGGAAGGCACAGTTGCAGGTGCCCTCGCGGTTTATCACGTAGGAGCGCTTTTCCTGGATAGCCCATAAGGGAAGACCAGGCGCGCGGGGGGGCCACCGCCCCATTCAGGTGGCATCCGAGAATTCAGCATGTAGTTTTGGGACGCGCTTCCCAGTGTCGCCCACAAGCGGCCTGAAGCACGAGTGTCCGCATCCAATCCAATCCTAACAATCAGAATAGGGTTCCTTTAAGAGGGCTCCTTTAAAGGGTTCCTTGAAGGGATCTATAAGGGATCTATAGTAGGGTTCGATGGTATAGGGACCTTAATAAATAGAATAGGGTTTAGGGGCCATCATTCCAGAATTAGAGTAAGGACCCCCCCCAAAAAAAAAATAGTATAGGTAATTATCATGGCCCCTACATTATCTGTGTAAGTATCTATCTAAGTATCGAGCTGTCTATCTATCTACATACTGAGCCCCAAAAGGCCTACCCCCTCGAGCCCAGAAGCTTTAAACTCTAAACCCCTAAAACCCCTAGAGCTCTTAACCCTAAACCACTAAGACCCTAAACCCCTAACCCCGAATCCCTAAACCCCTGAACGCCTAAATGCATAATCCTAAGCTCAGCGACCCCAAATGCCTAAATCCGGACCCCCTTCAAGACGCACCCTTGAACCCCTGGACCCTAGACCCAAAACATGCAAAGAATCGAGTCTAGGCCCTTAAGCTCCCAAACCCTAAACTCTAAAACCCCTTCAAGACTCAATGCTGAACCCCTGCACTCCTTAAGTCTAAACCTCCTAAATCATAAACCCTAAGCCCCCGAAACCTTAAACCCTAAAACCCCAAGCTAAACCCTAAAACCCCTGCACTGAAAGGCTCATGGGACTTAGTAAGTCAGGTTACAAGTAGCTTATAATTAGGATATATAACCTCACTTAGGGGACTGATAACCCCAATTATAACCTACTTACTAAGTCCCATGATCCTCCAAGTACCCTAAACTCCCCCCTTATGGGACCCTTATAGATCCCTTAAAGGAACCCTTTAAGGAACCCTACACTTGCTAAGTCCCATGATCCTCCAAGCAATACTCGGCTCATAGGCTGCCACATTAGGATTGCAGCTTCGGCCCAACCAAACCCCAAGAGCTTCGCCAAGAGATGGTCACGTGGCAGCTGAATGGGCACACTTTTCGCTTTTTTGGTTTTGGGGTGTAGGGTTTAGGGCTTAGGGCCATTTAGGGTGTAGGGCCGTGTAAGGTTTAGGAATTGTATTTCCTGCAAAACTGCAAGTGTAATTTTTGTGGGCCTATGAACTCAGCAACTAAGGCCACCATGCAGATCAGGGCCTTCCATGACTTGGACTCGCAGAGTCAGGACGTCGGAGGGTCGCAGGTTTGGGAATCCGCATGACCCCTAAACCCTAAACCCGATATACACCCTATACTCTAAACCGTCTGCCGAAAGGGAGCCTAATTATTATACACCCTCAACGACAGGATGCTTCTTATTCGCTTCTTCTGCGAACACAGCAAGATTGTGAGAACACTGAGCCCTGAACAACTAAAACCCTAAACCCGTAGACCCGCAACCCTAAAACCGCGAACCCTAAAAGCTCAGCCTAAGTTTATGAGAAGCCCCCAGACCCCTGTGATCCCTCATTGCTCCCGATGCTCCGAAACCTCCCTCCGGTTTAGGGCTTTTGGGTTTTGTGTTTCGGGTTTAGGGGTTTAGGGTTAGTGCCAAAACCCGACCCTGCACCCATGAGGACCCTTAAGGGGGGTAAGGGGGAGGTAGGGCCTTAATACCTATAATAGGGACTTAAGAAGGCCTATTTTAGGAAGTATACTCCCCTACCCCCTCCCCCTACCCCCCTATAAGGGTCGACCTTCGGCTCACACCCCAAACATTTCTTCAACCCGAGACTCCAAATGCCGGAACTGGAGCCCAAGGCCTCAACCCTGATCCTTAAACGGGAGTTTCCGATAGGGTTTAGGGTTTAGGGTTTAGGGGGGGAGTTTCCGAAACTTAGGAGTACCATATTTGATCCTATTATTTAGAATGCTATATTCGGGTCCCCTGTTTTCAGAAGCTCCCAAACTGTGAACCACAGCCCCAGGGACTCACATGAGCCCAAAGCCGTCATCTTCAATCCCTAAAAGCTTTGACAAAGAAACAAAGAAACAAAACCCAGGCCTGAGAGCTTCAGAGCTTAGGACTTGGGGTTCAGGGTTTAGATTGAGGGGTGGGTGCCGGGGTTGGGGGTGCCTCTTCGGCGCTTAAGTCTGAGGTAGGAACACGAGACGAAGGCACCTGCCCAAACCGAAGCCCGAATCTATGAAGGAGTCCTCCTAGTTTAAAGCCTCTGTCACCGAATTCAGTTCCCGTGCAATCTAATCCGAACTTCAGCAGGAGGCCCCGTTATTCGACAGTCCCATGACCTTGAAAATGCAACACTGCCCCACACCTCGACGACCCCATAGCGTATTTGCCGATGTTTGTCTCCCTTTAGGACGGTGCTGAGACCCCGCGCGGACACCGATACGAAAACACTCTTGGAAACGTGCCCTGGCACAGTTCAAGTCAAAGCTGGATTCGCCCTAGTATCAGATATCAGCTAAACCCCAAACCCTACACCCCACTGGATTCAGAACTCCAAACCCCGAAGCAGGAGCTTGCGTTCGGTTGCCCCGAGGGGCCTGGGTCGTCGAGGGTTGGCTCCTACAACAACTACTACTACTACTACTACTACTACTACTACTACTACTACTACTACTACCACCAGTACTACTAGTACTACTACGACTATGGCGGGGACCGCAACACCGCTTCACTACTAGTTCTACCACTACCACTACCACAGCGACTGCAACTGCCACTGCGACGCCGACTACGACGACGACTACTGCTGCTGCTCCCACTGCCACCACCCATACACTCTACTTAGAGGACGTAGTAAGTAGGTTATAATTGGGGTTATAAGTCCCCTAAGTGGGGTTACCCTAATTATAAGCTACTTGTAACCAAACTTACTAAGTCGCATGAGCCTTTACGTACACCCTATCGCGATAAATTGCCAGTCCTCGAACCTCCACCACCAGTCCCAGACCCAAAACCCCAAACCCCTGAACCCCCAAGACCCTAAACCCCAAACCCCTAAACCGTAAACCTCAAACCCCTAAGCCCCCAAACCCCTAAACTCCCAAACCCCTAAACCCCCAAACCCCTAAACCCCAAACCCCCAACCCGAAACTGCCAGGTCTCCACCGTGAAGCTTGTCTTCGCCGAGCCCGATCCTGGCCTGCCTGGATAGGGCCTATGGGGTCTTTTCTTGGGCTTCAGGGCGACAAGCCTTCCAAAGGAGCCGTAAATAGCCGTAAGGATTCCCGTAAGGATGTGGGTGTTCATCGTTCAGGGCTCGGCATTCAATATTCAATTTTCGAGAGAAGGATTTCTTGCATGTTCAAACTTTAGGGTTCAGGGTTTAAGGGGCCGCTACACGTTTGGGGATGAAGATCCGAAGGACTCTAAGGTTTAGGGTCTTCAGAGGGTTTGGCTTTGGCACATGATTGTTGCGATGATTGTGATCCTTCAACCTGCTTTTACTATGTCACACTCAGCAAAGACCATTGTAGGCACCATTGTTTGTAACATCACTCTCAGTATAAAGACAAGGAGCGTGGGCTGCCATCGTTGCGCCGCGGCTGGCGCACGCCGGACCCCTCGCCGGACCGAACGGGACTGCCCAAGTGCGCTTCGGCTGCTCTCCGGGTGGAGGGATTGAACTGGAGTACGCTCAGGCGCTTTTGCTACACGTTTGGGGATGATGATCCGGAAGACTCTCAAGTTTAAATCTTCAAAGGGATTGGTTTGGGATCTGAGCTGCTTGGAAGATTTTGACAGCAACTTCCCTGGTGAAAGACAGTCAAAAACCTGTGGGTGAGACTTCTTGCGGAGCTTCGCCATCCTAGCATATGGGTGGTGTCAAAATTAGGGTCGCTTTTGCCCTTAATATAATACGGCACTTAGTATGTAGGGTGCCTTTTTTGTTTGACCTGGGCCGGCCGTCGAGGGGCTACTAACTCGCAGCAACGACGCTGTTATGCAGTGTATCCAGCAGCTGACAATGTTGCTTAGTCGGGGTTTGGCTCGTGTTGTCTCTTTTCACAAAGTCTGATCTAATGTCGTTGTCGCCAACAGTCTGAACTTGTCTGGTCAACATAGTAGTGTAGCAGGAGTAGTAGTGGAAGCAGTAGTAGTGGTCACAGTAGTAGCAGTAGTAGCAGTAGCAGTAGCAGTAGCAGTAGCAGTAGCAGTAGCAGTAGCAGTAGCAGTAGCAGTAGCAGTAGCAGTAGCAGTAGCAGTAGCAGTAGCAGCAGGAGCAGGAGCAGGAGCAGGAGCAGGAGCAGAAGGAGCAGGAAGGAGCAGCAGCAGCAGCAGCAGCAGCAGCAGCAGCAGCAGCAGCAGGAGCAGTAGCAGTAGCAGTAGCAGCAGTAGCAGTAGCAGTAGCAGTAGCAGTAGCAGCAGCAGCAGCAGCAGCAGGAGCAGGAGCAGGAGCATGGCAGGAGAAGGAGCAGGAGCAGGAGCAGGAGCAGGAGCAGGAGCAGGAGCAGGAGCAGGAGCAGGAGCAGGAGCAGGAGCAGTAGCAGCGTAGCAGTAGCAGTAGCAGTAGCAGCAGTAGGAGTAGTAGTCGTCGTCGTCGTAGTAGTAGTAGTAGTAGTAGTAGTAGTGGTAGTAGATGTAGTAGTGGTAGTAGTAGTGGTAGTGGCAGTGGTAGTAGTAGTAGTAGTAGTAGTAGTAGTAGTAGTAGTAGTACGGTGGATGGAGGAAATCTTGCACCACCTACACATCTTGTTTCGAATACACATCCAAGCAACAACCCCGCGCCCCCTTCTTAACATTGACGACAGACCTCTTGGGGCGGTGCAAGATTTATGTCATTGGAACGATTTTGTAAATCCCCGTGTTCATAGCAATGTTAAGAAGGAGGCGCGGGGTGAAGCTAACTAACATATCTTAAAAGTGGTGCAAGATTTCCTCCATCCACAGTCCCCAGAGCGGGGTCTAGCTTTGGCCTGCTCGTGGCTTTCCTACATGGCTTGCAGATACTTCCAGTCAGGGCAACGTTGCATAGAAGTCACAGTCAACGTTCAGTTAACGTTCAGTCAACGTTACAGTCAACGTTCCAGTTAACGTTGCGAAAATGCTGGCAGGGGCAGCATTTTGGAGTTTTCAAGCATAAAAAGCAAGAAATACATGTATTTCTTGCTTTTTATGCTTGAAAACTCCAAAATGCTGCCCCTGCCAGCATTTTCGCAACGTTAACTGGAACGTTGACTGTAACGTTGACTGAACGTTAACTGAACGTTGACTGTACGTTAACTGCAAATTCCTACCAAATGTAGCAAAGTTGTGGAATTCTTGCGATTTTAGAATGACCTGGCTGCTGCGCAAGATGCACTGTCAGGGCTGCATGGCTCCATTAGCGAAGACAGGGACATGGACGCTGCTATACGGCGATTCAGATTTTGCTGCAATGGCATTTCATGGCAAGCCACACAAGTACGTCACGCACCATGTCACGACCCTCTAGAAACGTCATATCACGAGCCTCTAGAAACGTCATTACTCGAGTCGGTGGATGGAGGAAATCTTGCACCACCTACACATCTTGTTTCGAATACACATCCAAGCAACAACCCCGCGCCCCCTTCTTAACATTGACGACAGACCTCTTGGGGCGGTGCAAGATTTATGTCATTGGAACGATTTTGTAAATCCCCGTGTTCATAGCAATGTTAAGAAGGGGGCGCGGGGTGAAGCTAACTAACATATCTTAAAAGTGGTGCAAGATTTCCTCCATCCACAGTAGTAGTAGTAGTAGTAGTAGTAGTAGTAGTAGTAGTAGTAGTACCAGCAGCACTGGGGTGAATATTTCGATTCTTTTGCTCTGCGTCGGTAACGGTCACTCGTACAACTTGAAGCCCTTGCAGGAAGCAGTACAAAAATAGTGTGTCATTGCAAGGCTTATACGGATAATACGTAATAGTAGAAAAACGCAGCAGTGGCTCACGTTGCACATGAACATCAAAGTTGATGTTGATAGTTTTGATGATGACGGCAACATTTGTTAGAGTCCAAAACGTGTTCGGCTGTCGCTGTATCTTCCCAGGCGCCCCCTATGCTGAGTATCTCGAGGAGACAGCCACTCTGCTCTACTCCAACATCTTTGAGTTGAGGAGTCTTTCAGATCATTTCTAGGACCTGCAAAACACTTAGATCCCCAATACCTAACCTATAATCTTTTTGGGTTCGTATGGTTTAGTAGGAATCGCAAAGTTTAACCTTTTATTTCTGGTGGCTTATTGGGGAGTAAGAACAAGTAGTAAAATTAAAGGCCCTGTACATTTGTATTTTTGTTTCTATGACTCAACACCCGCTTTTGTAGCTGTCGAGGCCTCTATGTTGTAGGGCTGTCGGATTCTAAGTCTAGGCTTTAGGGAATCTGCCATAAGGCTATGATTGGGCTTTAGGGTACATGGATCTCGGGGTCTGTGAAGATATAATATGTTTCCTTACTTAGAGGATCATGGGACTTAGTAAGTAGGTTATAATTGGGGTTATAAGTCCCCTAAGTGGGGTTATCCTAATTATAACCTACTTATAACCTTACTTACTAAGTCCCATGATGAGCCTTCAAGTAGAGTTCAGGGTTCGGGGGTTGTAGTTTGTTCCCCTCATCAGGAACTATGATTTGAACTGAGTGTTGCAGAGTTGGAGCGCTCTTGGGCAGTTGGGAATTCCAAATTTGGGGCGCAGGTTCTATAATATGGGGGCCAGATGATTACCAACACTATTTTGGTGGTTCCTTGTTATAGTTGTAGACTGAGGGGCCGAAATTGTATTCTATTTAGTGAGGCCCCTGTACTTCGCTGGACCCTGATACTGTAAACTCCTAAGCCTCAACAGCTTAAACCTTCAACCCTGAACGCTCAAAGCTTGATCGCTAGAAGCCTAGACCCTAAGCTGCCGAAGCCGCCAAAACCCTACCCTTGCCGTCGAGACCCGAAACCCACACTGCGAAGCACTATGCATGTTAGGCTTTTGATGAGGGTTTAGGGCTTTGTGTAAATCTGTATTCCAGCAGAACACTCAGAGTCAAGGAGACTTTGATCCTGCGCCAGCAAATGTAAATGCTCAGCCAGAATCACAGTTCTTCTTTCCCCTTCTTTAGCACGATGCCCCGGACTTAAGGGAGAGGAGGGGTCTCGCTGTTTAGCGTTTAGGGTTAAGGGTGGGGCTTTAGAATCTTGGCTTCATCCTGGCTTGGTCGTTAAGGGTCCACTTCAAGATTCAGTCATCATTTAACCAGTGTGTGCTGAACCAACTAATTGCTGTTTCACATGTTATATCACTACGCGCTTGCTAGCCTTTAAACTCCCGCCAGGGCTAAACCTTACATTCATAACCCACCTTGAACATCGAAAACCATAGCCCAAAGCTACCACCAAAACTCCAAAAACCTAACCCTCGAAAGCCGTAACACCATATTTACCCAAGCCGTACAATCTCAGAGACTTAGGTTTCAGACGTTTTAAGCTGTCATAATGGTTTGTAAGGACTACGGTTTGATGACGGCTCTACATAGTTAATGGCTTTCTTTCAGCTTTTGTAGACCTTCATGTAGATGCTGTAACTTCAAGCCAAAACGAGACAAATCCCAGGAAGAGGCTTTGGACGTGCATGGGCGTGGGAGGCAAACGGATGCGCACACTGCAGTCCGTCTCCAAACCCCGTCCCCGCCGCCCGTGGCCGACTTCCGCATGGACTCCTACGTGAAGCATGTCGCGCAGGCCGAGCCAATGTAAGACCGCTTTAAGGGACCATATGATAGAATCATTAAGGCACCCTTGCTCTTTTCACCATTATTATAGAACCCTTGTTAAGGGCAGTAAGTTCCGAGCCAAGGTTTGGAAGAGGTCCATGCTTAGTGTTTGGCTGTAATATAGGGGCTTAAATAATTACCAAGACTATTTTGGGGGCTCCTTGTTATGATTATAGTATAATGGGCCCCAAAATACCCTATTCGAACTATTAAGGCCCCTTTAGTATAGAACCCTACCGTAGATCCCTTGTAGGTCCCCTTTGAGGAACCCTTTAAAGGGCTCTAGGGTTTCGGATTTCTGCGGGGCCGTGAATCCAAAGAGCCCTGAACCGTAATCCCTCCAGGTCTTCTGAAACGTCGGGCCCGAGACCCCAACACGTCTCGCTGGAGTATTCAGGGTTTAGGGTGCAGGGTGTAGGGTTTAGGCTTTGGGGTTGAGGCTTTAGGTTCAGGGTTTAGGGTTCAGGCTTTAGGGTTCAGGGTTTAGGCTTTCGGGTTTAGGGTTTAGGGTTCAGGGTTTAGGCTTTAGGGTTTAGGCCGTTTAGGCTTTCGGGTTTAGGGTTCAGGGTTTAGGCCGTTTAGGCTTTCGGGTTTAGGGTTCAGGGTGGGCCATGGGTTTTTTTTTTTTTCGAAGGTGCGGCCAACCCTTGTTTGCGAGGTGCGGCCAAGGGTCCCTGGTGCATGCGGTCCCCTGGTCCTCTGGTCCTTGGTCCTGTAGTCCTCTGGCCCTCTGGTCTGCTGGTCCTCTGGTCCCGTGCTCTCCTGGTCCCGTGGTTTCCTGGTCCTGCGGTCCGCCGGTCCCTCGGTCCCGCAAAAGCAACAAAAAAGCAAACAAGGAATAACACAAATAAAGCACAACCCCAGAAGAAAGAAAAGCAGAAGAAAGATGATGAAGGAAAGAACGCCAGGAAGGAAGCACAAAAGAAAGCAAGAAAGCACAGGAGCTAGCAAGGAATGCAAGAGAAACGGAAGGAAGGAAGGAACAAGGAAAGAAGAAGGGAGAGAAGGAAGGAAGCAAGGAAGGAAGGAAGGAAGAAAGCAGGGAGACAAGGAAGGAAGGAAGGAAGGAAGGAAGGAAGAAGGATCGAAGGAAGAAAGGAAAGAAGCAAAGCAAGGAGGGAGGAGAGCAACGAAGGAAGGAAGGAAGGAAGGAAACAGGGAAGGAAAGAAAGAAGGAAGAAAGGAAGGACGGTAGTATTTCAGTAATATATATATATATATATATATATATATACATAGTATACATAGTACATGTTGTATATAAAGTATGTATACTATATATATATATATATATATAGTATGTACAGTAAGGATAATATATTATAATATAATATAATGTAATGGTATATATAATATGTAATGTATTATAATGTAGTATAATATAATCTAATGTAATATAATGTAATGTAATGTAATATAACATAATAAAATGTAATATAATGTAATATAATGTAATCTAATGTAGTAAAATATAGTGTAATATACTACAACATAATGTAATATAATAAAGAAATACAATATAATATAAAAAGATATAATATAATATAATATATTAGAATAGAATATCATATAATAGAATAGAATATCATAAAATAGAATATCATAAAATAGAATAGAATAGAATATCATATAATATAATAGCATAGAGTAGAACATAATAGAATATAACAGAATATCATAGAATATAATAGAATATCATAGAATATAATAGAATATAATATAACAAAAGATTATAGGATAATATAATGGAATTTAATAGAATTGAAAAGAATATAATATAATGTAATATAAGAGAATAGAATAGACTAAAATAGAAAAGAATATAACATAAGAGAAATATATTATATAATATATACAGTATATAGAGTCTATATTGTTTGTTCATACATTATAGAGTTTATTTATATATACAGTATATACAGTATATATAATATGTATAGTATATATATACTATATATAGTATATATAGTGTATATAGTATATATAGTATATTTAGTGTACATAGTATATATAGTATATATATATACAGATATACATAGAGTTTCAATATATATATATAGTATATGTAATATGTACAGGAGATATAACCTTAGTATATATAGTTTATACAGTATGTATAGTATATATAGTATATTTATTATATATACATATTTATATAGTATATGTAGTAGAGTTAGTATATATAGTATATATATATATATAGCATATATAGTAGATATAGTAGATATTATAAAATTGTATGTATATATATAGTATATATAGTGTAAACAATATATATATATATATATATATATATATATATATATTTATAGTATATATATATATACACAGAGAGAGAGAGTACATATGTGTGTACATAAATATAGATACATATATATATATACATATGGAAGGCCTATTATTTTGGATCTTGTTGTTGAAATTTTTGTTTGGTGTTTTTGCCATGGTTTTCCTTGGGGAAACACTATTTTCCTCACGTTTTGGACAGATTTGGTGTGATTTTCTTGGTTTTTTCCACCTGAAACGAAAAGAACCCAGGAAGACAGAACGAAACACCCCAGAACAAGGACCAAAGCAAGGAAGAAGAACAGAAAGAAAGAAAAGATAGAAGGAAGGCAGACGGTTGGAAATTCAGGTTCGGAACCCAGGTTCAAACCTGGGTTTGAACCTAGGTTCTAATTCGGGTTAGAACCCAGGTTCAGAACACGGATTTTCTCGGGTTGTTGATTCAGCGGGGTTAAGCGCGAAGCAACACAATCAATCATGACTGACTTGGAAGTTCCCTTGAGCCACGAAGTAATCAACAATAACGTGTTTGCCAACCGGTCGTTTGAGCCGCCACGAAATAAATAAAACCGTGTTCGCCAACACAAAAAAAGAATAAAACCAGACAGCACTGCTTCAGGGGGTTTTAACGTGAAGAAGACAAGATCAATCCTGAAGGATTTAAAAGGTTTGCAAATGGGGGGGCTGCGCCCCCCCCAACCCCCCCGCTTTTTCCCCCGCTCTCTAAAGCCACACAAGAAAGGGAAAGCCAGACAACCACGCTCCAGGGGAGTTTACCGCGAAGAAAGCACAATCAATCCTGAAGGGTTTAACAGCTTTGCAAATAGGGCGAGTTCCCCCCCCAAACCCTCGCTGTTTTAGACTAAACTCCCCGCTCTCTAAAGCCGCGAAGAAATGAACATAAACGTATTCGGCAACACACAAGAAGGGGAAAGCCAGACAGCCACGCTCCAGGGGGTTTAACGCGAAGAGCAGCAACAACAACAGCAACCAAGACGACGACCACGACGACATCAACGACCCCACCACCACCAACGACGACAGCAACGACATCAACGACATCAACGACACCACCACCGCCACCAAGGCAAATAGTCTTGGAAATGGCTGCATTTCCCATTATTTTTTCTTTAGTTTTTCGTTGATCCCTGGATCTAATTTGTTTTTGATGATGAGTTTTTTGATGCCTCACCCCGTCCACAGGGATCCTGCCCCTCGAAGCGCCCGCGCTGTGGTGCGGCGCGACCCCGATGAACCCTCTACAGGGATTCTGTGTGTCGAAGCGCTGGCGCTGTGGTGCGGCGCAAATTCTTTACGTCGCCGATGAACCCTCTACAGGGATCCTGCGTGTCCAACCTGAACAAATCCTTGGCCGCATCTCCGAAAAAAGAGGGTTGGCCGCACCTCCGAAAAACCCCCGCCGTTCAGGGTTTAGGGTTTAGGCTTTCGGGTTTAATGTTCAGGGTTTAGGCTTTAGGCTTTAGGGTTTAGGGTTCAGGGTTCAGGGTTTAGGGTTTAGGCTTTAGGGTTCAGGGTTCAGGGTTTAGGGTTCAGGGTTTAGGGTTTAGGCTTTAGGCTTTAGGCTTCAGGGTTCAGGGTTTAGGGTTTAGGGTTCAGGGCCCTTCCGATCGTGAGTTAGCTGCAGCTGGAGATAGTTTTGGTGAAGTCTGAACAAATCTAGGGCAGGCAAACCTGGGCTTCGTGCATGTGGTCAGCATGAGACAGGCGTCAGACGACAGTGTGCTCTTTGTTCAAATGGGAAAAGGAGGGACCCTTAATAAGGACCCCTAGGTATATACCCTTAATATATCTACTATATACCCATTATATAGCCCATTATAGGGTAGGGGTCCCCATTAAGGGTCCCTCTTTTTCCCCTTTGATTTGTGAAGATCGGCAAGACCTCGATGTCTTACCGTGGAACCACGGAACCAGCGTCG